>CM074720.1:446703047-447903047 GCA_037306005.1 Rhinophrynus dorsalis | reverse complement strand
TGGTCTGGAACGTCAAAGACTCTATGGAAAGCAGAAACGAAATTTGAGGTTATGGGTCTCCCTGTCTCCCATAACGGATTGGCCCATGCCAATGCTCTACCGGACAGGAGGGAGGTCATAAAGCCGACCTTGCTGCGATCACTGAGAAATGCATTCGGTACTAGTTCCAGAAAAATACCCAACTGGTTAATGAACCCACGACAGAGTGTAGGTTCCACATCATATTGTTGAGGGAGTGGAGTGGATTCAGACAGCCCTCGGAATGTACCGTTCTCAGCATTAGCCATTAACACAGGTGCCGGGTCAGGGGAGGTCACCGGATGTGGCACAGCCCTATCAAGGTGCACTGTGTGATTAAGGAGTGTTTGCATCGCCAAGGAAAGCTGATCAATACTTTGATCTTGTACGTCCACTCTGGTAAGAATGCTAGTCACCTGTGGGTTGCCTGTCCCTTCAGATGTCATGGCCCTTTTGTACTGTCATGGGAGACTTAGAGAAATAACGACTCTGACTGGTACAAGTAAAATCAATACCAGAAAAAACACTAGAGATAGCATGCAGTGGTAAGCGACACAGCACTGAGGTGCAGAATACTGGAGGCCCAAAACCCTAGAACTCTAGGGACAGAGATACACAACCTAGAACGTTAGGGTCACCAGAACTACCAAACACCCTAGAACGCTAGGGTCCGCAAGTAATGGTAGGACCAGGTGCTGCTGGACTATGGACTGAGCCTACCCTGACCAAGGACCAGGACTAGGAACCAGCATGAAGGGAGCCAGACCCTAGGGAGAGCCAGCGAAGACAGACAGAGCTAAGGTCATACACAGACTGGGTAGTCAGACAAAGCCAAAGTACTTAGCATTGAGCAGGTAGTCAGCCAAGCCAAAGGTCATACACTGAGCAGGTAGTTGGACGTAGCCAGGAAACAAGCACGGAGCAAATAGTCAGGCAAGGCCAGTGGTTCAGGCACAAATTGGGTAGTCAGACGGAGCCAAGGGTCATACACAAATTGGAATCAGCAGTCAGAAATGGATCACAATGGAAGACTAGAAGCGCTCAGGTACACCATGAAAGGGCACTGAGGCTAGGACAGAAAGCAGCATATAAGGCTTACCGGAGAGGTGGGATCAAGCTAGGTCAATCAAGTACAAGCTATAATAATAGCGAGTGCACAGAATGACACGCGAGTAACCAGGAAGTCACTGACCCAATATGCTCCTGCCAAGCACACATAAGGGAACTGACAGGTAAAGCCATAGACCTGAATCACGGGCACAGTGATAGTCTGTTACTTATTACTTATTCGCACCCAAAGAACAACTGGCTTCCATCAATACTCCTACCAAGCAACTTCAGCTCCCTCTCTCTGCCTGTCTGCCTCTAGCATCAATAATTCATCATCTTTCACTCTATTTCTCCCAAGCACAGACTGACAGCATGTGGGAAGCGACTCTTGGGGGGAAATACATAATTGTAATTGATTTCAATGTAATGAAAAAAAAAGCTGAAAAAAAATCAGAAAAAAATTATTTTCACAGGAATTCCTATTCAAGGTGAGACGTTTTTATACTTTGCTTTTGCAGAAAAAAATGTTTGTTTATTGGAAGGTGTGACCAATGGTGGCATGTATCAGCATCTATCAGACATGATTTGAGGATGCACACTTGGACCACCATTGATTGGATTATTGCTATGTGATTGATCTGCAAATCCCACAGGACAACAACTGGTTGTTGATTATAATTCTCCCTTTCTGTGGAAATTTCTACAGGAAGTCAAAACAGGTGAAATGTACCTCTTATTAAATGAGCTAAAGTGTTGGAGTTGTGATCCCTTGCCATAGTTCTGTAATTTCATGGAGTGTTCCCACTCATAAGTCATCATGTATGCACACATATAGAACATACATATGCACACACACTTACTCCTCTCATTGCATAGAAGAGGTTGGAGGGAAGGTTTTCTAACAGGAATTCCTGCAGGAGACAGGGAGACCCTATTTTCTGCTGAATCTTTTCCCATAATTGGGAAGGTGTATCTCTATTTATGAGTGATAAGATTGACACTATCAAAAGCCTGCTTTGAAAACCCTTCTACATATGGACAATTAACACATGATTCAGAATACTGCACTAATACTGCTTGTGTGACCCTACCTTTAAACGCACTGTGAAACAATACATTGCAGAGGCCTCTGCAATGTATTACTGAAAAAAGGTTAGCAATATAGTCAATTAAGTTATACAAGCTCATAATCTGGATGGACATTGAATTTTTACACAGCTGGGAACTTTATTCATACAATGATATTTTATTTATAAACCCTAAGGCAATTTACACATTACCATCAGAATCAGTCAATAGACTTCATATGAACAGCATAGAGCTCCCCCTTTGCGCATAGCAATATGACTAATATTCAATTCAACCTGAGGATTTATGCACATAATTAGTACAAAATATGAATCAGCTGCAGAACTATTCCAAGGTAACTTAGATGCTGAAGGGTTCTTACATTTTAAAGATAATGTTTAACCAGTGAGGGTGATTAACCTTTTGATTGCCAGAGAGGTACACAACACATTGTGAAGCAATTGCAATGGACAGCCCCTCTGGAGCTCAATGGGTTAAATGTGTTATATAACAAGCTGATGATGGTTGGGTTGCTGTCCCTGAATAGCTGGCGGCAGTGCTGGTGCAACAATATAAGCAGAATAAACAGCGGCTTAGGGCCCCCACATGGTCAAAGGGCCCCACAGTGCATATTCAGTAGACTCACTGCATGTAAACATAATCCGTTGGCTATATCTTGTTAGATGTACTAATGCTTGAGCAAAGGGGGCTGAAGATGCAGCTGACACTAACTGGTCTTCTGTATTATTCAGTTTATGGAAACATACTGAGTCTGAGGTACTAAGAAAATGGTGCAATTCTCAAGAAAATCAAAGGCACCATTAGGGACAAAAAATGTCCACCATTTCCACATATTTTCATGGAACTTTAACCCTCTGAATGCCTGAGAAGTCCCCAGTGCATTGCTTCACAATAAGCAATAAGCTGGGGAACTCTTTCACTTTCAAGGGGTTAATCACCCCATTTAACACTCTGAGTACCTTTCGTATCCAACACAGTGCTTAGAAATGTGCTGGATACCCTTCTGGCATTCAAAGAGTTAAACATATGGGCATGTTTATTTGATCTCAATGGTGCAGTCGATTAGCTCCAGAATGGTTCCATTTTGCTTTTAACCCTTTGAGTAGAAGAGGGGTTGCAATACATTGCTTTGCATGTGTTGCATACCCCTCTAGCACGTGGTTAAACATGTGGTTCACCTGTGGGATGGCAAGGTTGCCAAGATACTGGCAGTGGATATTTCTTTTGTAGAAACTGAGGTTTTAGAGAACTGATGTCATGTGTAGCTCCATGCTGGAATATTCCAAGACACAGTTAGTGGTTAGTGTGGTGGGCAAAGGGCTGAAAAGTGCATATGGCAAGAAAATCCACCTGACAACAGATATGTGGACAAGTGGGCAGAGCACAGACTATATGACTGTGACTGCTCACTGGGATTCCCTCCCAGCACCAACAGTGGGCAACCCTAGCTTATAGCATCAGGTGACAGCCAGTAATCGTGCTTCTGGTTCTGGCAGTGTGATTAAAAGGCAGCAGCAGCAGAATAACCCCTACCATCGTCACGCCACCTTGTGCATGAAGAGTTTTGAGAGACAGTCCCACAAAGCCATAGATGTTCTAGTAAGCTAGAGCAGATGATAGAGGAATGGTTTGTATACCACTCCTTAAAAGCTGGTTTTGTGTCTGCTGACACTCCAACATAATCGCTGCTTTGAGAATAAGTGATATGGTGCATGTGCCCTGCTTTGCCCATGTGCTAAATATAGTTGTGACCAGATTCCTTGCAGAATCCAAAACCCTCAGAGAGATGCTTACTATTGCCCACAAAATCTGTGCCCATTTTAGTCGTTCCTAAAGTGCACACAACACCCTATATTCCATACAAGAGCATAACAACCTGCCCCATCACCATCTGAAAATGGAGGTCCCTACCAGGTGGAATTCCACGATGTACATGCTAGAGCGTTTGTATGAGCATAATAAGGCCATTAGCGAGTACACCGTGCAAAACTGGAAGGCTTTGGAGGAAGCCTCCTTGTCACCTGGCCAAAGGCAACTAATGTGCTATGTATGTGAGCTACTGAAACCCTTTGTGGAGGCAACCATGCTGGCGAGTCGCATTGGTGCAGGAATTAGTGAAATTCTACCACTGATATTTTTATTGCAGGAAAAAATGAGGAGCATGGCTGAAGAATCTTACTGTAATGAAAACACAGACATGGACCAGTTGGTAAAGAACATGTTAGCTTGCTTTGAACAAGATCCTCGCATAGTGTCCATTAAAAGCAATGAGGAATAGATTTTTGCCACTTTGCTGGACCCCCGCTTCAAACACAAAAGATTCAGCAACCCTCTGAGGAATCGGATTCTGTCAAGGAATATCGAGATATGCTTATTGACGGAGTGGAGGGTTGCATTGTGGAGGATGAGAGTGAGAAAGTGAGGGCACAAAAAATATCTAGACCGCATAGTAAAAAAGAAGGCAAAGAAGCATTTAAAGCAGCAGAAGCACCTACATCACCAACTGGAACATCCCATTTTGAATACAGGGCAAATCATGGGTCTCAGCAGGGGCGGCAAAAACCCAACATTGGTAGCGGTGGTGGCGGCACATCTTTTTGGGACTTGTTCCCTGCATATGGATTGGTAACTGACACACAGAAACACCCTGTAGCTGCTAGAAGTGGTACAACTACATATGAGATGGTTTCTGCATACTTGCAGGATAACTACTTTCTAGGCAGAAACAATGACCCCATGGACTACTGGTAAACAAATCCGTGTGTGAGTGGCCAGCATTGACATGTACTGCAGTGGAAACCCTTTGTTGTCCTCCAGCAAGCGTTGAGTCTGAGCAGGTTTTCAATGCAGCTGGTTACATTATCAATGACCGCAGGACGTGGCTATCAAGCAACAATGTTGAGAGACTAACATTCTTAAAAATGAACCAACATCTCATGCCATCTGAGTATCAGGAAGCAGAAACCACACATGATGACAGAGAAAGCCAGGTCAAATGTAATAATAGCAGCACAGATAAAGAGGAGGAGGGATGGGAAGAAATATTGCTACCATCTACCACATTTGAGACCACTGCTATGACCAATAAGTAACATTTGTCAATAATCTGACAAGAAGGATAGCAATTTGACACAGACATGACAATGGTAAAAACTGCTGTAGGAAACTATCAAGTCTGCATCAGTAACACACAGCTCATGTCAGGGTCCCAGACAGCTGTCTGTCACCTAATATATGTATTTCTTTTTATTTTCTTTCTTTCTTTCTTTTTTTTTAAGTTGTCCACCCTATCTTATCCCAGTCTGTCCAAAAAAAAATATATAAATATATATAACTAAAAAACTAAATCAAGAACTTCTTTCCTTAGACATCCACAGCACAGAGACAATCACAGCAAGATCAGCAAGGAAAATGGTGTGTAGCTGCCTGTGTCTTTTAAAAGAAATCAGTCAGACAAAATTTTGGGGTCAACCTCCTTTGATCCCTTCTCACACCACTAGACATATCCAACACAGTGATAATAACAGCAAGATCAGCAAGGAATTTGCTTGGACCGTAGCTCCCTGTGACTTTCAAATCAAACCAGTCAGACAGAATGTTGGAGTATTTGGGTTCTACCTCCTTTGCTCCCTTCTCACACAACCAGACACGTCCAACACAGATATAATAGTAAGAGCAGCAAACTGGACCCCAGCTGCCTGTGTCTTGCCAGTCAGTCACATCAAATTTTGGGGTATTGGGGGTCAACCTCCTTCCTCCTTTCTTCTCTCCCCATAGTGCCCCCAAACTCCCCTAATACAGAGAACAAGTGTCCTATATAAAAGGCTCCTTAAACTAAGTTTCAATTTACCTTTATTTGCCTATCTTGTCTAGCTCAACAATGTGCCGCTTTCTCCTCTCACAAACACAGAATGGCATTCTGTGAAAGCCAGGAACCCTCTTAAATGCCTGCAGGAAAAGAAGAGCAAACTGGTGGGGAAAAATTCAGTCTTCCCATTGATTTCAATGCAATGAGCTAGGCGAAAAAAGCTCCAATTTTGGTTTCAGATGAAAATTTTCACCCATCCATATTCATTATATTCATAATTCTGCTAAATGTGAAATATCTGTGTGGAGATGCTTCACTCAGGATCCAAAACATCAGAAACCTTGTGTGATTTTGATCTATAGGGGTGGAATGAAACATAACTTTTAGGTCTGTCTTGATGCACCAAGACCCTTGAACTAAAAATGAAATGTCTGCTTCACCCCCCCATCCGGAAAGACTTTGGAGTCATTCAAAACTGACTTCTCCACTGGGAAAATGTGGCTTGTTCAACCTGAAACATCTGTGTCGGACAACCCAATTTTTTCCTGTTGAAGAACCAATTATAGAGTCCAATACAAACTGTGATTAGCCTCCTTCTGTACTTTGGAAAACTGGACAGGAAACCTTATAACGGGAGTTGCAGACCTCTGTTCATAGCTCTTATAACCCATAGTATGTGATCGGGGGAAAGCAGTCCCACACCTAGGCACCTCCTCACTGAGATCCTACCTGAAGCACAACCCCAGATCTGACTGGGAAACACACTTTCAATAGGTAAGAGGTGCCACAACTAGCAACAGCAGAAGTACTCCTAAAAGTTCTCAGGGCTATAGGGTAGATCATAGAAGTACTTTTGATGTGTCAGAGAATGTGGCAAGATTTTCTGCTCCTACTTGTCATGATCTGCCCTTCTTTCTTTGCTTTTTGTGATTTATTGTTTATTTTTTTTTATTTCTTGGTCTGTTTTCCTTGTTATCCTAATATTTGTCTTGTGTTTACTCTGAGCCTTTATAGAGCCTCAGTACTTTTGGGAGGATGCACGATCAATGCTTTCCAGTTCTTGAACCTAGTTCCAGTCTTGTTTCTGTGTGATCTCCTTTTGTATTGAACAGGCTTCTCCTTTGTCTTCCCTCCTGCTCTACGACTTGGTACCATGTTCTCAGATTTCTTGTTGCTGACTTTGGCTCCATTTGTTCGACTACTCTTCTACCTGCCTCCTTTGTACTGCTTTTGTATGCTGCTAGGCACTACGTAGCCTGCCCATTCCTGACCTGGTTTGTCTGACTTCCCAGCTGTCTCGACCCTGGTGGACTTCTATTCTCTGCACCCTCAGTCAAACATTGACCACTTTAATTCTTCCCTTGATGCCAGCCTTGGTACTTGTTGGGTTACATGCTCATCTTTGAGTGGTAACAGTTATTAGTTTACGCGTTACCAGTTGGGCTACAGCTCTGTGGCTGACGCGGGCTAGGGTGAGATTTATGTTATAGACTGGTTTTGAACTGTTTCTGACATCCGGGGATGACTACTCTCAAGCCACGGCCCTTTTACCTCCAAGTGGTCTCGTGTTTTATTCTTGGGGTAGTGGGGTGGGGATATGATCTGGCATCTTTCAGTCAAATATCCAGCTGCAAAACAGAAATAATAGGTGTGATATACTGAGAATCTTTTATTTATCTATAATATTTATAGCCTTATGTTCAAAAGAAAAGTGTACGAATTCTGGAGCAAACCAAGAAATCCATAGTAGAAAAATAAAAATTCTGAAGATTGACATTGATTTAAATTGAGATTTTAACACCTTGAATGCAAGAGGTCTCAAATGAATTACAAATATCTGCTTTGGCAAAACATTTTTTTATTTCTTCCCTATGGTGTAGTTAGTTGCCCCATTACTCCTTCACTTTTAATTTGATCTTAAAGCCCTTAGTGTAAGTATGAAATCATTTAATCCTTTAACCCCTTAAGGACCAGCCGTGCACGCATGCGGCGGTCACTTAAGGACCAGGGACCATTTTTCTTTTCCGAATCCGATTCCGGGCTCCCCAAACGGCATGCAGCCACACAGGTACCCTGGAATTCCATGACGGTCCAGGTCCTTAATACTTTGAGTGCCAGAGGGGTACACAACATGCGTTGCATACCTCTCTGGCACTCAAAAGGTTAAGGGTATAACAACCCATGATGGTCCAGGACCATCATGGGTCCTTATGGGGTTAAAGGAAGAGTAATACTTTGATTAAACTGCAGCTCAAGTCTTCTTTATATATTTTTAAACATGCAGCGCTATATTTAGTAACTTACAATGTTGTAGTTCAAGCGCTATTCCTGCAGAGAAAATCCCCCTCCCACCCCTTCTGGGTGCATCACTGATCCTCTGTGCTGGTCCGGATGGAGCACGGCAAGGGACAATCTTTAGTAAGCTTAAGGAAAATCCTGTCCTACTTCGTCATGAATGTTAAGTTTGTCCTTTACTGCATCCGTATGGTCACACGACCGGATTCAAGATTTTAGGGGAGGCGGACAGAAGGGGGGAGGGGAATCTTTCCTGCAGGAATAGCGTTTGAACTCCAACATTGTAAGTAACTAAATATAGTGCTACTAGTGTAAAAGCCTGTGTACACAGGCCAAGGTCCGGGTGATGTTAAGAGGCAGGTCCTGCTCTGCGTCCTGCTGCCGACAGAGTCATGCACTTTAGAGACTGCCTGAAAGCACAGAATGCTGCCAGCACAGGACTCCCAGCATTCTGTGCTCCCAGCATTCCGTACTCCCAGCATTTAATGCTCCCAGTATTCCGTACTCCCAGCATTCTGTGCTCCCAGCATTCTGTGCGTTTGGGCAGTCTCTATTGCACATGACGGCTTTTGACAGACATCTTAACGAATTATTTTATAGGATGTGTTTGAAAATATATAAGGAAGACTCGGAGTTGCAGTTTAATCGAAGCATTACTATCCCTTTAAGGTATACAACGTATTACAAAGCAATGCATTGCATACCCCTCTGGTTCTTAAGGGGTTAAACATTAAAAATAATATCTTGATGGTAATAAATTCCTTTGAAGCACATACATGTTATTATCTTCATTTTGGGCAAGTCTTTATGTATGTAGGTATTAGAACCTGCAGTTAACCCTGTGTGTGACAAAGTGTCTATCCCAGGGGATCCTAGCCCGATAACAGCTGGTCAGGGATGATGGAAATTGTAGTGCCCAACAGCTGCATAGCCTCAGGTTGCCCACCTTTGGTCTACCCTGTGGCACTCAAAGGGTTCTGATTAGAACTAATAAGAAGTATGTATGATGACATCATTGTTAAAATAAATACAACATTAGAATGGTATGTATATCTGGCATATTTAGAATTACACAGAATTTAACATCAAAAATAAGTGAATTTTGTATTGTCGAGGGGACAGATTTCAGCGTATGGTAATTGGCTAGTATTTATTTTTGATGGAAGCTAATTGTAATTAGTTTTATGAAAATATACACAGACATTTTGTATATGCTCTGCATTTTGTTTATGTTTGTGGGAGATATTTGAACAATAGATAATTAATCATAGTTGAATGATAGTTCAGTTATTAGCAACAAAATGTTTAATCCGATTTTGTGTTTGTTTTTAACTAGAACTTTTACAAACTGCAGCTGGCTTGTTACTTACAGACATACTGCAAGGCTATATATAAATTATTATAGGGTGTCTCAAAACAATGTATAGACATTTTACCTATTACCTGTTCATGTATTCACTGTGGAACCGCAATGTATTAATAAAAGCAAAGTAGAGCAATCATGGAGTAATACAGTAAACAAATATTGTCACAGGAAAATTGAGAAAAATGTCCTTCGTGACTTTTTGCAAAAAACTGAAGATTTTTAGATTTTTTTTGTGAACGTTTTCTTCTTTTCGTCAAGGCTAAATTTTCCTCCTTTTCTTAGTTTAACAATTTTTTTTCCTATGTTTCCTATGATGCAACATTTCCCACCACAATATTACTTCTTCTGAAGGCCGCAATTGTGAAATAAGTAGCTGAAAATCAAAGTTGTGAGTCTTGCAGCAACATATACCTTGAAAAATGTGTTAGCATTTAGAGTGCATTTGTCCTTTGGCCACAATACTAACTTCCTGCTTAAGTGACACTGGCACGTATTCATTATGATGTCACGAGATTAAAAAAAAAAAAAAATAAAACCTACAATATGGCAGAGTTCTATAGTAGTGATGGTGGGGGACTGACGTGTGGTGATTGATGTGTGTATGTATGTATGTATGTGTATATATATATATATATATATATATATATATATATATATATATTCCTACAGAAGTTTTTACCATTATCATGTTTGCGTCAATTGTAAGCTACCCTTCTTCTCAGGTTACTGGTACACATTACTTATTGGACATAGCATTGGTCCCAAGTGTGGTAATATAATAATAATAATAATAATAATTTGTGATTTTTATAGCGCTTTTCTGCCTGTGAGACTCAAAGCTCTTTACAAATCTATAAACAGACATAAAATTTAAGGGTTCCTTATGGTCACATGAGTAGACTGAATGCCTGATAAAAGAGATGGGTCTTTAGGTTTTTTTTAAAGTCTGTAATGATGGTGCCTCTCTGATTGAGGATGGTAACGAGTTCCAGAATGTGGGGGCAGCGTGGCTGAATGCCCGGGAGCCTGAGGTTGTCTTTATTCTGGGTACTGACAGCAGGGATCTGTTGGCTGACAGCAGTGAGCGGGATTGAATATAGGGTGTCAGAAGCTCTTTCAGGTACTGTGGGCCTTGATTATTTAAGGCTTTGAAGGTCAGCAGGCCAATTTTAAAATATGTTCGCCATTTAATTGGAAGCCAGTGCAGGGAGTGGAGAACAGGTGTTATGTGACATGAGCGAGTTTGATTGGTCAGTAGTCTGGCTGCTGCATTTTGTATTGTCTGTAGGCGATGGAGTTCTTTTACTGGGAGGCCCAAGTAAAGTGCATTAAAGTAGTCTAGGTGAGAAGACACAAATGCATGGATTAATGTTGGCATATCATCTGGTGGAATTAAGTGTTGTACCCTGGCTATGTTTCTCAGATTAAAGAAGGCAGATTATATTACGGAAGAGATCTGCTGTTTAAATGACAGTCCAGAGTCAATCATCACTCCGAGATTTCGTACCTCTGTTGAACTAATGAGTTCAGAGACTCTAAGTTCCAGGCCAGTTGGGTGATCCTGAGATATTCTTATTGTCTGGGGTCCCCTTATCAAGAGTAACTCTGTTTTGACAGGGTTTACTTTTAGCCAACTAGCATTCATCCACTCTATGAGGTCTGCTAAGCAACTGTTGATGAGGAATGTTGGGTCTTTAGTATCTCTAACAAAGGAGAACTAGAGTTGTGTGTCATCTGCGTAGCAATGGTATCTTAGGCCGTATCTCCTGATGTCTTCCAGTGGTAGCAAGTAAATTCCAAATAGCATGGGGGACAAGATGGAACCTTGTGGAACTCCGCAGGCTAATTCTTATGGTGCTGATGAGTAAGATCCTGATGTTACTCTCTGCGATCTACCAGTGAGGAAATATTTAAACCAGTTAAGAACTGTGCCTCCTAGACCACAGATGTGCTGTAAGCACTCTATTAAAATCCCATGGTCAATGGTGTCAAATGCTGCTGAGAGATCCAGGAGGATTAGGATGGAGTAATCACCTTTGTCGCTTAACAAAAGGAGATCATTTAGCACTCAGACTAGTGCTGTTTCTGTGCTGTGGCTGCATCTGAAACCTGACTGGAAAGGATCAAAGATGTTATAGCTTGAGAGATGGGCCTCCAGTTAAGTTGCCACTATTTTTTCAATGATTTTCCCCAGAAATGGAAGGTTGGATACTGGTCTGTAATTTGCTATGCAGTCTGGCTCTAATGAAGGTTTCCTTAGGAGGGGTTTTATCACTGATTATTTTAGAGGATCTGGGAATTTATCAGTTTTTAGTGAACATTCCACTATTTTTGTGAGGGCTGGGGCAAGTGTTTCAGTGCATGCCGATATAAGATGAGTTGGGGCACTGGGGAAATCTGGCCTTCCACTGTAGTGGTTCTGGTGGTTAACTGGTTGACCTGCTGTGATAGAGGCTTGGATGGTAGCAACCCTTCTTCCAACCCTACCATTTAGCAACCCTAGATGGTAGCAAACCTTCTTCACATCCCTCCTTCTCCTCGTCATCTACGCTACATTTGGCCTGACTTTCTGCTTGTACAATTCAGGCACAGCTGTCCTGGAAAAATAACTATGACTTAGGATATGCAGAGTAGAGCTACACATGTCATCAGTTTTCTGAAACCTCAGCTTTCTAGAAAAGAATACAACAGCATGTCCACTGCCAGCATGTTAGCAACCTTGCAGATCCACAGGTGTACTTTGTGAAGTTTTTGACTCCTTCCAAGGAACTCAGTCAGTGTGGATTGGCAGGACATGGCAGATGAACACTGTGACTTTATTGCTTTAATAACATGACTAGAGGAGGTGGTGGAGGTAGAGGCAGAATGTATTGGAAGTCTGTGACCCTTGCCATCTCCTACAGCAAACCCAGAGTCATCATACTCCTCAGCAGAAGGAGCAATTGTTGTTATTTGGAATGAACTAACTGTTGGCAGTGCACATAAATAACAGTACTACTTCTCTTATCTGACCAAGAGCCCTGGGAACTTTTTGGAGTGTTTCTGCTGCCACTAGCTGTAGCATATCTGACCTGATGATAGTGTGTCTCCCAGTCACACTTGTGGTTGTGCTTTAGGTGGGATCTCATAGAGGAGGTGCCTAGGTATGAGCCTGCTTTCTTCCCTGCTCACATGCTTTTTACACAGACAACAGATCGCAACATGCTTAGCTTTTGGATCCCGAATGAAGTATCTCCATACTGTGGACTTCATGGACTGAGGGGTTCCTGAGGGACTGCTTCTACTACTGGGGCTAGATGTCGATGTAATTCTACTGCTACTTCTACTAGGTGTCAAATGTGCAGCACTTCCAGCAGCAGCAGATGCACTAGTCATAGCTAAGGTTGTGGATGTTAATAACTGTTGCTGTTGTTGTTGCTGCTGGTTACTCAACACAGGTGTGTGGGTCTGGACTTGGAAGCGGTGATGATGACTGACAGGATGACTGTGTACTTTTTGCAACCTTTGCTTGTCCAGGGTCACAGTTTCCAATGGTTTTCTCAAACATTTTATAGACAGGCACAGTGCTACTTTCGTGTGGTAGAGGTTGAGCCTTTACCTGTCTGCTAACTTTCTGGCCATGTCACCATCTCTCTCACTCTCATCTTCATCTGTATCTGAAGAAGGATGCAGGATGGATATATTCTAGTTCTGCATCATCATCATCAGTCACAATTAGGTCATCCTCAACATCAGCATCGCCCTTCGCTTCTTGCCCACTACCCTTATATTCCTCTAAGCTTTTAGAGGTGTCAAACAATTTCTTTTTACTTTTACTTTCACTTTTACTTTTGCTACTGCTTTGGTGCTTGTTTGTCTCACTCTCAGATTCAGCAGTTGGTTCAGCTGCTACACCTTCCTCCATTATGTAATTGCCATCATCAACACTAGAATTCTACTTTTCATATTCAGTGTTCTTCTTATATGTTTTTTTTTGTACTAGCGCTGGTAGTGGTGGAACTTTTGGTGAGACCTTGAAAACTGCATCCTCACCAGGAGGTAGGGATCATTATTATTTATTGCACACACCACAGCAACCATGGCTGCAGTTCGTTTTTGAACTACCACTTTTACTCCCATGTCTCTGAATTGCTCCACATTTCCTCCTCCCCTGCCCCTTGTGCGTTTGCTGGACATTACTCAACCAGGGTTGTGCATAGAATTTTTTCCGTGGGGTTTGTACTCTAAACTGATGGAGTGTGATGTCTTGCTTTAGCCCTCAACAACATTCTCAATGTTGTCTGCTGTCTATCAAGTCTGCCTCAGTCAAACAGCTCATGTCAGGCTCCCAGTCAACTGTCAGTCACCTAATATATTTATTTATTTATTTTTTAAATTTGTTTTATTATGTTTCCACCCTATCTTATCACAGTCTGTCCAAAAAAAAATTGTAACTAAAAAACAAAATTAACAACTTCTTTCCCCAGACACAGCACAGAGAAAATAACAGCAAGATCAGCAAGCATACTGGACCTCAGTAGTGATGAGCGAGCATGCTCGGCCGAAGCTCGGTTCGGCTCGAGCATCGCTCTGCTCGGCACATGGCGGTACTCGTACGAGTACCGCATGTGCTCGCCCGCCATGTTCGGGTCTCCTCCCCGCACGTTTCGCGGCTGCTGCGCAGCCACTAAACGTGCAGGGAGGCTCTGACATCAGTGTAATCCAGCAGCCATGTTGGCTGCTGGCATTACACTGATTGGCTGGCCAGAACCCGTGATCGGGTGCTGTATAGCACCTGACCAGCGAGTTCGGCTCAGTCTTAGCCAGGGAGAGATGAGGATAGGAAGGGAAAGTCAGTGTAGGGAGAAGAAAAGCGAGTTTGAACAAAAAAAAGACCCAAAAGTCCTTTTTAGGACTACTGTGTGTGGGGGCAGCAGATATATTTTGTTTTGGGGGGCAGAGTTAAAAAAAAAAAGTCACATATTCCGTTCACTGTGCCTAGCCGCAGATTAGCAGCACATTCTGTTTAGTGTGCAAAGTTTCAGATTAGCAGCACATTCTGTTTAGTGTGCAAAGTTGGTGATTAGCAGCACATTCATTTTAGTGTGCAAAGTTGCAGATTAGCAGCACATTCTGTTTAGTGTGCAAAGTTGCAGATTAGCAGCACATTCTGTTCAGTGTGCAAGGTTGCAGATTAGCAGCACATTCTTTTTAGTGTGCAAAGTTGCAGATTATCAGCACATTCTGTTTAGTGTGCAAAGTGTAAAAACTAAAAGTCACTTATTCCGTTCACTGATCCTAGCCGCAGATAAGCAGCACATTCTGTTTAGTGTGCAAAGTTGCAGATTAGCAGAACATTCTGTTTAGTGTGCAAAGTGTAAAAACTAAAAGTCACATATTCCATTCACTGTGCCTAGCCGCAGATAAGCAGCATATTCTGTTTAGTGTGCAAAGTTGCAGATTATCAGCACATTCAGTTTAGTGTGCAAAGTGTAAAAAATAAAAGTCACTTATTCCGTTCACTGATCCTAGCCGCAGATAAGCAGCACATTCTGTTTAGTGTGCAAAGTTGCAGATTATCAGCACATTCAGTTTAGTGTGTAAAGTGTAAAAATTAAAAGTCACTTATTCCGTTCACTGATCCTAGCCGCAGATAAGCAGCACATTCTGTTTAGTGTGCAAAGTTGCAGATTAGCAGAACATTCTGTTTAGTGTGCAAAGTGTAAAAACTAAAAGTCACATATTCCATTCACTGTGCCTAGCCGCAGATAAGCAGCATATTCTGTTTAGTGTGCAAAGTTGCAGATTATCAGCACATTCAGTTTAGTGTGCAAAGTGTAAAAACTAAAAGTCACTTATTCCATTCACTGTGCCTAGCCGCAGATAAGCAGCATATTCTGTTTAGTGTGCAAAGTTGCAGATTATCAGCACATTCAGTTTAGTGTGCAAAGTGTAAAAACTAAAAGTCACATATTCCATTCACTGTGCCTAGCCGCAGATAAGCAGCATATTCTGTTTAGTGTGCAAAGTTGCAGATTATCAGCACATTCAGTTTAGTGTGCAAAGTGTAAAAACTAAAAGTCACTTATTCCGTTCACTGATCCTAGCCGCAGATAAGCAGCACATTCTGTTTAGTGTGCAAATTTGCAGATTAGCAGAACATTCTGTTTAGTGTGCAAAGTGTAAAAACTAAAAGTCACATATTCCATTCACTGTGCCTAGCCGCAGATAAGCAGCATATTCTGTTTAGTGTGCAAAGTTGCAGATTATCAGCACATTCAGTTTAGTGTGCAAAGTGTAAAAAATAAAAGTCACTTATTCCGTTCACTGATCCTAGCTGCAGATAAGCAGCACATTCTGTTTAGTGTGCAAAGTTGCAGATTATCAGCACATTCAGTTTAGTGTGTAAAGTGTAAAAATTAAAAGTCACTTATTCCGTTCACTGATCCTAGCCGCAGATAAGCAGCACATTCTGTTTAGTGTGCAAAGTTGCAGATTAGCAGAACATTCTGTTTAGTGTGCAAAGTGTAAAAACTAAAAGTCACATATTCCATTCACTGTGCCTAGCCGCAGATAAGCAGCATATTCTGTTTAGTGTGCAAAGTTGCAGATTATCAGCACATTCAGTTTAGTGTGCAAAGTGTAAAAACTAAAAGTCACTTATTCCATTCACTGTGCCTAGCCGCAGATAAGCAGCATATTCTGTTTAGTGTGCAAAGTTGCAGATTATCAGCACATTCAGTTTAGTGTGCAAAGTGTAAAAACTAAAAGTCACTTATTCCGTTCACTGATCCTAGCCGCAGATAAGCAGCACATTCTGTTTAGTGTGCAAAGTTGCAGATTAGCAGAACATTCTGTTTAGTGTGCAAAGTGTAAAAACTAAAAGTCACATATTCCATTCACTGTGCCTAGCCGCAGATAAGCAGCATATTCTGTTTAGTGTGCAAAGTTGCAGATTATCAGCACATTCAGTTTAGTGTGCAAAGTGTAAAAAATAAAAGTCACTTATTCCGTTCACTGATCCTAGCTGCAGATAAGAAGCACATTCTGTTTAGTGTGCAAAGTTGCAGATTATCAGCACATTCAGTTTAGTGTGTAAAGTGTAAAAATTAAAAGTCACTTATTCCGTTCACTGATCCTAGCCGCACATAAGCAGCACATTCTGTTTAGTGTGCAAAGTTGCAGATTAGCAGAACATTCTGTTTAGTGTGCAAAGTGTAAAAACTAAAAGTCACATATTCCATTCACTGTGCCTAGCCGCAGATAAGCAGCATATTCTGTTTAGTGTGCAAAGTTGCAGATTTGCAGCACATATTCCGTGTAATATGAAGAAGGCGGGTAAAAAGGGACGGGGAAGTGGACGTGATCCTGATAGTTCAGGGCGCGGGTCAGGACGCGTAGAAACTGTGCCTGGTGCCAGAGCACAAGAAAGAAAGACATCCACCATACCTAGCTTCATGTCTCAGTTTACAGGGCGTCGCAGGACATCACTCTCGAGGTCAGACCACTGCGAACAGGTGGTCGGTTGGATTTCAGGTGATACTGCTTCCAGTCGGTTAAGCACCACCCTGTCTTCCACCAAGTCCACTCTCAGTAGCCAAGAGTCTGGTAAACATAATCCTCACCCTGATCATCCTTCCTCCCACCATAGAGGGTCTGGTCAAAGAAGTGATCCCACACTGGGATATAGTGAGGAGCTCGTCTCATCACCAATCCTTAATTTGAACCTCTCTCCAAGCACGCTTGCAGAGGAACATGAAATCTTGTGCCCTGATTCACAGCCTCTAGAGGGTACCCAATCACAAGAAGATGACAGAGGGGAACAGCATTTAAGGTCAAAGGAAGTGGATGATGATGATGATGAGACACAGTTGCCATCAAATCAACCACTTTTACTGTCTCAAGACCTTGATGAGGAGGATGATATACAGTTGTCAATGACTGAGTATGTGGTGGGATCAAGACATGAGGAGGATGATCAGAGTGAGGAAGTGGAGGAGGACTTGGTGGACGATGAGGTGACTGACCCCACCTGGGAAGGTGGAGAGCCGAGCGATGACAGCAGTCCTGAGGGTGAGCCATCTGCAGCACCGCAACAGGCTGGAAGAGGCAGTGGTGTAGCTACAGAAAGAAGGTGGACCGCACCAAACCGGCCCACAAATGTTCCACGGAGCACCCCCTTGTGTAAATCTCCCTTGCCAAGGGGTAGGTGTTCCGCGGTATGGCGTTTTTTTAAGGAAAGTGCGGACGACAAAAGAATTGTAGTTTGCAACCTGTGCCACACCAGAATGAGCCGAGGCATGAACACTAGAAACCTCACCACCACCAGCATGATCCGACACATGGCATCCAAGCACCGTAATAAGTGGGAGGAACGCCCGGATCGCCAATCTGTGTCTGCAGGCCACACCACTGCCTCCTCTTCCCCTTTTTTCGGTGCCGGCCAATCGCCTGTCGAAGGCGCAGGCCCGCATACCTCCCGCCCTGCACCTGTACCATCTGAAGCACCATCAGCGACCACATCCACTTCCCTGTCCCAGCGCAGCGTCCAAATGTCGTTACCCCAGGCATTTGAGCGCAAGAGAAAATACCCAGCCACCCACCCACAGGCCATAGCACTAACCTCACACCTTTCCAAATTACTGGCCATCGAAATGCTGCCATTTAGGCTTGTGGAGACTGAGTCCTTCCGCAGCCTGATGGCAGCAGCTGTCCCTCGGTACGCAGTCCCCAGCCGCCACTACTTTTCCCGGTGTGCCGTCCCCGCCTTACACCACCATGTGTCCCGTAACATCACCCGTGCCCTGACCAACGCAGTTACTGGGAAGGTCCACTTAACGACTGACACATGGACAAGTGCTTGTGGCCAGGGACGCTACATTTCCCTGACGGCACACTGGATGAATGTCATGGAGGCTGGGAGCGACTCGGACCCTGGGATGGCACAGGTGCTACCCACGCCGAGGATTGCGGGCCCTACCTCCATCAGGGTTTCCGCCAGCACCTACGTTATTGGCTCCTCCTCCTCCGTTTCCACCTCCGAATTCTCTGCGCGCAGCGCCACTCACCCATCAGCCGGTAGCTGGAAGCAGTGTAGCACTGCAGTGGGGAAGCGTCAACAGGCCGTGCTGAAGCTGATCTGCCTTGGGGACAAACAGCACACGGCCTCAGAGCTGTTGCAGGGGATTAGTCACCAGACCGAGCAGTGGCTCTCGCCACTCAACCTGCAACCAGGCATGGTTGTGTGTGATAATGGGCGTAACTTGGTGGCGGCTTTGGAGCTCGGCAAGCTCACACACGTACCATGCCTAGCGCATGTATTTAATTTAGTGGTTCAGCGATTTCTAAAAACCTACCCCAATGTGCATGATCTCTTGACCAAGGTGCGCCGCGTGTGTGCACATTTCCGTAAGTCATCAACAGCTTCAGCCGGCCTGTTGAAGCTGCAGCAGCGCTTACAATTGCCAGCTCACCGGCTGCTGTGTGATGTGAGCACGCGCTGGAACTCCACCTTCCACATGTTGGCCCGGCTTTGTGAGCAGCAGAGGGCAGTAGTGGAGTACCAGCTGTTACACGGTCGTCGCCTCTCCGTTCAACTTCTTGTAATCAGAAGTGAGGAGTGGGAATGGATGTCAGACCTCTGTGAGGTTTTACGCAATTTTGAGGAATCGACACAGATGGTGAGCGGCGATAACGCTATTATCAGTGTAACCATCCCACTTCTGTGTCTACTGAAACGCTCGCTGCTCACAATTAAAACCGACGCTTTGCATGTGGAAGAGGTGGAAATGGGGGAGGAAGAGCTTACACAAGGTAATAGCCAGAGCACCCTCACTTCGTCTTCTCAGCGACAATTGGAGGAGGCGGAGGAGGAGGAGGAGGAGGAGGAAGACACGGTTGCCTCCGCTACAGAGGGTAGCCATGGAACTTTAGTTCCATCTCTTCAGCGTGGGTGGGCAGAAGAGGAGGAAGAGGATGAGGAGATTGAGAGTCATCCTCCTGGTGAGGACAGCGAAATCTTGCCTGTTGGTACTCTGGCACACATGGCTGACTTTATGTTAGGCTGCCTTTCCCGTGACCCACGCGTTATACGCATTTTAGACAACACGGATTACTGGGTGTTCACCCTTCTGGACCCCCGCTACAAAGAGAATTTCTCATCTCTCATTCCTCCGGTGGAGAGGACAAGCAAAATGGTGCAATACCAGAAGGTTCTTGTCGAAAAATTGCTCCAAAATTTTCCATCTGACAACGCTGGCGGCAGAGTACGTGCTACCTTGGCCAACCGAGAAGGGGAGAAAAGGGGAGCACACAGCAGTTCCGACAAAGGCAGGGCAACACTCTCCAAGGCGTGGGACACCTTCATGACACCCTGCCAGCACCCTCACCCTGATGCGCAGCCTAGTGTCACAAGGAGGGAAAAGTTTTGGAAGATGGTGAAGGAGTACGTAGCAGACCGTGTCAGCGTCCTCAATGATCCCTCTGTGCCTTACAACTACTGGGTGTCCAAGCTGGACACGTGGTATGAACTGGCACTCTACGCCTTGGAGGTGCTGGCCTGCCCTGCCGCCAGCGTTCTGTCTGAGCGTGTATTTAGTGCTGCTGGTGGCATCATAACAGATAAGCGTATCCGCCTTTCCACCGAAAATGCTGATAGGTTGACACTTATAAAAATGAACAAGGCCTGGATTTCCCCTGACTTCTCCACTCCACTGGAGGAAAGCCCCGGGTGAACATAAAGTCACTTTATATATGTTATTTACAATGATGGGAATACTCTGTATTCCCATTCACCCCTTCCACCCAAAAAATGGGTATATGGTTGACTCTCTTCCATATACCCTGGGATATAATTTTTATATAGGGCCAGCTCACCAGCGGGCCCTGTGATATAATTTTTATATAGGGCCAGCTGACCAGCGGGCGCTGTTTGACAATTTTTGTATAGGTCAGCTCACCAGCGGGCCTTCTCATATAATGTTTTATTGGATCAGCTCTCTAGCTGGCCCTCTCATATAATGTTTTATAGCGTCAGCTCACTAGCGGGCCTTCGCATATAATGTTTAGGATGGTCAGCTCCGCAGCAGACCCTCACCCATAATGTTTTAGATGGTCGGCTCAGCGCACGTTTCCCTCTTAATCATGGCCCCAGTTCAGAAAAATCGAGGACATTTTTGGGAGAATTTGCCTCTGCGCACGTTTCCCTCTTAATCATGGCCCCAGTTCAGAAAAATCGAGGAAATTTTTTGCAGAATTTGCCTCTGCGCACGTTTCCCTCTTAATCATGGCCCCAGTTCCGAAAAATCGAGGACATTTTTTGCAGAATTTGCCTCTGCGCACGTTTCCCTCTTAATCATGGCCCCAGTTCCGAAAAATCGATGAAATTTTTTGCAGAATTTGCAGATGATATACAAGTAAATATACAGCAAATACTGTTTGGTAACAATTTTTCGCCTAAAGTCGTTTTTATCTTCCTTTTTGTGTGTTTTACGGTCAGTCTGTAAAAATGGCATACTACGGGTGAAACATCGTTCCCAGCAGCGACGTTGGAGTCCAAGATGCATCCAGACATCCTCCCTATGCTGTCCCTGAACCATTTCTGTGGTGTTTCCATCATTTTCTGCCCTTTTCCTATGGACCAGGCACCCTCCCCTCATCAGAGCAGGGGGTGCCTGGTGTAATGTTCGAGTCCTCCCATTGACTTCAATGGGGCTCGGGTGCTCGGCCGAGCACTCGAGCCTCCGGGGGCGCTCGGTCAGAGCACCCGAACACCCGAGCATTGGGGTGCTCGATCATCACTAGACCTCAGCTGCCTGTGTCTTGCCAGTCAGTCTCACAGAATTTTGGGGTATTTTGGGCCAACCTCCTTCCTCCATTCTTCTCCCCATAGTGCCCCCAGACTCCCCTAATACAGAGAACAAATATCCTACCTAAAAGACTCCCTAAAACTAATCTTCAATTCCCCTTTATTTGCCTATCTTCTCTAGCTCAAAAACACGCTACTTTCTCCTCTCACAAACACAGAATGGCATGTTGTGAGACCCTGACACCATTTTATATGCCTGCAGGAAAAGTAGAGAAAACTTTCCTGTGGTAGGGAAACATTTTTCTTCCCATTGATTTCAATGCCATGAGCTAGGTGAAAAAAACGTGGGAGACAAATTTTGAGAGGTGCCTCAGCAATGCTGGCCACACTCACCCCTCTGAATTGTGGATGTGGCCATTGAAATTCCAGAGCCCCTTTCCCCAAACACCTGCTTATTTTATGGTGGTTGGTTTATATACATACCCCTCTCTACTAGTCATTATTTAACCCTTTAGATTCTAAGGGTTAAACAAGCAAGGCATTTGAGACCTCTCTAGCACCGAAGAGTTAAGTGCATGTTTGTTAAAGTCTTAGGGTATTTTCTGTGTTGGTATATGGGACTGGGGTCATGTGATTAGTGGGGTGGGGCCATGGGCAGAGCTAAGGTCACCTTGGATATCTTGCTTAGCGGCACCTGAGATGTAAATCCAGTCCCAGTACAAAAACAGCAATGATATGAATTTGTAAATGATCCCCCAACATACATTATGCAGAGCCATACCTGCAGACATTTCTTGGTGAACATATGGCACTCAGATGTTTGAGGCTGTCAGCAGTGCCATTGCCTACTAGTTAAAGTAAAGTTATGCAATTTTAAATATCACGTTGTTCTAACTAGCATCTGTAAAATGTGCATCCCCAAAATCCTGTCTTAAACTTGTGTTTTTAATGCGTGTGTAGAATATATCATATCTAAATAGATATATTTAGTTAATTGTGTTCAGATTAATAGTACATATTGTTTTCTATTTTTTTTTTTTTGTTTGTGGCTTTGAAAAAGTGATGCTTACGTCACGAAACGCGTCAGCCTATACATTTTTTTTTTGTTGTATAGGACAATGTACAATTGTTTTATACAATAAATATTCTGTTTGGAAATTCCACCCAATTGTTATTTTTAAAATATTTTTTTATACATATTTGGGTCTATAGTACCTCTCAAAGTTAGTATCCCTGAGTTCCAGAAATAACTCCAACCCTACAGAGAAATAGTCCTTTGATAGAAGGACCTACATATTGAAGCTGTTTCCAGAGGGATTTTGAGTTTGGAGGAGCCAGTTGAGAGGAAAAAAGAGAACCTGCACTGGGGGTTATCCAGTGGATGCGTGGATGCCCGAGGCAGTATTTTGCTTCTCAAGACTGTGAGTAGTATTCTGCAAGAGGTGTTAAGTGCACAGAGGTAGTGGTCCAATATCAAAGACATCTACACTTAGTGGTGCAGTTGCTCTCTTGTTTCTGTTTTTTGTTTTTACACAGGCTAGCATGGAGTATGGGGTATTCAGCATGGAGTATGGGGTATTTAAGGGTATATAACCCAGATCACTTTTAGGTGTTAGAGATCATGTAAAGGTGACCATTTTAAACATCTGCAATACTTCATTATGTACCACAAACTATTGTGCCTGGAAATATCTAATATCAACTTTTTCTGAATTATGTTATGGCTTTTTTCTTTAGTAAAATGTGTATAAATAGACATTCTCGGCCTTATATGCCAAAGCGGAAAAATTCAAGAGCTAATAAACTGCAAAGTTGGGATGAATAAACTTTCCCAACATTCCCATTAATTAAATTGCACTTTTAATTCCTTGAATGCTAAATAGGTCTCCAACACTTTGCCGCTTTGGAGATCAATTTAATATTCAAGGAGTTAAAATGCAGATTTAAATCAGTGCTATATTTATAGTTCTCCCCTATAGTGCAGTGCAAAAAGAAAGGGGCAGCATCTGCGGGATTTGGGACTGATGCTATATTGAAGGTCACTATTTCGGTCCATACCGAACCTTTGTTAAGAAAATACACAAAATTGAGACATACCTTTTTGAAGCCATGGGTCCGCACGCTGGCCACCAAAGAGACATGATGATGTCACACCTGTGCAGTCAGTGATCTGAAAGCAGGGGATGTCACCTCCACATGTGATACGTCCATAATATAAGCCAAAAAGTTGAAAAGAACATATTATGCAAAAGGCAACAAATGAAGTATAAATGTATAAAAGTATAAATGAGTCCAAAAAGAGCATAATCTACTCAACTGGAACACCTTTTCATGGACATTTATATGGCTACAGACTAGCTAATTTTCCATACTCATATTTAAGAATAAATACACTGACTGATGTCAGGTCCATACCGTATGTTTAAATGAGCAAATAGCAAAGTATTCAAGTTTATCCATACAGAATAATCTTTCTTGGTTCCAATACTGTCGAGCTAATAGGAGCAAGTAGTGAGAGATGATGCTCTCCCTCGCATTGCAATGCCCTGCAGTAATGAGGACAACAAGATAATTTTAATACTCCACATGATTAATATTCAAATTACATGACAGTCTGGGAACCAAGAGAGATTGTTTAGCGTGGATAGGCATGAATACTTTGCTATTTGCTCATTTAGATATACAGCGTGGAAGTGACATTGGTCAGTATATTTATTATTCATGGATGTTGCTAAATATTTATTATAGGATAGTTTATGTCATCTGCTACTTGTTAACTATTGTACCTTATTTCTTTGCTGTTTTTTAGGGACTTGGGTCTCTCCTGGGGGGGATGCTCTTTTTAGTCCTTGATCAGGGCTACCCAGTTTCTATACAGCGAGGGGAATGCACAAATTTGCCATGTAATCACACTTAGTCTGTAATGCCAGTAGCTATATTTCAGGGTATGTAATACTTTGGTGTAGTTCATTTGACCCACACTGAATATACTGGAGAAACTGCGTGACACATTCAGTGGTGGCACCCTCCATCTGCTGCCAGGCTATAATCACATCAGTGAAAGGAGTATAGTCTCATAGCAGGAGAGCCTCATGTTTCACACACCTGCATTAGGTGGTACTAATTTATAATACAGGCCACAGCTCTGCATGATAGACATAGCTATCTTTACTATGCTGTTTGTCCCAGACTCTTGCACCACAATTGTGTTGTGCCGCTTTGGAGGCCTCTCTAGCATTCAAGTGGATAACCCTCTGAGTACCAGAGAAGTATCCAGCACTTTGCAATGCAATGTGTAGGATACTTCTCTGGCACTCAAAGGATTAAAAGCCCCACTTAAATAAGTGGAAGTTTAGGGAATTGTATGCCTTCCCTACAGTGCAATTGATATGCTAGTGAATTGCTTTGGTTTTCTTTTCTGCAGAGTTGGTAAGGTGGCAGATTTTGGAAGAGAGGGAAAGACGAAGGGGGGTAAGGCAGACACCCAGGAGACACAGACACAATCAGACAGAGAACAGCTTAGTGGGGAACAGAAATAGAGACAGTGGACAAGGAAATTAGATAATCACGTTGATGTAATGAGAGAGATATTTGAAGTGAATGGGAGATATACACTGTGGGGAAGGGGTAGAAGACAGGACTGTATGTTCAAAAGAAATATGGAGGAGTTCTTGGGTAAACCATTTGTACTATAGGGGAGAACTAAAAATTCTCATTGATTTAAGTAGGAATTTTAACCCCTTGAATACAAGGGATTAAAATCCCCATTTAAATCAATGGGAATTTCTGGAATTTTTAGTTGTCCCCTGTAGTGAAAGTGGTTTGTGCCAGAAGTCCTCCATATTTCTTTTGAACATGTGACCCTTAGGGCTGTATGCATAAAAGAAACAATGCATTGGAAACATCTCTTGGGATTTAAAGGAACACTAACCCCTAAGAATTAAATTTATATATAACTTTAAATAACAGGTACTTCCACCTAGCATCTGTAAAATGTAGTTATTTAATGTTAAGATCCTACAATTTGATTAATTGTGTTTGTGCAGAGTTAATATTAATGTATCATCTGATCTGAAAAGCTGGTAAATTATTTGAGCTCATTTAAAGACAATACAGCACATCACTTCTGAGACAAGTATCAAGTTTGCTATGGTAATGAAAGACATGGAAAAAGCAGGATTGTCTCCAGAGAACACAGAAAAGACTAGATTACCACAGAAAACAAATGGAGAATTGTTAC
Source organism: Rhinophrynus dorsalis (assembly GCA_037306005.1). Taxonomy (NCBI): domain Eukaryota; kingdom Metazoa; phylum Chordata; class Amphibia; order Anura; family Rhinophrynidae; genus Rhinophrynus; species Rhinophrynus dorsalis. The sequence goes on along the minus strand of CM074720.1, from coordinate 447,877,396 downwards.
AGACGCTAGCATGGAGTATATGACATTCAAGTGTGCATAACTCAAGATAATTTTTTGGATTTAAATGGATAATAATTCTTAATATGTAATGTATGTACTGTGAGGCTTAGCTTTATGAATTAAATGAGGGCACTGCTGCTTCAGATAAGTGTTTTATTCAAACATTATTGCAGCTCAAACTAGAATTTTGTAGATGAAATACATCCATAGTCTGAAATGTTCTTGTGGTGCTCTTGCTACAGCAGTCCATGGACAGCTAAGGTCAGCTGACAATAACATTCCATAAGATGTAGTAAGAAAAGCGCCACTGTAAAATTTCAGGCCATGGAGGTAGTATATCCCCCCAAAAATTGCAATCAATAACTATGAATGAAATCTCTCGGAGGTGGGCATACCCTTGTTTTAATCAGAAATATAACAACTGCAGCATAACAATTAACATTGATTTAAAGGGATAGTAATGTTTCATAATAAAAGCAGCTCTAATTAATCATCATAGTATTTGGACTTTGGAGAGTGTTATTTCAATTCTGTCAGAGTTGTAGTTCATGAGTAATTCAATGACAAAGTGTCCCCCTCCTGCCCCTTTTACTGATGTAACACTGTTCATCCAGATCAGATGGGAGGTGCCCAGGTAGATTGCAGAGAGGGACAATTTTTAATTAAGATAAGGGAAAAAGCTGAAAAACCTGTCAAGGGGGCAGGGCTTTCATTGTTCTCACAGCAGAATATTGACCCTTGATGTGAGCTGTCCGGTCTATGGACTGGATTCCACATCTGAGGAGTGGGGGCTTACACTAGGTAAAAGGGGCGGGAGGGGGAAACTTTATCCTTCAATTGTGGTGGTACTTCTCCCAATGAAGCTGGTGCAAGTCCCCGGGGCATGGAACTTCAGGGGGCCCATTGATCTTCACATACATTTCCTTTTGTTACTCCATGACCCTTTCAACACCACTAGCTAAATATAGCTAGACAGACTCCAGCACAGTGGTTCTCAATCTTTTTTTGCTTGGGGCACCCCTAACATGTAATCTTGAACATTCGGGGCACCCCTAACATATTTAATGTACTTTAACAAGGGCATAATGAAGGGTACAATGCATAAATATACAGTATTATTAGGTCTTATAATCAGAATATTATAACTAAACATATTGTGCATACATTTCTATAATTCTTTATTTAAAAATCCATTTTTGTTAGTCTTTATAGAAAACACAAGGCACCCTATGTTGATGCCCGTGGCACACCAAAGTGCCACGGCACCCTTTTTGAGAACCACTGCGCCAGCATATATTCAATGTCCACTTAACCCTTTGAGTACAAAGGGGTGTGCAGCACATTGCTTCATAACGCACTGAGCATCCCTTTCTGGCACTCAAAGGGTTAAGCACAAATATTAGCTGTAAATACTAAGCAGCATTATATGTATGAAAGGGAGATGCCCCATCAGCTCTTTAAAGCCTTCACGGTTCTATGTACTATATATAACAGCAGGGTTCTACCACTGGACACGGCAGGAGTGAAGTGCACATGACATTAGCAAGTTACTCGTGTCACTGTTTTTAACAGAAAGCAGAGGTGGGGTTGATCAGTCCCAGTCCCCCTCCAATGCTGCCTCATTCTAACCTCTCAGTGTAAGACACTAATAACTGACATGCTGCTGAAACCTTCTTTCTTTATTGCGGATCAAAATCTTCTAAGTGATGCCCTATGGATTGCCTGTATTATAACTGAGCATACCCACATATGAAAGACATCTGAATAACTAGGACACCTTCCACATGTGTGCATGCAACCATAAGGAATCACATGCAAGTTATGCATTGCAATGCAGATTGAAGTATCAGTCCAAGGCCATATCATTGCTCCACTCAAGGTGACTCTGGGAAAGAGGGAATACATCATATTTCCACTGTCCTTTTCTTTATTTCTTGCTGCTATTTCAATTTCTTTCTTCAAGCTCGTGTTTTACACAGAAACATAGAAACATAGAATTGGATGGCAGGGAAGAACCAATTGGTCTATCTATCCTGCCCATTTTTCCTACTGTAAAAACCTCAAACCTTATTAGGTCCTTGATCTGGTCTTATATTCAGGATAGCCTTACACCTATCTCATACCCTCACTGTATTAAGCGCTACCATTTTTGCTGGTAGGCTATCCCATTTGTCAACCACCCCCTCAGTGAAGTAATCATCTAAGCCTCTGTCCTTCTAGTTCTACATTATGACCTCTTGTCCTAACATGTCTACTCCTATGATATGTACTTCCCTCCAGCATTGTGTTGTGGGCTAGAAGAAGTGAGAAAGTGAGGATTGTGAGTGAGCAAACTAGGCTTGGGGAGTGAGAGAGTAAGTATTGGGGAGTGGGAGAGTGAGGACTAGGGAGTGCATAAATTAGGCTTGGGGAATGAGAGAGTGAGAATTGGTGTGTGAGAGAGTGAGGATTGGGGAATGAGTGAGTTACACTTTGGTAGTGAGAGAGGGAGGATTGGAGAATGTGTGAGTTAGACTTGGGGAGTGAAAGAGTGAAGATTGGGTAATGAGCATGTTAGACTTGGGGATTGAAAGCGAGGGGATTATGGAGTGAGAGAGTCAGGATTGAGGAGTTGAGAAAGTTAGACTTGGGGAGTGAGAGAGTGAGGATTGGGGCATGAGAGAGTTAGGCTTGGGGAGTGAGAGAGTTAGAATTTGTGGAATGAGCAAGTTAGGCTTGGGAAGTGAGAGAGAGAGGATTGGGTGTGAGCAAGTTAGAATTAGGAAGTGAGAAAATGAGGACTGGGGAATGAGCGAGTTAGACTTGGGGAGTGAAACAGTGAGGATTGGTGAGTGAGCAAGTCAGAATTGGGGACTGAGTGAGTTAGGCTTGGGGAGTGAGAGAATGAGGATTGAGGAGTGAGCGAGTTAGGCTTGAGGAGTGAGACAGTGTGGATAGGGGTGTAAGAGAGTCAGAATTGGGGAGTGAGCAAGTTAGGCTTGGGGAGTGAGAGAATGTTGATTGATGAATGAGAGAGTTAGGCTTGGGAAGTAAGAGAATGAGAATTGTGGAGTGAGTAAGTTAGGCTTGGTGAGTGAGAGAGTGAGGATTGAGGAGTGAGCGAGTGAGGCCTGGGGAGTAAGAGAATGGGGATTGGGGAGTGAGTGAGTTAGCCTTTGGGAGTGAGATTCTGGGGTTGAAGGATTGTGGTTGAGGAGAGAAGTGAGAGTGGGAAGATGGAAAAAATTATGGGGAGAGAAGTGAGAGTGGGTAGATGGAAAAAATGATGGTGAGAGACTGAGCAAAAGGAAGATGTGAGAGTAAGGCACAAGAAAGCCCTTCAACCTTTGTTATTATTTTTCTTCTCTTCATCTGTTTATACTTTTAATGTCTGACAGTGAGCTCCCTGAATTTACCTGCAAAGGGCTTTCTGTCAGGGAATATGAAAGCAGGTCTAGTGATACAATCTAAGAAAAAAATGCAATGTAAAATAAAAAGCCCACAGAAGTGCTGCAGTGGGAGACTATAACATTGGATTACATCTTAGCTTGATTGCCTATTGAGCAGATTCAATCTCTGGAAACTGAGATTCAAGTAGCTCATTGTCAGGGCAGAAACGTGTAAACAACAGATAAACATGAAAAAAGTAGAATAAAATAAAACAAAGGGTTAATATACATAAGCTATTTAAGTGCCAGATAGGTATCCAACGCAATGTGGAGATACTTCTCTGGCACGCAAAGGTTAAATCACAGGGGATTTTTATTTCTCCTCTAAAAAAAAGCGCACTTGGTTTTCCTTTCAGTGACTCCACTTTTGTCATTATACATGTGCCCCACAGGAGCTGATAGCAGGTCTGTATAAACAAAAGACACATATTCCTGTCTGAGCCTCCACCATCTGTTTATCTAAGAATGGAGATGAAAGACATCACTGCCGAAGTTCTATATTATTATCGTAATATATATAAACGTTGGCTGGAAAAACAGGTTACGGCAGCAGACATATACCTTAGTTAAGCATCCAACTGGAACTTTTCTATATTGTCCTATGTGGAATTCATAATGCACATAAGGACGAAGAGGAAGCGGTTCATGCTTGTGTTGTTTATATGAGATTGCTTTGTGTTATTTTAACTTTGGGCTTTAGCAAATATATTGGATAAAATGCTTTCACTCATAGTGAATTATCTGTAGTTCTCCAAGCAAAGCGGGACTTTGATTTCACGCTTTGCTGCTTTAAACCAACATACTCTGGTTCTCTAGACCAGTTACTTTTCTCTTTCATATGTAATTCATGCCTCTTTTATAACGACTTTCATATAAAAGCCATATGTTGGAAATTACTGGAATTTTGAACACTAAGACCTAAAAATGAAATTGAGTTATATACATTTAGATATTATGTATTTCCAGTAGATGTGTAAAAAAATGTTTATGTAATGTTTGATCCACAAAGTCCAATCCAAAACTTGCTCTTTTAATCCGTGTGTGGATTGTGATAGATAGACTCAGAACCAAGGTACATTTCACGGCGGGTGGTTGTCAGAAGGTATTTGCAGGATGGGGAAAGACAGACAGGAAAGCAATCTGCTTGCAGTGACAGGAAGCTGCTGCGTCCAGATTTGTGTCTCTCATACTGACAGTTAACCGTTTTAGCACCAGAGGGGTATCCAAAATTTTACTTTGAAATGCACTGCACAACGGTCACGGCTGCACTGTATATGCCTATAAAAATTGGGCTATAAAGGTCTCCAACACATTAGGAGTTTGGGGAGTGTTTATTTGTCAGCTTTGGTGCATGTGGTTTGCTAAATAATTGCTCCTGTCATGCCCCAATATATTTAGCTCTGTAAGTCAGGAACATTGCTAGGTACTTGCTCAAGGGCTAAAGTACTAGGTCTACTGCTTAGGGCCCCAGGTCTTGTTACAAGCTTGGCTTTGACTGCACTAATAATGGATTAAGCTTGCCTAATCCATGGTTTTCTTGGGAACCTATCACCGTATATGCCCATGTTTCTTCCCGTTTTGGAAGAGTTGAGATGGGTTTTGATGTGAGGCTCATTCACAGACCATTATAATGAACGTTTGTACTCAATGTGAGCACTAAACCCTAATCCCCACCCCTATCCACCTCCACCACAGATTTATAGTTATTTTAAAAAGTGGCCAAATCCTGAGAATATGTTACTCTAAGAAAAAACTAATGAAGGAGGTATGATGTAATATTATGCAAAGGTTAGATTTATAGCAGAGAAGATTAAGCTTTTTTACAGGTTAACTACTGGATGAATGAAGGGCCCTTAAAGGAACACCAACAACTAAATATATATATATATACCTTATGCACTTACAGTGAGCATATGTAAATGTTTATTATGCATGTTACAGTCATATCACATCATCCTAACCTTGATTTTTAATACACATTTAGACTGTCCTATTCAGAGAGAATTTAAATAATTTTGTTTATGCTGTTTGCAATGAGAGATAAAGTAAATTAATGTAATGCTCTCGTACTCAGAATGGCTGTTATCTTATCTGAGCCCATTTACAGACAGTCCTGGACAATTGCCTCAAGAGTGCTGTAGAACTTGGCGCTCTGGAAAAGGCAGGGATGGCTGCTCCCTCAAAACACATGTGAGACAAGTTTTTAGTCCTCAGGAAACAGATGTTTTAGATGTTAGCATGAAGTACATTGCATTTATTTGTATATAACCCCAGGTCATTTTCAGGTGTTAGTGGTAATTTATCCACTAGGATGCTAGATACTTCTCCAGTGCATTATTTCACAGTAACATAGTAAATTAGTTTGAATAAAGACACAAGTCCATCAAGTTCAACCTTCTCCTCTTCTCTTGAATGTATCCATTGTATCTGCCATAACCACCTCCTTGGGAGTTGGGGATGTTTCTAGCATCCTGTTTGTTAAAGCTATGGAACAGCATTGCAAGACAGCATAATTTCAATGTGAGTTCATGATAAATTTAGAATAATAAAAATATAAGATGTCTGTAGAATGAGCGATATGCTGGTTTTTGAAGAAACTTTACTGCTAAAAGAAACAGAAGACTCTGAACACCTCTACACTTCAGTCTGCTGTAATGCTACCTTGTCAGACACAGATACCATCCAACAACTTTCTGAAATCTTAGTTCTTGACAGTGGTTGCTTAATGGATTAAGGCAGCTGAGTTCAATTCAAGTTCATTGTCATTATCTTCAGGAATCAGCTCATCCCTCTGGATGTGGGACAAGGAGAAAATCACACCTGATCTCCTGTTCTCTCTGTGGACATCCTTTTCACCCAAGAGGTTCTGATTTCCATTAGAGAGGTATTCCCCTGGATAACAACATTGATGAGAAATTACACAGAACTTGTTGTGTAAAAAAAGACTCATGACCTTATGAATCAGAGAAAAGAGAAGCAATTCTAGATCAGCCCTGTTGCACTATGGGGGAGGAATAACAATTCCCCAAAATACTATTGAATTAACCCTTTATGTGCCAGAGGGCACACAGCATATTTCTCTGCAATGCGTTGCATACGTCTCTGGCACTCAAAGGGTTAAATTGAGCATTTAATTAACCTTTGAGTGCCAGAGAGGTATCCACCACATTGTGCTGCAATGCATTGGATACCTCTTTGTCACTCAAAGGGTTAAACCATCCAATGTTCTCATTCAAGGTGTGAAAGCTCAATTTAAATAAACAGGGTTTTTTTTAATTTGTCTGTTAGGTTGTGTTTTGCTTGCTCAAGCATTGCTCTTCTTATCGCCTGGGTGTGAGGCTCCCAGTGTAATACCTTTTACACTGTGTATTGTACACAGCTTCATGGTGCACCCACTTCTATCTCCATTCAATGACTCCGCCATTTATCAATATGGAGCTTATATTTCTTCTCGTCCAGAAGGAGGAGCTCATAGAAACATAGAATCTGACAGTAGATAAAGACCAACGGGTCCATTAGTCTACCCATTTCATTATCTAGTTAGCTCAGGCTTATTTTATTCTTAGCCATATATTTATCCCAAGAGTTCTTAAAGGGATAGTAATGTTTCAAATAATAGCAGTTCCAATTAATTGTCATAGTATATAGGCCATGGAGATTGTTATTTCAGTACTGTCAGACTTGTAGTTCAAGAGTAATTGAATGATAAAGTATCCCCCTCCCGCCCCTATTACCTAGAGTAAGCCACCTCCCTTCAGATGTGGAATATGGTCTTAAGGCCAGACAGCTCACAGCAAGGTACAATCTTCTTACTGTGAGAACAATGAAAACCCTGCCCCCCCCTTGACAGATTTTTTCCTTATGCTAACTGAAGATTGCCCTTCTCTGAAAGCCATCAAGACACCACCTTTCTGTTCTGAAGTGGGCAATGTTACATCAGTAAAGTGCAATTACTCTTGAACCACAACTCTGACAGTATTGAAATAACACTCTCCATGGCCCAAATACTACGAAGGTTAATTGGAGCTGCTTTTATTTTGAAACATTACCATCTCTTTACATTCATTCACTGGTTTAACCTCAACCACATATCTTCAGACGCTGTTCCATATATCTATCAACCTTTCAGTATTTTTTTTCTTATGTTTCCTCTTATTTTTCCACCCTCCAATTTTATGAAATGTCCTCTTTTTCTGGGATTCCTTCAGTTCTGAAAAAAGGTAGAGCTATGTGCCATACTCTGGGTGACATTGGATTAGTGAGTGCTAATGCCTCTTCATGTGAAATCTAGCACAGTCAATTGCTAGACCTACAGCTGTTTGGATCTACAAAGTTCATCATCTCTAACCATTCCAACAGCAGGAGGTCCAACATTTGACTACCCCTAACCTAGTATCTTGTTGACATTCCCTATGCCTTTGAATACATTTAAATCATCAGCTATAACTACGCCCAAGGACCCTTGTTATGCTGTTACTGTCAGCTTGGTACCATTAAGTCTATACTACCTATGGCTTTTATGTCCCATATAGATTATTTTGCATTTTGTATCAATCATTTTAAATCCCATACTTTTTCCCCATTTATGTGCTTTAGGTTTTTCCTGCAATATTCTTCAGGATATTTTACATAATGACCCTTTGAAAGGCCATATCCTGGTAGACAATGAAAGGAGTTGTAGTTCAGCAACAGCTGGAGGGCCTTAGTTTGCTCATCCCTGCTTTGGAGATTACAGCCTTATTAGAAAAACACAGTGGATAAAGGAGTCTATGCTCTGGATTGAACTCAGCAATGTGATTTGTGTTCATTCGATATTGATAGCACAATGGCCTGCCGCCTGAACCTTCTTCTGAGATATCAACAGTCACGTTGCTTGGATTTTATGTTCTTCACGCCTGACAGTGGAATGGAGGTTACATAAGTATTTTTTAAACCATTGGATACTAGAAGTCTCAATTGCATTGCTATTCAGTGTGTTGGCAACCTCTAGCACCCAAAGGGTTAATGGTTGAATTATTTCCCCCAGGTTCTGCAATCTATATGTATCCTGTGCATGTTAATGGGAGCATTTAATGAACTGTTTGCTTGAGATGGATTTGATTTAACCCTTTGAATGCCAAAAGTGTGTCCAACACATTGCAAAGCAATATGTTGGACATCCATCCGGCGCTCAAAGCGTTAATATATGTTCTTCAGGAATTTGCACAGACAAAACTCCCAAAAGACCATATTTCCATATTTCTTGGACTATTAATGATTTGTGAACATAAGGGGCCACTGTCAGGAAATTAAAGGGTGCAAGTCTAGAGAAAATCAAAAGTCCCATAGAGAACAAATGAAAATTCCCCAAATTCTCATTGATTTAAATGGGGCTATTGACCTCTCAAATGGTAGGAGCCCATTATCCCCTATAATGACATGCCAAATTCCCTCATCAATGCTACTTGCAACAAGTGGAGGGCAGTGTGGGTGTGTATGGGTGTTTGGGGTGTTATAGTCACATGTTCTATGTTTAAATCTGTATTAACGAGAGACCAAGGAAACTAGTGTAAAATTCTTCCATTAGGGATTTTTTTCCTTTAAAGTCTCAATGACATTGAATGACATTGAAGTGTTACTCCTTTATGCTCTATATTGATCATATGCTATTGTACATAGCCCAAAGTATAACAGCACTGAAATATCCAAGCACAGAAAATGAGCTGCACTGGCATATTCTTACATCCCATCTAGGGTAGTACTAGAGTTTAAATGCAATATGTAACTCATTTAAAGGGATAGTAATACTTCGTTTTAACTTTATTTTATTTTGTAGGCATTAAAAAAAATGAAGAATGATATAAGTCTTATCTCTCAAACCTTTATGGTTTAAGAGATATTCACAAACAAAGTATCCCGCACCCCCGTTCAACCAGATCAGAAGGGAGATGCCCAGGTAGACTGCAGAGAGGGACAATCTTCAATTAAGATAAGGGAAATAGCTGAAAAACTTGTCAAGGGGGAAGGGCTTTCATTGTTTTTATACAAAGAAGATTGTCCCCTGCTGTCATCTGTCTGGTCATACAACCACATTCACATCTGAGAAGAGATTGATTACACTAGGTAAAAGGGGCAGGAGGGGAAACTTTGCTTGTGAATATCTCATAAACCATAAAGGTTTGAGAGATAAGACATATAATTCTATATGTTTTTTTAATGCCTACAAAATAAAATAAAGTTAAAACGAAGTATTACTATCCCTTTAAGCAACAGAGGAGAGCACACCTGATTGGTACTAAAAGGAAAGAAAAATCTTTAAGACACAATATTAGAAATGTTTTTCAAGAAATAACTGAGTCTTATAGTCAGTAAAACAGAGAATATTCCAAAGTTATTTCCAAGATGTTTAGCACAGGGATTGTCATTTCCAGGGTTCAGGACACACCACCACCATACTCTTACCTCATAACCTTCAAAACGAGATCACCCTGATGTCTTTGAAATATTGACAAAGTTCCCCAAAGTGTAGACTTTTTGGTGATATGTCCTAAATTGCTCTAACCTAGAGGTGTGCTAGTCAGCTCTCAGGGAACTTTTAATATGCTACAACTTAGAGACATAATTGCTCAAACACATACAAGTTAAGCAGGACTTCTAGCTCTGCCTTTCTGGTAGAAATGGCACCAATTTATAGAGACAAAAGAAGCAGTTAATTGAGGCAGATCATATAACAGTAAACATAATGGACTCTTTCCCTGAGAATGTGGCCCATCACCCTGAAACCCTGAGATATGGGTCAAAACCCTGAGTCTCAGGGTCAAACCATGAGAGTTCCCAGGTGTTAACATGCCTGGTAAGTCTCTGGATCTGAGATAATTACCAGAGAAGCTGATTCTCTGGCTTTTGTTGAGTTTCCCAGGTAACTTTGCCCACTTCCCACACATTCTGAAGTGAAACGTCACCTTACCTTTACTCAATCCAGCCCACCCAATTAAGCCCCACCCATTTTATGACACAATATGATTTAGACATGCCCTTTCCCAGCCCAGGAGCTTTCTCTTAGGGCTCCAACAGATCAGGTTTTAAGGATGCCCCTAATTAAGCACATGTAGCTCAATTAACTGGCTGATCCACTGACTGCTCATTGTGATTAAGCTGGGATATACTGAGAATGTGAACTGTTTGAGTTTCCCAAAGACTAATACTGAGAAACAGTGGGTAAACACTGACCCCAAAATGAACACCGACAATAAAAAAATATAATGATATATAATCTTTTTTATTAATATTATTGTCTATTGAAATGGAGTAGCAACACATTCCCAACATCATTCCATGGGAAATAATGCAGGTAAAGACTGCATTCAGTCATGTTATCAAGGGGGAGCTGTTAAAGGGATAGTAATACTTCATTTTAACTTTATTTTATTTTGTAGGCATTAAAAAAAACATGAAGAACGATATAAGTCTTATCTCTCAAACCTTTATGGTTTAAGAGATATTCCCAAGCAAAGTTTCCCCCTCCCGCCCCTTTTTACTAGTGTAAGCCATCTCTTCTCAGATGTGAATCTGGTTGTAAGACCAGACAGATAACAGCAGTCGACAATTTTCTTTGTATGAAAACAATGAAAGCCCTTCCCCCCTTGACAAGTTTTTCAGCTTTTTCCCTTATCTTAATTGAAGATTGTCCCTCTCTGCAGTCTACCTGGTCACCTCCCTTCTGATCAGGCTGAACAGGGTGGGGATACTTTGCTTGTGAATATCTCTTAAACCATAAAGGTTTGAGAAATAAGACTTATATCGTTCTTCATGTTTTTTTAATGCCTACAAAATAAAATAAAAATAAAACGAAGTATTACTATCCCTTTAATGGTCATATGTTCAAAGGGAAAACAGTAGATTAACGCATTGGCTGCTGGCGAGGTTTCAATGCATTGCTCTAACATTCAATTAATGGTGGCGTTTTCCCAAGACAGCTCTGCAATCTGCATGTATTCTATACATGATGACCATACCTGGGAACTCTCCGGTTTTGCCCCGGAGACTCCGGATTTCAGACTGAATTACCGGGTCTCCGGGGCAATGTGTGGATCGCCGGGTGGGCAGAGTTTAAATAGAAACTCTGTCCACTTGTGCTCCGTCCTGCCCGGTTCCTCCCACTCCCCGCCCTCTTCCATACATTTTTCGTTTTTTTTTTTGTTCCGCCCCCCCTCCGCGGCTAAGCCCCGCCCCTTTTATGACGCAAATTGCGTCATTTTCATCCCAGGTCGGCACTGACAGGGTTACCCTCCGGGTAACCCTGTTTTAAAAGTTCCCAGGTATGATGATGACAAATGTACAGAGTACACAAATGACTGAGTGTGATTTTTATTTCATTGTTCATCATACATTTGCTCAGGAAATCCCCCAAAATACATAGATAACCATATTTCCTTCAGCTATTAGATTATCAGTTACATAAGAGAGGGCAATGTAATATAATTCCTTAAGTACATTGTTTTAAGACTGTAAACAAAATATATAGGTCGTAGTGAGTAATTTAACTCCTTAAGCACCAGAGGTTCCTTAAGTTCTCATAGTCAGTAAAATAAAGTAGCATGAGGCTTTCAGGCATTTCCAAGTAACACTTACCCTAAAAAGAACATCAAAAATAAAGGACTACATGCTCTAGTTCTGTGTTATCTCTTCACTTCAAAACACATTGGGAATCCACCAGCTCAGCTCCTCTGGCATTAATCTCTAACCTTCTGAATGGTCAAAGGAATCCGCTTGCAATATATCAATGCGATATACCCAACCATCTGACATCCATTTGTCTTTTTCGGAAAGAAAGCTGCCTCCCATTGGCTGGTACCATTGCCATCCTAGCTACCCAAAACCCTACAAGCCATGCCAAACAAGGACCTAAAATAACAAACAAATTAGATCAACAAAGGTGCAACAATTCAGTATGAAGCATATGCAAGCAAACATACAATTTGTACCTAGCTGACTCTCCTCTCAAACTTTCTGAGAGAATCCTGCTCTAACTTATCTATCATAAGGTTTCTTAAGAAATGTTTGGGAAAGGGACCTCCCATTCTACCTAATATTACCTCCTTCTCCCATTTTTCCCTAACCATCCCCTGTACTTCAAGGGATCTGAAAGCCAAACATAAACCCCATCTCCAGCAACTTATCTTTTTCCTGGTTATATCTATTTAACCAAAGGTGCATCATCTCTTTGTGCATTGGTGACTTCCCCTTTCCCAGCACTGCCCCCGAATCCATTGCCTGGATTGTTTCTCTGAAAACACCAGCGTATGGGTGAGTCTCCCCACAAGACTGATGCACAAGATTGTATATGTGGGCATCCATTCGCATTTACTCTGGTGATCTCAGAAGGTCTAAAAAAACAGCCCTGCCACATACTGTATTAGGAATTAATCTAGGCAGAGTCCACACACTTAGACCCTTTCTAAAAGTACAGAAAACAGTACGTTTGGCTTCGAACAGTACAAATTAGAATACGTGTCACACTGTGCCATCAAAATATAAAGTTTGATTTCACAAAAACTATATGTTTTACAGAAAAACAGCTAGTACGACATATAGACAGATTTTAATACTCTGTAAAACAAACTAAACTGCTCTTAGTTTGACAGGTACACTTTAATCATTCTTGCTATATTTCAGAACAATTATACTCCTGTAGCTATGGAAGATGACTGTTATGGGAGAGCTGTAAAACTGTGCATTAAAGACAGTGCTGTGTTCTAAATCTGATTTACACCTTGTACTGTAGTGTTTTTACAGCACTGAACTGCCTTTGAAATGCAAGAGTGGCCATAAAGCTCCTTTTCCTGTTGCCTGCATCATTTTAAGGGTTTGTAATTCTAATCCTGATTAAGCGGCCCAGGGACAATACACCCTCCTTTAGTTATCTGGGAGCTTAGGAATTAGTGCGATCCAGTGCTCGCCTTGAATACAGACCTAGAACAATGGTGTTTGCCTTCATATAAAGATAACTGCTGGCTGTGTGTTATTGCAAGGGTTGAACAGGGCCCTAGGGTAAACAGTTATCTCTCCTTTTGATACTTTTGTTTGTTTTAAATGGGAAACATTGAAACTTCTTGTCTTAAACTACAGCCATCTATAATTAACCAATTATTTGTTATTAATTTGTCAATACTTTCACCTCTTTCAAATGATTACCCTGCGTGGGTAATTTTTCTATTGCCTCTGCTAATTTTGTTGCTGGTTTTATATCTCCATTTCCATTGATTGGCATCCTGAGGCCCCGCAGCTCTTGAGGAATACGATTCCCATCATGTCTGGCTTGCTATTAGCTGGTAGGGTTGCCACCCAGCCGGTATTTTACCGGCAGGCCGGTAAAAAATTGGCTTCTGTCCAATGTTAAGTCTATGGAGGGAATACCATGGCCGTTTTTTATTTTAAGAAAAGGTGGCAACCCTATTAGCTGGCCAGGATAATGGAAGTTGTAGTCTTTAGCAGCTGGAGGGCCTTAGGTTGACTAACCCTGCTGTGGGCCAGGAGCTGAATTCTATTGTCTGCCACAATAAGGTATTTTGTTGAAAAGAGAACTGGATTAATTATGGGGCAAACCAACTGCCCCACATGTGTCACTTAAAGATTCCAAAAATTCCCATTGAGTTAATTGGGACTTTTAACCCACTGAATGCTAGAGAGGTCTTAGATACATTGTTGTATTCTCTGCTCTGGTGCAGCTGATTTTGAGCATAGGCCCAGAGTAATCACTGGATGTTATTTCCATTATATTCTGTGGAGAAGTTTGGAGATAACTTCTAGATGATCTTTTTTTCACAAATAAAAGAATCCCATACTCTGGGCCAGATTTCCCAACACGCAAAGTAAGCAACTGCCAAGAGTGCCAAATTTTAAGGGGCTCATCAGCTGTGCTGGCCACACTCATATTCTGAATTGTGGGTGTGACCAGTACAATATCAATGCCTCTGCACTAGTTTTATATGGCCTTAAAGGATATTATTTAACCTCTTGGGTGTGACAGAGATCTCCAAAGCATTGTGAAATAATGTGTTGGAGATTTCTATAGCAACCAATGGGTTAAAGCTTTTTTTGTCCTTGCTTGTTATAAGACAAGGCTTTCTTATGTGCCAGGAAATTTTAGATGGGATAGGAGGCAGGGTCATATGAGGACTGGGGGTGTTGCCATGGGTGAAGCTTAGAGTGCCTTGCCTAGGGGCTCCTGGGATGCAAATCCAGCCATGCCCACCCTAAAAGGAGAAGTTTTGAGATAACATCCAATCACAAAATGCGCAGTAATAAAAGTCAGCTCTTGATCTGGGAACAATAAAGTTGTTGGATATGATTAGGTTGTGCTTTCCCGACTCACTCTGGGACCTGTATTGACGTGTACTGGTGAGTTCATTTAAAGGGATAGTAATGTCAGAAAAAAAGTATTAACTATATGGTAGATACAATTAAAGGGATAGTAATACTTCGTTTTAACTTTATTTTATTTTGTAGGCATTAAAAAAACATGAAGAATGATATAAGTCTTATCTCTCAAACCTTTATGGTTTATGAGATATTCACAAGCAAAGTTCCCCTCCCCGCCCCTTTTTCCTAGTGTAAGCCATCTCTTCTCAGATGTGAGTCTGGTTGTATGACAGTACAGATAACAGAAGGGGACAATTTTCTTTGTATGAAAACAATGAAAGCCCTTCCCCCCTTGACAAGTTTTTCAGCTTTTTCCGTTATCTTAATTGAAGATTGTCCCTCTCTGCAGTCTACCTGGGCATCTCCCTTCTGATCTGGTGGAACGGAGGGGGATACTTTGTTTGTGAATATCTCTTAAACCATAAAGGTTTCAGAGATAAGACATATCATTCTTCATGTTTTTTTAATGCCTACAAAATAAAATAAAGTTAAAATGAAGTATTACTATCCCTTTAAAAGAGAGTACTTGTACTTATTTGTATCTCTCAACCCGTTATTTGAGAGATATAGGAAAATAAAGTTCTCTGCTCCCTCCCCTTTCTACTTGACGAGCTGTGAAGTTGTTAGAAGCAGATTCTGGTTCCTGGATCAGACGGCGGCTCTTCAGCAGCACCGATGTAATGATACCTAAAAATAAATACTTCATCTGAACTGTCTACAACATGTGCCTGGTTTACAAGCACACATTGTAGACCATTCCAATTAAGTATTTATCTTTAGATATTGTTATATCGGCGCTGCTGAAGAGCCGCATCTGGTCAAATGACCAGAATCTGCTTCTGACAGCTTTACAGCTCATCAAGCAGAAAGGGGAGGGAGCGGAGCACTTTATTTTCCTATATCTCCCAAACCATAACGGTTTGAGAGATACAAATAAGGGCCAGTACTCTCTTTTAATTGTATCTACCATATAGCTAATACTATTTTCTGACATTATTATCCCTTTAAGTGACAGAAGGTATGCAAAAGCATTGTGGAGCAATACTTTGCATAACTCTCTGGCACTCAAAGGGTTAATATACTATATATTGATACGCATATACAGTTACACCATGGGAACTAATAAACCTTCCCATTGATTTAAATGGGGTTTAAACCTACCTAGCATATAGGGAGTTAAAGGGATAGTAATGTTTCATAATAAAAGCAGCTCTAATTAATCATCATAGTATTTGGACTTTGGAAAGTGTTATTTCAATTCTGTCAGAGTTGTAGTTCCAGAGTAATTCAATGACAAAGTGTCCGCCTCCCGTCCCTTTTACTGATGTAACACTGCTCAGCCAAAGCAGAAGGGAGGTGCCCAGGTAGACTGCAGAGAGGGACAATCTTCAGTTAAGATAAGGGAAAAACCTGAAAATCTTGTCAAGGGGGGCAGGGATTTCATTGCTTTCATGGGAATAAGACTGTCCCCTTCTGTTATCTGTCTGGTCTATGGACTGCATTCCACATCTGAGAAGAGATGGCTTACACTAGGTAAAAGGGGCAGGAGGGGAAACTTTACTTGTGAATATCTCATAAACCATAAAGGTTTGAGAGATAAGACTTATATCGTTCTTCATGTTTTTTAATGTCTACAAAATAAAATAAAGTTAAAACAAAGTATTACTATCCCTTTAAAAGCCCAATCTAAACCAATGGGAATTCAGGGAATATTTTACTTCACGTTCTTCTCCATTTCCACTAGTGCATCAGTCTTCCTGAACCAGATGTACTAACAAGAACCTGAGTAATTCTAGGACAAACTGACTGCATCATAAGAGATGCATAAATCCCCACTGATTTCACTCTTTCTTTGCCAGAGGGGGTAACCAAAGCATTGCTAGGCAACGAGTTGGCTATGCCTCTAGTACTGAAAATGGTAAAAGGAGTTTTTAACCTTGTGAATGTTTATATTTCCCCTGTTGTGCTGTTCATTTGCATTGATCTGTTCCATTTCTACTTAGTCCCTCAGCCTAAAGGTGCCCATACAAATTAGGATTTGGTCAGCCAATTCCATCAAATCTGGTTAAAATGGACCAGACTGGCTGGTTATTACACTGCGTATGGGCTACATAAATCAATTGAGGACTACCAAATTGGTGATTTTGGTTGGTCCTAAACAAACTAAACCACAGCAATTTTGCATAGGGCTGTGACATCAGGTCATTCAGACTGATCTCCCAGTTCCACCACAGCAATCTAATCACTCAGTGATCTGATCATTGGTCACCACCAACCAAAATTGGATACCTTAACTGAGATGAACGTACAAACCTCTAATGTGGCTTTTGCCATCAACACCAATAGCTGTCCTCCTGGGTATGAACTAGATAGTGTAATCACTACAGGGCATACTTGAAAACAAGAGAAATATAAATACATTCTTCCTGGTTAAACATTTTCTAAATAAATAAATAAATGTACCAGAACAATCCTCCATATATAAGACTTTAATGGGAGCAAGCCCTGAACACCTCCCTTATAGCATGCAAACAGATGCCCTACAGAGTGGGGCTGAATCTTGTGTTTACATGAATCAGCTGACAAGGGTAGTCCTCTGCTTACATGTAACAGCTAATCTTCTGGTTCAGTAGCTGAGACAGGAGACTGTGTGTTTTATAATCCTTTGAGTGCCATATTGGTATTCAGTGCATCCTTACAGCACTCAGAGGGTTAAAATTTTGAGTGCTAGAAGGATGTGAAATGCATTACTCTGCAATGAGCTGCAGACTCCTCTCGCATGCAAATGTTTAAAAGAGAGCTACTACTGTTCTTAGTGCTGCAGTCTCAGGATGAGCACATCATCTCCGGCACTGCCATCCCTAACTCATCTCCAGTATTACACCAAACTAATATGCTAAATGATCAAATTGTGCATGCAAACAAAAAAGCAGGAAGGGCGCCCAATAGTGTATTATCGTCTTTAGCAAGTAATCTCATTCAACAGTAATAAGAATGGGTACTCACAATTCTGGTGGTCAGTTCCAGACTGACTGACTAACTCGCATTTGAAGAAATACCCGTCTCCAACCGGGAAACACTCTAATACAGGTAAATCAGCAAGGCTCCAATATTAGACATTATAAGGTTTAATAAAAAATAAAAATATAATACATATCCATATGAATGATATCAATCTCATAAAAAATAAATGATATGAAATCCAAAATAGACCCAGTATTAATATTCTAACGTGTTTCGTGGCAATAAACACCACTTTATGAAAGATAAAATACCTGATTCTTATTTCATATTGTAAGTGTATTGTATTCTGTATTGTGAAGCAGTGTCCACACATTGCAAAACATATGTTTGCTGTCCCCACAAAAGTTTAGTATTCCTTTAAGAGATGCAATACTGGAACAAATCAACTGTATCATAGGGTTGAAATTAAAAATATTCTACTTTCCATTGATTTAAGTGGGTCTTTTAACCACTTTAATGCCAGAGAAATCTCTTACATACCAAAGTCTTTAACATTCAAGGGGTTAAAAAAAATGAAAATTAATGGGAATTTTAATTTCCCTCTTATGGTGCAGTTGGCTTTTTGCAGAATTACTACTCTTTATCCTGACAGCATTCTATTGGGTATCCTATTGTAATGTCACCCTCCATCAAAACGCACCATGTGGGCGACATCAGAATGTCGTCAGCATCAAAAGGGCATCGTTCTGATGTTGCAAGCTTAAATATTGTCAAGAAAATAGTGTAAAGAGAAGGATAATATAGCCCAGAAGGAGAATGCGTCAGAGCTGTCTGCTAGTATAAAGATTAAGGCTACCTTATTGGAGACACAAGTTAAAAATGCTACAAAAAACAGGTAGTTATGGGAAATATCAAATAATGGCACTCAAAGGGTTAAGACGCCCTCTTCCTCTCACAAGCCCGCTTCAGAATGTCGCCCACATCTTAACCATTTGAGTGCCAGAGGCGTCTGAAAGTTTCTCTGGCAGTATCAGGAAGGAACAGAGTGGATAAAACTCACAGAAATGGCCACTTCCACAGCAACAAAGTGAACTGGAAAAAAAGAATAGGAGAGAAGAGAGGGGAGAAAAGGAATAGGAGAGAAGAAAGGGGAGAAAAGGAACAGGAGAGAAGAGAGGGGAGAAAAGGAATAGGAGAGAAGAAAGGAGAGAAAAGGAATAGGAGAGAAGAGAGGGGAGAAAAGGAATAGGAGAGAAGAAAGGAGAGAAAAGGAATAGGAGAGAAGAGAGGGGAGAAAAGGAATAGGAGAGAAGAAAGGAGAGAAAAGGAATAGGAGAGAAGAAAGGAGAGAAAAGGAATAGGAGAGAAGAGAGGGGAGAAAAGGAATAGGAGAGAAGAAAGGGGAGAAAAGGAATAGGAGAGAAGAGAGGGGAGAAAAGGAATAGGAGAGAAGAAAGGAGAGAAAAGGAATAGGAGAGAAGAAAGGGGAGAAAAGGAATAGGAGAGAAGAGAGGGGAGAAAAGGAATAGGAGAGAAGAGAGGGGAGAAAAGGAATAGGAGAGAAGAAAGGAGAGAAAAGGAATAGGAGAGAAGAGAGGGGAGAAAAGGAATAGGAGAGAAGAAAGGAGAGAAAAGGAATAGGAGAGAAGAAAGGGGAGAAAAGGAATAGGAGAGAAGAGAGGGGAGAAAAGGAATAGGAGAGAAGAAAGGAGAGAAAAGGAATAGGAGAGAAGAGAGGGGAGAAAAGGAATAGGAGAGAAGAGAGGGGAGAAAAGGAATGGAGAGAAGAGAGGGGAGAAAAGGAATAGGAGAGAAGAAAGGAAAGAAAAGGAATAGGAGAGAAGAGAGGGGAGAAAAGGAATAGGAGAGAAGAAAGGAGAGAAAAGGAATAGGAGAGAAGAAAGGAGAGAAAAGGAATAGGAGAGAAGAAAGGGGAGAAAAGGAATAGGAGAGAAGAAAGGGGAGAAAAGGAATAGGAGAGAAGAAAGGGGAGAAAAGGAATAGGAGAGAAGAGAGGGGAGAAAAGGAATAGGAGAGAAGAGAGGGGAGAAAAGGAATAGAAGAAAAGGAAAAAAAGAAGGGGAAAGTATGAGAAAAGAATGCCATAGGCATAATGACAAAAACTTTAGAAGTGTAACCCGCACCAGAATGTCGCCCCTCTGGAACTCAAAGGGTTAAGATGCGGCCGACATTCTGAAGAGGACATGTGAGAGGAAGAGGGCATTTAACCCTTTGAGTGCCATTATTTGATATTTCCCATAACTACTTGTTTTTCTACAGCATTTCTAATCTGTGTTTCCAATAAAGCAGCCTTTATCTGTATACAATAGACAGCTCTCACTCATTCTCCTTTTGGGCTGTATTTTACTTCTCTTCCCTATGAATACAACAACAGGATCATAACTATTTACTACTGCAGTGCACAAGTAGAGGCCTTCAGTTACAGGAATGGAGGACTCTATAGATCACATTCTGAAGCAGGCTTGTGAGAGGAAGAGGGCATCTTAACCCTTTGAGTGCCAGAGTGGTCCTCAACGCATAGCTTTGCAATGCGTTGTTGACTTCTCTTGCACTCAGAGGGTAAAGGCACAGATGGAGGGTATGCATAATGTTATTTCTCTTATTTATTTTGGGAGGGAGAAATGGGATGTTATTTATTAGGGAGACTGGAGGAGATGGGATGTTATTTATATTAAGGCTCAGAAAGAAGTTTTGCTTTTAACTGTTTTCTTGTCGACATTTAAGTGTGCGACGTGAGATTGTCACCCTTTTGATGCGGGCGACATTCTGATGTCGCACGTATGGTGCAGGCAACATTCTGATCTCGATGTTTTGATGGTCGCCAAAAAGTGACATTTCAATAGTAAATCATCCTATTGGATGCTGTAGAACAGTGTTACACAATTTCTGGTCCTCCAGTTGTTGGAGGCTACATCTCCCATCATTCCCAACTGGCCGTTGACCAGTTGAGGGTGATGGGAGTTGTAGTCTCCAACATCTAGAAGCCCAGCAATTGACAACCTCTGCTGTAGAATGCATGATACGCTTCATCGTTTGCAGTAAACATTCAGATGAGTTCTGATCCTCCCACTTTGAGCAATAGAAAAGATCACTGCCTAATCCCTGCAAATGAAAAACAAAACCTAAGCTAAACTGAAAGAAAACAGAATTGCTTGCTTCATCAACTGTGTATTTTTGGCTTTTGGTCAAGGTACGCAGTTATTTGGCCAGATTTCAAAGCTCTTGTACAAGTGTTCCCTTCTTGTAATGCCGTCACTCAGGTGGAACGGTACACGTTTTACATCTGTAATCTGCTTATCAATGGAGCTTTTTTTTTGCTGCCGCTACATATACAGTATGGGCTTTGTTATGATCAGGATGACTGGAAATTTGAGGAAAAGCACTTTAGATGGAGTTTCGAGTGGGAAGTATAAGGAAACTTAGCACTGTAGACCAGGGGTGGGCAACCTGAGGCTCTCTATCTGGTGTGAACTCCAACTTTCTTCATCTCCTACCAGCCAATGGATGGCAGGGGTTGATGGGAGTTGTAATCCACAACAGTTGGAGGACCACAGGTTGCCCACCTCTGTTGGAGACACCACTGCTGCTTCTCTGGTATAGACCTGTAATGCCAGTGGCTGCACTTCAAGGCATGCACCACAGCATATCGTCTCTGTTGTGCATGCCAATGGACAATCGCCATGATTGTTAGGATTTTAATGGCAGCTTTAGGATTTGAATACCTTGAATGTGCAGGAAATTGTCATTAAATTATTTTTAATTAAATATAATTTCTCTGCTCCTTCAATACATTGCCATAAATAAGATCTAGGAGAAAAGAACCCATAACACCCACAGACTTCTCCATTGTCCTCCGTTTGTCTCATGTGGTGTTACAGGAGGAATCCTGGGGGTTATGCAGTACTGTGTGCTAAAGAGGTAATAATGTGAAGATACCTTCTCCAGTGATATCACTTCTCCAGTCCCTAGGTTATTCTATGGAGATTATGCACTAAGATCTCTCTCAGTGGAGGAATCTTAGTGCATTGGCTCCATAGAATAGCATAGGAACTGGAGAAGTGATCTCCTGTTTATCACCTCTTTATCACACCTTAGTGCATCTTCCCCTGGCGTATGTAATTCATCATGTACTGTGAGTGGAGTTTGTGCCCAGTGGTCCTGCTAAAAACTGTCATCTCTGCTTACAGGGAAATGACGTCCATGGGGGAGATGCAATAGGAGTGATAAAGAGGTGATACAGTGAAGAGAACTTCTCCAGTGATATCACTTCTCCAGTTCTTATGTTATTCTGTGGAGCCCACGCGCTATGATTTCTCCAGCTTTGGCGATCTTAGAGCATAGGCTCCATACAGTAACATAGGAACTGGAGAAGTGATATCACTGGAGAAGTTATTGCCACTTTATTACCTCTTTATCACACCTTCGTGCAGAACCCAAAGGACAATGAATGAATGTTTATTTCTATAGCAGCACAATGTACACAGAGCTTTTAAGGGTTTAGACAATACAGGGTTACAAGTGCTTTGTAAACTGAAACACTGGAAGTGAGGTCCCTGCATGAAAACTTACAGTCTAAAGTAGTTATGGTAATGCTGGGAGACATACAGAGTACATAAGGGTCAAATGCGGGATACAGTTCTGGCCGGGATAGGTGACATCTAAATAAAGTAAGTAAATTATAAGTCAGTGTGTCTTCTAGCTTGTTGAAGCCTTGTTGAGGAGGTGTCATTTTAATCAAGACATGAAGACTAGTGATGATCGAGCACCCCGATGCTCGGGTGTTCGGGTGCTCTGGCCGAGCGCCCCCGGAGGCTCGAGTGCTCGGCCGAGCACCCGAGCCCCATTGAAGTCAATGGGAGGACTCGAGCATTACACCAGGCACCCCCTGCTCTGATGAGGGGAGGGTGCCTGGTTCATAGGAAAAGGTCAGAAAATGATGGAAACACCACAGAAATGGTTCAGAGACAGCATAGGGAGGATGTCTGGATGCATCTTGGACTCCAACGTCGCTGCTGGGAACGATGTTTCGCCCGTAGTACGCCATTTTTACAGACTGACCGTAAAACACACAAAAAGGAAGATAAAAACGATTTTAGGCGAAAAATTGTTACCAAACAGTATTTGCTGTATATTTACTTGTATATCATCTGCAAATTCTGCAAAAAATTTCATCGATTTTTCGGAACTGGGGCCATGATTAAGAGGGAAACGTGCGCAGCGTAAAGCAGGTGTTCAACGTGGTTATGGCCCGGGTAAGGTACAGCATTCAGGAACGGAGGCCGCAGCTACCACAGGTTTTACAACATGTCCGTTTGCCCTTGTTAAGTCCAAAATTTATAGTCGTAACAGTGGGGTCTGATCCATTGAGTAAAAGTGACGAAGTGACTTAGTGGATGAAGCCAAGAACTACCTTCTGCTCTGTCGAACACCCCAGCCCTATTTAATTCAATGGGAGGACCTGAGGCACTCCGATACAACCTGTATATCACAAAATGGAGGGCCTCATTCACATTGTGGTACAATAGTTCAGGTAGTGGTCCAACACTCATAAAGCCTATGCACTAAGTGAAAGGGCTGCCAAAAATTAGACTGAAATGTCACTCCAATACACCCTTTATTACACATAAAGGAGGGCATCATACACACCCTTGAAAAATTTGGATTAATGGCCTGCTGGTGACCCTCTAAAACATTAGGGGCGAGGGCATGCCGCTAAGCTGACCATCTAAAACATTAGGAATGAGGGTCTGCTGCTGAGCCGACCATCTAAAACATTATGGGTGAGGGTCTGCTGCGGAGCTGACCATCCTAAACATTATATGCGAAGGCCCGCTAGTGAGCTGACGCTATAAAACATTATATGAGAGGGCCCGCTAGAGAGCTGACCCAATAAAACATTATATGAGAAGGCCCGATGGTGAGCTGACCTATACAAAAATTGTCAAACAGGGCCCGCTGGTGAGCTGGCCCTATATAAAAATTATATCACAGGGCCCGCTGGTGACCTGGACCTATATAAAAATTATATCACAGGGTATATGGAAGAGGAGGAGGAGGATGAAAAGATTAAGAGTCAACCATATACCCGTTTTTTGGGTGGAAGGGGTGAATGGGAATACAGAGTATTCCCATCATTGTAAATAACATATCTAAAGTGACTTTATGTTCACCCGGGGCTTTCCTCCAGTGGAGTGGAGAAGTCAGGGGAAATCCAGGCCTTGTTCATTTTTATAAGTGTCAACCTATCAGCATTTTCGGTGGAAAGGCGGATACGCTTATCTGTTATGATGCCACCAGCAGCACTAAATACCTGCTCAGACAGAACGCTGGCGGCAGGGCAGGCCAGCACCTCCAAGGCGTAGAGTGCCAGTTCATACCACGTGTCCAGCTTGGACACCCAGTAGTTGTAAGGCACAGAGGGATCATTGAGGACGCTGACACGGTCTGCTACGTACTCCTTCACCATCTTCCAAAACTTTTCCCTCCTTGTGACACTAGGCTGCGCATCAGGGTGAGGGTGCTGGCGGGGTGTCATGAAGGTGTCCCACGCCTTGGAGAGTGTTGCCCTGCCTTTCTCGGAACTGCTGTGTGCTCCCCTTTTCTCCCCTTCTCGGTTGGCCAAGGTAGCACGTACTCTGCCGCCAGCGTTGTCAGATGGAAAATTTTGGAGCAATTTTTCGACAAGAACCTTCTGGTGTTGCACCATTTTGCTTGTCCTCTCCACCGGAGGAATGAGAGATGAGAAATTCTCTTTGTAGCGGGGGTCCAGAAGGGTGAACACCCAGTAATCCGTGTTGTCTAAAATGCGTATAACGCGTGGGTCACGGGAAAGGCAGCCTAACATAAAGTCAGCCATGTGTGCCAGAGTACCAACAGGCAAGATTTCGCTGTCCTCACCAGGAGGATGACTCTCAATCTCCTCATCCTCTTCCTCCTCTTCTGCCCACCCACGCTGAAGAGATGGAAATAAAGTTCCATGGCTACCCTCTGTAGCGGAGGCAACCGTGTCTTCCTCCTCCTCCTCCTCCTCCGCCTCCTCCAATTGTCGCTGAGAAGACGAAGTGAGAGTGCTCTGGCTATCACCTTGTGTAAGCTCTTCCTCCCCCATTTCCACCTCTTCCACATGCAAACGTCGGTTTTAATTGTGAGCAGCGAGTGTTTCAGTAGACACAGAAGTGGGATGGTTACACTGATAATAGCGTTATCGCCGCTCACCATCTGTGTCGATTCCTCAAAATTGCGTAAAACCTCACAGAGGTCTGACATCCATTCCCACTCCTCACTTCTGATTAGAGGAAGTTGAACGGAGAGGCGACGACCGTGTAACAGCTGGTACTCCACTACTGCCCTCTGCTGCTCACAAAGCCGGGCCAACATGTGGAAGGTGGAGTTCCAGCGCGTGCTCACGTCACACAGCAGCCGGTGAGCTGGCAATTGTAAGCGCTGCTGCAGCTTCAACAGGCCGGCTGAAGCTGTAGATGACTTACGGAAATGTGCACACACGCGGCGCACCTTCGTCAAAAGATCATGCAAATTGGGGTAGGTTTTTAGAAATCGCTGAACCACTAAATGAAATACATGCGCTAGGCATGGTACGTGTGTGAGCTTGCCGAGCTCCAAAGCCGCCACCAAGTTACGCCCATTATCACACACAACCATGCCTGGTTGCAGGTTGAGTGGCGAGAGCCACTGCTCGGTCTGGTGACTAATCCCCTGCAACAGCTCTGAGGCCGTGTGCTGTTTGTCCCCAAGGCAGATCAGCTTCAGCACGGCCTGTTGACGCTTCCCCACTGCAGTGCTACACTGCTTCCAGCTACCGGCTGATGGGTGAGTGGCGCTGCGCGCTGAGAATTCGGAGGTGGAAACGGAGGAGGAGGAGCCAATAACGTAGGTGCTGGCGGAAACCCTGATGGAGGTAGGGCCCGCAATCCTCGGCGTGGGTAGCACCTGTGCCATCCCAGGGTCCGAGTCGCTCCCAGCCTCCACGACATTCACCCAGTGTGCCGTCAGGGAAATGTAGCGTCCCTGGCCACAAGCACTTGTCCATGTGTCAGTCGTTAAGTGGACCTTCCCAGTAACTGTGTTGGTCAGGGCACGGGTGATGTTAAGGGACACATGGTTGTGTAAGGCGGGGACGGCACACCGGGAAAAGTAGTGGCGGCTGGGGACTGCGTACCGAGGGACAGCTGCTGCCATCAGGCTGCGGAAGGACTCAGTGTCCACAAGCCTAAATGGCAGCATTTCGATGGCCAGTAATTTGGAAAGGTGTGAGGTTAGTGCTATGGCCTGTGGGTGGGTGGCTGGGTATTTTCGCTTGCGCTCAAATGCCTGGGGTAACGACATTTGGACGCTGCGCTGGGACAGGGAAGTGGATGTGGTCGTTGATGGTGCTTCAGATGGTACAGGTGCAGGGCGGGAGGTATGCGGGCCTGCGCCTTCGACAGGCGATTGGCCGGCACCGAAAACAGGGGAAGAGGAGGCAGTGGTGTGGCCTGCAGACACAGATTGGCGATCCTGGCGTTCCTCCCACTTATTACGGTGCTTGGATGCCATGTGTCGGATCATGCTGGTGGTGGTGAGGTTTTTAGTGTTCATGCTTCGGCTCATTCTGGTGTGGCACAGGTTGCAAACTACAATTTTTTTGTCGTCCGCACTTTCCTTAAAAAAACGCCATACCGCGGAACACCTAGCCCTTGGCAAGGGAGATTTACGCAAGGGGGTGCTCCGTGGAACATTTGCGAGCCGGTTTGGTGCGGTCCGCCTTCTTTCTTTAGCCACACCACTGCCTCTTTCAGCCTGTTGCGGTGCTGCAGATGGCTCACCCTCAGGACTGCTGTCATCGCTCGGCTCTCCACCTTCCCAGGTGGGGTCAGTCACCTCATCGTCCACCAAGTCCTCCTCCACTTCCTCACTCTGATCATCCTCCTCATTTCTTGATCCCACCACATCCTCAGTCATTGACAACTGTGTATCATCCTCCTCATCAAGGTCTTGAGACAGTAATTGTGGTTGATTTGATGGCAACTGTGTCTCATCATCATCATCCACTTCCTTTGACCTTAAATGCCGTTCCCCTCTGTCATCTTCTTGTGATTGGGTACCCTCTAGAGGTTGTGAATCAGGGCACAAGATCTCATGTTCCTCTGCAAGCGTGCTTGGAGAGAGGTTCAAATCAAGGATTGGTGATGAGACGAGCTCCTCACTATATCCCAGTGTGGGATCACTTCTTTGGCCAGACCCTCTATGGTGGGAGGAAGGATGATCAGGGTGAGGATTATGTTGACCAGACTCTTGGCTAGTGAGAGTGGACTTGGTGGAAGACAGGGTGGTGCTTAACCGACTGGAAGCAGTATCAGCTGAAATCCAACCGACCACCTGTTCGCAGTGGTCTGACCTCGAGAGTGATGTCCTGCGACGCCCTGTAAACTGAGACATGAAGCTAGGTATGGTGGATGTCTTTCTGTCTTGTGCTCTGGCACCAGGCACAGTTTCTCCGCGTCCTGACCCGCGCCCTGAACTATCAGGATCACGTCCACTTCCCCGTCCCTTTTTACCCGCCTTCTTCATATTAAACGGAATATATGCCGGTAATCTGCGGCTAGGCACACTAAACAGAATGTGACGCTAATCTGCGGCTAGGCACAGTGAACGGAATATGTGACGTTAATTTGTGAATTTGCACACTAAACAATATGTGACGTTAATTTGTGAATTTGCACACTAAACAATATGTGACGCTAATCTGCGGCTAGGCCCACGAAACAGAATGTGACGCTAATCTGCGGCTAGGCACACTAAACAGAATGTGACGCTAATCTGCGGCTAGGCACAGTGAACGGAATATGTGACGTTAATTTGTGAATTTGCACACTAAAGAATATGTGACGTTAATTTGTGAATTTGCACACTAAACAATATGTGACGCTAATCTGCGGCTAGGCACACGAAACAGAATGTGACGCTAATCTGCGGCTAGGCACACTAAACAGAATGTGACGCTAATCTGCGGCTAGGCACAGTGAACGGAATATGTGACGTTAATTTGTGAATTTGCACACAAACAATATGTGACGTTAATTTGTGAATTTGCACACTAAACAATATGTGACGCTAATCTGCGGCTAGGCACACGAAACAGAATGTGACGCTAATCTGCGGCTAGGCACAGTGAACGGAATATGTGACGTTAATTTGTGAATTTGCACACTAAACAATATGTGACGTTAATTTGTGAATTTGCACACTAAACAATATGTGACGCTAATCTGCGGCTAGGCACACGAAACAGAATGTGACGCTAATCTGCGGCTAGGCACACGAAACAGAATGTGACGCTAATCTGCGGCTAGGCACAGTGAACGGAATATGTGACGTTAATTTGTGAATTTGCACACTAAACAATATGTGACGTTAATTTGTGAATTTGCACACTAAACAATATGTGACGCTAATCTGCGGCTAGGCACACGAAACAGAATGTGATGCTAATCTGCGGCTAGGCACAGTGAATGGAATATGTAACGTTAATTTGTGAATTTGCACACTAAACAATATGTGACGTTAATTTGTGAATATGCACACTAAACAATATGTGACGCTAATCTGCGGCTAGGCACACGAAACAGAATGTGACGCTAATCTGCGGCTAGGCACAGTGAACGGAATATGTGACGTTAATTTGTGAATTTGCCACACTAAACAGAATGTGACAATAATCTATGGCTAGGCACACGTTTAAAATGGCCCTTTTTGTCGCTGCGTTGTACAATATTTGTCCCTGTGCACCTAGTACAATGTCACCTTACTAATATCCCACCATCAAAAAAAAAATGAAATTGTGCCCCCCCAAACAAAATATAAATGCTGCCCCCACACACAACAGTCCTAAAAGGACTTTTTGGTCTTGAAAGAGTACCAACACTTTTATTCTCCCTACACTGACTTTCCCTTCCTATCCTCATCTCTCCCTGGCTGAGAATGAGCAGAACTCGCGAGTCGGGTGCTATACAGCACCCGATCACGGGTTCTGGCCAGCCAATCAGTGTAATGCCAGCAGCCAACATGGCTGCTGGCATTACACTGATGTCAGAGCCTCCCCGCACGTTTATTGGCTGAGCAGCAGCCGCGAAACGTGCGGGGAGGAGACCCGAACATGGCGGGCGAGCACATGCGGTACTCGTACGAGTACCGACATGTGCCGAGCAGAGCGATGCTCGAGCCGAACCGAGCTTCGGCCGAGCATGCTCGCTCAACACTAATGAAGACCGCAAGAGATGTGCAGTGGCGCAGGTTAGGAGGTAGAAGATCTTATCTCTTGAATAAGGGCACAATGGCATAGTTCTTAGCATTTGTGGCCATAATAAGGTAATTGATGAGGTTTATTATCAGAATGTGATACTTCTTCTCCTTTAACCCTTTGAGTGACAGAGAGGCATCCAACACATTGCAAAGCAATGCGTTGGATACCTCTCTGGCACTCAAAGGGTTACGTCGTGTCTTCTATCTGTGACTCTTTTTCCAGCCAACATTGATTACATTATTGAAGGGAAGTCTCAAATGTCTTCAGTTTCAGTCTTCTCTTTCCTTTTCCTTATCAGTTCACCTCATCCATCAAACAGTCGGCAGCTTTCAAACACACTTCATCTGCCCTCTCGCAACAGGACCTCTGTGATCAAACTGATTTAAGCAAGCATTGGTCATGGTCCTCATTTCAAGGAATCTTATATCTGTTTTACACCAGGGCAAAAGCAGTTTGACCTTGTTATAGACACCTTGTGTTCATTATTAAAGTTCTAAAAGCTGAACTGCAGGGAGCATTTGTTTAAATCACTCACATTTCACTTAAAATTAAGTAGAATAGCGTATCTGTGATTTAAGAAACAGTGTTACTCTGCTACCTCATACATTGATCAAACTTTTATCAATGAGTGAATGGTTATCCTACTGGAAGATTATAGGATTTCATCTTATTATTAACTAAACATTTTTACAAAATTCTACAATACAAATTTTTCTGGTACTCAAAGGGAAAAAAATAAAGTTTCATATTTAGAATTGTTACTTTTGGCTAACTCATGCAGTGATCACAGTTTTTTTAATTCTCGTTACTTCTAAGATTTAAATTTAACAAACGAAACACAGGATTGCTTATTCTGTGTACATTTGTTATACAGTGAAGCATACAATAATATAAGGACTTATTAGGATAAGGAGGAAAGGGAATAGAGTAATGGCATCATACGAGGTAACTGGGAGACTAGGGGGGTTTATGCACTAAGACATGATAAAGAGGTGATAAAGTGGAAATGACTACTCCAGTGATATCACGTCTCCATTTCCTCCATTATTCTATGGAGTCAATGCACTAATATTTCTCCAGCTTTGGAGATCTTAGTGCATAGGCTCTAGGGAATATAATAGGAATTGGAGAAGTGATATCACTGTAGAAGTTACCTCTGCTTTATCACCTCTTTATCACACCTTACTGTATAACCACCCAGATCTGTATAAAAGTGTTGCAAAGTTGTTCATGGTTCCCCAGTCTTTAAATACTTTTGATCTGTATCTTCTAGCAGAAGGTGCAGATCATATCTATTGCAGAGGCAAGAGAGCTATGAGCAATACATGACACTGAGATGCAAAATGCTTCTGTTTATTGTAGTGGTGTAACAATAGGGGTCGCAGGGGTCGCACCTGCGACCGGGCCTGTCACTCCAAGGGGCCTGGCCACCCCCTGCGAACCCATCGCCACTCGCCCACAGCAGCTCAGCTGATCTTCCGGTGCTCTAGAAATGCAGAGCGCTGGGAGATGACATCATCTCCCAGAGCTCTGCATAACTGAGAACCGCGCGGGAGATGGAGGTAGGAAATGTACATGGGGCAACGTGAAGATGGGGGGGGGGCCCGGCAGCAATTTCTGCACCAGGGTCCGGTGGCTTCTAGTTACGCCACTGGTTTATTGAGAAGAAGAGGTGGGGTTTATTGAGTAGAGATGACCAGAGGTCTGGTTTTAAATTAGCATTTAATAATTGATTCATAAAAGGCAACCTAAAAATAAGAGGTTCAACATTTATTCATAGGAAGGACTTACCTAGGTAGGCGGCCTTCAACCAGCAGTCAGTCAGCTTTTATTTATTGCTTTTGTTTGTATTTATCACTTTTAGTCTCATGCTAGTTGTTTCAGTATAAGACACCAAAATATATGGTGTCTCTTCTGTGTTCACAGTTTTGGTAACACAAATAGAATTGCTGGGGATTAAATATATGTATTTTGTCTGGGGACATATACCAGTGAAGTAGTAATATGAATTATATTTCTTGGATAAGGGTACTGAGTGAGACTTTTTTAGATTTCAAACTATTCTTCCAGCTCAAGCTGGTCTGAAAGATGTTTCCCATCTTAACATGGCTGCTGTCTCATGTATACATGGATAAAGAGAACATCTTCCATTAAAGAGGAAGTATCCTCACAGCAATACTCAAAAAGCTTACCTCATTTGGGGCCAGAGCCATGTGACAGTAGGAGTTTAAAAAAGCTTTCATGATTTGTGTATAATACAGGGGTATACACAGGTTTTCTGAAACTTAAAATATGCATACAGTGATTATGTCTACAACTGATTTGGGGAATTCTATATACAAAACCATTCCAGGTCCCTGAGAATACCTGGGAACTGCCTTGTTCCAAGACTACAGAGTTCACTAAGGCCTTGGGGTGGGGGTGTCCACATGAGTTGATTTGCATCATAAAGTGGACGATGTTTGATTGGGGTTAGTGGGATTGGCAGGAGGGGAGGTGGGGTTTTTCCTTTAAATTGGCAGAGAGTGGGAAGAACAGGGCATGGAGTGACTAGCACATACAGTGAAGTGGGCAGACCTTACTGAGCCCTGTGAATTAGAAAACTAAATTGTTCCAGCTGTTGTTGGACTACAATTTTCATCATCCTCAGATAGCCAAAAGCCTTCTGAGGATGGTGAGAAATGGACCCCCAAAACAGATGACAACTAGGGTGACCACATTTCCATTCTGCCATTCCAGGACATGTGGTCACCCTGGTCCTGTAGCGGAGGCTCCCGCTGGCGCTGGCCATCTTTCTGAGGCTGACACAGAGTAAGAGTTCCCAGCCACTGGACTCACTCACATCGCCAGCATACCTGTACCATCCAAGCTGTCTCACATGCACCAGTCCAGCCAGCCAATGAAATGTATTTGCTATATGGTCCTCATTGGCTGGCTCAGCCAGCCAATGAGGACCATATAGCAAATACATTTCATTGGCTGGCTGGACTGGCGTGTGTTGCTCCATTGCGGGACCCTTTGTTGTCCCGGTGGGGGGTGACCCGGGACGCGGGACACAGACCCTCAATAAAGGACAGTCCCGGGATTCCAGGACGTGTGGTCACCCTACTGACAAGAACAAATATTTATCATTATTGGGTATTAAAGATTTGTTTTTTCCTAATCTGATTGAGCAAACAAGTCATATGTGAGGGGCTTCTGGGCAACTGGAAACCCTCTCTCAGTCTGACCTTGAGGTTATATTAAGGAGGAAAGCATATCTTAGCCAGTTTACCATGATTCAAAGGATCTGAGTCATATGAGGCCTAGAAAATTATACACTTTGGCGAAGCTGCACACTTTTCACATATGGAAGCTATTGTGGTTATTAGCTGGTAGGAAATCAGGGTTATCTCAACTCTTAGCTTACCAGTGATCACAATTTTTTATTGGGCAAATTTATGCCTTACAGTAAGAATAAAGGAAAAAGTTATCTTATTTTGAAGCAGATTTCATTTTTTTGTTTAGTTTAAGGAGTTAGGATATGATGATGTAACATTTTCCTATTGTTCAAGTCCGAGCTTTTTAAATTGGTAGGAGAATGGAAAGATTAAATGGGACAATTGACTCTTTTCTGACATCATCTATGTACTTTTATTATTGTCATTGGCTTACAAGTCAAATACCTATTCCATGACACTGAGGCTGATGTAGTAAGAAGAAATTGAGACATTCTGGAGCAAAACAACTGCACCATGTCCCCTGTGATGTAGTTGGTTTGCCCCCAAATCTTTCCATTTCTGCTTAGTACAAAGCCTCAATGTTTGTAAAAAACAGTTGCAATAAAATGTGCAGGAAATACAGAAAATTGTACAGCATTAGCTGACATCAGGGCCACCTATTTGGAAGAGCAGACAACTGTTTAAAGTGCATACTAACCATACTAGCCACTTACGCCTTCTGATTTCTGGTTTTGTCCAGTGCAATCCCCATGCCTCTGCACCAGATACCTCTCTACCTTGTTGCTGTCTATTATTGAAAATCTTGTATACTAGAGAGATCTCCTGTGCATTGCTTCACAGTGTATTGGAGACATCTCTAGCAGCCGAAACACTAAGATATTTTTTGTGCTTGTCTCTTATAGGATAAGTATATATTGTGTGCCAGTGAACAGTGTATAGGTCTAGTGGAGTGGTGCTGTGAGGTGTGACCGTGGGCAGGGCTAAGGGCACCTAAGGTGACTTGCCTAGGGAAGCCTGAGATGTCTAGAATGTCAGATGGTTCCCACTCCAATACCTCTGGACTGATGTGCTTACTACTTCTCATAATGGAAGTAGGAGGACCTGCTAATGTGATAGATTTCTGGCCACCTAGCTCATTGTTAGTGATTTGAACTATCAGACTTTGAACCTTGAAGAATGTTTAATTAGTTTTGTTCCATAAAATCTGATAAAGGACAATATAAAGAACGTTGCAAGATTCGTAATATCATAACAGTGGAATTGGTTGATCCATTAAAATGTATGAAACTTAGACAACAACAAACAACAGAGGTGAAATTACTATAGTAGCAGGAATGTTGCTGAAACTGACACATCCATATGTTACCTGCTTCCACTGTGTCAGTGGTAAGTGCCTCTGGGGATCCTGATTGGTTCTCCCTTGAGTCCTGCTCACCCACCCTGTCCTTCACAATCCCTTGCTAGGGAACACAGAATGTTCTAGTTTTGCCCCCATAATGCTTCAGCTTGGTTTTGAGGTACACTGTGCCATTTCCATCCCTCCACCCAACAGTCATTATTTGGTTGAGGTGATAGAAGCCCATTTAACATGATTCAGTGGAATACTGCATTTTAGTTCCCTGAACCATCGCCCTTGGACTGGGGAATGTGTTACCACAATTCTTACTTTCTGTACAGGTCTTGCTTGTGCAGTAATGGTTGTGAGTAGCCACATTTACCTTTCTCCAAACATTATGCTTTGGGTTGGAGGCTTTTTAACTCTGTCACATCTCCACCTTAACCCTGGATTCCTAATCAAGCAGCACTCCCTGGGGTCTTTTTTTGGTGCAATATAACAGTTGACTATACAAGGCATCAGTTCATTTAGTGAAATGCTGGAGAGCCTCCAGCTCCAAAACACATCATTATCAGAGTTAGTCGCATTACAATGAATAGTGTGTTATACCGTAGTATATCACTATTTTATATTATGCTATGGCTCTACTCCTTTTTAACAAGCAATTAACAAAATCAATAAAAAAACAAAGATAACCCATTTAACCCCCTGAGTGCCATGGGGTACGCAAAGCATTGCAGAGCCTCTCTAGCACACAAAGGTTTAATTCAACACCAATTAAATCATACTGGTAGATACTATAACTAGTGTTGAGCGAGCATGCTCGGCCGATGCTCGGATCGGCTCGAGCATCGCTCTGCTCGGCACATGGCGGTACTCGTACGAGTACCGCATGTGCTCGCCCGCCATGTTCGGGTCTCCTCCCCGCACGTTTTGCGGCTGCTGCGCAGCCAATAAACGTGCAGGGAGGCTCTGACATCGGTGTAATGCCAGCAGCCATGTTGGCTGCTGGCATTACACTGATTGGCTGGCCAGAACCCGTGGTCAGGTGCTGTATAGCACCTGACCAGCGAGTTCGGCTCAGTCTGAGCCAGGGAGAGCTGAGGATAGGAAGGGAAAGGCAGTGTAGGGAGGAAAAAAACAAAAATTGTGAAAAAAAAAGAACCAAAAGTCCTTTTTAGGACTACTGTGTGTGGGGGCAGCAGGTTATTTGGTGTGGGGGGAAAAAAACAAAAAAAAAAAAAAATAAATATATATATTCTGTTTAGTGTGCAAAGTTGCAGATTAGAGCACATTCTGTTTAGTGTGCACAGTTGCAGATTAGAGCACATTCTGTTTAGTGTGCAAAGTTGCAGATTAGAGCACATTCTGTTTAGTGTGCAAAGTTGCAGATTAGAGCACATTCTGTTTAGTGTGCAAAGTTGCAGATTAGAGCACATTCTGTTAAGTCTTCAAACTAAAATATCAAAGTCACGTATTCCATTCAGTGTGCGTCGCCGCAGTTTAGCAGCACATTCTGAGTACTGTGCAGAGTTGCAGAATAGGAAGAAATACTGTTAAGTCTTCAAACTAAAATATCAAAGTCACATATTCCATTCAGTGTGCTTCGCCGCAGTTTAGCAGCACATTCTGTGTACTGTGCAGAGTTGCAGAATAGGAAGAAATACTGTTAAGTCTTCAAACTCAAATATCAAAGTCACATATTCCATTCAGTGTGCTTCGCCGCAGTTTAGCAGCACATTCTGTGTACTGTGCAGAGTTGCAGAATAGGAAGAAATACTGTTAAGTCTTCAAACTAAAATATCAAAGTCACATATTCCATTCAGTGTGCTTCGCCGCAGTGTAGCAGCACATTCTGTGTACTGTGCAGAGTTGCAGAATAGGAAGAAATACTGTTAAGTCTTCAAACTCAAATATCAAAGTCACATATTCCATTCAGTGTGCTTCGCCGCAGTTTAGCAGCACATTCTGTGTACTGTGCAGAGTTGCAGAATAGGAAGAAATACTGTTAAGTCTTCAAACTAAAATATCAAAGTCACATATTCCATTCAGTGTGCTTCGCCGCAGTGTAGCAGCACATTCTGTGTACTGTGCAGAGTTGCAGAATAGGAAGAAATACTGTTACGTCTTCAAACTAAAATATCAAAGTCACATATTCCATTCAGTGTCTTTCACCGCCGTTTAACAGCCTATTCTGTGTACTCTGCAGAGTTGCAGAATTATAAGAAATACTGTTAAGTTTTCAAACTCAAATATTAAAGTCACATATTCCATTCAGTGTCTTTCACCGCCGTTTAACAGCCTATTCTGTGTACTCTGTACAGTTGCAGAATTATAAGAAATACTGTTAAGTTTTCAAACTCAAATATTAAAGTCACATATTCCATTCAGTGTCTTTCACCGCCGTTTAACAGCCTATTCTGTGTACTCTGTACAGTTCCAGAATTATAAGAAATACTGTTAAGTTTTCAAACTCAAATATTAAAGTCACATATTCCATTCAGTGTGTTTCAATGCCGTTTAACAGCCTATTCTGTGTACTCTGCAGAGTTGCAGAATAGTAAGAAATACTGTTAATTTTTCAAACTCAAATATCAAAGTCACATATTCCATTCAGTGTCTTTCACCGCCGTTTAACAGCCTATTCTGTGTACTCTGCAGAGTTGCAGAATTATAAGAAATACTGTTAAGTTTTCAAACTCAAATATTAAAGTCACATATTCCATTCAGTGTCTTTCACCGCCGTTTAACAGCCTATTCTGTGTACTCTGTACAGTTCCAGAATTATAAGAAATACTGTTAAGTTTTCAAACTCAAATATTAAAGTCACATATTCCATTCAGTGTGTTTCAACGCCGTTTAACAGCCTATTCTGTGTACTCTGCAGAGTTGCAGAATAGTAAGAAATACTGTTAATTTTTCAAACTCAAATATCAAAGTCACATATTCCATTCAGTGTCTTTCACCGCCGTTTAACAGCCTATTCTGTGTACTCTGCAGAGTTGCAGAATTATAAGAAATACTGTTAAGTTTTCAAACTCAAATATTAAAGTCACATATTCCATTCAGTGTCTTTCACCGCCGTTTAACAGCCTATTCTGTGTACTCTGTACAGTTCCAGAATTATAAGAAATACTGTTAAGTTTTCAAACTCAAATATTAAAGTCACATATTCCATTCAGTGTGTTTCAACGCCGTTTAACAGCCTATTCTGTGTACTCTGCAGAGTTGCAGAATAGTAAGAAATACTGTTAATTTTTCAAACTCAAATATTAAAGTCACTTATTCCATTCAGTGTGTGTCACCGCAGTTTAGCAGCCTATTCTGTGTACTCTGCAGAGTTGCAGAATAGTAAGAAATACTGTTAATTTTTCAAACTCAAATATTAAAGTCACTTATTCCATTCAGTGTGTGTCACCGCAGTTTAGCAGCCTATTCTGTGTACTCTGCAGAGTTGCAGAATAGTAAGAAATACTGTTAAGTTTTCAAACTCATATATATTAAAGTCATATATATCGTGTAAGATGAAGAAGGCGGGTAAAAAGGGACGGGGAAGTGGACGTGATCCTGAAAGTTCAGGGCGCGGGTCAGGACGCGGAGAAACTGTGCCTGGTGCCAGAGCACAAGAAAGAAAGACATCCACCATACCTAGCTTCATGTCTGATTTCACAGGGCGTCGCAGGACATCACTCTCGAGGTCCGACCAGTGCGAACAGGTGGTCGGTTGGATGACAGCTGATACTGCTTCCAGTCGGTTAAGCACCACCCTGTCTTCCACCAAGTCCACTCTCAGTAGCCAAGAGTCTGGTCAACATAATCCTCACTCTGATCATCCTTCCTCCCACCATACACGGTCTGGTCAAAGAAGTGATCCCACACTGGGATATAGTGATGAGCTCGTCTCATCACCAATCCTTCATTTGACCCTCTCTCCAAGCACGCTTGCAGAGGAACATGACATCTTGTGCCCTGATTCACAACCTCTAGAGGCTACCCAATCACAAGAAGATGACAGATGTGAACGGCATTTAAGGTCAAAGGAAGTAGTGGATGATGATGATGATGATGAGACACAGTTGCCATTAAATCAACCACTATTTCCTTCTCAAGACCTTGTTGAGGAGAATGTTATACAGTTGTCAATGACCGAGTATGTGGTGGGATCAAGACTTGAGGAGGATGATCAGAGTGAGGAAGTGGAGGAGGACTTGGTGGACGATGAGGTGACTGACCCCACCTGGGAAGGTGTAGAGCCGAGCGATGACAGCAGTCCTGAGGGTGAGCCATCTGCAGCACCGCAACAGGCTGGAAGAGGCAGTGGTGTGGCTACAGAAAGAAGGCGGACCGCACCAAACCGGCCCGCAAATGTTCCATGGAGCACCCCCTTGCGTAAATCTACCTTGCCAAGGGGTAGGTGTTCCGCGGTATGGCGTTTTTTTAAGGAAAGTGCGGACGACAAAAGATTTGTAGTTTGCAACCTGTGCCACACCAGAATGAGCCGAGGCATGAACACTAGAAACCTCACCACCACCAGCATGATCCGACACATGGCATCCAAGCACCGTAGTAAGTGGGAGGAACGCCTGGATCGCCCATCTGTGTCTGCAGGCCACACCACTGCCTCCTCTTCCCCTGTTTTCGGTGCCGGCCAATCGCCTGTCGAAGGCGCAGGCCCGCATACCTCCCGCCCTGCACCTGTAGCATCTGAAGCACCATCAGCGACCACATCCACTTCCCTGTCCCAGCACAGCGTCCAAATGTCGTTACCCCAGGCATTTGAGCGCAAGAGAAAATACCCAGCCACCCACCCACAGGCCATAGCACTAACCTCACACCTTTCAAAATTACTGGCCATCGAAATGCTGCCATTTAGGCTTGTGGACACTGAGTCCTTCCGCAGCCTGATGGCAGCAGCTGTCCCTCGGTACGCGGTCCCCAGCCGCCACTACTTTTCCCGGTGTGCCATCCCCGCATTACACCACCATGTGTCCCGTAACATCACCCGTGCCCTGACCAACGCAGTTACTGGGAAGGTCCACTTAACGACTGACACATGGACAAGTGCTTGTGGCCAGGGACGCTACATTTCCCTGACGGCACACTGGGTGAATGTCGTGGAGGCTGGGAGCGACTCGGACCCTGGGATGGCACGGGTGCTACCCACGCCGAGGATTGCGGGCCCTACCTCCATCAGGGTTTCCACCAGCACCTACGTTATTGGCTCCTCCTCCTCCGTTTCCACCTCCGAATTCTCTACACACACCGCCACTCCCCCATCAGCCAGTAGCTGGAAGCAGTGTAGCACTGCAGTGGGGAAGCGTCAACAGGCCGTGCTGAAGCTGATCTGCCTTGGGGACAAACAGCACACGGCCTCAGAGCTGTTGCAGGGGATTAGTCACCAGACCGAGCAGTGGCTCTCGCCACTCAACCTGCAAGCAGGCATGGTTGTGTGTGATAATGGGCGTAACTTGGTGGCGGCTTTGGAGCTCGGCAAGCTCACACACGTACCATGCCTAGCGCATGTATTTAATTTAGTGGTGCAGCGATTTCTAAAAACCTACCCCAATGTGCATGATCTCTTGACCAAGGTGCGCCGCGTGTGTGCACATTTCCGTAAGTCATCTACAGCTTCGGCCGGCCTGTTGAAGCTGCAGCAGCGCTTACAATTGCCAGCTCACCGGCTGCTGTGTGACGTGAGCACGCGCTGGAACTCCACCTTCCACATGTTGGCCCGGCTTTGTGAGCAGCAGAGGGCAGTAGTGGAGTACCAGCTGTTACACGGTCGTCGCCTCTCCGTTCAACTTCCTGTAATCAGAAGTGAGGAGTGGGAATGGATGTCAGACCTCTGCGAGGTTTTACGCAATTTTGAGTAATCGACACAGATGGTGAGCGGCGATAACGCTATTATCAGTGTAACCATCCCACTTCTGTGTCTACTGAAACGCTCGCTGCTCACAATTAAAACCGACGCTTTGCATGTGGAAGAGGTGGAAATGGGGGAGGAAGAGCTTACACAAGGTGATAGCCAGAGCACCCTCACTTCGTCTTCTCAACGACAATTGGAGGAGGCGGAGGAGGAGGAGGAGGAGGAGGAGGAGGAGGAAGACACGGTTGCCTCCGCTACAGAGGGTAGCCATGGAACTTTAGTTCCATCTCTTCAGCGTGGGTGGGCAGAAGAGGAGGAAGAGGATGAGGATATTGAGAGTCAGCCTCCTGGTGAGGACAGCGAAATCTTGACTGTTGGTACTCTGGCACACATGGCTGACTTTATGTTAGGCTGCCTTTCCCGTGACCCACGCGTTGTACGCATTTTAGACAACACGGATTACTGGGTGTTCACCCTTCTGGACCCCCGCTACAAAGAGAATTTCTCATCTCTCATTCCTCCGGTGGAGAGGACAAGCAAAATGGTGCAATACCAGAAGGTTCTTGTTGAAAAATTGCTCCAAAATTTTCCATCTGACAACGCTGGCGGCAGAGTACGTGCTACCTTGGCCAACCGAGAAGGGGAGAAAAGGGGAGCACACAGCAGTTCCGACAAAGGCAGGGCAACACTCTCCAAGGCGTGGGACACCTTCATGACACCCCGCCAGCACCCTCACCCTGATGCGCAGCCTAGTGTCACAAGGAGGGAAAAGTTTTGGAAGATGGTGAAGGAGTACGTAGCAGACCGTGTCAGCGTCCTCAATGATCCCTCTGTGCCTTACAACTACTGGGTGTCCAAGCTGGACACGTGGTATGAACTGGCACTCTACGCCTTGGAGGTGCTGGCCTGCCCTGCCGCCAGCGTTCTGTCTGAGCGGGTATTTAGTGCTGCTGGTGGCATCATAACAGATAAGCGTATCCGCCTTTCCACCGACAATGCTGATAGGTTGACACTTATAAAAATGAACAAGGCCTGGATTTCCCCTGACTTCTCCACTCCACTGGAGGAAAGCCCCGGGGGAACATAAACTCACTTTATATATGTTATTTACAATGATGGGAATACTCTGTATTCCCATTCACCCCTTCCACCCCAAAAACGGGTATATGGTTGACTCTTAATGTTCTCATCCTCCTCCTCCTCTTCCATATGCCCTGGGATATAATTTTTATATAGGGCCAGCTCACCAGCGTGCCCTGGGATATAATTTTTATATAGGGCCAGCTCACCAGCGGGCCCTGTGATATAATTTTTATATAGGGCCAGCTCACCAGCGGGCCCTGTTTGCCAATTTTTATATAGGTCAGCTCACCAGCGGGCCTTCTCATATAATGTTTTATTGGGTCAGCTCTCTAGCGGGCCCTCTCATATAATGTTTTATAGCGTCAGCTCACTAGCGGGCCTTCGCATATAATGTTTAGGATGGTCAGCTCTGCAGCAGACCCTCACCCATAATGTTTTAGATGGTCAGCTCAGCGCACGTTTCCCTCTTAATCATGGCCTCAGTTCTGAAAATCAAGGAAATTTTTGGGAGAATTTGCCTCTGCGCACGTTTCCCTCTTAATCATGGCCTCAGTTCTGAAAATCAAGGAAATTTTTGGGATAATTTGCCTCTGCGCACGTTTCCCTCTTAATCATGGCCTCACTTCAGAAAATCGATGAAATTTTTGGGAGAATTTGCAGATGATATACAAGTAAATATACAGCAAATACTGTTTGGTAACAATTTTTCGCCTAAAGTCGTTTTTATTTTCCTTTTTGTGTGTTTTACGGTCAGTCTGTAAAAATGGCGTACTACGGGCGAAAGATCGTTCCCAGCAGCGATGTTGGAGTCCAAGGTGCATCCAGACATCCTCCCTATGCTGTCCCTGAACCATTTCTGTAGTGTTTCCATCTTTTTCTGCCCTTTTCCTATGGACCAGGCACCCTCCCCTTATCAGAGCAGGGGGTGCCTGGTGTAATGCTCGAGTCCTCCCATTGACTTCAATGGGGCTCGGGTGCTCGGCCGAGCACTCGAGCCTCAGGGGGTGCTCGGTCAGAGCACCCGAACATCCGAGCATTGGGGTGCTCGCTCATCACTAACTATAACCAATGATCAACAACAATACTAATTATTGATCCAGTTTGTTGGCTACTGAGATTCGGACAGTGTGGTGGACATCTATTATACCCAGGTGAACAGTTTTATTCAACTATAAAAAAGTGTTCTATGGTATTAATATGTTACCTTTTAATTTTTATTGAAGATCTAAGGCCATTTAATCCCAATACTCGATATTTAAGTTGTGAGTGCCAAATTAGTGTTCTGTTCTCTGTATTAGTAGTTTTCAAAGTACAGCAACCCTGACTAATCAATAGGCTTTTCACCAATAAGGGGGTAGTAGTGAGGGAAGTCTATTAATTTTGTATCATTTCAGTTCAGTTCAGTCTAGAATATGGTTATTTTGTTTTCAATATCACCATACTTCCCAAGTTTCCCTCTTTCAGAGGGACAGCCCCTCTTTGAGACCCAAATCCCCCTCTCCCTATTTTCTACTCTGGTGTCCCTCTTTTTAGGACATCAGAATGAGCCGTGTGTGTATAAGTGTATCACATTGCTCCACAGCAATGAAATTCACATAAGTGTTTAGTTAATCTTCAGTATATGTGTTTGTAAATGAATCTGTGTAAATAAAATACTCTGGTCTTGCTCTTAATCCTTTATTCAGTTACACAAAGAGGTATCAATAGGTCACAAAGTAACCTAAAAATTCCCCACCCACCAGCCACACCCCCAGAAACACCATCTAAAAACATTAGTGTCCCTCTTTGGCCATTTGAAATGTTGTGAGGTATGAAATCACTCATATACACACATGTTTGTGTGCTGGGGGTTTACTTCAGTCAGTTTCTCTTCAACTAATATCAATCGTTTTGAGATGTTAGGAACAGGAAACATTTTTATGAAAAAAAGTATATAAGTTATACATCTCTTGCTGATGAATGTCCAGTAAAGAGTGAAAACGTTTGGCAGATGATGCATTAAACTTTCATCAAAAGACTGATGCTTTGTGGTTTCTCAACTGTTCTGAATGTCCCAGGCTATTATATTTGTATATGATTCTGTATGGAACGTGCACCAGTGAGATAATAATACACACTCTGGGAAAATTCTGTATCTGTATTTTAGAGTGCCACTACCTCCACTCTCTCTCTCTCTCTCTCTCTCGCACTCTCTTTCTCTGTGTGTGTGTATATATATATATATATATATATATATATATATATATATATATATAAAACCCTTTGATCTCCAGTGGGGTTCACAATACATTGCAAATCTATGAGTAACACACTCCCTGGAAACAAATGGGTTAAGCTGAATTTCCCATTGTGGACACAAAGTGTTGCTGTTCCTATCACTGATTATTGAAAATAATAGTGACTGACTCAAGCTCTCCCATATGGCGCATTATTGCTAACAGTTTGAGCTGCAATAGCTTTTGAATAGAACATCTCCCGGCAGTGCTCTTGGTTCACTCAGCAGGAAGAGCTCTATAACAAACAGGATTTCATTAAAAATGCTACTGCTCATTTAACTGTTATTGTGCACATAATGAGAAATAATAACATAAAGGCGTAGCTGGAGATCAGGGCTTTAAGCTTAACCCTTTAAGATGTGTGTGCAAGGCATTGCAAACATTGATTATGAATAAGAAATACAAGTAAATTCACGCAAATTAAAAAATGTGCATGCATACAACTCTTAACCCCTTGGATGATACTGTATTCAAATCTGTGCAAATTAAAGCATGTCTTACATCCAGTTGGTTAAAACTGATCCACATGGTATAGTATATGATGACTAGCGAAGCATGTCTGAAACATTACTGGCTTAAACTACTTGTATAAGATCTTTGATAAACAGCCAAAGACTTAATTAATAGACTGTGAGGTAGAGGAGAATTGAGGTGGGGATTTTTATTGACCTCTTTTCTATAACATCTGCAAGACTACAATGGTGTCCAACATCTACATTCTGTTATAACTTCTTGGAAAGAAGAGCTCAACTTCCTGGTACTCAATGGGTTAACCTAAAACCATTCTTACCAAATGAGTACGCACCCCAGCAGTATTTTATTTAGAGCCTTAACCCTTTAAGGACAAGAGGGGTGTGCACAACTTTGCCTTGCCATGTGCGGCATGGCTCTCTGATCCTTTACCCTTTGAGTGCCAGAGTGGTATGGAATGCATTGCTTTGCAATGCATTCCATACCTGGCACTCAAAGGGTTAAAGCGTGCACACATCATAATAGAATTTATCCAAGCTGCACATCATCCCCCATAGTATTAACCCTTTAAGACAGATGCACCAAGAAGCACTGATGTGATTATAGCTCAAACCATCTGCACTGTAGGTAAAAAATTAATTCCAAAACTTTTCATTTATTTAAATGCTGATTTTAACCCCTTGGATGCCTCTCAATGCATTAGAGAACTATCATTCAAAAGGGTTAAAAGCCCTATTTAAATCAATGTAATTTAAATTGTCATATACAGTATGGTGCAGCTTTTTACTCCAATTCTTATTAGGACATTAACATCTTATAGTATACAGTGCATTGCTTTACAATATGTCACATGTCCCACTGTCACTCAAAGGGTTCATAGACAGCCATACAAGGGAAGTCTCTTTTATTGGGTTATTCAATAGCAGGTATAAAAGGTGACGTAATAGCAATGTGAAGGTTGTTGCTCCAATGATTAAATAACAGGAAATTACCAGTCATGGTTTAGCGGCTTCCACTCACTTTTATATGTCTGTCACCTTATTCTTCATCTTCATCGGACAGTCAATAATATAATTGGTGATGGATTTA
Source organism: Rhinophrynus dorsalis (assembly GCA_037306005.1). NCBI lineage: Eukaryota > Metazoa > Chordata > Amphibia > Anura > Rhinophrynidae > Rhinophrynus > Rhinophrynus dorsalis. Next base: position 447,832,942 of record CM074720.1, on the reverse strand, counting down.
AAAGGGAGAAGGTCTGTTTGGTGTGTGAATACCCTGGAAGCCAGCAAAATCGCTGACCCATAAATCAACTGTTCTTGTCAACCACAACGTAAACCTATTTCTCAAAGCTTTATTGCTTTTCTCATTATATCACAAACTTCTACCTCAATGAATGTGCATGTGAGAGTGGAAAAAGATCCAAGCAAAAATTAAAAAAATAATAACATGGCAAGTATATTTTCCTTAAACAGAAAATTTACCATTAGGTTGTGAAATTATTATTTAATGGCAAATATTATGAATTCTTACAAAACAGCATTTTTTCTCCAGGAAATGTTTTTTCCTTATTTATCACTTAGTGAAGCTGGAAAGCTGCGAGCATTCATTTTGTATTACTGCTTCCTCTGATGAGGTGGTTGTATGGCTTACTGAGCCTAGGCCATGCTCCATGTCTGCAATGGCAGGAAACTAAGTGCTCAATTTTGCTTTTAGTTCAGGCATGTATGTGATCTGAAATAAAGAAAAGATTAGTTAGAGCAGTGTTTCCCAACCCGTGCCCTCATGGCTCACTAACAGGCCAGGATTTGAGGATTTCCTTGTTAAAGCACAGGTAAGTTAATCAAATTGACTGATTAACACACCTATGTTTTACCATTGAAATTCACAAGTTACCTGTTAGTGAGCCATAAGGACACAGGTTTGGAAACACTTATTTAGAGCATTTACGCATGAATTGTCAGGCATAGGTGCAAGGTGAAAATAAATTCCTGCAGTTGTGTAGCTTTCCCACATAACATTAAGTATGGTAACCAGATATCCCTTTAAATGCTGGATGCTTATAAAGAGTGTATTCTGCAGGACTTCCCATGAATTAGTGTCACCTTGCAGTGTGTGTTTACCATAATCATCCTGTATTTAAAGGGATATCAGGTGACTTTAATATTAAAGCAGTTTCTGGTATAAATCATATTTCTTTTAAAGGAATTCCTGTGTTAGTTTATGAAGTCAATGCACTGAGATCTGTCCCCCTTGAGACCCTCGCCTCAGGCTGTATGCATACATCCAAAGCATCATCAATCCCCATCGGCTCCTCCAGCCCCCAACTTAAACAAGTTGGGGGAGAAACCCTCTGCATGTTCCGTGGCATGTCGAAAAAGAGGCTGTATTCCCTCGTGCTACAAACAGTGCACTGCCTCGCCCTCATAGGCTGACCAGACACCATCTGGAGGCGAGTGTTTGATGGGTGCGAGAGGCCCCGGTGGAGGGCACTCTATTCCACCTTGGTGCCCAGACCCATTGGGTACTCGAGTTGGAGAGTACTCCATGGTGCACTAAGCACAGGGGAGTACCTGGCCCATTACAGAGACACCCCAACCACCTGTCTATTCTGTGGCAAGGGGGGAGTCAATATTTCACATTTACTTCACCTGCATCAGACTGCAGCCCATCTTGTCATTCCTAAGGGGCCTCCTCCTGCAGTTCTGGCTGCACTTCTCCCGACACCTCTTTATTTTTTGGGCGCAGAATGTCCCAGGATAGTAGGGCTGAGGACCACCTCATAAACCTGCTCCTGGCATGAGCTAAAATGGCCATCTATCTGACCAGGAAACAGGTACTGTCAGTGGAGGTTCCAATGAAGCATGAAGATTTGTTCCGGGCATTTGTGTACTCCCATATCCGAGCAGAGTTCACCCAAGCCCTTGTCACTGGGAGTGTCAGCTTTTACATCCCAGTGGAGGTAAAATGGTGTGCTCTGCTCGGTTTCCCCCCACCTGGATTCTTTTCATTTGACCCTCCATATTTAAGTCACCTTTATTTTTGTTTTATTACAGTTCACTTTATCTGGTTTCTTTTAGAATGGTATAAATTGTAATAACTTTTGATTGGCTGACCTTGCCAGCCAATCAGGCATTAACCATTTACTAATATTCTGCCCCCTTGAGACATTAGTGCATAGGCTTCATAGAATAACAAAGAAACTGGAGAAATGTCTCACTGGAGAAGTCAGCTCCTCCTTATCACACCTTAGTGCAGCAGTTCCCAACCCGTGCCCTCAGGGCCCAATAATTAGGGTGACCACACGGAATGCCCGGGACTGTCCCTTATTGGAGGTCTGTGTCCCGCATCCTGGGTCACCCCCCACTGGGACAACAAAGAGTCCCGGAATGGAGCAACGAAGCCAGCACCCACAGCCACCTACACAGCGCAACACGCACCACCACCACAAGCCAATGAAATGTATTTGCTATATGGTCCTCATTGGCTGGCTGAGGCAATGAAGACCATATAGCAAATATATTCCATTGGCTGGCTGGTGCTTGCAAGACAGCTGGGATGGAGCTGGTATGCTGGCTCTGCGAGTGAGACTTAGTCCCGCGGTTGAGGCCCCCGCCCGCGCTGACCATCTTTCTGAGTTCCCACTAGGGTGACCACATGTCCTGGAATGGCAGACTGGAAATGTGGTCACCCTACCACTAACACGCCAGTATTTGAGGATTTCCTTGTTAGACCAAAGCTGTGTTGATCAGAGGTTCAGTCAATTTGACTAACTCCCCTGTGTTCTAACAAAGAAACCCTCAAATCCTGGCCTCTTAGTGGGCCCTGAGGGCACAGGTTGGAAACAGCGGCCTTAGTGTATCTTTGTCTCACTGACAAGCTGTACAGTACTAAATAACCCTTTGAGTGCCAGAGGGGTATGCAACATATTTCAAAGCAATGCATTGCATAACCCTCTATCACTCAAATGGTTAAATACTTTGCTCACCCCCTCTGGCATGCAAAGGTTTATACTAGAGAACCAGTTCACACAGAATTACTTCAAAGGGGCCCTTAGGATTTTGTGCCCACATAAAGATAAGTGGATGTTTAATATCAGGAGGTGTTTAATGCTCCTTTATGGTTATATTTTCCCACAGAGATACTGCCAATCTGTTTATGGAATGCATCACTATTCTATCAAAATGTCGTGGACTTATGAGCAAATTTCACAATATTGCATTTAAAATATGCCTTTTATAAAAAAAATGGCATGTTTATAGTGTTGCTGACGTGAAATTGTCACATTCATTATGTCTCATACCCTGATCTAGTGTACACTAAGTACCCTTACCTCACTACCATAACCTATCCTACCCTAACCTAATTACCCTACCTTTCCTAACTCTAACCTAATGACCATAAAAAACATAAAGCCAATGCAACACCACTCCCCAAACCATAACAACTGTACCCTCAAACTAAACTAACCTAACCTACCCTAACTACCCTACCATGGCCTATCCTAACCTAACTACTACTCGGCGGCATAATATTAGATGCTATTTTAATAAGGAAACATTTTAAAAGTGCTATTTTGAAACCTGCAACATTTTAAATGTACTGTTTTGATGCTAGACATTTACTACTCATCAAAAGGATACCCTTTGTGAAAAAGCAGGTTTTGCCATGTCTGACAAACAGCAAAAAAGCAGGTACTTTCAGTGAAAAAATATTATCCTAAAGATATTATTTCAGATAATATAATGTCAGGCTATTAACTGAGCAATCTCTTTCTATTTCTATGTATTATGCGATGAAGGTCAGAAGGGTGCAGGGATAGGTGGTAAATTCATTCAAGGGGGAGGAAAGGTTACACTCAAGAATCTTCACAAGAACAAGTGCTATTTAGTTGTAGGACAAATGATCTGCAAGGGTAAGTATGCTTTTGTGAAGATGACATCAAGAGCTTCAACAGGGTTGACATTCCAGGGTGGTGGTAGACCAAACGGTTAATAATTTACGTACATGATGAATGGGCAGGAGACTGTTACTTGCTGATGACTAAATATTTATGCATATTGGTTGCAGGAATGCAAAGGAAAAAAAAAGGATTATTGACAAGATGTTAGTTACTGGTGAGTTGTGATTATTTCAAGAAGTTTAACACTTTGAGTGCTAGAGACCTGGGCAATGCATTGCTATTTATAGAAGCACTAACATCTATTAATATATAATAATTTGCTAAAAGTATGTTTGTCAGAAGCCATCATGCACAGTAGAGACAGCTGCGTGCACTGCAGTAATGCGCAGTAGAGGTTGCCCACGCCACGGCTGATAATGGAGCGGGCAAAATCCCAATTCAGATTGTAGTCCTCTCTGTGCACCTTTATTCGGAACGCCCTCTACGTTATCAGTCACGGCGTGTTCGGACAGTCAGTACTGAGCATGACTGCAGAGCGGCCAACAGGATCCGGCCACCAGCCGAGGTTGCTGGGTGGCACTGTGACCTGTGTACATGGGATTTTCAACTCCCACTGCTCTGGGCAAAATATCCTAATGGCCACTACCAATACATTCTGTGTAGATTGATTCTCCAGAATTTACCTGTAATTAGTACTGTATATCATGTCCATGATTCTTTTTTCTTCTTTTTTATTTTTTTTTTTTGCAGTAGACAAGGACACCAAAACTTCACAGATCTGTCCCACAGAAGGCAAATTCTACCCACATCTATCTATCTCTCTATCTATCTATCTATATGTAGAGAGAAAGCGAGAGAGAGAGAGAGCACTTGCTGAGTGGATTGACAATGGCTGCAGTTGTTTGTTTGTTTTTTTGCTTAGTGAGTAATGACGGCATGCCTTTCAAGTGACCTTGTTTTAGACCTAAACCCACTGTCCCTCTTTCCCACCCTGGTGTCCTTCACTTTTGGAAATCAGGAGGATGTGTAATGTGTATATAAGTGTATCAAATTGTTACACAGCAATATAACTAATTGTTTAAATGTCTTTATAGGTGTCTGTACATGGGTTTATTTAAATAAAATACTTTGATCTTAATCCAAATATTTTTTTCAGTTACTTAAAGAGCTGTTAGTGGGTCATGAAGTAACCTAAAACATCTCGGCAATGCCCCACCCACCAGTCACGCCACCAGCATACCACCAAAACAAAAGTGTCCCTCTTTGGCCACTTGAAATGTTGGGATCCTGAAGTCGAATAAAGAAGCTCAGGGCAAACCAATTACACCCTAGGCACCCCTAACATGCAATCTGGAATTAAAGACATCTCTAGAATTGTATAGGTTAATTCTCAAGGCTTTATGAAGCTAAAATACATAAATATATACGGTAGTTATTCCTAGTTCTCACAGCCAGAATCACAGCAAAGAGCCACAGCTGCTGGATTGAGAACCACTGAACTACAACATAGGGGACAAGAAAAGGAATTCATTTAAATGGGGCTTTTAATCCCTTGAATGATATTGAGCTCTCCAATTGCTTCACAATGATTTATAGACCTCTATAGCACTGAAAGTGTTAAAATCCTTTTAAACTAATGGGAAGTTGGGGTCTTTTTTCCCTTCATGGTCTCTTTGGTAATACACTAAGGGAAAGAACCCCACTTCCCTAGGTAGGACAAGTAACTGAAAACATCTATAAAAGGACACCTCTACCCCACCACCCACCATGGTTTTACTGTACTTTCTAGTGGGCAGTAGTTCTTCTCCCTCTTTTGTATTTTAAATAAGAGACTAGCTGGGTACCTTTACTAGCATCCAGCCATATAACCTCTGTGGTCATTGCTGGAGAGAGGTCTTCCCCTTTGGCCATTCCCCTCATGGATTCTTGGACCCACTGAGTTTCATCTTATACTCCATTGCAGCAGCAGTAGTTGTCTGCTTGTCTGTTCCTGATGCTTCAGCCATGTTCCAGTGAGTTCCACTGTGAAACACATGCCTTGCGTAGGAGTTAATGGCATCTCTGTATTTCAAGGAAGATGACACACAAAAGTCTATGCAGACAAGCTTCATTGGTATCCTTTTGAAATGCCGCACGCTTAAGAGCGTGCAACCTTTTAACTATTTTACCACGTTGCCATGATCAAAATGGCGACATGACAATTTCGCACTGCAATGAGTCCTGGAGTCAGAATTAGGACTTTGCTTGAAGTCTTGAGAGGATGTTTCCAGATCTTTCAACCTTTAGCTGAGTAAGTCTTGGATGCTGACCTCCTGCCTCTTGAGAATATTTTATATTTTTTTCGAGGTCTTAAAAGGAGGCGTCAGTGAAATGTAACCTCTATCTTGAGGTAGATATATATTTTCCTCTGAAAGAGAATGTAGAGTAGCCAACTCATTCCTGAATAAAGGGTTTCCCTCAAAAGACATCAAGCAGCAACTGCTTTTTGATTCAGCAGAGGTCAAATCAGTAAGTCTTGTTGCCATACACAGATTCTCCATAGATGCATCACAAATGAAGTATGCTGCCAGGCAGAGAATGGAGATGCATTTGAGCAGCCATAAACGCTTGGCCATAGAAACCCATATAGTAGCCACACTATGTAAAAAAACAGTCTCTTAATAGCACCTGCAAATGGCCATCTATCTTTTTTGTCCATTGGATCTTTAAACACTGACCCTCCTCAGCTAGGATAGTGGTTTTCCTGGATAGGTGGACAGCATGCACATCCACCTTGGGTATGTGATTTCAAATTACTGAGTCATTGGATCAAAAGGAAAAGGGCCTTTAGCTTCTTTTGGAGGGACAGATGCTTTTCAGGATTTACCCACTCTTATCTAATAAGGGCTGAAACCACTTCATAGACTTGTGAGACTTTGTGCTTCTTCTTAAGCCACAAATTAAGTGGTTTACTTTTGAAAGGTTACACGAGAAAGAGCGTACAACTTTTTAAGTAATTCACCACTATGCCATGATCAAAATGGCGATGTGACAATCTTGCACTGCATGACAGTGCAAGATTGTCATGTCACCTGCTTAATGGTCGCACACATCTGCAGCACACGGAGGTGCTCCAGCTAAGAGTATCTATTACTTAAAATGTAGTAGCAGCTGGAGTGCATCCGTGTGCTGCATACATACAAATTTCAAAGTCATACTCACGAGATCATTTAGAAAATTTAACCTTCAGTCCTTCCTAAATGATTTAAAAAATTGCTCATGGCATAGATTACATCTAATACCTGACCTTGATTCAGCGATTGACTTTTTTAACTCAGAATTCCTACAGGTCTGTAATACCCATGCCCCACTAAGAAAGGTCAGGGTCAGGGGGGCACATCTACCATGGGTCTCAGCTGACTTGATTCAATTATTCAGTTTCAGAGATTCATTATGGACAAAATTTAAACAATCTGGCTCCCCTCATGATCACACTATATAGGCAAGTACGGAATACATGTACAAAACAAACAAAACTAGCAAAAGCACAATATTTTAATAACAACTTGGACAATAACATTTCAAAGCCTGCCAACTTTTGGAAGATTATAAAAAACATCTACAATCCACCTAACCATTCTCACCCATCAAATATAACAATAGACAATGAAACCATACAGTGCCGCCCAGCCATAGCCAATGCTTTCAACAGCTACTTTGTTGGATGTGCCACCACACTGATTAAACAAAACAAAGGCCACTCTGAAGTCCCACTAAGTTCAGAACAGTCACTGGCACCTGCTGCCTGGTCCAACAGTGCAAATGAATTCAATTTCAGGCCAGTAAATGAAAGTGAAGTATATGATCACCTCCTCAATCCAAAACTGAAATCTCAATCGAGCCCTGACCAACTACCAGCAATTTTATTAAAGCTCAGTGCTATGGTCACAGCCCAACCGATAGCAACTCTAATTAATGCCTCTTTGACATCAGGGTATGTGCCCAAATCCTGGAAAGTGGCAAGAGTTGTACCTATCCACAAAAGTGGGGATAAAAATGTAGTATCAAATTACAGACCAATATCTCTCCTCCCCACTTTATCTAAAATCATAGAGAAATGTGTACATGTGCAACTACATAAATATTACCAACAGACCAGTTTCTTCACCCCTGTTCAATCAGGGTTTAGACCAAACCACTCAACAGTCACGTCTCTTCTAAAAGTAACCAATGATATCCAGACTGGCATGGAAAATGGTGAACTCACTGGAGCTATTTTCCTTGATTTCGCTAAGGCCTTTGACACAGTAGACCATAACATTCTTATCAGCAAACTCCATAACTCAGGATTGGGTAATAATTCTCTACAATGGTTCCGATCCTATTTATCAGACAGAATGCAGTATGTGTCAGTTGCAAACAATGACTTCGTCCGCTCAAAATAACAAGTGGAGTTCCCCAAGGCTCCATTCTTAGCCCTCTTCTATTTTCTCTTTTTATAAATGATCTGCCCAAGGTTTGCAAATCATCTTCAGTACACATGTATGCAGATGACACCATAATCTATGCTAAAAACTCTAGCATATCACAACTTGAAACCGAATTACAACATGATTTCTACAAAGTGGAAAGATGGATAACACAGAACAAACTTTTCTTAAACACAGATAAAACAGTCACAATGATATTTGGCACAAAGCACAAACTGCGTAGTCTCGACAATATCCACCTATCCATTGTGACAGAGTCTAATCGTAAATTGGCCCCAGTAGACTCCTACAAATATCTTGGTATGTGGCTTGACCCTAACCTCAATTTTGGTCACCACATTGACAAATTAACCTCTAAACTTTATCCCAAAATAAGTACACTTTATAGAAACAAATTATGTCTAAGTACCCAGGTGAGAAAACGTATTGTACAACAGATGCTGCTGTCAGTCATAGACTATGGTGACGTAGTATATGCTCCAGCGCCAGAAATCCACCTCAGTAAACTTGACACTCTATATAACTCATTATGCCGCTTTATCCTTCAGTGTGACTACACTACCCATCATTGTGACATGCTAAAAGAACTAAATTGGCTAACACTCAAATCTAGACGTGACCTTCATCTTTCTTGCTTAGTACACAATCACTTCTCTGGAAAACTACCACAATACCTAAGCAGTATGCTCACCCCAGCTCTCCATACTAACTATAACCTCCGCTCCACTACTAACAACTCACTGCGTATACCACAATACAAGAAAGAAGCAGGAAGATCTGCCTTCTCCTTCAGAGCTCCAAAAATCTGGAACAATCTGCCGGAAAAAATCACATCTGCACCCAGTCTAAAATCCTTAAAAGCAAATGTTTCTTTATATCTACAAACAGTGTGTAACTGCAAATAATCCCATTATTTAATAAGTATGTATATTTCTGTATGTTTGTATATAATGTCTCACAATTAGTGTAAATATGTAACCTTTTACTGAAAACTATCCAGGACATACTTGAAAACGAGAGAAATCTCAATGTATTCTTCCTGGTAAAACATTTTCTAAATAAATAAATAAATAAACATAATACTCCATGTGCCCTGCATACAATATACCACAGATGAAACCAGACGGCACTATGACCAGACAGCTTGAATGTAGCATGAACATGTGGTCAACCAGAGACTGACTGAATACAGCAAGCAGGCAGAGTACACCAGAATGCTAATGGCAACCAACTGGTTGATTAAGGAGCTTATGAGTGGAGCTGACTGACAATACCATAGCAATTCTCAGGAACAGGGACAGAAAGAAGGAAATGTAATGCTGAGGAGTGAAGTGACCACAAGCTGTAGAATGAAACATACTGAGGAAGGCATTGTGATTGATTAACAGGCATTTACAAAGAGGCGCATGAATGGGGACACACAGATACAGTGGTTGGTCATGGGGGTGTGCGTTGGTGATAAGGAAATTACAATGCAGGTTCACATAAATAAGCTCCTAATAACATGAATCGATCATGGAGCTATATAGTGACACTAAGTCATATATTTTATTATATTTATTAAGGAGCTGCTGGAAGGATTAATTTTGGGTAAAATATGGGCATTTAATAAGTGGATAAAACATAGCTAAAAAAATCAAACTGATAGTAGGGCACCTGCCCTCTGCAGTCATGTGCAGTACTGACTGTCCGAACACGCCGTGACTGATAATGGATACCATTTTCTGGGAGGCAGGTTGCAGCATTTCCTTCCTCTGTATCAAAACATTACTACAGATTTTTGGTCCTGGTAGTTATTTGAGAAAGCAAAACAATTTGGTGTACTTCCCTGCCTCCTGTTTCTTGTTTCTCCTCTAGAAGACAAGCATTTCCTGAGTGGTTCAGCAACTGGTAGAAATCAGAGTGCTTTTCCTGTGCCAACCCGAATACAGCAGAAATTAGTATATGTCACAATCTTCATGGTTCCAAAGAGGACAGGTAAATTCTGCTTAGTAGAAAACCTGACTTTCTTGGCACACTTTGTCTTGGTGGAATGCTTCAAGATAGACAGAATATGAACTACATTCAGTATCCTGCAGAAAGAAAGCTTGAGGACAACTGTGGTTCTGCAGGATACCTACTTACATTTTGCCATCCAGGCAATCTGACATAAATAACTAAGGATAGTGATCAAGGATGGCTCATACATCATACAGAAAAAATAAAAGAGTGCAGGAAATCTGAGAGCGGCTATTGGTCACAGATATAAGCTATTTGATACAGTTGCACTATCTAGATAAATGCTTGTATTATCGCCCAATGTAGAAACTATGTTGCATCCACAGCATTTATGGAAAGGCCTAGAGGGGGTTATTGCATGGCCTTGGGGGTACTGGATTGCCCAGAGGGGGGGTACTGGATGGCCCGGAGGGAGTGTACCGGATGGCCTGGAGGGGGTTACTGGATGGCCTGGAGGCCCCCTAGGCTATTCAGTACCCCCAGGCCATACAATACCCCAGGCCACCACACTTTTGCAAATTATATATGGAGCATTGTACTCGCTACAGGCACAGCCACCAGACCAGACATCCAGCACACCCTCAAGCTATCCAGCCAGTAGCCAAGTAGCCTCCAACCAGCCGGCAAGAAGCTAGCCAGCAGTGTAAGGTTAGTTATATTTATTTATTTTTTAAAGATTCATTTTATTAAAACAGGTTTACTTCTAAAATGGTGTGGAGTACCTTAATTTGTGTAATATGAATCTTCTGGATGGGAGGAGAGTGTGTGTGTGTGGGGAGGGTAGGTGTGCGGGGCTGAGGATGTAGTGGGAGGTGGGGCCAATGATGTCACGGGAAGGGACCAATGATGTCATTGGGCAGGGGGCCCAGACCTCTTTTTGGACCAGGGGCCCTGGGTCCTGTCAGTCCGCCCCTGCAGCCCTCCCCTGGCTCTCAGATTTCCTGCACTCTTTTCTTTTTTCTGTATGTATAGGAGATTGCTAGGATGACGCTGAGGACTACCTACAAGGAAGCTGCGGATTGAGCACGGCATTTGGGACACTTTTACAACATATACATATTTTTATAATATGTTTGGACTTGAATTGGAGCGCTATTGTGTTTCAATTTTGTATGGATCTTACATCAGACATCTCCAATGCACAGTCTTCCCAGCAGGCCTTTCATCAGAACCCAGATTTTTCACCAAAATCATGCTGGCACTTTTTGTGCTAGAACAGAGTGCAGTGGTTATCTGCTGTTTAGACAACAGTCTTGTAATGGCCTCATCTCCATCTCTTCTCCTGGCTCACACTCATTTGGTGATTTCAGTATTGAAGTCCCTGGGCTGGCAGATCAACCTGGAAAAGCCAATTTTTAAGCCAGAAAGGAGAAAGCTGTTCTTGGGAATTATTCTGCATTCTGAAGAGAGGATGATCATCAGGCTATTGGATCAGGTCTCTCTACTGTCTTTGAAACTCCTTATTTCTATCTTTGGGTTAATGACACTCAACTGCTGCAAGAGCAAATAGGGCACTAGCCTGCATAAAAAGAGTTGAAGATGCAAGGGATGATAATATTATCCAACCTCTTTATAAATCCTTGGTTAGGCCTCATCTGGAAAATGGAGTACAATTTTGGTTCTTAAAAAAGACATTGTTGAACTGGAAAAGGTACACAAAGAAAGGAAAAATAGGAAGAAACCCTGGGGTATTTCCAATAACTTGACACATTAGATAACTTTTTCATTTTTGTTACCTGTATAGCACAGTAATTAGGTCTTGTAGGTGTGCTAATATATCAGGGTTTCTTCCTATTTTTCCTTTCTTTGTGTGTCTATTTATTTCCCTGAAGCACCCTACGTAGCAGACTGTGTTTATCAAGAGGTCTGGGTTATTTTTTTGAAGAGTGCGTGGGTATATTTGCTTTTGAACTGGAAAAGGTGCAGAGACATGCAACAAAACCAATAAAGGGATTGGAGGATCTGAGTTATAAAGAGAGACTAGCCAAACTGGGTTTGTTTACATTAGAGAAGAGATGTCTAAGGGGTGATATGATTACCATTTAGAAATACATTCAAGGTCAATACAAAGAACTAGCCAATGAATTATTTACGCAAAGAGCTGAGCTAAGAACAAGAGGTCATCCATTAAGACTTGAGGAAATGTGCTTTCAACTAAAACAAAGGTAGGGATTCTTTACAGTAAGGGCGGTTAAGCTATGGAATTCTTTGCCTCGGCATGTTTTACTTGCAGATAATGCAACTGCTTTCAAAAAAGCAATGGATGACTACCTCGCACAGAACAATATTGAAAATTATGACAGATGGCTTCAAAGCAGATAGACTGTTGATCCAGGGAAATATCTGACTGCCATTTGGAGTCAGGAAGGATTTTTTTACCCATTTGTGGCTAACTTATAAATTGCTCCAGGGTGGGTTTTTTTTGCATTCCTCTGGATCAACAGGGGTGTTTTTGGCATGGGCTGGACTTGATGGACACTTCTTTTTTCAGCCTCATCAACTATGTTACTATTTTACTACGTATGATGTATTCTAAAGATGCAGTCTCTTGCGATTGTCTCCATGTGAAACCTCTGCAACATCTTATCATCTTGCTCAAGTCAACCCACAAGTGGAAAAGTCTCCCTAATGGTGACTGAGAGAAAAAGACAGATGCCAGCCTTGCTGGCATCTGTAATCAGGATGACCCACTGTCCCACAGCTCCAAAACAATAATAATGATAATAGTGGACTCACACATTACCACCAAACATTTCAAAACTGTCCATGAGCAAAATCAACAATTTTTATTGGTGATCATAAAAACATACCTCCACAAATCTGTTGGTCTATATAAATGCTAATAGAGAGACTTAAAGGGGATGTATCACCTCTATAGAACTTAGGCTAAATAGTTAGGTTATATAGTGAATCTGACTAAAATTGTGTTTTTTTTTTTTTTTTTTTTTTAAGGGATAGTAATGTTTCATAATAAGAGCAGCTCTAATTAAACATCATAGTATTTGGACTTTCAATACTTTCATCATCTACTCATTGCCCCCATCATCTCCACATTGCACCAACATTGCCCCATCAGCTCCATATTGAACCCATCACCTCCATATTGCCCTCACATTGCCCCCATCATCTCCACATTGCCCTCACATTGCCCCCATCAGCTCCTTATTGCCCCCATCAGCTCCAGCTTGCCCCCATCAGCTCCACATTGTCCTCACATTGCCCCCATCAGCTCCATATTGCCCTCACATTGCCCCATCATCTCCACATTGCCCCATCATCTCCATATTGCCCCAACATTGCCCCATCAGCTCCATATTGACCCCATCAGCTCCATATTGCCCTCACATTGCCTCGATCATCTCCACATTTTCCCCATCATCTCCATATTACCCTCACATTGCCCCCCATCAGCTCCATATTGCACCCATCAGCTCCAACTTGCCTCCCATCAGCTCCATATTACCCTCACATTGCCCCATCATCTCCACATTGCCCCCATCATCTCCATATTACCCCCCATCAGCTCCATATTGCCCCCATTAGCTCCAACTTGCCCCCCATCAGCTCCATATTGCCCTCACATTGACCCCATCAGGTCCATATTGCCCCCATCAGCTCCAACTTGCCCCATCAGCTCCAACTTGCCCCATCAGCTCCATATTGCCCTCACATTGCCCTCCATCATCTCCACATTGCCCCATCATCTCCATATTGCCCTCACATTGCCCCCATCATCTCCATATTGCCTTCACATTGCCCCCATCAGCTCCATATTGCCCTCACATTGCCCCCCACCAGCTCCATATTGCCCCCATCAGCTCCAACTTGCCCCCCATTATCTCCATATTGCCCTCACATTACCCTCATCATCTCCATATTACCCTCACATTGCTCCCCCAGTATCCATTTCCTACCTCCCTCGTGGTCCAGTGGCGTGGCAGGAGAGGTCTGTGCCTCCTTCTGCATAGATCTGTAGCTGCTGTTGCTCCCATGCGGTCTTCTCTTCAGTAATGCAGAGCACTGGGAGATAATGTAATCTCCCAGTGCACTGCATTACAAAAGAGCTGACAAGGGAGCTCAGCAGCTACAGGTCTGTGCTGAAGAAGGCACAGACCTTACCAGGTGGGGGGGTGGGGGGTTAGTGAGTGGCGAGGCTAATTTAAAAAACAAAAAACAGGTCCCAATGACAGGCGACCCTCTGTGGGGTGCTCCTGTAGGTAGATGCCTACTCTGCCTTATGATAAATCCTGCCCTGGTTCTCACAGTAAGAAGATTGTCCATTGCTGTGAGCTGTCTGGTCTCAAGACCAGAGTCCACATCTGAGGGGAGGTGACTTAAACTAGGTAAATGGGGCAGGAGGAGGAAACTTTATACTTCAATTACTCTTGAACAACAACTCTGACAGTAAATAACATTCTCTATGGCTCAAATACTATGAAGATTATTTGGAGCTGCTGTTTTTGTGAAACATTACTGTCCCTTTAATGGAACCCTGGGGGCCATAATGATAGATCAATAAATCATAAGATAAACATATTATCAAAAAGACAATAAAGTTCCAAATTCCAAACATAACCTACCAAAAACTATATTGTGAAGTAATAAACATTGAATGGCTGTATCGAAAAGCATAGCATTGACACAAATAAATAGTCAGATCTGATTATGACATATATTAACCAAAATGATCAAATCTATGAAACAGATTGACTAACAATTCAAACTCAAAAGATGACATACTACATAAAATTAGGTTAAAAGAATCACACATATACATTTTTATTCTAAATGAGAGACACAAATCGTAAGCATTTAATTTAAATTTTAAAGACAGCTAGATGGTTTATTTGTGTATTTATTTATTGTTGGAACACAACGCATATATATATTTGTAGTATATTTTGGTTTAAATACATTAGTGGGATGCTAATGTATAGTTGTAACGTCCTTCACAGTATGAACTGGCCATTAAATTGGTTCTATTTGGAATGGTCAGATTTGTATTTGATGTTTGCCCAATGCTTGTCTTATTGGTTAAAGCTTTAGTTTTAAAGGGATAGTAATACTTCATTTTAACTTTATTTTATTTTGTAGGCATTAAAAAAACATGAAGAATGATATAAGTCTTATCTCTGAAACCTTTATGGTTTAAGAGATATTCACAAACAAAGTATCCCCCCCCTGTTCAACCAGATCAGAAGGGAGATGCCCAGGTAGACTGCAGAGAGGGACAATCTTCAATTAAGATAATGGAAAAAGCTGAAAAACTTGTCAAGGGGGGAAGGGCTTTCATTGTTTTCATACAAAGAAAATTGTCCCCTTCTGTTATCTGTCCTGTCATACAACCAGACTCACATCTGAGAAGAGATGGCTTACACTAGGAAAAAGGGGCGGGGAGGGGAACTTTGCTTGTGAATATCTCATAAACCATAAAGCTTTGAGAGATAAGACTTGTATCATTCTTCATGTTTTTTTAATGCCTACAAAATAAAATAAAGTTAAAACGAAGTATTACTATCCCTTTAAAGTCATGTGATACTGAGAGTAAGTCCCCTACAAAGTCCGTTTGGGTAATGAGGTCACAAGTGATCTGATTGGATGGCTGGGATTTAAAAAGCAGAGCGGTTGTTCACATTGACATTCAGAGATCATGAGTAAGCATCCTATAAGCAAAACACGTGGATCAGTCTGAGATGTCATCTGATTACATCTGACCTTATGTACCCACCGCTATTAAGTCTCTCTATTAGCATTTATATAGACCAACAGATTTGTGGAGGTATGTTTTTATAATCACCAATAAAAATTGTTGATTTTACTCATAGACTGTTTTGGAACGTTTGGTGGTAGTGTGTGAGTCAACTACTATAATTTTAGGCCTTTGCTGCCTGCCTTGACCTGGATTGTTTGATTTGGCTTTGTCTCTGAGATTTGAACTTGAACTTTCAATGCTTGTTTGCAGACCCACAAACTTGGGGACTCAATCTCCAGGGGCAAAGGTTTCATTTGACAGTTCCTACATTTGGCCTATATTTCAAATTGGCTGATCTCGCCTTTGCCTGTTGATTGTCACCTCACTTTGAAATTACGAAATTCTGGCCACACAAACCAGCGGCTGCTTTGCATAGATTTTGTGCCTATTCTTGGCTTTTACCTGAACTGTCTGTCCTTGCCTCATGCCTCTTGAATTTCTAACTTTGCCTTGGATTCTTCTGTATCCTAACAGCAGTCACTTAAGCTTGTGCCTCAGCCCTAAAGTGGTTGCTGCCTTTGGATACACCTGGATTCCTGCTTGCTTCCGGTTACCCTGGACATCTGGAACTACCCACTGTGGGGGTTTCTGTCTCCATTCTCAGGCCATCCTTTAGTGTGGATGTGTATAGATGTGCACCTCCCTTTATCTGTACTCCATATCCTGAAAAAGACCTGCCCTCTGGTATATGACATTGGACTACCTACAGAGACCTGAAGGAAAAATAATTGAAGTTAAGACAATTCTGTCTATATCTTCTATTATGCTCTTTGTTTACTGCAGTTCTTATTATTATATTGGCCTCAATGAGGATAGATTGATCTAAACTATTAGAAAAAAAGTTTTGGATACTTATTGACATTTGAATAGACAAACAATTTCCAGAGTTTAATGTAGATACTCATTTTAAAAAGAATATTTATTTTAACAGTTTGGTTAGTACATATAAAGAAAAAATGAAAGAAAAAAAACCTTCATGGGGTTACCATGGCAATGGACAGCAACACATTGCTAAAGCAGCATGTTATACAACCCCACGCCAAGCATCATTAAACCTAGCTGGAAAAATTAAAGTACAGCTTGGATGAGAGAAGGCGGAGGGGGAGGGAGGATATGAAAATAACAGTTCAAATATGTTAAGAAATTCAACACAAGAAAAAACATATTTCACCCACTGGTCCTTAATGAAGTAAAGGGATAATATTGCATAGTATGGAAATATATATATTTTTCAATGTTTATCCTGATGAGTAAAAAAATGGCACTCCCACTGTTGATAGATGCTTTATTCAAAAGTTATTTAAACTCAAAATTGCATTATTTAGGTGCAGTACATCCAAGAGCTGAAATTCAGCAGTCTTGCTGCTGCTACAGCAACCTATGGAGAATTATTGTTACTGGAA
Source organism: Rhinophrynus dorsalis (assembly GCA_037306005.1). Classification (NCBI taxonomy): domain Eukaryota; kingdom Metazoa; phylum Chordata; class Amphibia; order Anura; family Rhinophrynidae; genus Rhinophrynus; species Rhinophrynus dorsalis. The sequence continues at coordinate 447,815,662 of CM074720.1, read as the reverse complement.
ATAGATGTCCATAAACTGCTGCAACAACTATTCTGAGTAAAGAAACTTTAGAGATGCTTATTAGTGAGGTAAAGGCTGGAAATCAAGCCAACCTTCAAAGGTTTGAGGTTTTTGAAATAAGCTTCTCAACTGGACAATCCATGAAGGAAGAAGCCATTAAAGGAATAGTAATACTTGACTTTAACTATTTTTAGTATTGTAGAGATTAAAAGTATGAATACTATGAGGTATATCCCATCTCTCAAACTTTTATAGTTTGAGAGTTTGAAACATGTAAAGATCCTGTTTTGCAGAAGTCTGCCATCTAGCTGAGAAAAGCAGATTCCGGTCCCGGGACCGTCCTGTGGCTTTTCAGCAGAGCTGAGATACCAAAATCTAAAAAGAAATACTTCATTGGAACGGTCTACCAAGTATGCTTCCAAACCAGGCAAAAATAGTTAAATTTAAGTATTACTATCCCTTTAATAGGAGCCCACTTAATGGGGAATTATACAGCCTAAGAAATAAAAATAAAAAAGAAGACTAACGAAAAGAACAGTGCACATATACCCTTCCTTTGTTTCTGTGTTCAACATTGGTTGAAAGAGAAATATATGTTGTAGGGCTTCTTCCATAGAATAAAACAAGGGTTCAAGCTTGAATTCAAGATGTTTCACTGCTAGGTGGCACTGTTGCTACTTCCATCTATGGCTACCACTGGACAAGGCTGTGCGTCAGTATGTGTGGTTCTATGGATACCAGAGAAGAAGGACAAGACTGGGGCTCAGCATGTATGGTTCTATGGTTACCAGAGCAATAGGACAATGCTGGGGGTCTGGGTCTGAAACTGTGAGATATTTCAGGGACAATATGACTTTTTTACTAAACGGCAACAGACATTGAGAGCTAGTGCAGAGATCATCTCAAACAATTTTTATTCTACATAGCAGCCCATTGGCCAACAGCACAGCCAGTGACCAGGACAAGTTCCTAATCACAGGCATATTTTCTACTGATTTGAAATAAGGGCACATCCATAATAACAGAGTGGTGAATACATACTAGTTCTCATTCAGGGCATCCCCTATTTATCCACTAGGTATCATTTTCTTATTGAGATTGTCCTTTGCTTACACTAACTCCACTTCATAAGTGACATAGTAACATAGTAAATAAGGTTGAAAAAGATACAAGTCCATCAAGTTCAACCTTTGTCTCATAGCCCAGAGACATGAGAATTATATAGCTTTCCTGGTGCCAAATAATTTAGTCTATCTGATCTTCCTGTTTTGCCTACACAGTATAGCCCTGCATTTTCCCTTTTAAAAGAAATGTATCAAATCTTCTCTTAAATGTATCCATTGTATCTGCCATAACCACATCCTTGGGCAAGGAATTCCATAATTTAACAGACCTCACTGTAAAAAAAACCCTTTCCTCTGCTGATGTTGAATCCTCCTTTGCTCTAATCTCAAGGGGTGGCCGCTGGTTATTTATCAGGCCTTATAATGAATAGCTCACCGGAGAGATCCTTTTATTGACCTCTTATATACTTGTACATTGTGATAAGATCTCCTCTTAGTCATTTTTTCTCTAGATTAAATAAATCAAGTTTGTCTAGTCATTCCTCATATTTCAATTCCTCCATTCCTTTAATTAATTTTGTTGCTCTTCACTGTACTCTCTCCAGTTCTAGAATATATTTTTTTCTGAACTGGTGCCCAAAACTGCACTGCATATTCCATTTGAGGTCTTACCAACGATTTCTGAATTTATTACCCTGCATAATTTGGTGTTATCTGCAAATATTGATATTTAGTTTTATTTTTACGTAATTTATAAACACGTTTCACGGTTCCCCAGGGGTGTTCAGGAGTCAGTACTGTATAGTAAAATGCAATTTATTAAATAACAATAAAGATAGCATACAACGGTAATAAGGCAGGAACAAGCAGATGGTCACAGCCAGCAAGTACTACTATCAGGAATAATAGACTGTCAAGATTGACCACGCTGCTGGAGACTAGGCCGAAGCTGCTGGTAGTCTCAGCTGGAACTAGGAGCTGGAACAGGAATGAAACAGGAGCAGGAACCGGAACATGAAGTCTTGATCCGATGATACTTGACTCACGCCTGCAGTCAGTAATAAGGAGTGGATATCTGACTCACTCCTGCAGTCAGTATAAGCTAGTCTACCAGAGCACCAGGTCCGCAGCAGATTGTGTGTCTGCTAGGTATAGGGAACAAACAAAAGAATAGTCAGACAGAGCCACAGGTCATCACCAGAGAGGGTAGTCAGACAAGTCAGGTCATACACAGTTCAGGTAGTCAGCCAGAGCCACAGGTCTGCACCAGATTGGGTGTCCTCTATCTAAGGATAAGGCAGGAGAATAGTCAGACAGAGCCACAGGTCAGCACCAGATTGGATGGTCAAACAAGCCAGGTCATACACAGGAAAGGAAAGAGAATGTATTGAACAAAAATGCAAGGGCAACTGAGTCAGAACTCAGTCTGCCCTTTAAACCCCTCCTCAGGAAGTAGGTAGGAGCAGCAGCTCAGAGGGAGGAAGTAGGTAGGAGGAGCAGCTCAGAGGGAGGAAGTAGGTAGGGGGATACTACAGGAAGCAAACACATAAAACAGAGGCCTGCTTCATTCAGAAGCCTCACTCCTGCAAATGACGCATCTTGCTCTGATGCGTCCAACTGCTACCATAATCCTGCATCAATCCATGCGGCATGGATGGCCGCTGACGCCGAAGCATCATTTTGAGCGTCGCCTGAAGCGGCGGTGCTGGAACCAAGGTAAGCTGTGACAACATGTTAAAAAGCAGTGGGCCACGTACTGAACCCTAACTGTATTGGAGAATTGTCCATTTACAACCACACAGACACTGTTCCCTATCCTTCAACTAGTTTTCTATCCAAGTGCAAAGGTTATCCCCTAGTTCCAGTTTCCTTGGATATAGTGGATTGGATTATAGTCCCAGTGATCGCTATTTTGTTATATATTTGTCATTATTCTATGTATATATTTCTATTATGTTATCTTTTGCTGATAAGATGTTCCCTTAATATGTATAATGTGTTTAATGGTGCAAGAACAAGCAAACTGAAGCTCCAATGCATTGAACACAACATATATCACAGGGAGCTTCCATAGTGTTGTAGTGTGCACATCAGATAGCCACACTCCTTGAACATTTGTGTACATCATTAAATAGGTTCATTGGAGAGAATCTGGGACTGCTGGGAACCCAAGGGAGACCATCTTTCAAAGGAGGTCCCCTAGTGAACACCAGGTATGCCCATGTATTTAAACACTCCTGTACTACAGATGTTTCAAATGTGTTGATTCACAATGCATTTGGAGGCCTGTCTGCTATTAAAGGGGTTAAAAGTACCTGTGGTGCAATTAATTTGCCCAAGAATTGCTCCACTTTTCTTTTCCTGCATATAGTTCATAGAGTATTATAGGTTGCCCATTTGTAAGTGAAATACTTTTGTGGGGCTTGTTTGGACTTTGCTCTTCTTCCACTAATGATTAATTATAAGAACGCTAACGGGATCTCCATTTAAATATCTATTCTATGAAGACGTCAAACTAATTTCAGTTTAATACAGGTTTTGGAGGCTTGTTAAGGAACTGATCAATATATATACTATTACCTCATTGTGGATGAACAAACAGTATTTCCTCTTGATAATATTTCCATGTGTCTAATTACTAAGATAACATACACTCATTAAGGGCAGTGTCCTTAAGCTTCTATAATCCATGTTCAGTAGATTAGCCATAAATAAGGCTCCTTTCACATGGGAGACACCAAGGCAGTGATGTCATGTTGGTGACTTCTCCATTGTGTTGCATTGATTTGCATTGAAGCAGGGAAGATTTGCATGGTAACATATGGGTCAGAGCTGAATCATCCATTATGGCACCCTAGACTACTGCCTAGGACCCAAGGCAATGTGAGAGGCCCAGGATGGAAGTGACGGGTCACAGACAGAGGCCCTGCTGGTGCTGCTGCTAACATCTTGTGCAAGACACCTTTTTTTAAAGAGACCAGCATCACTCACTTTCATTAAGCCTTTGAGTGTCAGAGAGGTATCCAACACATTGCATTGCATTGTTGGATAACTCTCTGGCATTCACTGTGTTAAAGATACAATGCTAGTACCTGCTAGCTGAACTTTGTGCCAGAAGCACCAAATAAAGAGATGTAGGGCCTGAAACTGGTACCTTGCCTAGGGTCCTATGGAGTTTTAATCCGTCTCTGTGTGGGGTCATCAGCAGATATTTCAGATAAGCAATGCTGGAGGTTGAGATGCTCATCACAATCTCCAGTAAATGGCCAATCCAGTGGGCATCAGACAAAAGTATTCAGTTGAAGCCCACATGGGCTTGCCATCAGCCCCCCACCCCCACACACACACATGCACATGAGGTTTGGCAGAGAAATGTAGGAGAAAGGTAAGTTCAGAACACATGTGGCAGAACTGGAGCAGGGGACTGAGCCCCACAAAGACAGCTAATGATTGGATCTTGCATTGAACAATTAGGAATCAAGCTGCCATTGACAGTTCCACTCTTGCAGGAAGTCAGTAATTGTGAGTGGACCAGCAAAATTAAGGCTGTACATTTATAGTGCTGCTGGCAAATGTGAGAAAGATTGAGATTAACAGAAAAGGAAAAAGTTTAACATACATCTCATATTTTTTGTTAGTTGTGATATATTCACTGACAATCAACAAAAGTTGTTTTTCTACAGTTATTCAACATTTGGTATAGAGCAGAACTGATTGGCAATAGTGACAGACTATTTCTTAGCGACCTCCATGTTAGAGAGTGGCTGCATGAGCATTTGGCAGAGAACAACATATTGCAGTGTGCAGTGTACTCCAGCTTTTCTGGAGTAGAGTGGCAGTGTGCTGAAAGTAACCAAAAGAGAGACACTTGGTTGTATTAGAGTGGTTACTTGTATGAATGACTTCTTCATCCTGATAGTGTTCCCGTTGCCTCTCCTACAGTGAAATGGTGTGGTTTACTCTCTCTCTCTCTTTTGTCATGTCCAGACTACCGAGGAGGTAGCAGACATAACACAACAAACTCAGGAGCTTCACATTTTCCCTCCCTAGAACGATTACAGAGGGGAAATTTTCATGTTCATATAAAATGAATCCCACACAAAAGAGCAGTCAAGTTCTGAATTGACAGGCAAGTGTCTTCTTCATGTGAATCCCAGCTAAAGCCAAAGGAAGAACAAGGAAATAATGTTTTCAACCGTTCTTGGCATGTCACACTTTTTGGCTTGACCTAAGGGTAAATGGTAATCCAGATATGCACTTCATGCTCTCAGTGCATAGGAAATCCAGCTGTACCTCACTGATGAGGCCCAAGAAGACTGAAAAAATATGTCTGGGGTTACCTGGTATTCCTATACAGAGGGAACTTGCCTGTCATTTCAGACTGGACAGCCCTTTTGGGAGGGGTTAGTCTGAAATGTGCATGGACATTTCTCCTATCTAATGGCACCAGACAGCTAAAAATATAGAGCTCCTATGCAGTGATTATCTGTAGGACAAGAAATTAAAGTGGAACTTTCACCTGTAATAAACCATGTTTCATATTATTACATAGTTAATGAGAAATTCACTGTCAAAATTAGATTCCTGTACCCATTTCCGCATTCTGCAGCACAGGGTAACGGTGGCACAGAGGAGCAGGACTTCCCAGACCTGAAATTCTCCTCCCACCTCTACCAGAGAGCGAGTTCACGCTTCTCCTTTTTACTGGTGTGCTTCACATCTATCGTTACAGCAAGCTCCATTTATCATTATACGGAGCTTGCCAAGACAGGGTTTATTACAGGTGAAAGTTCTGCTTTCAGCTTTTATTTGTTCTCAGAAAGCATTTCCCACTTTTTGGACCTTAGCGTTAGTCAGATCTTCTCTGTGTTAAAAGTTGCCATAGTGATAGTGATGGAATACTGCTTGAGAATTTAAATGACCCCAACAGTAATACATTGTATGTGACAAAAAGGCATATTGTATATAAATCTCATCTTCCTTGTGAAATAATGTGAAAAGACTGATGTTTCCTTGATTTGTATTGGGTTTTCCAATAAATTTGATAAATAAAAATATTTTAATCATATTATGATTCTAAGGAGAATTTTAAGTCAGATCTATTCATCATCCCATGTAATTATGGCAGGGTAGAACACTTATTCCTGGTACTTGTAGTTATATCATGTTTATTGTCAGCTTTCAAGTTAAGATGGAGTTCTGTGTTATTTATAACAATGCTTCTTTGAATTATGTATGCTCTGTCATTAAAGATTAGGTATTATAACTCCTCTCTTACCTTAATATGGGTGGGGATCTCCATATAAAAGTGTTGTGGTACATTTGGTTATCACCTGAATTGTTCCTATGTATCTTCTTGAATATGGCCCTTCATGTTTTGCCAGTAACTTTTTATATAAAACCTGAACTTCATGCCTGCTTTGTTGCTATGTCCTGTGCAGCTTCCTATCTTGCCCACACATGGCTATGCCTCCATTCCTTATATTTATTAAAATCAACATTTATGTACAATGTCATTCACAATGATTGCGATCTTGATTTTCTAGTTTGAAATTACCTAGTGTCACCTAGTAGACTTATTTCATATACTGCTTACCATATGTATACTTTGTACTACATTAATAGGCTACACAAGAGGAGAAGAGAGTGAGGCAAGGAAATACACTAATCAGAGAACTGGCTGCTGTCACACTAACTAGAGCCTCAGAGAGATAAATAAGCTATCCACTTGCCTAGAATTATGCTTTTAGTGCATGTGCATTTTTAATTTTATTTTTAAAGCCATCCCAAATGAACCACACTTTGGTAGTGGAATACAAAGTGAACTGTTTTTTGTAAACTGCAGAGAAACATGCAGGTGATATTTCTCAGTTCATGTTCACTACTGAATCAATGGTGCACAGAACATGGAGCCTTCCCTCTAGTTCACTAGGCCCATTTGGGATAGGTGGATAATGTGACATACAGGGAGGATTAGGACTTGTTAAGTGAAGGGCTTGTGAAAGTACCCAACAAATTAGGCATCTGTCTAGGGTGGCAAAATTATGAGGGTAGCAAGGTTCTTTCTAAAGGTGGGCATTGCTTTCTTCTTCCCCATTTCCTAGTTAAAAAAAAAGTAAATGTAATTATTACCATAGATTTTCTGTTAATTCTAAGGCACTATATTTATATGCTCATTAACACTTTGTGAGCCAATGCATTGTGGAGCAATAGTTGGACTCCCCTCAGGTTTCAAATGGTAAAGAGAGGGAATGTTGCAACAGGAGCTTTTTTAGAGGGTGCCAGCCTTAAAACATTAGTAATGCTCGTAATAAACTTTATAAACTAGTCACTTTTTCTAAACCATATTCAAGTTATTAACCTTTCATAATCCCCCCTTCCTCCCTCCCCTTTACCCTACATTAGATACTTCTCTGTAAAGGAGCAGACATGGTTAATAGCCTGGCTGAGTTGGAGGGTAATATTACCTTCTTTCTCAGTAGTTCTGTCACGATATTAGAAAGAGTACTGTCTTCATAATGCTGAGAAACAGCTACGATTGAGAGAAATATCACCCCAGACTAAGTAGAGTGGTCAACCAGCTGTGTCAGCTTATTCACAGAAAAGAAGCTGAAAGGGGATCTATCACCCCATTACAAATGTGTGCTAAACTTTACCTTACCTAGCCATTAGGTGGAATCCTCTGTTGCTGAAAATTAACGTTTAAAGATTGCACTTCCGGATAGACTGTGGGTACAGCTCTATACCCGCAGTCTGGAACTCTGCCTCCATTCCCCTCCCTCTAGCCAGCCTCCTCTTTCAAGAATCCCACCTAATGGCTAGGTACTCTAAAGTTTAACACACATTTAGACTGGAGTGATAGATCCCTTTGAAGTAAGGTAAAGGGGCAGAGGAAAAATAAAAGGTTAATAACTTGAAAACAGCAAGGTTTTGGAGAAAGTGACTGGTATCAGCCATTCTTCAAAACCAGAAGAGTTGCTAAGTTCACAAAAGACATGAGGCTTTGGCCAGCCTAATGCACACAGTCCAATTGTGCCACTCCAATAGGGATAACACAGTTATTTGACCCAGGCTAACAACAAGATCCAGGTCTTTAGCTACCTCATCCAGTACCTAGTAACACCACTGTATAAATCTTACTCCATTGTTTAAAATAAAGTTTATTTCAAGCATTGCTATCTCTTTAAGGTTTGACTACAGTGCCAAGCACCCTTGCACCAGCCCTAGTTAAGGGTTTTCAAAAGCACTTATTTCCAAGTAATGCATTGTCTTTGACTGTTCTTTATTATTTCATTCAGGCAGGAGAAGAAGAAAAAAAATTGGAATTTGAACTTTGACTACTATTAATGTCATGCCTAATCGGTTGTTAGAAATTAATTATAGTTGTTGAAGCAAGACCCATAAAATTTTTCTCTAATGACTTGTCTCTCTGATTTCATATCTAAAAACATGTTTCCTCTGCTTAAATTCCACAGTTTAAACATTAACTGGATACATGATCTTTTCTACTGACTTCACAAAGATGTCCATTTCAGCTGGTTAGACAGGTATTTGAAGTGAAAAGTACAGCTCCTTCAAGTAACTTTAAGAAACAAGAGAAGTGCTCTCAAAATACTAAGCAATTTACATTTCTTTATTTGCTTTTCCCTTTCTGATCTTCACATACAAAATTCTGTTACCTTTGATGTATAGTAGTGAAGCATTGCTTCTCTTGATTTAAACTAAATATGTATGGAATGGAAACATTGTTTCTCTTTATCTAAATATTATGGTATTTACTTTAACGATTGTTTATCTTGACTCATGGGCGGCCAACTAGTGGCCGTCTGACCACAGAGTGCGGCCTGCCTGAGATTTTTAACAAAAAACATTTTTATCTAATTTTCTAACACATGTGGCTTGTAGGGTCTAACCTGCTAGCTTCTACCATCAGAGACACATTTCCCAACAGGCAGAGAAGGCAACTGCCTGGAGTCCAGATGTTGAGGAGCTCCTAAATGTTGCTGACCACTCCCACATTCTGAATTGTGAATGTGTCCAAAGGAATCTCAGTATCCCTGCACCAATTTTATAAGCCTGCATATGCCATTATTTAACCCTTGGATGCTAGAGAGATCAATGTTTCAGAGACCTTTCTAGCAACCAAGGTGTTAAAGATATTCTGATCTTGCTTTTTATAGGCCAAGATTATTTTCTGTGCCAGTAAACAGTGGATGTGACTGGGGCTGAGATAATGTGAGGATTGGGGGGTGTGGCCATGGGCAGAGTTCCTTGCCTAAAAGCACCTGAGATGTAAATCTAGCCCTGGCTACCCTTACGTAAATGACACAGTACAGTTCTGAAGAATAATACTTTAAATACTAGTTTGGATCAATGACTAGCACTAGGCCTATAACCATAGCTGAAACTCTCTAGATCTGCCACATAGACTCTGAATTACCGGGTCTCCGGGGCAGAGCCTGATTCTCCGGATGTGGGGAGTTTCTTATGAAGTCTGCCCACATCTGCTCCATCCTACCCTGTTCCTCCCACTCCACGGCCTTTTCTCCTCCTTCCCCCCGAGTCTGTTCTAGGTATTTTTGGGTTTTTTTTGTTTTGTTTTTTAATGGATAGTATAACATGTAGGCATTGAGGTGCAATGTGTTGGATACCTCCCTGGCACTCAAAGGGTTAAATGAAAATGATCACCTCTTAACCCTTTGAGGAATAACCTCCACTTGCCTTACTATGACCCCTATGAATTTTGCCTTGTATCTTGGTTTAACCCTATGAATGCCAGAGGGGTATGCAACGGATTGCTTCACAATGCGCTGCGTACCCCTCCATCATTCAAAGGGTTTAGCGATAACATCTTCTGTCACTTGAGGATGGCAAGTCCACTGAGGAAGACATGACAGGTGCTCACAGTTTTTCAAACTGAAACAGGCAGAGGGCATTAATCTACTTAACCCTTTAAGGACCAGAGGAGTGTACACCTCTCATGCCCCTAAGGGGTTAACATTACCATGTGCAGTGGGTAGAGTTTGTGTCCTGTTGTCCTTCTAGGAACTGCCATGTCTGCCTCCATATATAACATCCTGGACTGAATGAGCCAAGGAGTAAGGGAAAACTCACAGGGGACATTAGGATTTCCTTGCCAAAGTAAGGTAAGGGGGTGTTATAATTAGTAGGTGTTAGTTCTCCTTTAAGATGTATATGGCAGATTCTCAGGGAAAGATACTTTTATTTTCCCTGAATTTTTCATATTTATTCATAACTTTGAACTCTTGATCAGACCAGGTGAATTACCAAATTCTCATACTCACTTTGTGATATTCTGGGGAATTACAAACACAACAAACATTTTTATGGCATGTTTGAGAGTTGTTATGCAGTATGAGTCCTGTTTAGCTATTACAGTTAAAGGGATAGTAATACTTAAAATGTAAAAAAAATATGCTGTACGGTTTATCCTGCTAAGTAAAACAAGGGTACTAGCACTCCTGAAAGGTGTTTTATTCAAAAGATATTACAGCTCAACTTGAATGTTTTGTATGGGCAATATCTCAGTAGCCTGACATTGTACAGTGGTGCTGTTGTTGCATCATCCTGTGGAGATTTATGGTCAACAGACCAGAGCTGCCCATAGGATAGTGTATCAACAACGCCACTGTACAATTTCAGTTTGCTGCTATACTGCACCTACAGAAATTCAAGTTTGAGCCATAATAAGTTTTGAATAAAATACCTTTCATGAGTGGGAGTACCGTTGTTTTACCCAAGGGGATAAACACTACAATATATGTATTTTTAACATGTTAAGTTTTACTATCCCTTTAAATGGACTTCTGTATTAGGGCAGGATTCTAGAAATAAAGAGTAAAACAATTTCACCATATAAATCAAAGAAACAACCCTACTGATTTCAGGTGCAGTTGTTTTACTTCTCATTTACTAGACCTTTTCCTTAACCCTTTGAGTGCCAGAGAGATGTCCAACACAGTGAAATTCTGGCAAATAAAAATGACCACTGACTGAATGGGGATGTTAACCCCTTGAGTGCTAGAACTGTCTCCAATGGTTTGCTTCACAATGTGTTGGAAGTGTGCTTCAGCATTCAGCGGGTTAAAGCTTCTTTAAAATCTGTGGAAATTTGAGGAAATGTTAATTAGTCCCCAATAATGCAGTTGGTTTGTTTCAGAATTTCTCCATTTATTAATCTTGCATAAGACTCTGATAAAGCCCATATTTATACTGGAGAAAACCAACTTCACCATAGAGAACAATTAATCTTCATAGTATTTTGGCCACAGGGAATGTTATTTCAATACTGTCAGAGTTGTAGTTCAAGAGTAATTGAATGATGACATATCCCCCACCCTCCCCTTTTACTGATGTAACACTGCTCACCTCAGAACAGAAAGGTGGTGTCCAGACAGCTTGCAGAGAGGGACAATTTTCAATCAGCATAAGAGAAAAAGCTGAAAAACCTGTCAAGGGGCAGGGTTTTCATTGATCTCACAGTACGAAGATTGTCCCTTTCTGTGAGCTGTCTGGTCTCAAGATTCTACATCTGAGGGGAGGTGGCTTACACTAGGTAAAAGGGGCGGGAGGGGAATATTTTATCATTCAGTTACTCTTGAACTATAACTCTGACAGTATTGAAATAACACTCTCCATGGCCCAAATATTATGAACATTAATGGGAACTGCTGTTTTTGTGAAACATTACCATCCCTTTAAATGTTTGAATGCAATGCAAAATCAATGCATTGGAAAGCTATCTTGCATTCAAGAGACTAAAAAGCTCTATTCAAGTGCATGGGTATTTAAGAATTTTGATTTGTCCCTTATGGTAATTGGTTTACTCCAGAATACCTCCAGTTAGCTTTTATAAATATGGGCCTTAGGGGGAGATTAATAAAACTGGAGTTGTAATGGAAGCTTCTGTAATATTGTCTCATAGTGACATAAGGATATGTAGAAATATTTAGCAATATTTTATAAGTACTAACTCCAATCAGTTAACTTTTTTTGAAAAGTGGAGTAGAAATGGTGTTCTGCAAATAAGAATTGTGTCTCAGTGTATTTATAAAGAAATGTGATAATTGTGCATTAAAGGAAGGCAATTTTAGTGATTAAATCTTAAAGCCAGGTATAACCCTTCTTAATGGAAGTATATAGTGACAGCTATGTATGCAAAATAATAATCTCAGGTGCAAATTTTCTCAGAATATTCTCAAACACATATGTATTTATAAATATGACCGGTCACTGTGAATTTTAGTGAGAATTCTTAAGCATACACTAAGAAGCCTTTTTATACATCTCCCCCTTAACTCCCAATGGAGTCTAGTTTCCAGATTGTTTGATAATCCTCTGCATTTGATAACCAACTAGCCTCCAAGGCAATTCATGGAAAATGGAGAGTATTTTCTTACTGGAGAGTGTAGGAACACCATGATAAATCTAGGCCTTAATTGTAATACTTCCCATGACAAATCTTCACATATGCTGCTAAATATTTAGAGGGCATAGCTGCATTCTTAATATTTGGCAACATATGTTCTCTCTTTCTCAGCTAGAAAGGCAGATCTATGTTAAAGCACTCAAGGACATAATTATACCTTTACTGAATTTCTTTTGGTAAATGTGCTCTCAAAAAGCAGTTTTGTTCAGTTCCAGCCATTGATTCTGCTAACAAGCTTGTCCACACTTCCTTCTGGTTTCCTCATGACTAAAGAGTTGTGAGTGTTAGAGGTGGTGTGTGTGTTTTTGGGTTGAGGAGTATATCTGTGTATGTGTGTGTGTGTTTGTGTGGGGGGGTGTATGTGTGAGTTGGGTTGAGGTTTGTATTTGGGTAGGCTAATAATAATATTAAGGACTGCTGTTATTGCAATCTACTGTCAATGGACTGGATTCAAATGCAGGAGATAAACGTTACCTCCCATTTTATATAAAACTAGTGTAAAAGCCCGTGTACACAGGCCAAGGACCGGGTAATGTTAAGCAGCCACTACCTCACTGCTCCATGCAATGCAGTCTTGCGTGGCCTCAGTCACGAGGTGCAATCATGAGCAGTAGAGACTGCCTGCGCATGACGGCTTCTGACAAACATCTTAGAGAATTGTTATATAGGATGTTCCTATTGAAGTATACCTGCATTTGAATCCAGCCCAATGTTGTTTCTTTTGGAGAGGGTAAGGCCTCAATTCAGTTGTCCCTGTTAGGCAAAAAAATATAATCCGGCCGGCATTTTTTCAAGAATGGTAAGCAATTCAATTACCTGTGCTATGAAAAAATGCCAGCAAAAAAAAAACATTTCGGGAGCTAAAGTGAGCGCCCATTTGACCCCATAGAAACATACTCCAAACGGTGGAATTTGCAAATGAATCGAGTGCGTTAGCAGTAAGATGCACTAAGGGACCCACTTTAACTTGTGAAATTCTGCACCCAGTATTTTTGGGCACAGAGTCCCTTAACACAACTTTAAACAGCCAGCGCATCAACTGAATGTGCAAAAAAGTCTAAAAAAAACTAAGTCCCCAGTGGATGTATTAATATGGGGCCCTAAGCAAGTGTAGGCCTCTGCACCTAAAAGTCCAAGACCTCCAAGTTTCTTCGTTCAGGTCCCTCTTAAAAAACAAGCGATAGTGCTTCTATGCATGCAGAAAGTGGAAAAATCATACAGAAAGCTTCTCTTAAAGCAATCAGTTCCAAAGTGGACTCACCTCTGTCCACGAGTGCTCAGCCCAATCAGGTTCTCCCGACCTGTAAATGTATACAATTGAATAGAAAGGTCCGGCGGCACAAATCCTATGCAAATAGGTGTTCATAAAAGAGTACTTTATTCCAATGTTAAAAAACAAATATGGCAAACAGACATAAAGACAAGACCAATATAGTCTAATGCGTTTCGCGCATAGTATTGCGCTTACATATATATATATATATATATATATATATATATATATATATATATATATTCAGTTCTGAGGTGGAGGAACTTTACTCACAGGGTTAGTTTTTGCTGATCAAACAAAGTTACATTTACTGAAATGTAAATTTGTTTGACCAGCAAAAAGGAACCACATGTGTGCCATCTCTCCTTATTACTGAGTGGTCTGACACACTTAAATTCATTGGTGCAGTGGGAACAATATAGAGCAATAGTACACTACTTTATCTTTCTGTCTGAACTTCACTTGAGGCAGTATCACTAAGTGACCCAATCCACTCATTAATAGACCAATTAGTCAGTGGTCTGCCTGGAAAGCTAAGTTTTTTTTCTTTTAGAACCATTAAAAATCTTGGCTGTAGAACAGACCAATCCAAAGTGCTGCATTTTCTTCTAACTGAAGAGGTTTATCAATATTTACGTAGCTTATCAGTATGAGAGAAACCCATTGGTATCAAAAGAATCAATCAGCTATAAGAGTCTATACTCCAAAATGACAAGCAGGACTCTCCTGTGTGATTGATGGATATGTATCCAAGTAACTCAGGAATCTGCCTGTTCAGGTATTAACCCACTGGATGTATTATAGGTCTCAAATGTATTGCTTTACAATACTAATAAAATGAAATAATCTTAAATAAGATATAACTATATATACTTAATTTAGGATAGCTGGGTTAGTCCAGTGGTGTAGATGCCAAATGAATGAGTATTGCACTTATGTGTCATATATATATATATATATATATATATATATATATATATATATATATATATATATATATATACACAGGTCAGGAAATATTTGGACACTGGATCACCACAATGGATGTGAAATGAAACAAACGAGATGCAATTGAAGTGCAGACTTTCAGCTTCAATTCAAGGGGTTGAAAAAAAATATCATATGAAACATTTAGGAATTATAGCCATTTTTGTACACAGTCCCCTTATTTCCGGTGCTCGAATGTAATTGGACAAATTAACACAATCATAAATAAAATGTTCATTTTTAATACTATGCCGAGAATCCTTTGCAGGCAATGACTGCTTGAAGTCTGGAACGCATGGACATCAACAAACACTGGATTCCTCCTTTGTGTAGGGTGACCAGACCTCACCTTTAACTGGGGACACATATGAAAAATACATGCTGCAGGGCTGAGTTGATTTCAGTGCAGTCCTGAAATATGCCTATTTCCTGTGTGTCCCTGGTTAAAGGTGAGGTCTGGTCACCCTACCTTTGTGGTGCTTTGCCAGGTCTTTACTGCAGCTTTCTTCAGTTGTTGTTTGTTCGTGGGTCTTTCTTCCTTAAGTTTTGTCATCAGCAAGTGAAATACATGCTCGATTGGGTTGAGATCAGGTGATTGACTCAACCATTGCATAATATTCTATTTCTTTGCCTTAAAAAACTCCTGGGTTACTTTCGCAGTATGTTTTGGGTCATTGTCCATCTGTAAAGTGAAGTGACATCCAAACAACTTTGTTGAATTTGGCTGAATCTGAGCAGACAATATATCACTCTATACTTCAGAATTCATCCTGCTGCTTCTGTCTTCTGTCACATTATCAATAAACACTAGTGACCCAATGCCACTGGAAGCCATGCAGTGGCCATGCCATCACACTGCCCCCACCGTGTTTTACAGATGATGTGGTATGCTTCGGATCATATGCCGTTCAGAGCTGGATTAACACTCCACGGGGCCCTAGGCAAGGTATCAATTTGGGGCCCCTCTCCCCCCATATAATAGCCCCCTCCATACCTCTCTAACTTTGGCTACCTACACATTGTTTAGTTTACACTACAATTTTGTGGGCACAGGCACTCAAAGGGTTACACTACAGTTTTGTGGGCACCGCCACTCAAAGGGTTATCCAATGATTGGATAACCCTTTGAGTGTTTGTGCCTACAAAACTGTAGTGTAAACTAAACACTGTGTAGGTAGTCAGGGTTAGGGAGGAAACCCAGAATACAGTACTTAATTTATTTTTGTCCTCTCTCTGCCCCCTAGGCCAGTCTGCCCCTGGTCTTAAGATGCCTGTAAGAGATATCCCCCCACCAGCTCCAACTTGCCCCCAATAGCTCCAACTTTCCCCCATCAGCTCCAACTTGCCCCCCATCAGCTCCACTTTGGACTCATCAGCTCCAACTTGTCCCCACCAGCTCCAGCTTGCCCCCCACCAGCTCAACTTTGGCCCTCATCAGCTCCAACTTGCCCCCATCAGCTCCAGCTTGCCCCCACCAGCTCCACTTTGCCCACATCAGCTCCAACTTGCCCCCTATCAGCTCCAACTTGCCTCCCATCAGCTCCAACTTGCTCCCTATCAGCTCCAACTTGCCCCCCATCAGCTCCAACTTGCCCCCATCATAGACCTGTAGCTGCTGGAGTTCCTGCACGGTCTTCTCTTCAGTAATACAGAGCACGCTGGGAGATGATGACTCCCAGCATGCTCTGAATTACTAAAGAGCCAACAGCGTGTTCCTGGAGGACTTGTTGAGTGCAGCAGCAATGTGGTGGCAATGCAAAGCATCATAGCAAGCACTGTAGGAATGAGGTTTCCTCCGGGCCCCCTCATTGGACGGGGCCCTAGGCAGACGCCTTTTGCATCTTGCCTGTAATCCATCTCTGGAGCTGTTCCAAGCCTTCTCCATACTTTTTTCTTCCCATCATTCTGGTACAGGTTGATCTGTCCAAAGAATGCTGTTATAGAACTGGGATGGCTTTTTTAGATGTTTTTGGCAAAGTCTGATCTGGCTTTTCTATTCCTGAGGCTTATGAATGGTTTGCACCTTGTGGTGAACCCTCTGTATTTGCTCTCGTGAAGTCTTCTCTTTATGGTAGACTTGGATAATGATATGCCTACCTCCTGGAGAATGTTCTTCATTTGACTGGATGTTGTGAAGGGGTTTTTCTTTACCATGGAAAGGATCCTACATAAGCTGAGACTGTAAGTACTGTGTCCCATGCAAAGCCTTATAAGAAATAACAACCAACGTGTACCTCACTTGAAAGACCACTGGCAGCCAACTCAGCTCATGCAGCATTTGAGGGATATGCTCAAATTTAGCATCTCAGCATCCATGTGGCTGCATTCAAAGTCTTTGAGGCACAAGTGAAGGTCTGCTCAGAGAACATTGCCATAGTCCAACATAAAGGTATGAACTAATGATTGTACCTGGGAAGTCTCCCCAGAGAAAGCCCTGGGGTTGCAAATGGTTGGGACAGGTTCAGGACTCATCCTGACTCATCTACTTTCTGATCCTAAAATCATCACCTCTGTCTTGTCTGTATCCAGCCTCAGCTAATTAGACTCTAGCCATCTGGGAACACTGGCCAGTGAGTCAGCTCCTTCATGGTTGTTATGGGACTACCCTGGAATGACACTTAGATCCACCATAGAATTCCCTTTTTTTCCCCTTGGAATTTTGTAGGGAAAAAACACAATTTACCAATTCTTCAGCAGAAATTTACAGACACTAGAAAATGAATAATGTTTTCCTTTTTGCTACTGCCAGTTTGACATGACTAACTGCGAAGTGGAACAAGGCTGGGGAGGGCAGTACATGTAGTTTTATGGCTACCACTGGGTCATGGCTGAGGGGTCAGTGGGAAAAAAAGCTGGGGCTCAGAATTCATGGTTTTAAGGCTATCAGTGCAGGGAGACAAGGCTGGAGGGGGCAGTACGTGTGGTTCTGTGGATACCAGTGGGACTAGGCAGTATAGTCAGCATGTGTGGGTTTATGGATACCATTGGGACAAGGCTGGGAGGCCCATATGTGTGGTTCTATGGTTACCAGCTGGACAAGGCTATGGGGACTGTATTTTCAGCATCTTTCTCTCTCTCCACCAGCATAGACGGACAATGCAGTAAACTAAATCTCATTCCACTTTATACTGAGTTAGCATGTGGGAATACATTGGGGAAACTCTACATGCGGGAGGGAAACTGATTTTCTCAGGAATTCCCATACAGAGCTAAAAGTGCCATGTTTTGCATGCTTCTTTTTTGGAAAAAATGTTCAGCCATCCTTATTTAAATGTATATCTCCCTGAACAACATGTTAAATAACAGATTTTGTCTTTTCACGTATGTCCTACATATGTGTGTGCTGACACATAAGCTGTACACCATGAATGGGCAGTAGGCTCAACCAACACAATTATATGGCATCTCCAGACATTTACAGAACAAAGCACATTGTGTGTGTGTGTGTGTGTTTAAAGGGATAGTAATATCAAGAAATGTGCATCCAATTGTTCAATTTAATTTTCTATACCGAATAGTTCTGAAATTTCTTTACCTTCATATTTGGCATGAAAATCCAATTAAAATTTTCTGCCTCCTGCCCCTTTTCAGCATATAATGTTGACTTCCCTCAGATCCGAAAGCTTTCCGGACAGGTTCCAACGAGGAACAATATTGTGTCAGCATAAGGAAAAACCTGCACTCTTTTGTGAAAGGGGGAAAGGTTTTCCTTACGCTGACAGACACAATATTGTCCCTCATTGTGATCCGTCCGACTTTCAGATCTGAGGGAAGTCAGCATGTAGTGCTGAAAAGGGGCTGGAGGGGAAAACTTTTAATTGGATTTTCAAGCCAAATATAAAGGTAAAGGATTTTCACAACATATTATTCCGTATATATAGAGAGATATATTACTAAATCTCTGTATATATATATATATATATATATATATATATATATATATATATATATATATATACATAGAGAGAGAGACAGACAGACAGACAGACAATTTGATGGTAGATAAAAACCATTCAGCCCATATAGTCTGCCCATTTTTCCTACAGTAAAAACCTCAAACCTTGTTTGGTTCAGAATAGCCCTATGCTTATCCCATGCATGTTTAAATTCCCTCACTCTAACTCTAACCTCTACCACTGCGGCTGTTCCACATATCTACCACCCTCTCGGTGAAATAAAACTTTCTTAGATTACATCTAAGCCTCTTTCCCTCTAGTTTCAGGACTGTGTGTGCGTGTGTGTATGTTTGTGTGCATGTATGTACATATGTATGTTTGTTTACATGTGTGTGTGAGTGTGTGTGTGAGAGATTTCAGTTGTTTCTGACACAGGATTACATTTACAGCTTTGTTGCTGCACAAAGAAACTGATCACTTTTGCCCCTCTCTGCACCGGAATAGTAATAGACTGTATCAGCGTAGTGCTTTGTATACATAGCCAGTACAATGCATGACTCCTCTGCAGTGAAAGCCAGGAGTGATTTTCCTCTGTGCTGTAGCACAATTGTAAGTGTAATGTTTGCTCAGAAGACACCCAGATGTGACAGTTAAAATAAGTAAAATGTAGATATTTTACTGATGTTTCTTGTATACATACACTTTTTCTCCATTTGTTTCAAATTGTGTTTTTAAGTGATATATATTTGTACTTCCTCATCGATAGATGGTTTAATACAGCTTATTGATGAAAATGCAGTGCATACCAATGGATTTCCCTGTGTGTTTGGCATTTGCCTATTGATACAGTTCACATTGTTATCCAAGGATAAGCTTTGTGCAAACTATTAAAGGAATTGGTTCCACCCTTCTAGGAGATGCTAAACATTCCAGACATTCTCATACACAGGGACAGTACAACAGAAACAAGGGAAAGAAGGGGCCTGGGCACAAAGCTAAAGAGGAATATGTTTTATAAGAAATGCTTAGGGATAAAACCCTTTGGGCAGTATGTTCACAAGAAAAGGTGAGGAGTTCTGGCACAAACCATTTTCACTATAGAGGAGAACTACAAAAATTCAAAAAATCCCATTCATTTAAGTGGGGATTTTAAATCAATGAATGCTAGGTCAATGAATGCTAGAGAGGTAGATAAAATGAGTCTAGGACATACTTGAAAACGAGAGATATCTCAGTGTGTTCTTCCTGGTAAAATACTTTCACACAAACAGTGGAGTGCACAAATCAAAGTGCTGAACACCCACTGGAATTCATTCAATGTAATCATTTATTCTAGTCCTCTGGTAATTTATAACTTTGAATGAACACTAAGGGCGAGATGTTCAAAAAGTAATCATAATGAAAAACTTGTCGGATTGTGAGTTGGTGGTAAAAGAAGGATGATATTTTCAGAAGTAAATCCGTCACGTTTGAAAATTCGTCTAAAGAATTAAGAATGACGGTAAGATCTTAAAAAATGTCTTTCAGTTTGTCTTTGAAACGAACATTTTCAAAGAAACAAAAGACTTTTTTTGTCTTTGAAACGAATTTTTCTTCTCCAAGTTTAGACCATTTTTATTATGTCGGGAAAAAATGATGTTAATCAGACAAAAAAATGACGTTCAAACGAATATTTTTTTCTGAAAATACCTTACATTATGACGGAAGACTAAGCCACACCCACTTTTAAGACGGCTTTTTCCCTTTGACGGAGATGGCGGAATTGGATGCAAAAAAAGACGGAAACATGTCTGAGAATTGACGGATCATGGTGTAAGAACTTTTTTTATTCTGATTACAGACAATTTCTGAACATCTCGCTCTAACACCTAAAATGAACTGGGGAAGATTCACTAAGCAGTGCTAAAGAGGTGATAAAGTGGAGATGACTTCTCCAGTGATATGACTTCTCCAGTTCCTATGTTATTCTATAAAGCCTATTCACTAAGATCCCCAGAGTTGAAGAAATCTTAGTGCTCCATAGAATATAGGAACTGGAGAAGTCATCTGCACTTTACCACCACTTAGTGAATATCCCCCTTGGAGTTATATACATTTAAACACCCTGTACTACATGACATATCTACTAGCATTTCAAATGGCCAAAAAAGGACAGTTTCTTTTTAAGTGGTGTTACTGGGACCCAGTTCCTTCAGTTATTTCATGATCTATCCACAGTTCTTTATGTAACAGAATAAATGATTTATAACAAGATAAAAGTATTTTATTTACTAAACTAATTTATGAAGACATATAATGATGTTTAAACAAATATTAATGTGAGTTTTATTGCTGTAGAGTAATGTGATACACTTATATTATATACACACCACACACTCTGATCTCCTAAAAAGAGAAACACCAGAGTGGGAAAAAGGGAACAAGGGATTTGGGTCTCAAAGAGGGAAACGTGGGAGGTATGTAATCTGTAAGAACTATATTTGTTATATGAGGTTTAAAATATTACAACTGTGGGGGCTGCCATACTTCCCTTTTCTAGGCCTCGTGCAAGTGTGTCCATAGACATTTTTGCAGGGGGGGAAAGCCATAATATGACCCCCAGGCTAGCCCATCCAGCCTCTTTGTTTATATGGGGGGTTTATTGTAGAGGGGGCAAGTGTCCCCCTCTCTGGACGGCCATGGCCTTGTGGTGAACTCCCATTAACATAGCAATTTTGATATGGTGTCTGAGAAGTGATAGCGCTGTGTTGAATGTAAATTATTATTATTATTATTATTCTTTATTTATATAGCGCCAACTAATTCCGCAGCGCTGTACAATTGGGAATAGACATACAGAGGTATTAAATAGTACAATCAGATGTGGAGAACAGAAGGATCAGAGGGCCCTGCTCGTGAGAGCTTAAATGGACTAATATACTGTAACAGCTTCTCTGAATATAATAGTGTTGGATACTAATCTCATTAAAATATCTAATTTAGCTCTAGTCTCCCATTTCAAACCTCACAACCAATTTTATTACATAGGAAAGTCTGCACGTACAGTAAAAATGCAAGTTTAGGATTCAATTTTAGGGATCTATCATAAAAATAACTCTTATAAATGCTAAATGGAAATACATGATATTATATAACTCCCATTTCATTTTTTTTTTTTTGGGGGGGGGGGGATAAGTGTTCTTTTAACCCTTTAAGGAACAGGGGATATGCGATGTATTCCTGCAAAATAGGATGCACACTCCTCTATTCCTTAAAGAGTTAATGTGTGCTGGTTTCAATAAATGTGTTTCATGCTAAAAATTACTCATGTTTTCTCATACTTTGTGTACCCTCTAGAACAGTGGTAGGCAACCTTTGGCTCTCCAGCTCTCGGAAACTACAACTTCCATCATCCACAACCAGCCAATATTTGCTTGGGGATGATGTAAATTGTGGTCCCCAACAGCTGGAGACCTAAATGCTGCCTGCACCAGCTCTAGTATTTCTGCTCTGTCTACAGGGTAGGAGAAATGCTTGTTTGTATGAAAGCAAGGGGAGGTTAAATCTCCACAATTGAAACAATTAAGGGGTGCGGATGAATTATTAAAAATGGATACATTCTCCTTTTGTGTCTTCTGTTTAGTTTTGATCTGTAATTGGCACAGCTAATAGCGGAAAGAGGTCCCTGTAGGCTTCCATTAATGTGGAATTGATACCTGCGGCATAATATGCACCGTTATCCAAGAAAGACGCCAGATGTCACTGTGAAATGGTTTAAATTGTCTGGATTGCATCTCAGGTCCCAGGGAAGAGTTCATCAGTTGCACAGGTCAGCTAAAGTAATGACAGCTGTCACAGATCTCTGGGGACTTGTGCAGTTACACCTACAGCAAAACGGCAAGGAATGATAATCTAAACTTATACTTTTAAGGACCTGAGGGGTGTACAATGTATGCCAATGCATGCAGTGCCAAACTGCTGCCTACTTCACAAACCAAATCAGTTTACATACTGTAACATAAAATCTTTATTTAATTCTAGATCTGTAAACTTGCTTTTCTAACATAAGTATAGTCTATCCAATATAGTGACTGTTATAAATAGGTTTTTCTCTGACAGTTTACAGATAATACTGCACTATACTTCTGACAAAATTATTAAAGGAGCAGTATAGGGCTAGAGCAAGTTAATTTAGGTGAAATTAGAGCTCAGAGGTCCCATACTTTTTGATGAAATGCCCCCTTTTGTTTCTTGATACCTCCATTTTTATTTAATTAAATATAACCCATTGTATGTATATATATATATGTATATATATATATATATATATATATATATATATATATATATATATATATATATATATATATATATATAAAAGAATAAGCCTCATTGCATAATTTATGGTACCCCACACACAGAACATAATTTATGTCTCCTCAGAAAAGAAACTCTCATTGAACAGAATGTCTAATTACATAATTTATGTCTCATTAGGAGACACAACTCCTATTGGGTTATTGAATGGGGACTTTACTGCTCTCATTGGGTGATTCAATGGGGGCGTGTTTATCATACCGGGAGTTGGCCAGCCCCCTCCAGCCCGCCCACCAGTATCCAACTGACAAAAAAAAAATATATAACTGCCACTCGCTCCTGAGGTAGGGATATCAGCAACTTCTCCCGGTCCACTCACACTCTCACTCAGGATCATGACCCCACAAACACACTGTTTCACCTCCCACAGACAACTGTAACCCTCCATACACTCTGTTTCAGTATGAGGGTGTAATGTTCCCATAAAATACAAACTTAATAGCAACTCTTATTTAACTCATCATCTCTTCAGTCACCTCACAGTCTCAACTGTCACTCCTCCACTTCCTGCTTCCTGATTCCCACCCTTTCTCCTTAAAGGGAGAGAGATGCTTTGCTGTATTTTACAGAGGGCAAGCCTCAAACACCACTTTCTATTTGATACCTCAGCATATTGCTACATTGCCTCAACTGAAGAGCCACCGTGTGTTATATTGCTGTGTTAGCTCAACTTAACCCTTTGAGTGCCAGAGGGGTAAGCAACGCATTGCAAAGCACACATTCTGTCTCACACTCTCACACAGTCTCTCACACACTCTCAGTCTCACAGTCGCACACACTCTGTCTCACAGTCGCACACAGTCTCAGTCGCACACAGTCTCAGTCACACACAGTCTCAGTCTCACAGTCGCACACAGACTCAGTCTCACACTCTCACATAGTCTCACACTCTCACACAGTCTCACACTCTCAGTCTCACACTTTCACACAGTCTCACACTCTGTCTCTCACAGTCTCTCTCGCAGTCTCACACAGTCCCTTACACTCTCACAGTCCCTTACACTCTCACAGTCCCTTACACTCTCAGTCCCACACACTCTCACAGTCCCATACACTCTCACAGTCCCACACACTCTCACAGTCCCACACACTCTCAGTCTCACACTCTCACAGTCTCTCTCGCAGTCTCACACAGTCTTTCTCGCAGTCTCACACAGTCTCTCTAGCAGTCTCTCAGTCTCTTACACTCTAACAGTCTCTTACACTCTAACAGTCTCTTACACTCTCACAGTCTCTCACACTCTCAGTCTCTCACACTCTCAGTCTCACAGTCTCTCACACTCTCAGTCTCACAGTCTCTCACACTCTCAGTCTCACAGTCTCTCAGTCTCTCACACTCTCTCACAGTCTCACACTCTCAGTCTCACAGTCTCACAGTCTCTCAGTCTCTCACACTCTCTCACAGTCTCACACTCACAGTCTCACACTCTCAGTCTCACACTCTCTGTCTCACACTCTCTGTCTCACACTCTCTGTCTCACACTCTCACAGTCTCTCTCGCAGTCTCACACAGTCTCTCTCGCAGTCTCACACAGTCTCTCTCGCAGTCTCACACAGTCCCTCACACTCTCAGTCCCTCACACTCTCAGTCCCTCACTCTCAGTCCCTCACACTCAGTCCCTCACACTCAGTCCCTCACACTCTCAGTCCCTCACACTCTGTCTCTCTCGCAGTCTCACACTCTATCTCTCTCGCAGTCTCACACTCTGTCTCTCTCGCAGTCTCACACTCTGTCTCTCTCGCACTCTGTCTCTCTCGCACTCTCGCACTCTCAGTCCCTCGCACTCTCAGTCCCTCGCACTCAGTCTCACACTCTCGCAGTCTAACACAGTCTCTCTCGCAGTCTAACACAGTCTCTCTCGCAGTCTAACACAGTCTCTCTCGCAGTCTAACACAGTCTCTCACACTCTCAGTCTCTCACACTCTCAGTCTCTCACACTCTCTCACACTCTCAGTCTCTCACACTCTCTCACACTCTCAGTCTCTCACACTCTCAGTCCCTCACACTCTCAGTCCCTCACACTCTCAGTCCCTCACACTCTGTCTCTCTCGCAGTCTCACACTCTGTGTCTCTCGCAGTCTCTGTCCCACGCACTCTGTCTCACGCACTCTGTCTCACGCACTCTGTCTCGCAGTCTAACGCAGTCTCTCGCAGTCTAACACACTCTCTCTCGTGCACTCTCTCTCGCGCACTCTCTCTCGCACACTCTCTCTCACGCACTCTCTCTCACGCACTCTCTCTCAGTCTCAGTCTCACAGTCTCTCACACTCTCAGTCTCACAGTCTCTCACACTCTCAGTCTCACAGTCTCAGTCTCTCACACTCTCAGTCTCACAGTCTCTCACACTCTCAGTCTCACAGTCTCAGTCTCAGTCTCTCACACTCTCAGTCTCACACTCTCAGTCTCACAGTCTCAGTCTCACAGTCTCTCACACTCTCAGTCTCACAGT
Organism: Rhinophrynus dorsalis; assembly: GCA_037306005.1. Classification (NCBI taxonomy): domain Eukaryota; kingdom Metazoa; phylum Chordata; class Amphibia; order Anura; family Rhinophrynidae; genus Rhinophrynus; species Rhinophrynus dorsalis. The sequence continues at coordinate 447,790,187 of CM074720.1, read as the reverse complement.
CTCAGTCTCACAGTCTCTCACACTCTCAGTCTCACAGTCTCAGTCTCACAGTCTCTCACACTCTCAGTCTCACACTCTCAGTCTCACAGTCTCTCACACTCTCAGTCTCACACTCTCAGTCTCACAGTCTCTCACACTCTCAGTCTCACACTCTCTCTCATACTCTCGCAGTCTCTCACACTCTCGCAGTCTCTCGCAGTCTCTCACACTCACAGTCTCTCGCACAGTCTCAGTCTCACAGTCTCAGTCTTACAGTCTCACAGTCTCAGTCTCACAGTCTCAGTCACAGTCTCAGTCTCACAGTCACAGTCTCTCGCACAGTCACAGTCTCAGTCTCACAGTCACAGTCTCTCTCAGTCACAGTCTCACAGTCACAGTCTCACAGTCACAGTCTCACAGTCACAGTCTCTCACACAGTCTCAGTCTCACAGTCACAGTCTCAGTCTCACAGTCTCAGTCTCACAGTCACAGTCTCACAGTCACAGTCTCACAGTCACAGTCTCTCACACTCTCAGTCTCACACTCTGTCTCACAGTCTCTCACAGTCTCTCTCACAGTCTCACACACTCTCACAGTCTCACACTCTCAGTCTCACACAGTCTGTCTCACACCCAATCACACTCTCACAGTCTCACTCAATCACACTCTCACATTTACAGTCTCGCAGTCAAACTCAATCACAATCACACACTCACCCTCAACCACACTCACCCTCAACCACACTCACCCTCAATCACACTCTAATCCTCAATCACACTCTCACCCTCAATCACACTCACACCCTCAATCACTCGCACATTCTTACTCAATCACACACACTCAATCACTCAATCTCGCACTCAAACGCAATCACTCACACGTAATCACACCCCGGGAGCCAGCATAATCCACCTTCCACCATAGTATGTGCAATTACCACACACATTTCATTTACATGAATGAATGCCAGTCACTCACATCCCGGGAGCCAGCACGATCCACCTTCCACCATAGTATGTGCAATTACCACATGCATTTCAACTATATGAATGAATGCCACAGTGGAGGCATAAGTACAAACACAAACTCATTACAATGACACATAAGTCAACCCCTTATGACTCACTTCTGTGTGTGTGTGTGTGTGTGTGTCTCTGTGTGTGCCTGTGTGTTTCTCACTGTGTGTGTTGCATGTCTGTATCACACTCTATGTGTCTGCATATATGTGTGTATGACTGTTGCTCTTTAAGCATCTCAGTGCATGCGTGTGCATTTGCGTGTGTGTCTCTGTGTTTGTCTCGCATCCGTGTGTGTGCATTAATTCCCTATATATCCTGACGGGCAACGCCGTCCCACATTGCTAGTATATATATAAAATAATAAGCCTCATTGCATAATTTATGGTACCCCACACACAGAACATAATTTATGTCTCCTCAGAAAAGAAACTCGCATTGAACAGAATGTCTCATTACATAATTTATGTCTCATTAGGAGACACAACTCCCATTGGGTGATTCAATGGGGACATTACTGCTCCCATTGGGTGATTCAGTGGGGGGTGTTTATCATACAGGGAGTTGGTCCGCCCCCCCAGCCCACCCATCACTATCCAACTGAGAAAAAAATATAGCTGCCACTCGCTCCTGAAGTAGGGGATATCAGTAACTTCTCCTGGTCCACACACACTCTCACTCAGGATCATGACCCCACAAACACACTGTTTCACCTCCCACAGATAACTGTAACCCTCCATACACACTGTGTCACCTCCCACAGATAATTGTAACCCTCCATACACTCAGTGTCAGTATGAGGGTGTAATGTTTCCATAAAATACAAGCTCAGGGATAAACTTAATAGCAACTCTTTTATTTAACCCTTTCAGTGCCAGAGGGGTAGGCAACACATTGCTTTGCAATGCTTTGCATACCCCTCTGGCACTCAAAGGGTTAACTCTTCTCATCTCTTCAGTCACCTCACTTAAACTGTCTGTTTTCAACTGTCACTCCTCCACTTCCTGCTTCCTGATTCCCACCCTTTCTCCTTAAAGGGAGAGAGATGCTTTGCTGGATGTTACAGAGGGCAAGCCTCAAACACCACTTTCTATTTGATCCCTCAGCATATTGCTACGTTGCCTCAACTGAAGAGCCACTGTGTGTTATATTGCTATGTTACCTCAGCTTAAGTAAGGAGTTACTGTTCCCATTGGGTGATTCAATGGAGGAGCGATTTAAAGGGATAGTAATACTTCATTTTAACTTTATATCATTCTTCATGTTTTTTTTTAATGCCTACAAAATAAAATAAGTCTTATCTCTCAAACATTTATGGTTTAAGAGATATTCACAAGCAAAGTTTCTCCCTCCCGCCCCTTTTACCTAGTGTAAGCCATCTCTTCTCAGATGTGGAATGCAGTCTGTAGACCAGACAGATAGCAGAAGGGGACACTCTTCTTACAGTGAGAACAATGAAAGCCCTGCCTCCCTAGACAAGTCTTTCAGGTTTTTCCCTTATCTTAATTGAAGATTGTCCCTCTCTGCAGTCTAACTGGGCACCTCGCTTCTGATCTGGCTGTGTAGTGTTCCATCAGTAAAAGGGGCGGGAGGGGTAAATTTTGTCATTGAATTACTCTAGAACTACATCTCTGACAGAATTGAAATAACACTCTCCAAAATCCAAATACTATGATGATTAATTACAGCTGCTTTTATTATGAAACATTACTATCCCTTTAAATCATTCAGGGAGTTGGCGTGCCCCCACTATCCAGCCCACCCACCACTATCCAAGTGACTGAAAAAACAAAATGGTTGCCACTCGCTCCTACACCACAGACTCACACACAAGCCACACACATATCTGCAACACAACAATGCTTTCGACTCCTGGTGCACAATGTGCTTCTGCTTCAGGAAGCCCAGCTGCTTCATGTAGCTCGGAGGCAGACAGGCCCAGTACCAAATCCTTCATGTTCCCCCTTCATGAAGCACAACACTCCACCCTGCAACAGCCCGGTCATGCGGCCCTTCAAGGAGCTCTCTACAAGCAGCAGCTGGATGCGGCTATTACCCGTGGCTGAGGTGCTGGAGACAGACCATGCTGGGGCCACTCTGTAGTACACACTCTTACACACAAGCTTCTTCACCGCCGCTCTCTGCCCGCTGTCACACACCTGCATTGTGTAAGTACCCTGGCACAAAAAATATACATACCGCACTATAGCTGCTCCAACAACACACACCATCCCTGCTCCAACCACACACACCATCCCTCCTCAGTTCCCGCTCTCGGTGCCCGGGCTGCATCCCTAGTAACGTCTTTGCCAAGGCCTGGGGCAGGAGGTGTCTTCCTGGCCAGGGAGCCAGGCCGGCAGTTGTCTGGCAGCCTCTGAGTGTGCATGTACAGAGTCCACTTCAGGGTCTGTGGACTCCATGACTCTCGCTACATACTGGGACAGCTGGTTAACCCTTTCAGTGCCAGAGGATTAAGCAACACAATGAGCAAATCCTTGCCTACCCCTCTGGCACTTACAGGACCGTAATAATATCTGTATGTGTGTATGTACGCATGTATGTACGTGTGTATGTATGATCAATGTCTGTATGTCACTGTATCTGTGTGTGTCTATGTATGTGTGCAATATGATTCTTTCTGCTTCACACAGTACACAAAAAAACATCATCAGTCAATACAGCTAAATGAAATGTACAATACAAAGAAACACAAAAAATTCTTACAAAATACCTTCAACATGCCACCTACAACATTTCAAACAAAAAATGCTACATAACACATACCCTACTACAATGACGGGCAACGCCGTCACATATTGCTAGTATATCTATATATATAAAAGAATAAGCCTCATTGCATAATTTATGGTACCCCACACACAGAACATAATTTATGTCTCCTCAGAAAAGAAACTCGCATTGAACAGAATGTCTAATTACATAATTTATATCTCATTAGGAGACACAACTCCTATTGGGTGATTGAATGGGGACTTTACTGCTCTCATTGGGTGATTCAATGGGGGCGTGTTTATCATACAGGGAGTTGGCCCGCCCCCTCCAGCCCGCCCAGCAGTATCCAACTGACAAAAAAAAATATATAACTGCCACTCGCTCCTGAGGTAAGGATATCAGTAACTTCTCCCGGTCCACTCACACTCTCACTCAGGATCATGACCCCACAAACACACTGTTTCACCTCCCACAGATAACTGTAACCCTCCATACACTCTGTTTCAGTACGAGGGTGTAATGTTCCCATTAGTGTTGAGCGAGCATGCTCGGCCGATGCTCGGATCGGCTCGAGCATCGCTCTGCTCGGCACATGGCGGTACTCGTACGAGTACCGCATATGCTCGCCCGCCATGTTCGGGTCTCCTCCCCGCACGTTTTGCGGCTGCTGCGCAGCCAATAAACGTGCAGGGAGGCTCTGACATCGGTGTAATGCCAGCAGCCATGTTGGCTGCTGGCATTACACTGATTGGCTGGCCAGAACCCGTGGTCGGGTGCTGTATAGCACCTGACCATCGAGTTCGGCTCAGTCTGAGCCAGGGAGAGCTGAGGATAGGAAGGGAAAGGCAGTGTAGGGAGGAAAAAAAAAAAATTGTGACAAAAAAGAACCAAAAGTCCTTTTTAGGACTACTGTGTGTGGGGGCAGCAGGTTATTTTGTGTGGGGGGAAAAAAACAAAAAAAAAAAAAAAAAAAATATTCTGTTTAGTGTGAAAAGTTGCAGATTAGAGCACATTCTGTTTAGTGTGCACAGTTGCAGATTAGAGCACATTCTGTTTAGTGTGCAAAGTTGCAGATTAGAGCACATTCTGTTTAGTGTGCAAAGTTGCAGATTAGAGCACATTCTGTTTAGTGTGCAAAGTTGCAGATTAGAGCACATTCTGTTAAGTCTTCAAACTAAAATATCTAAGTCACGTATTCCATTCAGTGTGCGTCGCCGCAGTTTAGCAGCACATTCTGAGTACTGTGCAGAGTTGCAGAATAGGAAGAAATACTGTTAAGTCTTCAAACTAAAATATCAAAGTCACATATTCCATTCAGTGTGCTTCGCCGCAGTTTAGCAGCACATTCTGTGTACTGTGCAGAGTTGCAGAATAGGAAGAAATACTGTTAAGTCTTCAAACTAAAATATCAAAGTCACATATTCCATTCAGTGTGCTTCGCCGCAGTTTAGCAGCACATTCTGTGTACTGTGCAGAGTTGCAGAATAGGAAGAAATACTGTTAAGTCTTCAAACTAAAATATCAAAGTCACATATTCCATTCAGTGTGCTTCACCGCAGTTTAGCAGCCTATTCTGTGTACTCTGCAGAGTTGCAGAATAATAAGAAATACTGTTAAGTTTTCAAACTCAAATATTAAAGTCACATATTCCATTCAGTGTGTTTCACCGCAGTTTAGCAGCCTATTCTGTGTACTCTGTACAGTTGCAGAATAATAAGAAATACTGTTAAGTTTTCAAACTCAAATATTAAAGTCACATATTCCATTCAGTGTGTTTCACCGCCGTTTAGCAGCCTATTCTGTGTACTGTGCAGAGTTGCAGAATAATAAGAAATACTGTTAAGTTTTCAAACTCAAATATTAAAGTCACATATTCCATTCAGTGTGTTTCACCGCAGTTTAGCAGCCTATTCTGTGTACTCTGCAGAGTTGCAGAATAATAAGAAATACTGTTAAGTTTTCAAACTCAAATATTAAAGTCACATATTCCATTCAGTGTGTTTCACTGCAGTTTAGCAGCCTATTCTGTGTACTCTGTACAGTTGCAGAATAATAAGAAATACTGTTAAGTTTTCAAACTCAAATATTAAAGTCACATATTCCATTCAGTGTGTTTCACCGCAGTTTAGCAGCCTATTCTGTGTACTCTGTACAGTTGCAGAATAATAAGAAATACTGTTAAGTTTTCAAACTCAAATATTAAAGTCACATATTCCATTCAGTGTGTTTCACCGCAGTTTAGCAGCCTATTCTGTGTACTCTGCAGAGTTGAAGAATAATAAGAAATACTGTTAAGTTTTCAAACTCAAATATTAAAGTCACATATTCCATTCAGTGTGTTTCACCGCAGTTTAGCAGCCTATTCTGTGTACTCTGTACAGTTGCAGAATAATAAGAAATACTGTTAAGTTTTCAAACTCAAATATTAAAGTCACATATTCCATTCAGTGTGTTTCACCGCAGTTTAGCAGCCTATTCTGTGTACTCTGCAGAGTTGCAGAATAATAAGAAATACTGTTAAGTTTTCAAACTCAAATATTAAAGTCACATATTCCATTCAGTGTGTTTCACCGCAGTTTAGCAGCCTATTCTGTGTACTCTGTACAGTTGCAGAATAATAAGAAATACTGTTAAGTTTTCAAACTCAAATATTAAAGTCACATATTCCATTCAGTGTGTTTCACCGCAGTTTAGCAGCCTATTCTGTGTACTCTGTACAGTTGCAGAATAATAAGAAATACTGTTAAGTTTTCAAACTCAAATATTAAAGTCACATATTCCATTCAGTGTGTTTCACCGCAGTTTAGCAGCCTATTCTGTGTACTCTGCAGAGTTGCAGAATAATAAGAAATACTGTTAAGTTTTCAAACTCAAATATTAAAGTCACATATTCCATTCAGTGTGTTTCACCGCAGTTTAGCAGCCTATTCTGTGTACTCTGCAGAGTTGCAGAATAATAAGAAATACTGTTAAGTTTTCAAACTCAAATATTAAAGTCACATATTCCATTCAGTGTGTTTCACCGCAGTTTAGCAGCCTATTCTGTGTACTCTGCAGAGTTGCAGAATAATAAGAAATACTGTTAAGTTTTCAAACTCAAATATTAAAGTCACATATTCCATTCAGTGTGTTTCACCGCAGTTTAGCAGCCTATTCTGTGTACTCTGTACAGTTGCAGAATAATAAGAAATACTGTTAAGTTTTCAAACTCAAATATTAAAGTCACATATTCCATTCAGTGTGTTTCACCGCCGTTTAGCAGCCTATTCTGTGTACTGTGCAGAGTTGCAGAATAATAGAAATACTGTTAAGTTTTCAAACTCAAATATTAAAGTCACATATTCTGTGTAAGATGAAGAAGGCGGGTAAAAAGGGACGGGGAAGTGGACGTGATCCTGAAAGTTCAGGGCGCGGGTCAGGACGCGGAGAAACTGTGCCTGGTGCCAGAGCACAAGAAAGAAAGACATCCACCATACCTAGCTTCATGTGTAATTTTACAGGGCGTCGCAGGACATCACTCTCGAGGTCCGACCACTGCGAACAGGTGGTCGGTTGGATGACAGCTGATACTGCTTCCAGTCGGTTAAGCACCACCCTGTCTTCCACCAAGTCCACTCTCAGTAGCCAAGAGTCTGGTCAAAATAATCCTCACTCTGATCATCCTTCCTCCCACCATACACGGTCTGGTCAAAGAAGTGATCCCACACTGGGATATAGTGAGGAGCTCGTCTCATCACCAATCCTTCATTTGACCCTCTCTCCAAGCACGCTTGCAGAGGAACATGACATCTTGTGCCCTGATTCACAACCTCTAGAGGCTACCCAATCACAAGAAGATGACAGATGTGAACGGCATTTAAGGTCAAAGGAAGTAGTGGATGATGATGATGATGATGAGACACAGTTGCCATTAAATCAACCACTATTTCCGTCTCAAGACCTTGTTGAGGAGAATGTTATACAGTTGTCAATGACTGAGTATGTGGTGGGATCAAGACTTGAGGAGGATGATCAGAGTAAGGAAGTGGAGGAGGACTTGGTGGACGATGAGGTGACTGACCCCACCTGGGAAGGTGTAGAGCCGAGCGATGACAGCAGTCCTGAGGGTGAGCCATCTGCAGCACCGCAACAGGCTGGAAGAGGCAGTGGTGTGGCTACAGAAAGAAGGCGGACCGCACCAAACCGGCCCGCAAATGTTCCACGGAGCACCCCCTTGCGTAAATCTACCTTGCCAAGGGGTAGGTGTTCCGCGGTATGGCGTTTTTTTAAGGAAAGTGCGGACGACAAAAGAATTGTAGTTTGCAACCTGTGCCACACCAGAATGAGCCGAGGCATGAACACTAGAAACCTCACCACCACCAGCATGATCCGACACATGGCATCCAAGCACCGTAGTAAGTAGGAGGAACGCCTGGATCGCCCATCTGTGTCTGCAGGCCACACCACTGCCTCCTCTTCCCCTGTTTTCGGTGCCGGCCAATCGCCTGTCGAAGGCGCAGGCCCGCATACCTCCCGCCCTGCACCTGTAGCATCTGAAGCACCATCAGCGACCACATCCACTTCCCTGTCCCAGCACAGCGTCCAAATGTCGTTACCCCAGGCATTTGAGCGCAAGAGAAAGTACCCAGCCACCCACCCACAGGCCATAGCACTAACCTCACACCTTTCAAAATTACTGGCCATCGAAATGCTGCCATTTAGGCTTGTGGACACTGAGTCCTTCCGCAGCCTGATGGCAGCAGCTGTCCCTCGGTACGCGGTCCCCAGCCGCCACTACTTTTCCCGGTGTGCCATCCCCGCATTACACCACCATGTGTCCCGTAACATCACCCGTGCCCTGACCAACGCAGTTACTGGGAAGGTCCACTTAACGACTGACACATGGACAAGTGCTTGTGGCCAGGGACGCTACATTTCCCTGACGGCACACTGGGTGAATGTCGTGGAGGCTGGGAGCGACTCGGACCCTGGGATGGCACGGGTGCTACCCACGCCGAGGATTGCGGGCCCTACCTCCATCAGGGTTTCCACCAGCACCTACGTTATTGGCTCCTCCTCCTCCGTTTCCACCTCCGAATTCTCTACACACACCGCCACTCCCCCATCAGCCAGTAGCTGGAAGCAGTGTAGCACTGCAGTGGGGAAGCGTCAACAGGCCGTGCTGAAGCTGATCTGCCTTGGGGACAAACAGCACACGGCCTCAGAGCTGTTGCAGGGGATTAGTCACCAGACCGAGCAGTGGCTCTCGCCACTCAACCTGCAAGCAGGCATGGTTGTGTGTGATAATGGGCGTAACTTGGTGGCGGCTTTGGAGCTCGGCAAGCTCACACACGTACCATGCCTAGCGCATGTATTTAATTTAGTGGTGCAGCGATTTCTAAAAACCTACCCCAATGTGCATGATCTCTTGACCAAGGTGCGCCGCGTGTGTGCACATTTCCGTAAGTCATCAACAGCTTCAGCCGGCCTGTTGAAGCTGCAGCAGCGCTTACAATTGCCAGCTCACCGGCTGCTGTGTGACGTGAGCACGCGCTGGAACTCCACCTTCCACATGTTGGCCCGGCTTTGTGAGCAGCAGAGGGCAGTAGTGGAGTACCAGCTGTTACACGGTCGTCGCCTCTCCGTTCAACTTCCTGTAATCAGAAGTGAGGAGTGGGAATGGATGTCAGACCTGTGCGAGGTTTTACGCAATTTTGAGGAATCGACACAGATGGTGAGCGGCGATAACGCTATTATCAGTGTAACCATCCCACTTCTGTGTCTACTGAAACGCTCGCTGCTCACAATTAAAACCGACGCTTTGCATGTGGAAGAGGTGGAAATGGGGGAGGAAGAGCTTACACAAGGTGATAGCCAGAGCACCCTCACTTCGTCTTCTCAGCGACAATTGGAGGAGGCGGAGGAGGAGGAGGAGGAGGAGGAGGAAGACACGGTTGCCTCCGCTACAGAGGGTAGCCATGGAACTTTAGTTCCATCTCTTCAGCGTGGGTGGGCAGAAGAGGAGGAAGAGGATGAGGATATTGAGAGTCATCCTCCTGGTGAGGACAGCGAAATCTTGACTGTTGGTACTCTGGCACACATGGCTGACTTTATGTTAGGCTGCCTTTCCCGTGACCCACGCGTTGTACGCGTTTTAGACAACACGGATTACTGGGTGTTCACTAGGGATGAGCGAGCACCCCGATGCTCGGGTGCTCGGGTGCTCTGACCGAGCACCCCCTGATGCTCGAGTGCTCGGCCGAGCACCCGAGCCCCATTCAAATGAATGGGAGCACTCGAGCATTAAACCAGGCACCCCCTGCTCTGATGAGCGGAGGGTGCCTGGTCAATGTCCCCCTTCATCTCCGCTATGCCCCTCTTCCACAATTTCCCCCTTCATCTCCTATGCCATAGCGGAGATGAAGGGGGACATTGTGGAAGAGGGGCATAGCGGAGATGAAGGGGGACATTGTGGAAGAGGGGCATAGAGTCTATGCCCCTCTTCCACAATGTCCCCCTTCATCTCCGCTATGCCCCTCTTCCACAATGTCCCCCTTCATCTCCTCTATGGCATAGGAGATGAAGGGGGACATTGTGGAAGAGGGGCATAGCGGAGATGAAGGGGCACATTGTGGAAGACGGGCATAGCGGAGATGAAGGGGGACATTGTGGAAGAGGGGCATAGAGTCTATGCCCCTCTTCCACAATGTCCCCCTTCATCTCCGCAATGCCCCCTTCATCTCCGCAATGCCCCCGTACCTCCATTCCCTGGTGGTCCAGCGGAGCGTCTTCGGATCTGTGCCTCTTCCGGCACAGATCCTCTTCACCCGAACATGTCGGGCGAGCACATGGCGGTACTCGTACGAGTACCGCCATGTGCCGAGCAGAGCGATGCTCGAGCCGATCCGAGCATCGGCCGAGCACGCTCGCTCAACACTAGTGTTCACCCTTCTGGACCCCCGCTACAAAGAGAATTTCTCATCTCTCATTCCTCCGGTGGAGAGGACAAGCAAAATGTTGCAATACCAGAAGGTTCTTGTCGAAAAATTGCTCCAAAATTTTCCATCTGACAACGCTGGCGGCAGAGTACGTGCTACCTTGGCCAACCGAGAAGGGGAGAAAAGGGGAGCACACAGCAGTTCCGAGAAAGGCAGGGCAACACTCTCCAAGGCGTGGGACACCTTCATGACACCCCGCCAGCACCCTCACCCTGATGCGCAGCCTAGTGTCACAAGGAGGGAAAAGTTTTGGAAGATGGTGAAGGAGTACGTAGCAGACCGTGTCAGCGTCCTCAATGATCCCTCTGTGCCTTACAACTACTGGGTGTCCAAGCTGGACACGTGGTATGAACTGGCACTCTACGCCTTGGAGGTGCTGGCCTGCCCTGCCGCCAGCGTTCTGTCTGAGCGGGTATTTAGTGCTGCTGGTGGCATCATAACAGATAAGCGTATCCGCCTTTCCACCGACAATGCTGATAGGTTGACACTTATAAAAATGAACAAGGCCTGGATTTCCCCTGACTTCTCCACTCCACTGGAGGAAAGCCCCGGGGGAACATAAACTCACTTTATATATGTTATTTACAATGATGGGAATACTCTGTATTCCCATTCACCCCTTCCACCCAAAAAACGGGTATATGGTTGACTCTTAATCTTCTCATCCTCCTCCTCCTCTTCCATATGCCCTGTGATATAATTTTTATATAGGGCCAGCTCACCAGCGGGCCCTGTTTGCCAATTTTTATATAGGTCAGCTCACCAGCGGGCCTTCTCATATAATGTTTTATTGGGTCAGCTCTCTAGCGGGCCCTCTCATATAATGTTTTATAGCGTCAGCTCACTAGCGGGCCTTCGCATATAATGTTTAGGATGGTCAGCTCTGCAGCAGACCCTCACCCATAATGTTTTAGATGGTCGGCTCAGCGCACGTTTCCCTCTTAATCATGGCCTCAGTTCAATAAAATCAAGGAAATTTTTGGGAGAATTTGCCTCTGTGCACGTTTCCCTCTTAATCATGGCCTCAGTTCTGAAAATCAAGGAAATTTTTGGGAGAATTTGCCTCTGCGCACGTTTCCCTCTTAATCATGGCCTCACTTCCGAAAATCAAGGAAATTTTTGGGATAATTTGCAGATGATATACAAGTAAATATACAGCAAATATTGTTTGGTAACAATTTTTCGCCTAAAGTCGTTTTTATTTTCCTTTTTGTGTGTTTTATGGTCAGTCTGTAAAAATGGCGTACTACGGGCGAAAGATCGTTCCCAGCAGCGATGTTGGAGTCCAAGATGCATCCAGACATCCTCCCTATGCTGTCCCTGAACCATTTCTGTGGTGTTTCCATAATTTTCTGCCCTTTTCCTATGGACCAGGCACCCTCCCCTCATCAGAGCAGGGGGTGCCTGGTGTAATGCTCGAGTCCTCCCATTGACTTCAATGGGGCTCGGGTGTTCGGCCGAGCACTCGAGCCTCAGGGGGTGCTCGGTCAGAGCACCCGAACACCCGAGCATTGGGGTGCTCGCTCATCACTAGTTCCCATAAAATACAAACTCAGGGATAAACTTAATAGCAACTCTTATTTAACTCATCATCTCTTCAGTCACCTCACTGTCTCAACTGTCACTCCTCCACTTTCTGCTTCCTGCTTCCCACCCTTTCTCCTTAAAGGGAGAGAGATGCTTTGCTGTATGTTACAGAGGGCAAGCCTCAAACACCACTTTCTATTTGATCCCTCAGCATATTGCTACGTTGCCTCAACTGAAGAGCCACCATGTGTTATATTGCTATGTTAGCTCAACTTAACCCTTTGAGTGCCAGAGAGGTAAGCAACGCATTGCAAAGCACACATTCTGTCTCACACGCTCACAGTCTCTCACACAGTCTCTCACACAGTCTCTCACACAGTCTCGCAGTCTCACAGTCGCAGTCTCACACACTCTCACACACTCTCACACACTCTCACACACTCTCACAGTCTCACACAGTCTCACACAGTCTCACACTTTCACACAGTCTCACACTCTCACAGTATTTCACAGTCTCTCTCGCAGTCTCACACAGTCCCTCACACTCTCACAGTCTCACACACTGTCAGTCTCTCACACTCTCACAGTCTCTCACACTCTCACAGTCTCTCATACTCTCACAGTCTCTCACACTCTCACAGTCTCTCACACTCTCACACTTTCACACAGTCTCACACTCTCAGTCTCACACTCTCACAGTCTCTCACAGTCTCTCTCGCAGTCTCTCTCGCAGTCTCTCACAGTCCCTCACACTCTCACAGTGCCTCACACTCTCACAGTCTCTCACACTCTCACACAGTCTCACACTCTCACATAGTCTCACACTTTCACACAGTCTCACACTCTCAGTCTCACACTCTCACAGTCTCTCACAGTCTCTCTCGCAGTCTCTCACAGTCTCTCTCGCAGTCTCACACAGTCTCGCAGTCTCACACAGTCTCTTACACTCTCAGTCTCACAGTCTCACACAGTCTCACAGTCTCTCACACTCTCACAGTCTCTCACACTCTCACACTTTCACACAGTCTCACACTCTCAGTCTCACACTCTCAGTCTCACACGCTCAGTCTCACACTCTCACAGTCTTTCACAGTCTCTCTCGCAGTCTCACACAGTCTCTCTCGCAGTCTCACACAGTCCCTCACACTCTCACAGTCTCTCACACTCTCAGTCTCACAGTCTCACAGTCTCTCACACTCTCAGTCTCTCACACTCTCACAGTCTCTCACACTCTCACACAGTCTCACACTCTCACAGTCTCTCACACTCTCACAGTCTCTCACACTCTCACACAGTCTCACACTCTCGCAGTCTCTCTCGCAGTCTCTCTCGCAGTCTCTCTCGCAGTCTCACACAGTCCCTCACACTCTCACAGTCTCTCACACTCCCACAGTCTCTCACACTCCCTCACACAGTCTCTCACACAGTCTCTCACACAGTCACAATCTCACACTCTCAGTCTCACACTCTCAGTCTCACACTCTCAGTCTCACACTCTCACAGTCTCGCACAGTCCCTCACACTGACAGAGTCTCTCACAGTCTCACACACACACAGTCTCACACTCTCTCACTCTCACAGTCTCTCACTCTCACAGTCTCTCACTCTCACACTCTCTCACAGTCTCACACACAGTCTCACACTCTCTCAGTCTCACTCTCACACAGTCTCACACTCTCACACACAGTCTCACAGTCTCTCTCACACTCTCAGTCTCTCACAGTCTCTCTCAGTCTCTCACAGTCTCACACAGTCTCACACAGTCTCACACACAGTCTCACACACAGTCTCACACTCTCTGTCTCACACTCTCTCTGTCTCACACTCTCTCAGTCTCACACTCTCTCAGTCTCACACACAGTCTCACACACAGTCTCACAGTCTCTCTCACACTCTCAGTCTCACACAGTCTCTCACAGTCTCTCACTCTCACAGTCTCACACTCTCAGAGTCTCACTCTCTCACACACAGTCTCACACTCTCACACACAGTCTCACACTCTCTCTCACACTCTCTCAGTCTCACACTCACACACAGTCTCACACTCACACACAGTCTCACACTCTCTCACTCTCACAGTCTCACACTCTCTCACACAGTCTCTCTCTCTCACTCTCACACACAGTCTCACTCACAGTCTCTCTCACACTCTCAGTCTCACACTCTCTCACAGTCTCTCACACACAGTCTCTCACACACAGTCTCTCACGCACTCTCTCACGCACTCTCTCACGCACTCTCTTACACTCTCAGTCTCACACTCTCAGTCTCACGCACTCTCTTACACTCTCAGTCTCACACTCTCAGTCTCACACACTCACATACTCTCAGTCTCACATACTCTCAGTCTCTCACACACTCTCAGTCTCTCACACACTCTCAGTCTCTCACTCTCACACTGTCTCACTCAGTCTCGCACACACAGTCTCGCACACACAGTCTCAGTCTCACACAGTCTCACACAGTCTCACACAGTCTAACACAGTCTAACACAGTCTCACTCTCACACAGTCTCACACTCTCTCTCTCTCTCTCACTCTCACACACAGTCTCACACAGTCTCTCACAGTCTCTCACAGTCTCACACACACACACAGTCTCACACTCACACACAGTCTCACACTCTAACACAGTCTCACACAGTGTCACACTCTCTCACTCTCACAGTCTCTCTCTCTCACTCTCAGTCTCACACTCTCTCACAGTCTCAGTCTCACACTCTCTCACAGTCTCTCACAGTCTCACACACAGTCTCACACTCTCTCAGTCTCACACTCTCTCAGTCTCACACTCTCACACAGTCTCACACTCTCACACAGTCTCACACACAATCTCACAGTCTCTCTCACACTCTCAGTCTCACACAGTCTCACACTCTCACACAGTCTCACACTCTCACACTCTCACAGTCTCACACTCTCTCACACACAGTCTCACACTCTCTCACACACAGTCTCACACTCTCTCACTCTCACAGTCTCACACTCTCTCACACAGTCTCTCACTCACAGTCTCACTCACAGTCTCACTCACAGTCTCACTCACACTCTCAGTCTCACACTCTCAGTCTCACACTCTCAGTCTCACAGTCTCAGTCTCACAGTCTCAGCCTCACACTCTCACAGTCTCACACTCTGTCTCACAGTCTCACACTCTCTTACACAGTCTCACACTCTCTCACACACAGTCTCACACTCTCTCACTCTCACAGTCTCACACTCTCTCACACAGTCTCTCACTCACAGTCTCACTCACAGTTTCACTCACAGTCTCACTCTCAGTCTCTCACACTCTCATTCTCTCACACTCTCAGTCTCTCACACACTCTCAGTCTCTCACAGTCTCTCTCTCTCACTCTCACACTGTCTCATTCAGTCTCGCACACTCAGTCTCGCACACACAGTCTCACACACACAGTCTCGCACACACAGTCTCACACTCTCACAGTCTCACACAGTCTCACTCTCACACAGTCTCACACTCTCACACAGTCTCACACTCTCTCACTCTCACAGTCTCTCTCTCTTACAGTCTCTCTCTCTCTCACAGTCTCTCTCTCACAGTCTCTCTCTCTCACAGTCTCTCGCTCTCACTCTCACACACACTCTCACACACAGTCTCACACACAGTCTCACACACACTCTCACACACTCTCACACAGTCTCTCACTGTCTCTCACTGTCTCTCACTGTCTCACACAGTCTCTCACTGTCTCACACTCTCACACTCTCACACACAGTCTCACACTCTCACACACACAGTCTCACACTCTCACACACAGTCTCACACTCTCACACTCTCTCAGTCACACTCTCACACAGTCTCACACTCTCACACAGTCTCACACTCTCACACAGTCTCACACTCTCACAGTCTCTCTCTCTCACTCTCACACACAGTCTCTCTCACACTCTCAGTCTCACACAGTCTCATACTCTCACACAGTCTCTCACAGTCTCTCTCACTCTCAAAAACTCTCAGTCTCACACACTCTCACACTCACACACACACACACACACACACACACACTCTCTCGCACACACTCTCACACACACTCTCACACACAGTATCTCTCACAGTCTCTCTCACACTCTCAGTCTCTCTCTCACTCTCACAGTCTCTCTCACAGTCTCACACTCTCTAACAATCTCTGTCTCACACTCTCTCACAGTCTTTCTCACTCTCAGTCTCTCTCACACTCTCTCACAGTCTCTCACACTCTCAGTCTCACAGTCTCTCTCTCACTCTCACAGTCTCTCTCACACTCTCACAGTCTCACACACTCTCTCACATTCTCACACTCTCAGTCTCACAGTCTCACACAGTCTCTCTCACTCTCTCACAGTCTCACTCAGTCATACTCACACACTCACACAGTCTCACTCTCACACTCAATCACTCAATCACACTCTCACAGTCTCACTCAATCACACTCACACTCTCACACAGTCTCACTCTCACACTCAATAACTCAATCACACTCTCACAGTCTCACGCTCTCACAGTCTCACACTCAATCACATTCTCACACTTACAGTCTCGCAGTCACACTCAATCACACTCACACTCAATCACACTCTCACCCTCAATCACTCACACCCTCTCACTCACACCCTCTCACTATCATACACACTCTCACTCACACACTCTCACTCAATCACACACACTCACTAACACACTCACTCAATCACTCACATGCAATCACTCAATCTCGCACTCAAACGCAATCACTCACACGTAATCACACCCCGGGAGCCAGCACGATCCACCTTCCACCATAGTCTCACTGTCACTCACACCCCGGGAGCCAGCACGATCCACCTTCCACCATAGTATGTGCAGTTACCACACGCATTTCAATTACATGAATGAATGCCAGTCAATCACATCCTGGGAGCCAGCACGATCCACCTTCCACCATAGTATGTGCAATTACCACATGCGTTTCAACTATATGAATGAATGCCACAGTGGAGGCATAAGTACAAACACAAACTCATTACAATGACACATAAGTCAACCCCTTATGACTCACTTCTGTGTGTGTGTGTCTCTGTGTGTGCCTGTGTGTTTCATGTCTGTATCACACTCTATGTGTCTGCATGTATGTGTGTATGACTGTCTCTCTTTAAGCATCTCAGTGCATGCGTGTGCATTTGCGTGTGTGTCTCTGTGTTTGTCTCGCATCCGTGTGTGTGCATTAATTCCCTACATATCCTGACAGGCAATGCCGTCCCACATTGCTAGTATATATATCCTATATAATAATTCGCTAAATTGTGTGTAACGCAGTGACATGCGCAGTAGACACTGTTGCACATGCTGCAGTCACGCGCAGTAGACACTGCCCGCGCCGCGGCTGATACAGCTCTGTATCAGGTGTGGCGTGGGAAGTCTACTGCGCGTGACTGCCCGCTACCGGGTGGCAGTGGCACTATGGCCGTGTAACGGGCTGTTCTACTAGTGTATATATATAATGCATTTATTGCATGCTACATTTTTGCAACATATTTTGAAGAAAAATGTATTATACATCCTACTAGTTGAAGAGCCCGTGTACACGGGCAACAGTGCGGCTGGTCACGGTGCAGTCATGCGCAGCAGAGACAGCTCATGACACGGCTGATACGGAGCGGGGTGCTCCAAATTCAGACCATGGTCCTCTCTGCACATGGTCTGCGCATGACTGTGTCGTTACAAACTTTTAACGAATTATCATATAGGATTCTTTGCCACTGACATTTCTACAAAAGAGTATGTATAGAAATTTCCCATTAAAAGTATATGTATCACAAATAAAACACATACTGTGCTGTTCACATCCAGTCATTGAATCAGCCTTTGAAAAGCTTCTGACCAAGACAGCTCTTTTTGACAATATAGATGCTGTAATGTTGCATGGCTACTCAAAAGTTTGGTGCCAAAACAAAGTCTTGCTCCCATCCTGAAATTGTCTCATTCTCCCCCCCCACACACACACGTACACATACATACCCAGTGCACTTGCCTCCTGTTTGGGAATCTCTGGGATAGTGTATGCTGGCAACAGAAATTACTTAGTCATTGTAGTGTCTTAATTACTTTAGCAGCTTTCATCTTCCAAAGTAACTGTTTTTATTCTAGTAAGGTGATATCACAGATTGGTTTTATACTCATGTGCTATATCTACAGGGCCCCATTTAATCCTTTGTGTCACTCTCACATGCTATAATAAAAGCAGAGCCAGATGAGAGCAAATCATCTTGAACTGAAGCTATTAGAAAAAAAGAAAAAATTGGCAACACAACTATGTAATAACTTTTGAAAGTAACATCTCTAAGCATTGAGTGTAGTCATGTTTTATACTATAGAAAACCCCTAGAAAAACCCCTACCACATATGTTTCATAATTAGAGACAAGAACTCTGCCATGGGTTCAGAGAGGTGACTGTGTAGGATAAAGAATCAGACTGAGAGATGGTACAACTTTGCTTTGTTTGACATCTTCCACCCAAGAATAGTAACACTGGAGCATGGGGTATAAGAGTGTCACCAGAGCTAATGCCCACCTCACCAGAACACCCATTACATTGATCAGACCATAGTCTTCTCCTGACTACGCACTGCCAGCTTTGTGCCAGGGCTCAGGATCAGTCAATGCCATCATCAGTATTATAGACTGTAGCGGCAGAATTCATTTATCATGAAGAGTGTTGTGGGTCACTGTGCCCACAAGTAACACACAGTGTACTATTTACAAAAAAAATGTTAGAAGAAAAACACATTTTTAATATTCAAATCACAACCATCTGACTTGTTTAAATCAAACATTTAACCCCATATGGAATTATCAGGACAAAGTACATTTTGTAAATGTAAAGATAAACCTGACGGACAAGGCACTTTGCTTAACCTTTGTTAATGTAGTGCCCTGCCAGTCTGGTCCTCAGGGTTTGTCACACTGCCCACCTTAAACTTGCATATGGATACCTCTAAATGGTATATGTAAAGCTGTGGATAGCAAACAAATACACATCCATCAAACAGCGCTGGGTGTTTATGTTTCAATATAAGAATTTTCAATTTTTAGGTATTATTGCTCTAAATAGACAAAAAATACTTTGATCCAACAATCTTTAAAACTGATGGCATGTTTTTAGGTGTTAGAAATTGTCATTTATTTCTCTCTTTCCCTTGCTCTCTCTCTCTCTCTCTCTTCCCCTTCCCACATAGCAAAGAGTTAGTGACATTTCTAGAATTCAAGTGATTAAAACTGCAGAGACATACCTGAGGCCAGGGCCGGATTTACATCTCAGGAGCCTGTAGGCACAGAAAGCTGAAGCGCCCCCCCCCCCCCCCCCCCGCCAAAAAAAAAAAAAAGTTCAAAAAGTTTTGACTGAAATATTTTTATTCAGTCACAAAAAAGACCATAGAAAGGCATTATTCCACCCTTTCTGTATACACCTACTTTGACCACAACTTGAAACACTGAGATTAAGTTTAACCCTTTGAGAGCCAGAGAAGTATACATTTCAAAGTAATACATTGGATACCTTTCTGGCACTCAAAGCGTTAACACCAAGAATAAAGGCCCATATTTATAAAATCAAATTGGAGTTATTCCCAGAGTAAACCAACTATACCATTGGGGATATAATACCATGGGGGATATAATAACATGCCCTAAATTTTCATGCACTTGAATAGAGCTTTTTAACCCCTAGAATACAAGATTGGTCTCCAATGCATTACAAAGCATTTTGGAACCTCTCTAACATCCAATTGGTTAAAAGACCAATTTAACTTATCAGGAATGTTTATTTGTTCCCTGTGGTGCATTTGGATTACTCTAGAATGACTGCAATTTGCTTTTATAAATATGGGCCATAGGATCTGTAAAAGACAATTGCTGTAATTCTAGGACAAACCAACTGCATTATAGGAGGAAATACACCCCAGTGATTTAACCCTAGAATGATAGAGGCACAGCATGTGTTGTATAGCTCTCTCCATTTAAATCAAGTGGAATTTTTGGACTTTTTATTTCCCCCATTGTGAAGTTGGTTTGCCCCAGAAATGCACCAGCCAACATGCGTCTATACGCCAGACCCAGGGATTCTGAAGCAGAAAAGGGTAATGTCAATTGGAAACGTGAAGAATAAGGTTAGGTTTCAAAAGGATACCCGCTCTGCCTCTTATACCTCTTGAAAACAGCAGGAAGCCAGAGTGGGTGTCTCATACCCGGCGCAGGCTTACCTCAAGGCCTGGCCAGGGGTTAAATAAACGGTCCGTGCAGGCTTCGGTGGAGGTGCAGCTTCTAGACAGAGTCTGACTGTACAGGCAGAGCCAGAGGAGGCAGCTGAGTAGCTCCTCCGTCTGTGTGTGAAGCGGCTGTGTTGAAGTTGGTGTTCGTCGTGGGCTCGCTCCCTGCAGGCTGCACTGAGCGTGGTAGGAAGCGGGGCAGTTCTGAACTTCCAGCAAGTGAAGTGAGGACAATGACTAATGTAGGGCTGCAACTAACGATTATTTTGATAATCGATTAGTTGGCCGATTATTTTTTCGATTAATCGGATAAAAAAAATGCTAATTTTTCATTATTTAAACTGATTTAATGAACAGTGTTAAAAACAAACAGCAGAATAAAAAACTTAACACATTAACATGTGTCATTGTTATTATTTTACTATGGGGTCTATGCACCTCTTTCTCCCCCCTTGTACTTCTCTCTCTCCCCCTTGTGCCTCTACTTCTCCCCCCTTGTACTTCTCTCCCCCCCTTGTGCCTCTATTTCTCCCCCCTTGTACTTCTCTACCCCCCTTGTGCCTCTCTCCCCCATGTACCTCTTTCTCCCCCATGTACTTCTCTCTCCCCCTTGTGCCTCTTTCACCCCATGTACTTCTCTCTCCCCCTTGTGCCTCTTTCACCCCATGTACTTCTCTCTCCCCCTTGTGCCTCTTTCACCCCATGTACTTCTCTCTCCCCCTTGTGCCTCTTTCACCCCCATGTACTTCTCTCTCTCTCTCTCCCCCTTGTGCCTCTTTCACCCCCATATACTTCTCTCTCTCCCCCTTGTGCCTCTTTCACCCCCATATACTTCTCTCTCTCCCCCTTGTGCCTCTTTCACCCCATATACTTCTCTCTCTCCCCCTTGTGCCTCTTTCACCCCCATATACTTCTCTCTTTCTCTCCCCCTTGTGCCTCTTTCACCCCCATATACTTCTCTCTTTCTCTCCCCCTTGTGCCTCTTTCACCCCCATGTACTTCTCTCTTTCTCTCCCCCTTGTGCCTCTTTCACCCCCATGTACTTCTCTCTTTCTCTCCCCCTTGTGCCTCTTTCACCCCCATTTACTTCTCTCTTTCTCTCCCCCTTGTGCCTCTTTCACCCCCATGTACTTCTCTCTTTCTCTCCCCCTTGTGCCTCTTTCACCCCCATGTACTTCTCTCTTTCTCTCCCCCTTGTGCCTCTTTCACCCCCATGTACTTCTCTCTTTCTCTCCCCCTTGAGCCTCTCTCCCCCATGTACTTCTCTCTTTCGCTCCCCCTTGTGCCTCTCTCCCCCATGTACTTCTCTCTTTCGCTCCCCCTTGTGCCTCTCTCCCCCATGTACTTCTCTCTTTCGCTCCCCCTTGTGCCTCTCTCCCCCATGTACTTCTCTCTTTCGCTCCCCCTTGTGCCTCTCTCCCCATGTACTTCTCTCTTTCGCTCCCCCTTGTGCCTCTCTCCCCCATGTACTTCTCTCTTTCGCTCCCCCTTGTGCCTCTATCTCTCCCCCGTACCTCTTTTTCACTTTCCTGCACTGATGACATCCGGAGCGCAACCACTCCAAACGCGGAGACGCCGCATGGAGCGTGAAGGGGTTTTCTTCCTCTGTCTGGGCGCCAGTTTTAAACTGGCCTCAGAACAGAGGAAGAAAATACCTGCACGCTCCACGCAGCATCTCCGCGTTTGGAGTGGTTGCGCTCTGGATGTCATCAGTGCAGGAAGACAGCAGTATCCGGCGGCTGTGGGGCTGCTGGGCGGCACAACGAATCGATAATGAGAATCGTTGACAACGATTCTCATTATCGATTTAATCGATTAGTTGTTGCAGCCCTAGACTAATGTAATGCGCCTCAGTCCGACCGTGACACTGACTCCAGCTCCTGTCTTTTCGAGTTCCGTGTCACAGAGTCGGCTGGTGCAGCATCCCGATCCCCCCCCCCCCAAGGAAAAGGCTGGTTAATTGTAAAATGAAATAATAAAAAAAAAGTTAAGCACAAAAAATTATGTAAAAAAAAAAAACAGTCCAAAAAAAAAAAGTGTAAAAAAAACCCAAAACTATCCCAATGACAGGCGCCCCTCTGTGGGGTGCGCCTGTAGGCAGATGCCTACTCTGCCTTATTATAAATCCGGCCCTGCCTGAGGCGCATGTTTCAAACAGCACAGTAAATAAGGAGTGTCTAAAATGTGATGTCTTAAAGGAGGAGACCAGTGGCATCAAAGTGATACTTTTATTGGCTGAATGAATAGCTGTAGAGTGTAAGCTTTCAAGGCCATGTTGATATCTTCTTCAGGCATATTATCTATTCTTTACATGCCTGATGAAGAAAGCTAGGTGGTATTGAAAGCTTGCTCTCTGAAGCTATTAAGTTAGCCAATAAGGTTAGGTGCTGTGGACAGAGAGAGATAACTGCTGAAAGGGGAGCCAAGGACTAGAGATGGCTCAAGCTAGCTGATAACTGGGAATTCAAATGCTGAGTGCAGATAGAAAAAGCTGCATATATATATATATATATATATATATATATATATATATCTATATAGACTGAAAACAGAAAAGGGCAGCACCCGTGGGTCTTATTGATAATCTTCACAAAATTTATTATGCACAAAAAATCGTCTTATTATGCTCAAACAAATTGTCAACATTTTGGTCCGCACAGGGACCTTTCTGGATTATCAATAAGACCCACGGGTGCTGCCCTTTTCTGTTTTCAGTCTGTATCTATCCATGGGCACCTGGGCATGGGGATTAGATGTAAGAGTGAGTGCTTTCCACCCATGGGATTTGTATATATATATATATATATATATATATATATATATATATATATATAACATAGAGGGCTATGTACGTTAGTATTGGGATTAATATTTAGTTAGGGCTTTTTGATCCAGGTAGAAATCTGATTGCCATTTGGAATCAAGAAAGAATTTTTTCCCCCCATTCAAGGTAGAATTTTAAATTGCTATATTGAGGGTTTTTTTTTTTTTTGCCTTCTTTTGGATCAACGATGGTAAACAGGAATAGGAAAAGGGTTGAACTAGATGGACGCAAGTCTTTTTTCAACCTAAATTACTATGTTACTATGTTTTGTATATATATATATATATATATATATATATATATATATATATATATATATATATACTAGTTGAACAGCCCGTTACACGGGCCGCAGTGCCACTGCCACCTGGTCGAGGGGCAGTCATGCGCAGTGGAGACTGCCCGCACCACGGCTGATACAGAGCTGCGGCGCGGGCAGTCTCTACTGCGCATGTTGCGGCGTTACACACGAATTACCGAATTATTATATAGGATATATATATATATATATATATATGTTATAGTTACATAGTAATTTAGTTTGAAAAAAGACTTGCGTCCATCAAGTTCAACCCTTTTCCTATTCCTGTTTACCGTTGTTGATCCAAACGAAAGCAAAAAAAAAAAAAAAAAAAAAAACTCGATACAGCAATTTCATTTGCTTTGAATGGGGGAAAAATTCCTTCTTGATTCCAAATGGCAATCAGATTTAAATATATATATATATATATATATATATATATATATATATATATACATATACAGACAGAGAGAGAGATGCTGAAAGGGGAGTTAGATGCCGTGGATAGGGAGAAATAACTGCTGAAAAGAATTTAGATGCTGAAGTAAGAGACAACTAGCTGCTGAAAGGGAAGTTATGTGCTGATGAGAGAGGAAGTAGCTGCTGAAAGAGACTTCCAGTGCTTTGCAATGTATTAAAGACTTCTCCAGCTTTCAAGGGGTTAAGTCCCATTTAGAACAATGGAAGGCTGGTGAATTTTTATCTCTCCCCTTTCTTTGTGTGTGTGCATACCTCCCAAGTGTCCCTTTTTAGGAGGGACAGTCCCTCTTTTAGACCCAAATCCCTCTGTCCTCTTTCCCATCCTGATGTCCCTTTTTAGGAGATCAGACTGGTGAGGTGTATATATAAGTGTATCATATTGCTCTACATCAATAAAACTCACATTATTGCTTGTTTACACGTCAGTATATGTGTTTATAAATTAGTTGGTGTAAATAAAATACTTTGGTCTTGTTATAAGTAATTTAATAGGTTACACAAGGAGGTGTCAATAGGTCATGAAATTCATAAAAATTCTCGGCAATGCCCCACCTACCAGTCATGCCCCCAGCAACATCCCTTAAAACACAAGTGTCCCTCTTTGGCAATTTGAAATGTTGGTATTTATGTGTGTGTATATATAAGTGTATAATGTTGCTCTACAGCAATAAAACTCACATTAACGTTTGTTTAACATCTCAAGGACCATGTGGTCGGGGGGTGGGGCACTCTAGAGGAGCACACCACTTTTTTTGTTCTTCACAGCTGTGTACTGTGATCACAGTGCGACGTTTAACTGTGCTACGATCACAAACTTCCATGACATGCCAGGACCGTCACCAGTCCATAACATCAGGACAGTTGTGATGGTCCTGGCATGCCACTGGCCATTAAGTGGTTAAACGTCAGTATATGTTTTTATAAATTAGTTTGCATAAATAAAATACTTTGTTATGTCCATGGGGGTCTGGAGGGGGTGGCACTTGTCCCCCTCTATAATTAGGATGGACTGGCCTGGGAGTCATACTATGGCTTTGGCCCCCCTTTCCCCAGAAAAATTTTGACGGACACCCCTGGTTATGACATTTATTAGGTTACACAAAAAAGTCATGAAATAGCCTAAAAATTCTCTATAATGCCCATCTCACAAGTCACACCCTTATATACACCTTTAAACCACAAGTGTCCCTCCTTGGCCAATTGAAATGTTGGGAGGTATGTTCCTATTATCTTTTGTGGATAGGCCCTAATGACCCTTTTTCAGACAGATGGTTACAAATAAAGTAATTGTGTCATGATTGTATAGAACACATGAAGCCATACCTTATTTTGCTACTGACACCTGAAGAAGGGAGTTTAATGTTATTTATGTTTGGAATTTGCTTTTATCTTAGTCATTAATGATATAACCATTAAATCACTTTTATTACTTTATTATTACAGAAGTGTTTTAGTCTTTCCTGGACTTTGGCCTTATTTAGGCTTTGGGTGTTGTGAGACTGGGACATAATTATTTTTCCTTTCTCCATAGGTGAACTGTTGTAAGTAGAAAGTGATATAATTCTGTTTCCTGTGCATTATGCCTCCTCATAGTTTGTTGTGCCTTTTGATGGTTTTCCTCAACAAATGTAGGCCCTCCCACAGTTTCAAGTGCTTATATTACAGACAATTTTTAAAAGAATCATGCTACAGCTGTTTATTCCTTAAATCTTTTCACCCTTTTGCTTTAAAAAATGCATACGAATGAGATGGAATTTGGCAAACTACAGGCATCACTTTGTGTCTCCATGCTTTGATCACTGAGGCACAGACCTGTGTGCTGCATAACACCATATACAATGCACATTCTGGCTCTGGAATGGATGTGGGTGGAGAGTCTCAATGGCTATTGGTTCTCCAAATACTTAGACACTGCCTTTGGCCTTTGTGTTGTCAAACTTTTTAGCAGTGAGGCATCTATTGGAAGGTGGGAGAAGATTTTCTTCACAGAAGCCTTTGTATGTGCAGAGAAGTGAGCTGGAGGTAGAATGGCACGTGTGGGTGGAAGGGCAACGGGTTCAGAAAACTCAACCAAAGAGAGATGGAACATCTAATATGGAATCCATCAGAATAAAAAAAGAAAGCATCTTATTAAAACCCAGGGGAATTTTCAGATCACCAACAAAGGAGACAGGAGAGTGACACAACAAAGCTAGCTTGTTTTCAATTTGTTGACTATGCAATTGATCTGATTTGTTGAGCTCTGTAAGAATGTATGCATATGTACACCATATATTCTACAATGTTAACTTAATAAAAAGAACTGGAGCAATTGTGGATCAAACCAATTGCATCATACTTCCTTATTGAGTTAAATGAAATGTTTAACCCTTGTAATGTTCTAGAGGTCTCAAAAGCATGTGCTGGAGATCTCTCTAGCATTCAAGAAGTTTAAAGCCTCATTTAAATCAATAGGAATTTGGGGAATTTTTGTTTGTACCCTATGAGAAAGTTGGTCAGAATTTTTTCAGTTAGTTTTATAGTCAGCTTCTGTGGGGGAGATGGTGTGATAAAGAGGTGATAAAGAGAACATTTCTCCAGTGATATCACTTCTCCAGCTCCTATGTTATTCTATGGAGACTATGCAGTGGGAGAGATCTTAGTGCACAGACTCCATAAGGAACTGGAGAAGTGATATCTCTGGAGAAGTTGTCTCCAATTTATCACCTCTTTATCACATATTAGTTCATAACCCCATGTGCATCCATGAAAATGTAGTGCAATTTAAGGGCCAAATAGAACTATATTTATTATTGAAGAATTTCACTGGCTTTGTGTTTGTACTCTCATAGATTACAATTGCTTTTGCTCCAGAACTACTTCACCTTTGGCTTGATACACATGCCACATAGTCCTATATCTCTAGTAACATAGTAGCATAGTAAATTAGGTTGAATAAAGACACAAGTCCATCAAGTTCAACCTTTTCCTCATACCCCAGTAATTTTATAGCTTTCCTGATACCAATTAAGTTAGTCTTTATCAGACCTTCCTGATCTGCCTACTAATAAACAGTATAACTCTGTATGTTCCCTTTGGAAAGAAATGTATCTAATCTTCTCTTGAATGTATCCATTGTATCTGCCATAACCATACCTGGGAACTCTCCGGATTTGCCCCGGAGACTCCGGTTCTGACAGAGCTTTACCTGGTCTCCGGGGCAGAGGCTGATTCCTCCGGATGTGGGGAGTTTCTATTGAACCTCTGCCCACATCTGCTGTTTCTCCCGCTGTTCCTCCGTCCCCAGTCTTCTGTGTGACACCTTTAAGCCCTGCCCCCCACTTGCATCAAGCCCCGACCCTTTTTGACACAATTAGCGCCATGTTTGTCACCCCCGCTGAACAGAGGACTCCCCTCCAGGTAGCCCTCAACTTCCCAGGTATGGCCATAACCATCGCCTTGTGCAAAGAATTTCACAATTTAAAAGACCTCACTGTAAAAAAAACCTTCCTCTGCTGAAGTCTAAACCTCCTTTCCTCTAATCTCAAGGGGTGTCCCCTGGTCACCTGATCAGGCCTTGGAATAAATAGCTCACTGCAGAGATCCTTGTATTGATACCAAGAAGAATCCAAACCTGCGACTTAAAACCCAACCAGAGAAGATAGAGTAGTGAGGCACAAGCCTCGGTATCCAAAAATCACCGCTGACGGATAAAATCTATCAGCAAGAAGAAGACAACGACATCCTTGTATTGACCTCTCATATATTTGTACAATGTGATAAGGTCTCCTCTTAGTCATCTTTTCTCTAGAGTAAATAAACCAAATATGTCTCTGCAATACTGTAATCAGTAACAACACTGCAGGTAGTCACAAGATATGTTTCTAGAGTATAAAAAGTAGCATATGACATTGTTACAATTCTTCCTGTACTGTTTTTTATGTCTTATATACTGTACTTATTTTCATTCAATAAAGCATTTGAAAATTAAAAAAAAAAAAATAAGTAGCATAAATCCTGTGGCCTGGATTAACACTAATCTTGTATTAATTTTTTTTTGTATGCAATGTGTCCAACATATTTCAATGTAATATGTTGGAGACATCTGACACCCAAGAGGTTAATGCCTACGATGCTATAAACATCTCCAAAAGTTCAATGTGGGTTAAGAAGAGCAAACTTTCCTATTTTACCTCTTATGGAAAGGAGGAGACACTTCTGCCAAAGATGACAATCTAAGGTGGAATGAGCCCTATTATTCATGTTCCCCATTGTTCGGTCTTTTGTATAATTCGGTGTCCCTCCCACATTCATTTAGTGAACCTCCTGTAAATAGGAGAGCATCTAAATGTTTAATCTGTTCTTCTGAGAAATTCCACTTTGGGTGTTTTGAAGTGTTAACTTACTTCATTGTGGATATATCCATTTATCTTTTCTGTACCTCCACCCTCGTGATTTAATTAACGGTGTCAGCCTATTCTTATTGTTAACCCTCTGAGTGCCAGAAGGGATATTGTTGAAATAGGGGCAAATAAAGAGACAAAAGTGTGAACTAGTGTAAAAGCCCATGTACACGGGTCAAGGTCTTGGTAATGTTAACCCTTTGAGTGCCAGAGGGATATGCAATGCATAGCTTTGCAATGCATTGCGTACCCCTCTGGCACTCAAAGGGTTAAGAGGCCGCTACCTCACTGCTCCACGTGATGCAGTCTTGTGTCGCCTCACTCACGCGATGCAATCATGCACAGTAGTGATTGTCTGAACGCAGGCAGTCTCTACTGCACATGACTGCATTGTGACAAACATCCTAGCAAATTATTATATAGGATAAACATGTCACATAACTGCTTCGTTCCTGCACTTACTAATAAAAACCCTTCAAATTACATTTGCATATAACTAGCGTGTAACTGGCACAGCGTGATTTGGTATTATGGAGTTCATTTATCAACATAAAATAAAACAGATTACCAGATAAACTGTCTTCTGCTCATTGAAAAAATACTCAGGTATTTACCAATCATCAGGTATTTCGTTAACAAAAGTGAACACCTTGCAATGAAAAATACTAAGAAACTGCATCATAGGAAACAAATAAAAGTGTATCAAATCCCATGGGGCTTTTAACATCTTGAATGCTAGAGAGGTCTCTAACACATTGCTTTGAAATGCATTGGAGACCTCTCTACTATTTAAAGAGTTAAAAGCCCCATATATATGAATGGGGATTTTTATTAGTCCCCTATGTTGCAGTTGATTTGCCCCAGAATAGCATCTGTTCTTAGTATATCAGTTTCCGTATGTATGGGTGAATGATGGGAGATGTACCCTGGCTGCAGCTGATGGGCCTCACGTGTCAATGAATCAGAGAGTACAAAAATAATCACTAACTCAAACTCGTGTATTTTACTGCATATTTAGTCATACTACATGTGGTATACATACCCCATACTTAGAGTGACCAGACCTCACCTTTAACTGTAGACACGTAGGAAAAATGCATACTGCAGGGGTGCTTTGCTTTCAGTGCAGTCCTGAAATATGCCTGTCTTCTATGTGTCCCCGGTTAAAGGGAAGGTCTGGTCAGCCTACCCATACTTGTCTGACTTCCTGGTAATTAACCATACAACATTATATAAACTGTAATTGTATGTGTTTTATGTGTTTACTGATGTCAATGAATCCTCAGGATCAATATGAAAGTCAATTTTGAGGTGTTTCCATGAAACATTTTAAATTCTGTCCACTCATAAAGAAGTGTCCCTTGAGCCTAAATATATTAATCATATGCAAGTAAAAGAAAAAAGGCATAGAGCCTAAACTCAGCATTAATGAAATTGAGACTTGACCAGCATGCTCCATAAATGAAGCCTCTCTCTGTAGAACCTCAGCACAATGGAGATGTGTGGGTAGATACCATCTGCAACCGGAGGTGATGTTCTAGAGGAACAAAAACAAAATCCCAAGACATCTGCAGACTTGGGAGAAAGGGGATTCCCAGAGATATGGAATAATGGGAATTATCTGAAAGTCATTTATCACCACAGTGACACTAATGACACATACAACAGCCATGGGGCTATGAGTGGTCAATGCCGCCTACACACTGTCAATCCAGTTGGCACTGGCGCTTTGTGTACTCTGGCACCACTGTGCTGTTTCTCATTACCTTCTCAGGCTGGTGCGTTTGAACAATGAACTCCTACCTCCCTCTGCTTTATTTCTATGTGGTTCTTTGTCATTGCGCATCCGATCATACAATCTAGACACATTATGGCCTTCCAAAGGCAAGGACAATAATACACTAATGCGCTTTTTCTCTCCGAGTTTCCAGATTGGACATATGTCAAATGATATCACTGAGTTTGCTGTGTCAAACTGGAAAAGTGAGGGGAAACAATTTGGGGGCCTGCATTGCCTAATTCGATCTCCTCGTTTCGTTCTCACGATTTTTCTCTTGAATGGTTAGGATTAGGAAGAGAAAGCTTTGTTTTGTTTTGAATTAAATGCTACACAGTTTCTTTTTAATTCATTTAGTGGAAAGGCAAAAAGTGTTTATCTGAAAACTGACTTTTTAGTTTCTCTGTCATGCTTTGGATGGGAAACAAAACTAAGACTGAGTCATGTGCCACCTCTTTGCTTACAATTCTGCTAACTGATGCCAAAAACAGTTTTGTTTATATACTGGTTATTGCTTGAGTTTACATCATGTACAGCACATGAGGTCTTAATAAAATCGTATTAAAATGGAACAGTGATTTTCATACTGCTTTGTAAGACAAAATATTGCTAAATGTATGGGGTTTGGGAATTCTAGACTGGTCTTATTTGGTGATATATTTTAGTGGACTAATTTAATAATTGTCCATAAAATGCATACATTTCATTGTCACATTTTCATAGCCTTCCAGTTTTCATACACATCTCCTAGAAGATACTGATACAAAGCAGTATGAGCTACACAGCAAAGCACAGCTATTGGATTAGGATACAGATGTTAGATACCTGGGTAAATATTTTGTACAGTGTTTAACCATTTAGGGGCAGAGGGTTGTATAGTCATTACTTCACAATGTGGTTACACCCCTCTGGTCCTTTAAATTTTAAGTGTAACTATACAGTAGCTCTGGTGTGTATTCTCTTTCAACCTTTTTAAAACAATTATGCTGGATGTTTTGGATTTCAAAATAAAAAAAGCTAATAGAAATATATTATCATCTTCCATCCTTTTGGGATGAACTCATTGGTTGTCAGGCAGAGATTTCTTGTGCACTACTGTTTAATGTCTAGAGTGTTAGAGACATTTCCAAACACTGGTGATAGTGTTGCTAGTTGCTGGTTTTAGGAGCTAAGGTACAAAGCTCTAGTAATGCCACAGGTCTATGGGAAAAGCCCCTTGTCTCATGGAAACCTAGCATCTCCCCTGTCTCCAATTAACCACCATACATACTAATCACATTCCAGCTGTCAAGCAAAACCTAGTTTGACTTTATCATTCACCCATATCATTGTGTCTCCTATAACGCACTTATCTATAAGCTGTTGCTCTTTCCCATGTGTAGCTGAAGTAAAATACTTACATGACATTTGGAAACATTATGTAAAGCAACTTATATGACATTTTAACAACATTGGGGAATTTCTTTAGCAGTTACTTATGAAACTATATTAACTTGTTTTTGAGGCTACATTATAAAAATTAATGTTTTCAAACTGTATCTACAGCATTGTAAAAATGATAAACTTTACCACTTCTAACTACTGAGAATTCTGTCAAAATAAAACTTATATTTTGATGTCAGCTTTAAATATTAGTGTTCTTGCAATGCCTCTGAATAGAAGGCAATGGAGACATTAAACTCAGTTTAAACTATGAATTCATGTTAGATGATCTAAAGGTGGTAAGCACAGCTAGACCTGTAACTATCCTCAGCACAGCTACATGTTATTGTATTTGACTTTAAAGGGGAAATATGACCCTGACATGAGTGGTTAATATTGTATGTATCAAGGAATCCCCATCAGGCAATATACCTGGGGCTTGGGCCACTATAATGCATTAGTGCAGGCAAGTTGCCCAGTACTAGTAGGGAGATTAGCACCATTACATGCCGCAAGCTGGCAACAAGACTGTTAGATATAAGCAAAAAACCTGATGTTTAACACCCTCAACCAGTAGCTAGCAATGCCCTTGGCCCAGAAACAATAGTGATGTTGACTTCATTATAGGCTATAGTCAGGAAGCTAAAGGGGTGCAATTGTAGAGCAAACCCACTGCAGCAGAGTGACCAAATCTTTCACATTTCCATGATTTAAATGGGGCTTTTAACCGTTTCAGTGCTAGAGTGCAATGTATTGGAGACCCTTCTAACACTAAAGGGATTAAAAGTTCCATTTAACCCTTTTGTGCCAAGCAAGTAAAATTCAAGGGTTTGGCAAACAGGCCCACACGGTAAAGGCTGTTTATTTTGTGTGGCTGATTAATTAAGCTTCTCCCTGCAATTCCTGTGAAGGGAGATGGCTAGCCTAAAGCTGGTCTTGTTTGTGAAGAAGACCTTCCCTAACAGGGCAGGGCCAGGTCTATAGTTCAATGAGCCACACAGTCACTCCTATAAGATATCATGTGGCTCATTAATAGAAACCCCCCCCCAAAGAAAACAACAGTAAAGAAACATCAGGCAATCACATGATCTCCCTGCTGTTTCAACCTCCCTACTAGAAAGAGGTAACATTAGGAATCTCTCCCAACGTCATCATATATTTTGGAGACTTGGTGGATATATTGATTCACATTTTAAGTAGTTGATATGCCTTATTGTATTGCAGACCATGTGAGTAAGATAAACCTTTCAATGTGAAAGCTCCCAGTATTCATCTACAGGTACTTGCAAGTTTAGGACACCTATATGAGCCATGACATCAGGTATCACAAGGTCCCAGTGTCCAGAACCCAGAAGTATATGTACATTGACAGCTTTACATTATGCTCATGGCCAGCAGAGACTGGGAGAGATGCCTAAAATGAATTTCATAAATGGGTTCTAAACCTGACCTCTGTAGTTGTAGCTGAACTACAATGACACTGTCACCAGTTATCAACCACTGATATAGTGTGAAGTGAGGGTGGGGAAGAAGGTAGATAGATGATAGATAGATAGATAGATAGATAGATAGATAGATAGATAGATAGATAGATAGATAGACTGATAGTAAAGTATGCCAGGTGTAAAAAAAGATATATTTTATATAAAATATATACAATTTGGCTAGCACTGAGAAAGATACTCTGCTATGTCACATAAACTTGCATGGGTGACCCTGGGGGCAGTGATTTTTACTTTTGTTACTACACATCTTATTTTCCTGGTCTGTCACATACCCTCTTTCATTTCTTTTTTTCTTCTCCTAGTCTCCCTTACACCACTTCCTTTGTCCCTCCCACTCTCCTCTTCCAGTGTATCTCCCACCCTCTCATTTGCCTTGTCCTATGTGCCTGCCACACTCCTTTTCACAGTTTCCTATGTTCCCCCTCCCTTTCAGAGCTTACTATGTTTCTCCCTTCCCTTTGCCACTTATTATGTCCCTCCCACTTCCTCTTTCACAGTCACCATGTCCATCCAGCCCACAATCATCTCCCCGTAGGGTGATACATGCCTGTACCAGTTGAGGGGAGTTACTTTTCTTCTCTATGAAGATCAAGTAAGCTACGTATAGCACAGATGCAGGAAGTAGTTTACTTCATTGTCAGACAATACACACTGATTTCCCTACCCAGTTGAAGCAAAGTGTCACTGTGTGTGTGTGTGTGTGTGTGTGTGTGTGTGTGACAACAGTCAGGAAGCACACTCTACACCTCTCCCCAACTCTTCTTTGTGCATGAGCAGCGCTGTGCTTTTAATGTGAAAACAAGCTTTATTCTATGATCAACATTTTATCAAGAAAAACACCACGTGGAAATGAGCACTGTAAAATACCGAGTGAAGAGTTGAAGGTCCGCCAAAATGAAATTATCATATTATTTTATTATATATGTGTAGCGCACAGAAAAGGATCAATACATCAATTGCCTAGATTCCTATAAAGTGGCCCACCCACATCGCAGCCATTTCTTGCCTTGAAGTCAACCACCTTAGAATTTGGCCTTGGAGATTTGTGTAGTTTTCAGGGTCTACTGACTTCCTCTTGGCCCTGATGCACAATGCATTGTGATATGCCTGAGCCATTCTGGAGACTTGGCTATGCTTTGTTGTTCCATTAATCTTTTTTATTAACATTGTGTTGAGTATTTTCCCTTGTACCGAATAAACAGGGCCGGACTTGTTATAAGGCAGAGTAGGCATCTGCCTACAGGCGCACCCCACAAAGGGGCAAAACCCACCACCACCCGCATGATAAGGTCTGTGCTGAGAGATCTGTAGCTGCTGAGCTCCTCTGGCTCTTTAGTAATGCAGAGCGCTGGGAGATGATGGGGGCTCCAACAGCTACAGGTCTGTGCAGAAGCACAGTTCTCTCCTGCTGCTGTACCACCAGGGAGGTAGGAAACGGGTACGGGGGGCAAAGTGGGGGCAATGTGGAGCTGATGGGGGCAATGTGAGGGGTTCTAATGCATATCCATAACAATGTGGTTGGGCCACTTAATTGAAATCTAGGTGATTGTATTAAATTGTGTGTTATTTTTAGTTTGCTGTCTTTTTATTTTTACTGCATGCTTTTCTATACTGTACATATGTATGTAGGTCGGGGTTAACATCTATTTTTTAAATAGTTTAATTTGGGTTTATTTTCATCTCTTCATTGGGTATTTAAGGGTGTCATTTCAATGTGGTTTTGTCTTGATAAAGATCCCAGACAGGGATCTAAATGGTGATCATGGAATAAAGATTATTTTACATTAAAAAGACACAAGAGTGTTGGATATTGTATCTTGGCACCCAGGCATTGCTGTAACGTGTTGTGTATGCTGCCCTTCTCTCATATATATATATATATATATTTTTTTTTTTTAACGGATGTTCATTCTGAGATACTCTCTCTAAGAACATAGGTGGATGACCTGTCATAGGCTCCGTGATGTCTATGAGTCTAATAGCACACGTAGATTCAAGGTCCCATGTCCACTAATATAAGTTTCCTATTTTGGAACATTGACTATCCTTTCTGTTCATATCAGTTACCACTCTTGATTTTGAATGCTATCACCATGCATTTCCTGCTTTACCATATTACTTTTGTCTTATTCCCGTACTAGTTTTAAAGCCCGTGTACACGGGCCAACACCGGCGGCACTGCAGTCATGCGCAGTACTGCGCCCTGCTCCATATCAGCTGCGGCGCGGGCAGTCTCTAGTTCACATTACTGCAGTGTACGCAGCTGTCTCTACTGAGCATGATGGCTTCTGCCAAACATCCTAGCGAATTATAATATAGGATATTTTGCCTCCTGGTGCTTATACTGGGGATCTGATCCTTTGGCCTGACTGTGTGCCAGAAGGACACGCTGAGCATCAAGGATTGGTGATCTCCATGCCCTTCCAGCTCATGGGGAACTAAAGTATGGCAGAGAAGTAATGCGGGAGGACACTGTGACATATATGCCCATATCTACATTGGTCCCTCTGTACAGTGGTCGGCGCTGTCCATATGCTTGACCCCTTCGGTACAGAGGTGTGCATATCTAGGCAGTTCTTTACCGGGGTCGGTGCATTCCCGGTGTCCGAGAGGTTAAACTTTCCAGGTTTTAACACATTTCCATCTTTGTCTGTTCTCTTTATGTTTTGGCAAGGTCAACAACATTTGAGGTACCATTATTGTTATATTTTAATTATTTTATTATGTTTATAGATGTTCACATAAGTAATTTACTGACATCATAGGACCACTGATGTCAGTGCACGTGTACTTATGGCGTTCTCTCTGCCTTTGAGTGTATTTAAAGGGATAGTAATACTTACAAATTACTAATCCCCATATTGTAGGCATGCTAAAAAGAAACTTATTGCCCCCAGTGTCATCTCTCAAACCCTTATGGTTTCAGAGATAATAGCTTGAAAAGTTCCCCCCTCCCTCCACTTTCCAGAAGTCAGTGTTGTAGCTGACTGCAGGGGAAGCCTGCCGCACGGCAGTCATGCGGCTCTGCAGCAGAGCCAAGATCATGTTAATAAAAAAATAATTCTTTTACTGAAATGGTCTTCTACGTGTGCTTGGTTTGCAAGCACACATAGAAGACCGTTTCAGTGAAAGATTTCTTTTATACTTACACGATCTTGGCTCTGCTGCAGAGCCGCATGATGCATGTAAGATCGGATATCGCTGCAGTCAGCTAGAACCCTGACTTCATGGAAGGGGGAGGGAGGGGGAACTTTGCAAGCTATTATCTATCAAACCATAAGGGTCTGAGAGATGACACTGGGGGCAATAAATTTCTTTTTAGCATGCCTACAATATGGGGATTAGTATTTTGAAAGTATTACTATCCCTTTAAGGTCACTTAGTGTTATGCTCTTGTTGGACAGAATACAGTAAGTTAAATTGTAATTCACTACTATGTATCTTCAAACACAATAAAAAAAAACAAAAAAACAACAATCATCATGACCCCTGGTGAGGGATAGGCAATGCTGGAATTAATTTCATAGTTACTTTACCTAGAACTCAGAATCCATAGTAGCATCCTAGTACTGTACGTGGCAGCATCTGTACCAGGTGTGGACAATGTAAGGACCTTCATTTATTGCTGGACTGCAACTTCCATAATTCCCCACCAGACAAAGCCTGGCAAGGTATGATAGAAGTTGTAGTCTGTAACCCACCACTGTGTTATACTCTGCTGACCATGTCAAGATGGGAGCATAACACAGGTGAAACTATAAAATTGCAGAAGGTTCAACAGTGAACCTGAGACCATCACAAGGGGCCAAGCCCATGCCTTCTTCTTTCACTCTGCCTGGGGGGGGGGGGTGAGAGGCCTGAGGAACAAAGGAATGGGCCTCCATTCCCCTCCCAGGTGGCAGGAAAGCAGAGGGCAGGTGAGGCAGGATAGGTGTAGTTATGGAGAGGTGTTTATCATGTATAAGGTGACATTAGGGAGTGAGGGGGGATCATAACTCTTATCTTGTTCTTTTGTTGTGTGGCCACCCACCTTAACCTGTTTTTTTGTGTCCTTAGTCCCTAG
The DNA here is from genome assembly GCA_037306005.1 of Rhinophrynus dorsalis. NCBI lineage: Eukaryota > Metazoa > Chordata > Amphibia > Anura > Rhinophrynidae > Rhinophrynus > Rhinophrynus dorsalis. Next base: position 447,752,960 of record CM074720.1, on the reverse strand, counting down.
TGTCTGCAGCTGGAGTGGCTACAGAAGAGGACACGCTCAGGCTAGATGTCATTCTTGGATTAGGGTTTACAAATCACCTAGGGTCAGCAACATGCTTCTGGGCCCAACTAGTGTGGCTTAGCCAGAAAGGTAATGATGCGGGTGAATCACTGGCTTTGCAGTCAGGGCACTCAGCACACAAGCTGAAAGCCAAGTGAGCACTGTGTCGAAGGGCAGAAAAGCGGATTAGCCGTGGCAGATCAGCAGTCTTAAATTTGCCTCCTTAGCGTGATGAGGTATCTACCGCTGAGGGCAGGGTATGGGTTTCTCGGCAGTGGTGACTGTGAGTTTCTTACTCCCTAATCTTGCAGCGGCATGCAGCGGGGAGATGGCAAGGACCAGAGCTGTGGCTACAGGTCCAGGGCATCAAATTGAGGTTTGAGGAATTTTCCCTGGAGATCCTAAATAGGTCAAATTCATCTAATAAATGTTGTGACCTCTTTAATTTGCCACCTACATTGTTGTCCATGTATTTATTGTGTGTGTTGTGTTTTATTTGAGAATCATGTAAGAGACAAGGGCATTGGGACCTTATGGAAGCCACTCCTATGTAATCTCTTTGAGGCATTCTATTGTCCTGGGAATCTGGTAAAGAGCAATGCAAATGAGAATATGATGAGCCAACGAGGGCAAAAGCTATATCATTAAAGGCACAAAAAAGCTCAGTTATAAACATTAAAGTTATTCTTATATCCAATAAACAGCTTGAACTGGGAATCATAAAAATAAATAATCAGAACATTTAACAGCCTTAAAGGGATAGTAATGTCTAAAATAAAGTAGCTCTCAGAGTCTTCATTAAGGTAAGCATAACAATTTTCTCTATTTTTAAAAACTTACTTTGCTGTAGTTTTAAAGATACTGCATGTAAAAGGATCCGACTTCTGCCTCCTCTGGCCACCTCCCCTTGGAGCCACAGTCCTGTCATGGAACCGGACAGACACAGCAAGGGACAAACTTAAGACAGTAAGTAAAAGGTAAACCTTACTGTTCACTGTAGTTTGTCTGTCGCTGCTCTCCATCCGGACCATGCTTTGATGAGTATGACGCGGGCAGAAGGGGCAGAAGGGTGATCTTTATTTTAGACATTACTATCACTTTAAAATCACACAGGCCAGATGTTAAACATCTTTCTTAAAGGGATAGTAATACTTCGTTTTAACTTTATTTTATTTTGTAGGCATTAAAAAAACATGAAGAATGATATAAGTCTTATCTCTCAAACCTTTATGGTTTATGAGATATTCACAAGCAAAGTTCCCCTCCCTGCCCCTTTTTCCTAGTGTAAGCCATCTCTTCTCAGATGTGAGTCTGGTTGTATGACAGGACAGATAACAGAAGGGGACAATTTTCTTTGTATGAAAACAATGAAAGCCCTTCCCCCCTTGACAAGTTTTTCACCTTTTTCCCTTATCTTAATTGAAGATTGTCCCTCTCTGCAGTCTACCTGGGCATCTCCCTTCTGATCTGGTTGAACAGGGGGGGGGATACTTTGTTTGTGAATATCTCTTAAACCATAAAGGTTTCAGAGATAAGACTTATATCATTCTTCATGTTTTTTTAATGCCTACAAAATAAAATAAAGTTAAAATGAAGTATTACTATCCCTTTAAAGTGGAACTAACACCATATGACAACTTAGGTTCATTTGAAAGCTCTTTCAGAATCACTGATATGTTTTTATCTATGCCAGTTTTTGTATGTAAGACAGTACTGGCTGTCACAATCCTGTGCCAGATACATTGCCCCCCACCTTCCACTCCTTCATGCTTTTCCTTCGTCCCTCTTACTTATTTTAGTAACTGAATAAAGGGGATTCCTAACACACACAACAAATGACTGTTTATATTAACCATTTGAGTATCAGAGAATGTAGGAGTGGCAGTTGGTATGAAGATCAGTTTAGAATTTTAGCATATGGCCCACAGGTCTGCCAGCCAATACTGTCTAACTTGCATCAACTCACAAATAATAAAGCTAAGTATCTCATAAACTATAATTTGAAACAAAAACAGGTAACATAATAATTTGGAAAGTTCTTTCAATTGAACATAAGTTGTGAAAAGATGTTACTTTGATTTTTCCAGCAAGCTGACTCTATGGACTTTAAGGGAATTAACAAAGTTATGAAGTCAGATCCCTGGTTTCTTTTGCAGTTATGTGAAGACAAACTTATGAGTTATCTTATTCATTAACTCTGACCAAGAGAAATGACTCACATACAGGCTCATAGAAAAATGAATGGAATACTTGACATAAATGAGCAGATTCATTCAAGGTACAGAGTACAACTCTCTCATTCACTTCATCTGGATTATGGACTGTTGAGACAAGTATAAAAAATATGTTATGTCTTGGCGTGGAATGCCACTGATAAATGGAAATGTTTTTTTAAATAAGTGGGAAAAAATAAAAAAAAATGAGTTGCATCATGCATAAAGAGTCAATTCACAGCAAACTAGAGAAGGAGTTCTCAAGAACCATCTGTCATATTCTAGAATTAACCCTTTGAGTGCCAGAGAGGTATGCAACTCAGAAAACACCGAAAACAATTTTACCTTCCAGACTAAGCGCTGAACGGAATATACATCTTTTCATCTTAAATTTTGTTTTACAGTTGTTCTGAGGGAGCAAACATTCTTGCCTTTTCTGGGACTCAGCGACTCCCATAATCTTGATAGGTGTCTGAGAAGTGATAGACCTTTATTGTATGTAAATGGGCTGAAATATAGTAACAACCTTTCTGAATAGAGTAGCAGATACTAATCTCTGTAAATTAACTGCATTAGTACTTGTCTCATTACAAACAGAACAAGCAAAAATAACTAAATGGTGTCTAAATAGGGCAGTCTACACATGAAATAAGGAAGCAAATTTAGAATTACGTTTTAGGGACTTAATATAAAATATATGTTTTAAAGATGCTGACTGGAAGTACATGATATTTAAAGATGAATCAGCCAATTTAATTAATGTCTTAATGTTTCTTTAACCCTTTGAGTGCCAGAGGGGTACTCAATGCATTGCAATGCTTTGCGCACCTCTCTGAAACTGAAAGGATTTCTCTCATTGAATGTTAAAGATGTATTTGGTGTTGTGAAGCCTTTCTAGTAGTAATGAGTTAAACTTTACTGACCATTTAACCCTTTAAGGACCAGAGGTGTGCGCACACACACACATCTCTTACCCATACCATTACCACTCAACCAAGAAAATGGAATAACGTGTGACTTGGAGGAAAGAAAAGGATTTCGAATCAGAATATAGAAGACTAGTGTAAAAGCCCGTGTACACGGGCCAAGGTCCGGGTAATGTTAACCCTTTGAGTGCCAGAGGCATACCCCTCTGGCACTTAAAGGTTTAAGAGGCCGCTACCTCACTGCTCCACGCGATGCAGTCTTGCGTTACCTCACTCATGAGATGCAATCATGCACAGTAGAGACTGCCCGAATGCGGGCAGCCTCTACTGGGCATGACTGCGTTGTGACAAACATCCTAGTGAATTATTATATAGGATGGTCTGTCATTGGGTCCAACAGCCTATCACCCAGTACTTATGAACCCTCAGACTTCAATCCTAAGGGAACCGGTTCTATGCTATCAACTACTAAGTAAGGTATAAAACCATATTTATTATATTATTATTAAAAAATATTTTTATTAAAAATAATATTGATGAATCTCAATATCCCATATATTGGATCGATATATTGATCAAACACGATTTTCACAGATATTCATATGGATAGAATATTTTATTTTTTTATTCAATACGAAAAAAAGAATAACAAGACTAGTAGTCTTTATTTCAAACTCTGATCTTCAAATCACAAAACAAATCAAAGTGATAATTACTGCTCTGAAAATTTCCACTGATATATTATTTGCCCTCTCTTCAGACAACCACGATGTATAAACTTACAGCTAAAAGCCATTAATATATTTATCAATGGCGCCCAATTGACACCTATATCTTTAGGACGGGCCACTGCTGTATATTATATATTCACTAGAGTAAAAACCCCGTGTACACGGGCCATTGCTTTGCAATGTGTTACGTACCTATCTGGCACTCAAAGGGTTAAGAGGCCGGTCCTGCTCTGCATCTTGCCAACGACGCAGTCATGCACTGTAGAGACTGGCCGAAAGCACAGAATGCTCCCCGCATTCTGTGCTCCCAGCATTCTCTGCTCCCAGCATTCTGTGCGTTCAGGCAGTCTAAACTGCACATGACGGCTTCTGACAAACATCCTAGCGAATTATTATATAGGATTGTTTGGACCTGTTCAGATTTTTTAAGACACTGATGTTGAAATTCCAAACAATCCTGTGTGATAATTACTGCTCCCTACATGTCTCTTTTCTATCCTCTATTTTCTGATTCTAATTCATTAACTTGTGGTGAGTTGTTTTTTTTTTCAGAAAATTGACACAAATATGTCAATAGGAAAGAAAAGGACAAAACATTTATTAATGTAATATGTTGAGAACAAGAAGAGAAAACATGAATCTTTAGAACACATTACAATTTGTACAGTACATAAAATTCAATTATACCATAATATAAACATTACAATACTCAACATTGCATTAATAACCTTTCATTATTAACTGTTTGAGTGCCAGAGTGGTACGCAATGCATTGGAGAGCAATGCATTGCAAACCTCTCTGGCACTCAAAAGGTTAATATACATACCAACCTAAACAGAATCTAAACCTAACTTAAAGGGATAGTAATACTTCGTTTTATCTTTATTTTATTTTGTAGGCATTAAAAAAACATGAAGAACGATATAAGTCTTATCTCTCAAACCTTTATGGTTTAAGAGATATTCACAAGCAAAGTATCCCCCCCTGGTCAGCCAGATCAGAAGGGAGGTGCCCAGGTAGACTGCAGAGAGGGACAATCTTCAGTTAAGATAAGAGAAAAAGCTGAAAAACTTGTCAAGGGGGGAAGGGCTTTCATTTTTTCATACAAAGATTGTCCCCTTCTGTTATCTGTCTGGTCATACAACCAGATTCACATCTGAGAAGAGATGGCTTACACTAGGTAAAAGGGGCAGGAGGGGAAACTTTCCTTGTGAATATCTCATAAACCATAAAGGTTTGAGAGATAAGACTTATATCATTCTTCATGTTTTTTTAATGCCTACAAAATAAAATAAAGTTAAAACGAAGTATTACTATCCCTTTAACCCTCTGAGTGCCAGAGTGGTACGCAACATTGCAATGCATTGCATACCCCTCTGACACTCAAAGAGTTAACAAAAAAAGAGGGATCTTCCAACACCTTCTGCGATTGACTTTTTTGGGAACCACTGTACCAATTGCCCCACAACTAGCCACCTTACCAAAAAAAACACAGTGGATACCATCCCCAATATCCACACCTCTAGCCATTCTCCCAGGAACCCATGCTCTTGGAGAGAGCTGGCATGACCAGCCAATTGCTTTAAAGTTCCACAAACCCCTCCCCCACTCAGTGTGACAAAATCCACACACCCCAAACAGGAAATGACTATACTTAAAATACTCAAGGAGGGAGGAAGAAAAAAACTCCCAAGAAGAATCCAAACCCGCGACTACATACCCAACCCTGGAAGATGGAGTAATGAGGTATGAGCCTCGGTATCCAAAAATCACCGCTGATGGATAAAATCTATCAGCAAGAAGAAGACAAGGAGAAGAAGGAAAAAATTCACTCCACACTGTCTGCTGTACGCAGGAAGGGGAAGGCAGCCCTGTTTATTGGAGTCCGTACTCTTACCCTCCCCTACCCACTTCCAAGCCCAGGTCTCCAGTCCTACCCCTTCCTCTATACCAGCTGACCCCTTGGCTGTTTCATGGCTCTGTGCGATGTTCCTTCTCTCTTGGTTTTTCTTTAGTTATTGCATTTTTTCATACACACTGCATTAATGTGAATTTCAGTTTATGGATATACAATTATGTTGCTAAAGTAATGTATTTTTTACTAAAAAGTCACCATTTTAGTATTTATGTATCATGAAGTGGTGAATGAAACAGTCACTTTTTATATACATTTTTAGGAACAATTATTATTAATCTTCTTATTGGATGACCAAAGCTTTTTGCTCAGCTCTTTCCTCAGAAATTTCTTAATAATAACCATGAGTGAATTTATATCTAGGAATCATGTTCCCCAATAGACACATCTTCTCTAATGTAAAGAGTAGTAACCCGGCTTGTCTCTCTTTATAAAGAATGTCTTACATTCTCTTTATTAACATGAAATCCCATACATGCTGACTGCAGTACTTAATCTGAGTCTAAACAGATAGAACACATCCATACTGTGGCTTGGATATTTTAATTCCACAATATGAGCTAATGCAGCCTTATATATGAGCATACACTGGTAGTGACAAGGAGGGTATTTTGGACTGAAAGGTTTTGGTTGCTTAAAGGGATAGTAAAACTTAAAATGTAAAAAATAATTGTAGGGTTTATCCCCCTGAGTAAAACAAGGGTACTCCCACTGCTGAAAGATGTTTTATTCAAAAGTTATTACAGCTCAAAGTTGAATTTTTTAAGTGCAATATCACAGTGGCCTGAAATTGTACAGTGGCGCTGTTGCTACACCATCCTATGGAGAGCTCTGGTCACGTTTATAAATATGTCTGTCTGAGACTATTCTGAGAAAATTCACACAAGCGAATATATTTTCGCACACACAGCTGTCACTATTTTTTACCATTAACCCTTTGAGTGCCAGAGGGGTACGCAACACATTGTATAGCAATGTGTTGCGTACCCCTCTGGCACTCAAAGGGTTAAGAACAGGTTATACCTGGCATTAAGATTTAATTCCTACAACTCCTTTATTTTTGGCGCAATTAGTGAATATCTTTATAAATACATTGTTACACAATTCTTATTTGGCCAAGACCATTTCTACTCCACTTTTCAAAAAAGTCAACTAAGTGGAGTTTGCACTTAGAGAAAAATGTTGCTAAATATATATATATATATATATATATATATATATATATATATATATATATAGATATATATATAGATATGTATACTAGTGTAAAAGCCTGTGTACACAGGCCAAGGTTTGGGTAATGTTAAGAGGCCGCCAACTCTCTGCTCCACGTGATGCAGTCTTGCGTTGCCTCACTCATGCGATTCAGTCATGCCCAGTAGAGACTGCCCGAACGCAGGCAGTCTCTACTGCGCATGACTGCCTGAACACGGGCAGTCTCTACTGCGCATGACTGCCCGAACATGAGCAGTCTCTACTGCGCATGACTGCCCGAATGCGAGCAGTCTCTACTGCGCATGACTGCATCGTGACAAACATCCTAGAGAATTAATATATAGGATATACTTATGTCACTTTGAGACACTTTTACAGACATTTTCTTAATAACTCCAGTTTTATACATCTCCCCCTTTTTTACTGATAAGTTAAACCCTGTGACTGCGGATGTTTTTAAGACATCTATAATGCTTTTCTAACAGCATATTATGTGAAGAGATGCATTGAAATAATAACCCTTTGAACTCCAGAGAGGTATCCAACGCATTGCATTGCATTGCGTTGGATACCTCTCTGGCACTCAAAGAGTTAAATTCTCATTGCCTTGTTTTCAGGATATTTTGTATTCATTTTGCTGAGAACATATAAATGTAATGTTTTTGCCCTAGGAGTGAACTGTGACTATTAAATAGAGTTGCACCTTTGAAACACATGACTAAGAAAACTCACGTGCCATTGTGTTCTGTGCTGCTGGGGTTAATGCTCTGATTCCCGATGACGGGTACCCTGCCCAGCCATCTCTCTGAAAAGTATCATTATCACCTCATTCCTCTGACAGGCTTCTGTCAAACAAAGCTTTTGTTAACTTGCCTGGATCTGTCGTTAAATTGCAGAAACCTTCTTTTCCTGTCTTACATCCCACTGTTCTAACATCCATCACATTTTAATTTGCAAATTAGACCCTATTGTGATGAAAAACAATAGCAGAGATGAAGAACTGATGTGCCCTTTAAAACTCAAAAGGAAACTGTAATGTAAATAACAGTGAGTTTAGTTAATTATTTTATACAATATATTTCAGTTATGAATACTGATATGGCTTAGTCAATCTGTAAGGATTTCTATGTCCAGAAATAATTTTACATGTCAAGTTTAATTGTGTATCCTTTCCCATATAGTATAAATCTTGATTTATGACTATTTAATAATGTAATGATAATACATTACAGACTGACGTTTTGAGTGTGAATTACAAATGAAGAACATTTTATTGGTGCAAAGACGACCATGTATAAAACCCCGTTGGTGCTGGAATGGCCTCTTTTCATCTCATGAACCACAGGGGGGGTGAGTGAGCCAGAGTCTATGCTCAGACACAGGCTATTTGTGCAACTAGGAGCAAAACCTTTAATCTGCCTCAATGGCTGCGCCAAATATTTTCTGCATGGAGCTGCACAGATCCAAGCTTGTTGTGCTCCTAAATGCATGATTGTGAGTATAAAGAAGCACAAGGCTCAGTAAATGATATTATACCCCTCAGAAGAGGCAAGGCAGACTGTCCCCTTCATACATCTCAATCAATCAGAGAATACTGACCAAATTTATCATCTCAGATTTAGGGTTAAAGCCAATTCCATAGCTCAGCTTCAGAAAAATTGTAAGAAATTGTATGCACATATCAGAGCATCAAAAATGAATGGGAGAAAGAAACTGCTTTTGAGTGCTGCACTTGTCTAATGCCTAGGTACCAATCTTTTTGTCAGAAGGAATTGATTAGGTGGTCAGTGTGGGACCATACAGGCATTTTCAGACATTCTTTTGAGAAATTCCAATAAAAATGTTTTATTTTCTATCCACTGATATAGGGAATGTTATATAGGAGCATCTGAAAAATTGATGGCAGACCGTGCATTATTGGGTTAACATAAGGTAAAAATCTTTCTTTTGTGCATATTCAATTAATTCATATTGAGGACTATGAATGCTTATAGGTGAACACTGGATTATGGTGCTAGTTTAAACAGAAGTGGAAATCAGTGAGATCTCTTCCTGGTAACTGTATAATCCTCTTGGTATGGTTTTGTTCACATAGAAAATATCAGTACAATGATGATGTCTTCTCAATATCACCCTTCAGCAAAAGTATATATGCATACCTGGGAACTTTCAGTTGAGGGCTACCCGGAGGGTAGTCCTCTGTTCAGCAGGGGGTAACAAAAATGACGCTAATCGCGTCAAAAAGGGGCGGGGCTTAACTCGAGTGTGGGGGGATTTAACCCTTTGAGTGCCAGAGTGGTACGGAATGCATTGCAAAGCAATGCATTCCGTACCACTCTGGCACTCAGAGGATTAAATGTGTCACACAGAAGGCTGGGGACGGAGGCACAACGGGAGAAAAAGCGGATGTGGTAGAGTTTCAATAGAAACTCTCCACATCCGGAGGAATCTGCCTCTGCCCCGGAGACCCGGTAAAGATCTGTCAGAACCTGAGTCTCCGGGGCAAATCCGGAGAGTTCCCAGGTATGTATATATGTGCTGGGTTGGTAGCTTGCTGCAACATACTTGCATTCAGAACAAATTCCTGAATGAATGGTTGACCAACATTTCAGATAGTCATGTTAATGTGGCATGGTCATTTCACACTTCTCTGGAAACAAAATCACCAGGGATGCTCAGTAGGGGTGGGCAAAAAGTGAGACAAATTTTCTTGAAAAATGAACGATTTTTCTCTTTTTTCATGAAATCTTTCTCCTTTTTGCAATGCAAAAATTTTCTCTTTTTCACCTATTACAGCAAATTTTTCACCTATTCCAACACCTTTTTCTCCTATTCCAAAACATTTTTCTCAAATTCTAACATATTTTCTTCTATTACAACACATTTTTGCCTATGTTTCCTATGGTGCAACATTTCCCAGCACAATATTACTTCTTCTGAGGGCTGTAGTAGAGAAATAAGTAGCTGGAAGTCAAAGTTGTGAGTCCTACAGCAACATCTACCTTGAAAAATGTGTTAGCTTGCAGAGTGCATTTGTCCTTTGCCCACAACACTAACTTCCTGCTAGTAATGTCCCAGAAAAATATTTTGAATTGTGTATAGAGTAAAAAGTTTAATTGAATGCAAAAAAACGTATCTCTCAAACTGCTATGCCGAGCCTCTGTGTTGGCCGACATGGATCTCCTGCTGATAGCTTTACAGCTGACAGCAGGAAACATCAAACTTTGAATGCAGATATCTCTCAAACCATAGCGGATTGAGAGATACAGTTTTTTTGCATTCAATTCAACTTTTTAAGCTCTACACAATGCAAAACATTTTTTCTGGGACATTACTGTCACTTTACGTTACACTAACACATATTCAGATGTGTATGGTAGTAGTGGTGGAGGACTGGCATGGTGGGATTGGTGGGACCTTGACAAACTGCATCCACTCCCAGAGGAGAGGGATCATCATCATTTATTGCACATGCTGCAGCAACAATTGGTGCAGTCAGCTTTTGAACTACCACTCCCCCCCCCTCTTGTGCATTTGCTGGACATTACTCAAATAAGGTGTGTGTCTTTACTCTCTATAGTACACAACTGATGGAGTGTGATGTCTTGCCTTGGCCCTCAACAAAAAAAACAAAATCAACAACTTCTTTCCACAGACTTCCCCAGCACAGAGACAATAAAAGAAAAATTAGCAAGTAATATGTACCCCAGCTGCCTGTGTCTTACCAGTCATTCACATTACATTCACACTACATTTTGGGGTATTTGGGATCAACCTCCTTCTTCCCTTCCTCTCCCCCAGTGAGACCTCAGACTCCCATAACACAGAGAACAAAAGTCCTTATCTAAAAGTCTCCCTAAACTAAGCTGCAATTCCCCTTTATTTGCTGATCTTCTCTAGCTCAAAACCATGCTGCACTCTCCTCTCACAAATGGCATGCTGTAAGAGCCTGACACCCCTGTATATGGCTGTAGAAAAGTGGTGGGGGAAAATTTTCTTCCAATGCAATGAGAAGAGGGAAAATGCCACTTTTCGCTGGAAATTTTTCTCCAATTTTGGTTTGAGGCAAATGTTTTCACCCATCCCTAATGCTAAGGACAAATCACAACAGCATGGACAGTTTCAATAGAACTACATTTCGGAGAATATGCAGTTACCTATGCGATTAAATTCACAATTATACAAAATTGGAAAGGAGAGAAAAAAATGTGCTCACCCAGTGTTTCACTTGTAGAATACCATTTTACTATAAAGGCCTACAGCTTAAAGTTTACTAGAAGGCCTTAGTAGAAAACTGATTTGTCCTTCTGTAATGTTCATTAAATTCCATGATTCATTCTGTAAACTATAATATTTATTTAACCCTTATTTAACCTTTAAAGATGAAACTTGCTGTCTCATTCAGACAGAAATCCCTTATGACACTGTGTCCTTCACTTACACTCCACTCAGACTGGACATAGTAGGACTTCTCTCTAAATACTGCTGTTACAAACCTTTCACTTCCCCTCGTTCTACTTCTCCTCTTCTGAGTTACACACTGTCTGTATGTTCACTCCTATAGATCTACAAATTGCAATAATCTATCATCCACTGAACTCCTCATGTAGGGCTCGATGCTACTACCAGCGCTAAAACTATAACAGGCGTTGTTTTTTTTTAAATCAGTTTTTGCTATCCTATTACCTGACTTGTGAAAGCAAAATCAGCGGTAATTATACTTTCCGCCAGTCTAAAAAAAGCCCATAAGAAACAACTAAAAACAACGTGCAATTAGTATCCCATTACCCACGTTCAGTATTACCGCCTGTGTTGTGGTTACATTTCAGTCATAAATTTTGCACCTCAGAGGTTGAGGCATAGAAGCCATAACGACAGTTTCAAAACCATCGTTGTTTGTACAAAAACAGTGTACAATACAGTATCCGGCATAGAAATCCGACATAAAGTGCCCCCCCTCGACATATTAACCCCCCCTCTTAAAAGTCAACTTACAGTGCTTTCTTCCACCACATTAATCCGACAAATATTGTTCATAGTGTAGTTGACTTTCCAAGGGGGAGGGGGGGTTAAAATGTCAGATGTACAATATTCGTTGAATTAATATGGTGAAAGAAAGCACTGTAAGTCGACTTTGCAAGGGGAAGGGTTAATTGTCGACTATGAACAATATTTGTAGGATTAATGTGGTGGAAGAAAGCACTGTAAGTCGACTTTTAGAAGGGGGGGTTAATATGTCGAGGTGGGGCACTCTGTCGGATTTTGTTATATGGGGAACACATCTAACACTGAACTTGATCTTTCTGTCATCAAATGTACACCTATTTCCTTGGACTTTGACATTTTGCACGTTTTTTGTAGGTGGTTTTGTAGGTGGTAGTCGGAAAAAAGCAGACAACTCCAGTTCTGATACTACTCTGAAAAGTGCTGTCTACGCCAGTTTTGTTTTACCATGGTTCAACAATAGAATACCGACTTTATGTTTGCAAAATTTGCGCTACTTGTTTTTCTTGTAAAGCCGGTTTTAGCGTGGGTAATAGAATCAAGCCCGTACACCTTCAAATTTTGTTTCTGACTTTGAATCCTGATGTCATGTTCTACCCCTTCCCTTATTCTGGGATACTTAAACTGTGACGTGGCTGGGTTGCTTACCTTTTTTCTCTTTAACCCCTTAAGGACCGGTCGTGAGCACACGTGGCTGGCACTTAAGGACAATGGACCTTTTTTTTTCTTTGTTTCCAGTTCCGGACTCATCGAACGACGTGCAGTGGCGGGGGGAGCCCGGAATTCCATGATGGTCATAGCACGTCATGGATCATTAAGTCAGATCTACCCATGACGTGTGATGACAGTCAAGGGTCGTTAAGGGGTTAACATCTGCTTTTGGTCTATACAGATGGACAGCTGCTAAGACTCGTAAGGATGGTGTGCTTATTATAGACGTGCACTTTGTGATAGTAACCTCTTAAGTGTCATTTTTGTTTTCTTTGTCCAGTGGATTCAGGGTCTCTGAACAGCGTGCAGCTGTGCGGGACCCTTGAATCCCATGATGAGCCAGGACCATCATGGGTCCTTAACAGAAGTTTTCCCATTACGGTTATAGCACATAATGGGTCATTAAGAGGTTAATATCTCCCCAGTTTCCCACCTTGTAACATTCTCTACTGTTCATGTAACACTACACTCACAGGTAAACTAAAGTTATTTATTCCCAGTGCCCTTCTGTGCATCCATTTCCACTAAATCCGACCCTAACAAAACATACAATTGTGTCCTGTCCTCCACTTTGGACTTGAATGCTCTTCTCTCTCTACCTCCCATGTAAGTCTAATACCTGGTCAGGCTGAATAAAAACACCAATTTCCCCAACTGTACCCACTGAACTGAAAGTAAGGCACACACGCAGATCTTTTTAATACAGATTCCTACTTTCTTGCTGTAACTCCGCTCTCTCCTAGACTAAAAAAACAATACTTCTCAAATTGTATTACTCCTCATAAATCCACTGCTGATGTCTTTCCATACTACCTTTGATTCTCTCCTCCATCCTCCATTTCCATCCCTCTCAATTTCTATTTGTCCACAAGACTTGCAAACTTTAAAAAAATCCAAAGTGGAGCCCATCCAGCAATTTATTTCCCCTAGTCACAATATCCTTTGCTCCCCAACTCCTCTCCTGCTACTATAGACTCTTTTTCCCCAGTCACAGAGAAGAACTGACTAACCTATTTTCCTCCTCTTCTCTTCTCTCCCACTACATCTTCTTCCTCCTCTTCTTCTACTTAATCCTGTTCCCTCTCACCTTATCCAGTCCATTTTAATTCCTGCTTTGCCTTTGCTACTTTTCCTGATGCCTACAAACATGCCATGGTGGAACAACCATCCTAAAGAACAATGCTCCTGACATCTCCTTCTACCCATCAACCAGCCTTTCTCCAGTGCTTTGCATATCAGCTTCTAGAATGCCTAGTCCTACTCTCACCTGCTTCATTTTCTTAATATGATGTTGTGGATCTTTCCTCCACCAAATGTGTCAGTCTCTAAGCATTTAAATTAGATGAATTGGCTATCATTGTATCTTTCTATTCAATGCACTGTACCTCCATAACCACCTCTTCATCACCCCCTTTCCACCTCCTGTTTACCTCAGTGTTGGGGCCCCTCTGTTCAAGAATCACTTCTGTTTTCTGTTGTTGAACTGATTCTGTTGCACATAACACTTCTATGTGGATAAAAACTAGATTTATTTATCTATAACTCATATGACTTGAATTTCAGTCCACAGTTATAGATTATCTCTCTGCTATTTCAGATTAGATGGCCCATAATCACCTCAAACTCAACATGTCTGAAAGTGAGAGAATCCAAAATCCCACCGAGACCCTGCCCAGTAGCTCCCTTCTGGGTCACAGTAAATTGCAAAAACATATATCCTGTCACTGAAACATAAGTCTGATAATTGACTCTGTTCTCCTATTCTCTCCTCATATTCATGCTACTGTCAATATTCTGCCACTTTACATAATACAGTATAATTTCCCCTTAGTATGTCTCTGCTCGTCTCCTTCTCCAGTCTCTCCAATCGATGTACATCAAACTCAGTATATCATAAGAAATCCTGTTTCTTTCATTCAAAGCCTTCCTCTCGTCTACTCCCTCCTACATCTCCATGTTGATCTCCTGATTCACCTCAACTTGTGCCTTATAATCAGTCAGGGACACTTTCCTCATGTCTACAGAGCTCCATCATATCAAACTCTTTCCTCTCATTGCTCCTTATCGGTGTCATTTTCTACCTCCCAGCCAAACTTCATCAAACTAACTGGCAGTCCCATTCTTTACACATATGTGCCACTTATACTTTATCTTTAACCTTACCTGACCAAAATGCCAGCAATGTATCCTACCCTTACCAAGTATGTATTCTGTATGTCTCCTGTATTCACTTTAGATTGTAAGCTCTGGAGCAGGCTCCCAACTCCCCTTGTTTCACTCTGTTAAGCTTTTATGTAAGACTGTATTGTTTGAACCCTTGCATACACTTGTAGTGCTATAATTCATGATTTTAGCTACTTTGATGCCAGGGTGTTCTTCAGTGCATTGCTTTGCAATACGTTGGAGGCCTCGCTATTTGGTTTATCTGTTAATAACCAAATGAATGGAAAACAGAACTCCCTATTGCCCAAAGTACATCCAAAAGTGTTTAAGGATTTACTTGTGAAACAATTAGCTAAACTTTTTTAATTGTCACTGTTGACAGAAAAAAATCCAATTGATTTTTAATGTGGTCCTGTTTTACTAAAAGGATAGTAGGGAAGACTCAGGAAACTAAAGGCCTATGAATCTGATACTACTAGTAGTTGGAAAATTAATGGAAATTCCTTTTAAAAGAAATTCTTGTTACATATCTGGAACACGTTGAAGGCCCCATCTGGATTTATGTGAGGGGCTCAAAACCAAATGTAAATCACCTATGCCGTCGTACTTAGGCCTTCGTATTTGTATAAACCCATTCCAGCCCCCATCCCATTTTTCTCTTTTATTAAGGTAAGTCCCCTAATCAGTCTCACTGCCTTGTCATCGGCTCTGGGGTTCTCGTAATGGTCCTTGTTCACACCACAAAGGACACATCAGTCCATCCTTCCTAAAACCAGTTTTTGAAAGCCCCGACCATAAACTGAATTTATGTCAGTATGGATTTACAACAGGAAGTTCTTATCAAACAAATCAGTAATTTTTAAAGATTTGTTTAAACATGTCACTGAAATTATAGACCAGGGTGGGGGCAGCAGATGTGTCTTATCTGGATTTTAATAAAGTATATAACACAGAATATCCCATACCAGTGCACAATGTGGTGAGAACAATAAAGAAATTACAAAAAAGGTGATTTATAAGATGGATTGTATGGGGATGGGCTCATAAGAACTGTAGTAAACAGATAAGGTATTGACTTATGAGAGACTGATGTACTAAGAACATTAACAAGTCTAAGAAAAAAAATCATTGAGAAAAAAATAAAACAACACATTGATTTAAATGAGGTTTTTAACTCCCTGAATGCTATATAATTCAAAATATTGCATTGCAACAGATTACAATGTAATTCACCGTATCGCATTACAATGTGTTGGTGACCTTTCTGTCATTTAAGACCCAGTTAAATCAACAGAAATGTTGGAAGTGTTTCTATGTCCCCATAAGGCATTGTTGGTTAGTCTCGGATTGCTGATTTTCTTCATAGCACATCAGCTTTGAGGTAGAATAAGTAGAGGGAAAGGATAGATCACTTGTGGAGTATCTCAAGGATCAGTTCTAGGAGTCCTGTTCTATTTAATATCTTTATTAGTGAAACAATATGGGATCTTCAAGGGAATGTGTGCCCTTTTGCAGATGATGACACAAACATCTGTTACAGGACAGGCAATCCCGAGGAACAATAAATCAAAGTGAGGAATGGACAAGACAAGAGTATGGGATCCAAACTGTAATGCCACAAAATGTTATATAATAATGCATATAGGACCTAAAGACCTAATAATACTTTGGTGATGACAACAGCAGAGAAAGGCGGCAGGACTTAAGGACTGTATGTTGAAAAGAAAAGTGGAGAAGTTCCTCTGGGGAGAACTAAAAATTCCCAAAACTCCCGTTAGTTTAAATGGGGATTGTAAGCCGTTTTAATGCTAAATAGGTTTCCCAAGACCTCTCTAGCATTCAAGGGGTTAAAATTCTCATTTAAAGCAATGGGAGTTTTTAGTTCTACTCTACTGCAATTGGTTTGCCTCAGAATTTCTCCACTTTTCTTTTGGACATAAGGCCCTAAGTTGTAAGGGATTTTATAGATGATTAGATGTAGGGCAGTAAATTCAAAAGAAAAGTGGAGGAGTTCTGAGATAAACCATTTGCTCTATAAGGGAGAACTAAAAAAATCCCTTTGATTTAAATGGGGATTTTAACACCTTGAATGCTGGTCCCCCATTTAACTCAATGGGAATACATGGATATTTTTAGTTCTCCCCATAGTCCAGATGGTTTGTTCCAGAACTCCTACATTTTTCTTTTGAACATATGACCCTTAGAGTACAGTGCACAGTTCTGGAGCCCATAGGGTTTATCTGGGAAGATAAACAGGAGAAATTCAGGGGCAATAGAACATCCCCATGGGGACAAATGAAAATGTACTTTGATTTAAAGGAATATTAATGTTTCACAAAAAAAGCAGCTCCGATTAATCTTCATAGTATTCGGGTAATGGAGAGTGTTATTTCAATATTGTCAGAGTTGTAGTTCAAGAGTAATTGAATGATAAAGTACCCCCTTCCTGATCCTTTTACGTAGTGTAAGCCTCCTCCCCTCAGATGTGGAATCTGGTCCACAGACCAGACAGCTCACAGCAAGGGACAATCTTCTCACTGTGATCATAAGAAAAACTCTGTCCCCCCCCCCCCCGACAGGTTTTTCCTTATGCTCACTGAAGATTGTCCCTCTCTGCAATACATCTGGAGAGTTCTGCTGCTAAGAGGTGAGCAGTGTTACATCAGTAAAAGGGGCAGGAGGGGTATACTTTATGATTCAGTTACACTTGAACTACAACTCGGACAGAATTAAAATAACTCTCCCCACGGCCCAAATGCTATGAAGATTAATTGGAGTTGATTTTTTTTTTGTGAAACATTACTATCACTTTAAAGGGGGATTTAACTGCTTCAGCGCAAGACAGGTCTGCATCATATGGCAAAGCAATACATTGGAGGAGAACCCTGTAGCATTTGAGGGGTTTAAAGCCCCTATTTCAATCAATAGGGATTCTGGGAGTTTTTATTTGCCCTCTGTAATCTACTTGGTTTTCTGATCTTCCTGAATAAGAACACACAGGACCACTGCACACATGAGTTTAAACTTTTAAGAACCATTTGCACTGCACACCCCACTGGCCCTTAAAGGGTTAAGTACGTTCACACACTGTGTTTGTTTCCGTGTGAAAAAACCTGCAAGAAATGTTCATATACACTAACTCTTTGAGTGCCAGAGTGGTACACCGTTGCGTACCCCTCTGGCATTCAAAGGGTTAAGACCCAGAGAAAAATGCAACGCTTTGCTTCACAATTTGGTCCTTAAAGGATTGCTAACATGCAATACGTGGGTATAACGTTAACTATTTTGTACTTACAGTTAGTATATGTAAAAATATATTAGTCAAACTTTATACCCCTTAAACTCAATCCTATATTTACCTTTTAACATGTGTAAACTCTTATTCAGAAATCATTTGTGTAATCTTGTGTGTAATGTTTGTAATGACAGATACAAGCTACAGTTAAAGGGGATCTATCACCACAGCACAAATGTGTTTTAAACGTTAGATTATCTAGCGATTAGGTGGATTTCTTTATTTTTTTTTTATTCTATTTTGTCAAAAGTGAATGTTTAAAGATTGCACTTCCAGACAGACTGCAGGTACAGCTCTATACCTGCAGGTTGTAACTCTGCCTCGACTCCCCTCCCTCTATCCTGCCTCCTCCGATAATTGAGGCTTCTGTCTGTAGGCTGGAGCAATCTCATTGACATATCGATCTCTGCCAATGAGACCGCTCCAGCCTACAGACAGAAGCCTCTGTCATCAGAGGAGGCTGGATAGAGGGAGGGGAGCGGAGACAGAGTGACAGACTGCGGGTATATAGCTGTACCTGCAGCCTATCCGGAAGTGCAGTCTTTAAACATTAATATTCGCAAAATAGGATTTAAAAAAAAAATATATATATTAAAGAAATCCACCTATCACTAGATAATCTAACGTTTAAAACACATTTGTACTGTGGTGATAGATCCCCTTTAATTTATTGTGATTAGTATCCATTGCACTCCCATTCAGAAAGTCTGTTACCTTATCCCAACCAATTTGCAGATAATCTTGGACAATCAGCTCAAGGTTCCTTGGTGCACAAAGGCCAGGAATGCTCTTTGAGAGTATATGTAGGACTAGATGTTAAATGGTTAAGTGGGATTCTACGCTCTGAATCAGTTTGGAAAAAAATATCCAACTGTCTACAACTGTCATGTCCACCTCCATGGACATGACATCCATGACTGATTGAACAAAAAAAAAATCATAGTGGCCATTAGGATTTACTGGCCATAATAAGAGAAATGTGATCTATTATTTGGAGGTTCTAGTTATCTATTAACACGTTGGATATTAGATTAATCTACAATGCATTGCTTCACAGGGGTTAGATTAACCCTTTGAGTGCCAGAGGGGTTATGCAAATCATTACTTTTTACAAAACGTTGCATACCCCTCTGGCATTCGAAGGGTTTACTGCACAGTATTGAGATATATAAACTGGTAAATAAACTGGCTAGGAGCAGATGAATGGTGTTTGAGCAGTGGGCTAACACTAGCCACAGCCAAAACTTATGTGGTGGGTTTGACCAGCATTGCTAGGATGCACCTCACAATGTCATGCCCTCTGCATAGAATAAGGACTTTTTTACATGGGCAGCTTTTGTTGCAAAGTTTTTTACAGCACGGCTTTTTGTAGTAACTGATTGTTGATGCTTTTTTTCAGTTTTACAGTATTCCAAGATTTTTCCAGTATCTTATTCCTTCAGTATAAACAGAAATGACAAAATAAAGGAAAACACAGCTACCTTTTATAGCTGTGCAATATCAATGCAATACCATTGAAACCAATACTACAAATTTGTAGTTGTTATCACACTTTAAGAGAAAAGTCATAGCTTGCTGCATCTCTCTGCAACAATCCTGAGCAAGCTGCCCCTGTGGAATGCCCCATAGGACACAATGATTCATATCTAATTCATTTTTTCATTCTGTTGCTGTGACAATGTCCATGTGAAAGCAGCCTAAAAGGAATTGGACAGTTTTTCTCTCTCAGAGACATTTCTGAGTCCTTATTTTATCAGCCCCCCCGGTCTGTTGACTGTGGGAAGACTCAAAGGTATTCTGTCCAAGAGAGAGAGGATGTTAATTACATTACTTATTTCCATAAAATATCTGGTAATGTTTAACTGTTTTTCATTTCTGTCTAATTCCTAAGCATCCCTTCACTGTTTGGTAATGTGATGTTTCCAAGTCAAGCTAGGCTTGAATGATAAATTAGTCAGTGTTACTGCTTGGCTGCCTCAGTGTCCTCTGTATCTAGGTTAACCTTGTGACATCAATAGCTTCTCAAAACACCTTGAGAGGCAAAAAATCAAGATAGCGAAACAGAGATGAGACATGTTATTAACCTATTAACTGGCTATATCAATGATTATTTATCAGTGAAAGTGCTGATGGTAGTTCTTGCCATGACTATTTTTGAGGTTTGAGAGATAAGACTTATATTGTTCTTCATGTTTTTTTAATGCCTACAAAATAAAATAAAGATAAAACAAAGTATTACTATCCCTTTAAAGTCCCACTGAGGATGATGGAAGTTGTTATCCATCAACAGCTGGAAAAAGTATTAGCAACGGCCGTTACCTGGAAAAGGCATTACCAGAGAAAAGTACTAATGTTACTATATAGATCAGTGGTAAGGAATTACCTGGAGAACCAGAAGGACATGAATAACCGGAAGCAGTTCAAGAAAAAGCCACAAAATGGTGATAGGTTTTCATGGCAAATACAATTCAGGAGGGAAACATACAAACTTAGAACAAGAGGGCATGATCTAAAGTTAGAGGGTGGAAGTAATGTGAGTAAGTACTACCTTAGGAAAAGGGTAACAGACTCATGGAAGAGCCTCCCAGCAGAGGTGGTGGGGACCAACACTGTGATGGAATTAAAAGATCATTGGGATAGACATATGTCTATAGTGAGAACCATGCAATAGTGTGCATTTTAATTAGATAGGAAACTGGATGGTCTGGGTCAAGTAGTTCCTATCTGATGTCATAATTATGTTTGTTATAATTTCTTTATTTTTGTAACACTTCTTGAGAAATCCTAATTTATCAAATATTTCTTTAATAGGTAGCATTTGTTTACACACCTGTACTTAATATGATTACTTTGGATGTTTAGCATCTCAATTTTGTCACAATTTCCTGCGCTAAATTGCTCCCTCAAATTACTTTATATTAATTGTTGTACTCTATGCACTTCTCTATTTACATGGAGTTCTATTAGTCAAACAATGACACATAGATCTGCATTGCAGAATGTTATAGTTGTAAAGTAGGATTGTAGGTGCAACAAAAGGAAGCTGAGATTGATTTGAACACCAAAAGCTATTAAAAAGGATCTTTAAATTGAAAGCATGTCAATTCCTTTTTCTAGTATAGTTTGGGGAACATTGATTTATTACAAAAACAGAATCAAAGATTATAATGTGACCAGTCATGTGGATAGCACCAGTCATTTTGCAAGCAGGCCTAGATTTAAATCCCAAGTGCTCTTGGCAAGGCACTCTAGGTGCCTTGGGCTCCACCCATGGCCACACCCCCTGTCCTACTATTTCTTGTCACAGAAAATACACTTGGATTATAATAAGCAAGGACAAAAAAAAAACCTTTAACCCCATGGTTGCTATAAATATGTCCAACGCATTGCTTTGCAATGCGCTCGAGATCTCTGTAGCACACAAGGTGTTAAATTATAAACTGTAAAGGTGTATAAAACTGGTGCAGGAACATTGAGATTGCTCTTACCACATCCACAATTCAGAATGTGGTTGTGGCCAGCACAGCTGAGGTGCCCTTGAATATGTGACGCCCTAGGCAGTGACCTACTCTGCCTAATGGGAAATTCAGCCCTGGGAAAGAGGGTTGAAATTCCACGGGGAGATGCACTAAAGGGCAATAAGGGGCCAGGAAGGCGATATGGTGGCAAAGTGGTGTTGATGGCATATTGACAGCATATATTAACGTGTCTTTGCCATCATATTCCTGTAAATCTGCCACCGATCCACCACAATACATTGCCATGAATCCGTCATCCCTTGTATAGATTTACAATTATGCTCAACAATGGTTCATTTAAATATGAAAGTGCAGTTTTATGATCAATTGTCATATTCATGTGGTTGAGTTTATGTGTTAATGTGGTGCATTGCCCAGAGATGGATTAAGGCTGCTAGCAGGTACATCATTGTGACTCTAAAGGAAGTGGGAATAACTGGATAATGCTGGTCTCTTTCAACAATATGTGTATCTGACACAAGATGTTAGCAGTAACAACAGCAGGGCCCATGTCTCTGAACCATTTCTTGCACCCAGGACCCCCTCATATTGCCATAGGCCCTAGGCAATAGCCTAGGTTGCCGTAATGGATGAACCAGCACTGGCATCACCATTTGCACTAAGCTCTGATAGCGGCATTTTTGCTGTCAGAATTCAAAGTCACAACAATGCCTACCTGTGGTTGGTGATGTTGAGATCTCCCTGTGTCTCTCTGTATGGCTGCATCCATGGACACACACACGCACCCCTTAATATGGTAATGGAACAAAAAGAAGAATTATGTCTCTCTCTTTTGTATATATGTGCAGCCCCAAGGAAGACTGTTAGATCTCTCTCCCAAACAGGTTCAATGTATTTCCCTACCATCTCCTAAATTATCCACTGGTGAAAAAACTGACTGGGTTAGGTCACTAAAATATCTGGCAGAGTTAAAGTTTTGTTAGAATGGGTTAACAGGGCAGAGACATCAATGTATACAAAGCAAAGTGTATATAATGTTTAGGAGTTTTCTGTTAAATGTTGAGTTCCCCATCTTAATAAACTGCCTTTATACTGCTCCTGATACTCTGCAATAAGCATCAGTAAAATCAATATGCAGCATACTCTCTATATTAACAGATGTGAGGGATAGTGCTCGGGGAAGTTAAATCCGCTCACATTGCCAGACTTGCAGTATGCCTGGCAAGATGAGGTGTGCACCAAGCAGCACCACTGACATCCGTTCACATACCCTCACATCCAGTCCCCTCTCCAGATACTCTACACAAGTGCAAGACCTATGTAGCATGAGGAAGCAAGGCAGGAGCACTGTGCTAATTTGATAGCAGAAGGGTTAGAAAGCACATGATTCCTCTAAGTGTAGTATGAAATATATTTATTAGAGAATTATTGACTTGTATGCAATAAATGAAGCATGTAAAGCAATAGTAAGACTATGAAATAAAACACAATATAGACTGTCAGATTATAGCATAGCTATAACATGACTGGAAATTAATGTAGGTAGAATTATTCAAATAACACTCAAATATGTGGAATGAATAAAGCCCTATGTATGTATATACAGGTAAAGTGCAGATATACAGGGAGGGCATATAGTTATGGATATGAGTGGACTGTGATCAAAGACAAAGTCCATAAGTGGAGAGAGACAGAAAGCAAAACCAAATAAGGTTATGGATGCTTACAGACATAGTCCTGGCACAGACATAACACAAAGTGGCTCCACAAGTGGTCCGTGTTTAGTAAAGATGCACTTGAAATCAGGGAGGAGTGAGCTCATCAAATGTACTGATTCACTGTTCTCTCAGTAGTGACTGTCTAACTGATTTTCCCTTCTGCCCCAGTTCATTTGTCTATGCCACAGTGCCCTTATCCTCCTGCTGCTCTAAACCCACGTCTCTGGCGTCAGCCTTCCACGTGGGTGGCAATGATAATTCACTCAACACTTTTAGGCCTTGGCACTGGTAGAGCTCTGAAACACATTGAGAGACTCATCATAGTATCCATGTCTGGACAATGGCACTCTTTACTAGCTGAAAATTCTCACAGTGAGGCTGAAATACTAATAAGAATTGGAGAAATTGTGGAGCAAGCCAACGACACTATAGGGAAAACATAACCATTCAAAAATTCCCATTGATGTAAAGCATACGTTTAACAATGTGAATGCCAGAGAGAGGTCTCCAATGCATTTCTTGTCTCCATTTAAATCATGGAAATTTGGGGAATTTTTACTTGGACACTGTGATGCAGTTACCCGTGGATTGTTAGATAAGCATTATCCACCCTTAAGTAGAACAATAAAATGATTATAAAGATGACTGACAAGGGTGGTGCGATTGTCATCCAGGATGTCAAGGATTATTTGTTTGAAGCCACGCGTATACTTGGAGATTACAGATATTACCGCATCCTGCATGACAATCCTACCCCCAGATATATGGAAGAGCTACAAATTATGTTGGCTAGAGCATTTAGGAGAATAATTATAGATAAAAACGAAAAAAACTTCATATATGTAACTAACCCTAGGGTAGCATTGTACTATCATCTCATGAAGGTTCACAAATCGGTGGCTAGTCCCCCTGGAATACCAATAATATCTGTGATAAATTCTTTGACATCTAATCTGTCTGCCTTTGTAGATCACCACTTACAAAAACATGTCACTAGCTTAAGGTCCCATTGAAGAGACTCTCAACATCTATTGGAGATTTTAAAAGATGTTATGTGGTCAGAAAAGTATATTTGGTCGACCCTTGATGTAGCTGCCTTATATATTATTATACCACATAAGGGATGTATGGAAGCAGCAGAATACTTTTTAGCCCAATATGTCTTGATGCCCATGCAACAGAGAGAATTTATCATTGAAGTGATTCATTTTGTATTGACTCAATTTTTTTTTTTTAGTTCAATGGATGATTTTATTTTCAGGTAAGTGGGAAAGCAATGGGAACCAAGTTCACGTCAAGCTACGAGAATCTCTTTAAGGACTATCTAGAAGATAATATGGTATTTAACAACAATCCATTTGGTGCGGCCTTGGTTCTCTATCGGCGTTTCATTAACAATATCCTTATCATCTGGGAAAGGAGTCATTCAGATTTGAAGGAATTCATAAATCTTGTGAATCATAATAAGTGTAATTTGGAATTTACAGGTACTATACATCCATCAAGGATTCATTTTCTGGACTTGGAATTGGAAGTTGTAAAAGACTCTTATATTATCTCTAAAACTTTCTATAAAACTGTAGATAGGAATAGTTTCCTCTATTCTAAAAGCTGCCATCATAAAAAGTGTCTCAGAAATGTGCCTTATGGACAGTTCAGAAGAATAGAATAGAACTGCTCAAACTTGAGGAATATGATATCCAATCAGAGATTCTTAGGAATAGATTTTTGGAAAAAGGCTATCTGTGTTTGAAGATTCCTACCAAAGAGCGAGGAAATTTAGAGAGACTAATGGTAAAGAAATCCCAATAAAAAAAGATAAAAAAAGTCCAAATAGAGATCTAACACCATTCCCATTATTTATAACTAGATTTAATACAACCTCTAAGGATATAAATAGGATATTTGTAAAACACTGGAAGATTTTACCGAATGACCCATTGTTAAAGAGAAGTATTTCTAATAAGCCAAAAATAGTATACAGGAGAGCTAAAAACTTGAAAAATATCCTAGCTTGAGTAGATATATGGAGAAGAATGAAAATAATATAGGACAATCGAGGCAAGGTACAACTGGGGAATTTTTTAATGTATCAACTTGGGAAAAGGACCTAATGGGGTTTATAAATGTGGTAACATGAGATGTTTAACTTGCACATTTATTGAAGATCAAGCTACTAGCTTTAAATCCAGTGTCACTCTGGAAGAGTTCTTGATAAACAGTCGTTTAGATTGCGCCTCGAATCATGTAATCTATTTGATTACATGTAGTTCTCACCTACAATATGTAGGGAGAACAATACAAAATTTTAGAACAAGAGTGAGCAGCACAAAATGAATATTAGGAATGGCCTCATATAACATAGTGTGTCAAGACATTTCCTTCATCATCATGAGAAAAATGCTAGTGACATTAGGGTCATGCCTATAGAGTTCATTCCAGCTTCTCCTTTATATGACAGAGTACAGAGACTAAACAACAGAGAGAGCTATTGGATTTTTCGACTTTCTGTGATGTCCCCATTGGGTCTGAATGAGACTCTTGAAACTCCAAGATAGATCCTGAATTTTACTTAATAAAGTTTACATTTAATTTTCTATATAGTTTCAAGAGGTATTAGGATATACTGGAAGTATGTTTTATAAAGAATGTTATAGATTTATTTTATTCTACTTTATTCTTGTCATCAGACACAATACCTAGACTAGGTTTATTAGTCATTGTATATTTTATACACTATCACTTTAGTCACCTTATTCCATTACACGTTTTTCTTTCTGTAGTTTTTATTTTGTTTATTTATCAAATATTTCATTCATTTTTTATTTTTCATTATTATTATTTTTTTCATTTAATCATAGCACTTTAAACAAAGTAGGTAATTTTAATATAGTTCGTATATCTATTTCTATTCGATAGGATACGGATAGGTCTAGGTTTTTTTTATATAGGTTTAGACTTTATACATATATTTTCATTTTTTATTGTTTATCATGTTTTCATTATATCATTCTTGATATATATTATTGACGTATTCTCCTAAGAAATTAGTCATAGGAATTTTTGATTGATCTATGATTGACATATCCTTGTATTACCATGTCTGTGTTGAAGTGCCAGAATGTATATGTTTGCTATTTATGTAACTAATATTGTACGCCTGGGTTAATGTTACCAAAAATAGAAATGAGATCTTTAGACTAGATCCGAATTTTATTATATGCATGATGCTGTTTGTGATCTGGACGGCTATATTGATTCATCCTATATGTTTGGAAATCCAAACATTGTTTGGTAATAATGTTATTTATTACATCTTACAGTATAATCCTGATTAAATTTGTGTATCTGGGTTTAGTGAATCGTCCGCTCCAGACAGCATAGATGCATATATATGAAAACTGTTGCTGGTTTCGTTGTGCAGTCTTGACCACTCTACTGTTAATAATTTTATATACTGGATACTGTAATCTTCTCCAATGATATTAGCCATCTTTAGATAAGTGAGTTGTCATCTCTGCACAGTGTTATTTATATGTGAGTATCCTGTTAGTCTGAAGTAATACCAAGATGCTGGATTAGATTCTGCACTGAGAGGGTTAACTTTGAATATTCTGTCAGGAGTATGAATTGATTGTTGTGTTGATATTAATCCTAGACATTGGATTGATGATATTTTATGGTGGTATTTTTATATATATTTCTTTAGAAGAGCGGGCGACTAAACTCGCATAACATAGCACGTATAAGGATTTTTCTTGAATATTACTCTAGTTGAATAATATTTTGCATTGAGAGGGTTAGTATGATACATTCTGACAGGAGCATAGATGGACCCAATAATATCAATAGGGTGGTTCTTAAAAGAGTGTTTTGTATGAGCAACAGCGTTTTTTTTTTATACGTCTTTTGTTCTTTGTGTGTGACTCAGTGTTTTGAGAAAGCGATGTTAGCCACGAAACGCGTAAGAGTAAAGTCTACTTGAGAATAAGAAGAATTCTTTTATGGAATAAAAATGTATTATAGAGTTTTAAAATTGCCCTGCTTTTGATTTTTTTTTTGCTTTATTCCACTTTTTTATTTTATTCATTTATCATTATTTATGTTGGTTACTAAGTTTTCGTATATCCCACCTTTGCGCCAATCAAGTATATAAATTGTGGGACTACAAGCCAATCCATCATTTCTGGATATTGGAAAAAGAAACAAGATATTCTCCAGTATAAGGTGTTGGAATGTGTTGAATTGGATATACAGTGTTGAACACAGGGCCGGACTGGCCTATCGGGGTACCGGGAAAAATCCCGGTAGGCCGCCAGCACTGGACTTCCCAGGGGCCGGCCGGGGCTTCTTAAATAAAAGTTTGATCCTTTCCAGTCATCCGCGGCCGCAAGGTAACAGGCGGCCGCGAGATGTGAACAACCGCCAGCCCGTCTACTGAGTGGAGGCAGGCCAGGCCTAGACCCAGTGGCGTCAGACGCAGCGTGGAAAGCACTGCGTCTGCACACCGGGTAGGCTGGCAGCTCCTACCTTAAACACTTGTGGTTTGCGGATACAGAGGTAAGAGGGGGAGAAAGGCAAAAGAGGGATCAGTAGCGGGTAAAAGAGGCAGAGGGGGGTCAAAAGGGAGAAAAAAAGCCAAAAGGAGGGGGGATCAGGAGGGGGAGAAAGCGGCAAAAGGTTGGGATCAAGAGTCAAGAAGGGGAGAGAGAGATGCAAAAGGGGGATCAAGAGTTAATGAGGGGGAGAAAGAGGCAAAGGGGAGATCAAAAGAGAGGAAAGTGGGGGGAGGGGAGAAAAAGGCAAAAGGAGGGGGGTCAAGAGGGGGAGAAAAAGGCAAAAGGGGGGAATCAGGAAAGGGGGAAAGAGGCAAGAGGGAGAGAAAAAGGCAAAAGGGGGATGAAGACAAGAGTCAAGGCTGGATTAAGGCAAGAGGGGGAAAGAGGCAAAGAGGGGGATCAAGAGGAGGAGAATGGCGAAAGGAAAATCATGAGGGATAAAGAGAGGCAACTTGACAAGAGGGGGAATCAAGACTGGGTGAAAGAGGCAGAGGTGGGTCAAGAGTGGGAAAAAAGAGGCAAATGGAGGGGGGATCGTGAGGCGAAAGGAGGGGCAATCAAGAGGCAAAAGGAGGGAGGGACCAAGAGGCAAAAGAAGGGGGGATCAGGAGGGGGAGAAAGAGGCAAGAAGTGGAGCGAGGCAAAAGGTGGTATCAAGAGTCAAGGAAGGGGTGAAAGGGGGATCAAAAGGGAGACAAAAAGGCAAAAGGAGGGGGCTCAAGAGTCAAGAGGGGGAGAATGAAGCAAAAGGTGGGAATGAAGAGTGGGAGAAAGAGGCAAAAGAGGGGAATCGAGAGTCAAGAGGTGGTGTGTGTGTGTATATATATATATATATATATATATATATAAATAACTCTCTATTGTTCTGGTGGTGGCATTCAGATGTCTTTTAAAATGCATGTTTTCCCCTTTCATAAACAAGAAAAAAAATGCCATTATGTTATGGGGCTGGTATAATGACGCAATGCTATGGGGCTGGTCAGCAATTTTTTCCAGGGCTGGTTTTTATTCCCAGTCCGGCCCTGGTTGAACACGAATAAAGACGGGATGATTCTCTCCGAAAGTCTAACAGTCAGATGTTATATAAGCATCTTTCTGATACAGATCAAATGTGAGTAAAACTCCTATTGTGTTTGTGTACAATTATATTACATATAATATTGTACTATCAAGCTCTTTCTTCTCTTTCATGTTCTGAGATTTCTTCTTTGTACATCAGAATCACAGTTCCTACAGAACAATGGTTACCTCCATGGTTAATCTAATTCAGTCTGATAAAACTTATTGTTTGTTGTGATTTGCATGTACTGACTATTGTATGAAGGACACCTACCTAGTTAAGGCATTCAGTTAAATTAAGATAAGCCTGTTGGTACAGTTCCTTTTTAATGAATTTCCTGGTTGAAAGCACATAAGAACTGAGCCTCTGAATCCCTCACTAGCACTCAATCAGCGGAATTCATAAAGCAGACTTATAACTATGACCATACCTGGGAACCTTCTTGTTTCAAGCCTCCAGAGGTCCACTTAAGGTTTGTGGGTGGGAGAGTCCAAATGACACAATTCGCATCATATAATGAGCAGGACTTGAGTGGGTGGGTGAGTGGTATTGGGAAGAAGAGAGGTGGGCTTTGACCTTTAAATTGACAGAGAGTGGAAAGAAGAGCGAGGAGAATGCCCAGAACAGTAAAGTGACTGGAGTTACAAGGAAATTCACTGAGCACTGAGAATCAGCCACTGTCCCCAGAGATCCCATAATTAAAGGGTAACTATCACCTCAGTTAATGTTGCCTTTATTCCAGTGCTCCTTTGCACTGAACATGTAATCTTTTTTTTTTTCTTTTAATATAAGTCGTTATTCTCTGAGATGTTAGCTTTTAAATTTAATGCGGTGAGGTCAGGCCTGTTAATCTTCATCTGTTTCCCTTCCAAAGTAGCCCCTGGTTCGAACCTCCTCTGTTGATGGAGGATTTCTCCAGGTAAGCGATCTCTTGCCAAAAGATTATGTTAACTGTGAAGGTTCATTGGGATAAAGGCAACATTAATACAGATGATAGTTCCCCTTTAAGTATAAAAAAACAGAGTCTCCAGTTCATATCCAGAGAGTTCTCAGGCATGACTATGGTAACCAGCTTGTTTTTAACCATAGTGGATTCTTCCTATCTTTTACCCTTTGAGTGCCAGAGGGGTAGGCACAGACTGCCAACATCATTTATTACAAAATGAAATCGCATTCAGTGTACCCTGTGGCTGATGTATTAAGCAGCACTCAATCAATCCTGGAGAAAACCAATGACACTATAGTGGACACATAAAATTCAGTTTAAATTGTGAATTTAATCCCTATTATCTTTCAGACACTTGTCATTTATATATATTTATTTTTTAATTTGATCATTGTGGTAGTCTACAGCTAGTTGTTTCAGTTTATAATTAGCATACCTGGGAACTTTTAAAGCAGGGTTACCCGGAGGGTAACCCTGTCAGTGCCGACATGGGAGGAAAATGACGCAATTCGCGTCATAAAAGTGGCGGGGCTTAGCCGCTGAGGGGGGCGGGACAAAACAAAAAACAAAAAAACCCTGCAAAATGTATCTAAGAGGGAGGGGAGTGGGAGGAACCAGGCAGGACAGAGCACAAGTGGGCAGAGTTTCTATTTAAACTCTGCCCACCCGGCGATCCACTCATTGCCCCGGAGACCCGGTAATTCAGACTGAAATCCGGAGTCTCCAGGGCAAAACCGGAGAGTTCCCAGGTATGATAATCAGAGAGAGATAAATTAATTTACACACTGTTTAAAGGGATAGTAATGTCTCTTTTATATAAAATGTAACAGGGCTCAAAATGTCCACTCGCTACTAGCCAATGAAAATTTAGCCCTGGCGAGTACAAATTCAGCCCTGGTGGGTATGTTATGTCTTGCAGTGGCGAGTAACTTTTCATGTCTGGCTAGTAGCAAAGGACTTCAAGTTTTAAGCCCTGATGTAATATTGTAGGTATTACAAAAATAAACTAACTGATCAAAGTCCCGTCTCTCACACCTTTATAGTTTGAGAGATATAAGATACTAAAGTTCCCCCCTCCCTCCACTTTCACAGATGTCGGCTGTAAAGCTGTCTGAAGTAGACTCGAATTGTGCGCCTCTACGGCGGCTCTTTAACAGAGCGGAAATACCACTATCATTGGAACAGTCTACAAAGTGTGCCTGGTTTGCAAGCTCTGCTAAAGAGCCGCCGGCCAGTCTCGGGACCAGGATCTCCTTCTGTCAGCTTTACAGCTGACTTCCGTGAAATGGGAGGGAGGGGGGAACTTTAGCATCATATATCTCTCAAACTATAAAGGTTTGAGAGATGGGACTTGGATCAGTTAGTTTATTTTTGTAATATCTACAATATTACATTTTATTTAAAAGAGACATTACTAACCCTTTAAGACTATTGAGGCCTATACTTGGTTATAAGAAAGTGTGATCAGACTTCAGTAGGGATCACTGAGGTTGGTACACTAAGGTATTAGAGGAATTCAGGAGCAAGTCAACCGCACCATAAGGAACAAATAAAACCTCCAATTGATTTATAGCATGGACATTCAACTTGCAGCCCATGGGTCAAATGCAGCCAGCCTGATTCACAGGTGCGGACCCCCCCCCCCCCCGCTGTTTTTATTTTGTTTTTTAGCTATTTTATATCTAACTAGTTGAAGATCCCGTTACACGGGCCACAGTGACACTGCCAGCCGGTCGCAGGGCAGTCATGTGCAGTAGAGACTGCCCGAGTCATGGCTGATACAGAGCAGCTTTGTATCAGCTGCGGCGCGGGCAGTCTCTACTGTGCATGACGTCAGCACACGCAGCAGTCTCTACTGCACATGACTGCGTCGTTACACATGTTTTAGTGAAATATTATATAGGATTAATTAGCCCACATGAACAAGAAGGCCAGTAAGACATAATCCCATGCTTGCCAGTACCGTACAGTTCAAGAATAGATGTCTGTTAAAGGGATAGTAATACTTAAACTTGAAGTCCAAGTTTTCTTTATTTTTTTTAACACATTGCTCTATATTTGAATACTTACAGTTTTGTAATTCAAGCACTATTCAATCTGAAAAGATCCCCCTCCTGCCCCTTTCCCTGTGTCACTCAGCCTCTCAATCTAGGCTGGATGGAGCGTGGAGGGACAATCTTCAGTAAGCAAAAGGAAAATCCTGTCCTTCTTCCTCAAGGGAGTAGAGTTTTCCTTATACTTACTGAATGAAGATTGTCCCTTGCTGCATCTGTCCGGTCCCACGACCGTATTACATCTCTAATGAGAGGCAGCCAGAAAGGGAAGGAGGGGGATCTTTTCTGATTGATTAGCACTTGAACTACATCACTGTAAGTCTTCAAATATAGCGTTATGTGTTAAAAAAAGTAAAGAAGACTCTGACCTCAAGTTTAATACAAGTATTCCTATCCCTTTAAATATCAGTATTGTCATTGACTTGATCGATAAATTAATCAATCAGTATTTATGGATAGTTGACAGGCTATAATTCAACATGTGTATGAATAAAAATAAAATGCGACCCTCACACTTACGGCTTTCTTATTATATGGCCTATGAATGGAAAAAATGTGGACTCTCTTGATTTAAAGGAACACTAACATATGTTGATTCAACGTTAAATATCATGCATTTTCAGCTAGCAAATGTCAAAATAATTATTCATATGTTACATACCTGAAATATAACCTTAAACTTGCTTTTTTAAAGCATGGGAAAACTGGCCTATTGAGAAAATGTCTTGAATTTTTTTTTGTGATGGTTGCGTTCAGAGATCAGCACTAAAGTAATTTAATTGATTGTGATTAGTGCCCAATGTTCGTGTATGCAGAAAGGTGGTTATTTTACCCATTCAAAAATAACCCTGGACATCTCTGGTCACCCTGGAAAAGGCAGGAATGTCTGCTCCCTCAAAGCAAAGCAGTGAAGACCTCTCCAGTTCCCTGTTAAAGCATGACCTGTGAGTGATCAATTAGGACAGGTTTTAGAACAACAGGTATAAATCAAACGTTTATTGGTGACATCTGGTTTATCAATGGAAGCCAGTGTTTAGCATTCCTTATCTTCCACTTATACAAACCATTTGATAAAGTGAGACTATGGCGTGTGCATTAAGGTGTTAATGTGTGTACATTGTTCTTCTATATCTGTGTACTGGTGTCTGTATCTTTATCAGGGTATGGAGGTGTGTGTGCGTACATCATCATTACTTTATATTTGTGTACTGGTGTTTGTATGGCAGGGTGTGGAGGGTGTTTTCATTGATAATCCTTACACCCATTATCTTTGTTTTATTCAAGAAGTATATGGGTCATTTATATCATACAGTTAAACCTGGGGATTCTGCATTTTTATTGGTAACCCTCACTGGGAGTCTAGCTTCTTAATTTTTTAAAGGAACGTCAACACCTAAAATGACCTGGGGTTATACACTTTTAAATACTTTGTACTCAGTGCTAGCCTCTGTAAACATTCTATTAGTTTTATGAGGCCTAATATCTGCTTTTACATATGCACTATGGGGGTTCCCATTTCTGCTTTTCCCAGGGCGCCCATTACCATAGAAATCTAATTTGACAGGGTGTCTATGGTGGTCACTTTGTTCCAGTCTGAGGCTGCCATAGTGGATATACCTGGTTCATGGAAAGACTGATGATCAAGCTGAAATGGCTGAAATTATGAGTTTCTTTATTCAGGAACACTTCATGAGTCATCTGTGCATGTCTATCCCCAGGTGCACAGTGTGCATGTCCATACCTGGGAACTCTCCGGTTTTGCCCTGGAGACTCTGAGTTTGACAATGAATTACTGGGTCTCCGGGGCAAAGCCAGATTCTCCGGATGTGGGGAAACCCTGCCTACTTGTGCTCAATCCCACCCTTTTCCTGCCACTCCGTGCCCTCTACTAGCCCTCCCCTAGTGTATTCTATATGGGGTTTTTTTAATGTTTATTAGTCCAGCCCCCTCGTGATTAAGCCCCGCCCCTTTTTAATGACGTGAACCGCGTAATTTCTCTACCCTCATGTAGAGGGTTGTCCTCCGGGCAGCCCCAAGTAAAAAGTTCCCAGGTATGTGCATGTGTGACCCCAGACTGTGTCTGTCCTTAAACAACATAGAAGCCTGACACAGAAAATCACACACACCCACACAAACACACACAGAGTGCAGAGTCACCTGCTTTTATTTCCCACTCCCTGGTACGCTCAGATGGCCACTCACTTGATATTCTTCTTTCCCATGCTCAGAGTATCCTGTGACCAGTCTGTGGCCATGCTGCCCCTGGGGAATCCCGGTCAGCCAATCCCAATTCTGCCAGCAGGATAATGGATTCAAAATTAACCAATCCACATGTAACAGACAACCTTAAGACAATTGCCTTATTAGATTTCCCAGTAAACTCATCAGACCAACAACCCCCTGTGTAGTGGAGCGGGTTCTTGATGATCTCTACATGTATGCAGAGGCAATACTATGTTTGCGTACGAGTTGTCTATGCTGCTGAGCCTGCACATTCAGTGGACATAGACCCAGGCAAGGCCAGATTTACATCTGAGGAGCCTGTAGGCACATAAATCTGAAGCGCCCCCTCCCCCCACCAAAAAAATACAGTGTTGACTGAAATATAGTCTAGGTATTTAATAATGCCACCATCTGAAGTGAACAGATTTATATATAAGGCCCACAGGCCACAGGCTCCTAGCCGTGTATCTCCCCTTGGCCTCATCTCCCCTTCCCAGTTACCTGTCTCTCCCACTCTCACCGGCCCGCAGTGCAGGGAAGCAGCAGAATAAGTTGTGTGTGATAGCCGAGAAGTCCCAGCCACACCGAGTTCTTGTTCACCAGCCCAGGGGGTGGCAGTACCCGAGCCCCATCTGGTAACAAACCCAAGGTTTGAGTGCCATGTCCCAATGTACAATTATGTAAGGTCCCCAGAGAGGTAGTGGGAAATATTAAACACAGCACTCACTCTTTTTAATACCACTTGCACTGGGTACAGTCTTGTCAGTCAGGCTAGAGGCATATGTGTCCTTTCAATATGCAACATGACAATCTTGCACTGTCATGCAGCGCAAGATTGCCATGCCGAATTTTTTTATTCAGAAGACATTTTAAGTGGCTCATTTAGTCACACGCTCTTTCGCGTGTGACCATTTAAAAAGATACCCTCATACCTGGTGGCGGTGCAGGCTTACCTCAATCAAGGAAACCGTGGGTCCATGCAGCTTCTAGTTCTACAGTAGGAAGAGGCTGAGAGGCAGCTCCTCTGTGTGTGGCTGTGTTGACCACATTGTTTGCCCATGGGCTGCAGCTCCCTACAGGCTGCACTGAGTGTTTGAGAGGAAGCGGGGTAGTACTGTTCCAGACGGGCAAGTGGTAAAGTGAGGAGTAATGTGCAGCCTCCTTGACACTGACTCCAACTCTTGTCTCTCTTCAAGTTCTGTGTCACAGTCACATCCGGCCGGCACAGCACCCCACCATCGCACCCCCCAGTCCACCAGACATGATGCATCTAAGGAAAAGGTTGGCTAATTAAAAAAAAAATAAAAATAAAAAACATCACGATGACAGGCATCTCTCTGTGGGGTGCGTCTGTAGGCAGAAGCCTACTCTGCCTTAATGTAAATCCGGCCCTGGACCCAGGGCAGGGGAGCCAGTGACCCAAGAGACCTGGGGCAGGTATGGGAAAGGTATTGACAAAATAAGCATATTCTGGGACCCATGCTGCTGCAATACTGTAGAAAAAAAACAGAATCACAAAATTCAATGGCCCTTTGACCCTCAATATGTACAGGCTGAAAATGTTGGGCTGCACAGTTTTCAAGTTACAAGTGAATGTCTTTATCCCATACAGTCCAGGTGGAGCATAGTCCTAATGGTCTTCTGTTTCCAGAATCCACTTTTTCGGGTTTACCTCCTCCATGACTTGGTGAGCATGGTTGCTCACATAATGGGTTTGGGTGGACAGCGATCAGACCTGGGCTTAGGGTGCGGTGTTGCGGCACAGATGTCACAGTTGCCCTCGATGTTGGCTGGCAAAACACCTAGCTACCACTGAGATTTTAATTGAACAAATTCGTCTGCAGATTCCAAGTTATCTGGATGGCATTTAGCTACTGATTCTCGCGCCTCCCTACTACAACCTTTCCAGCAGACCTGCTCCACTAGCATTCGCTATTTCACCTCCTGGACCGCAGTATATTTTCTTCCAGCTATCAAACTCTTGCAAGCCATTTGGATTCTTTGTGCAAAGATTCAATATGTGTATCCAGGGTTGGGTCATAGTTCCCAGAACATCATTCAAAGTAATTATGGCGTCACTTCACAACGTGTGAGGATTGCAGCCTTTAATTGAGCGTAGTATCTGCTCTTTCCAGAGGGAAGCTGCCACATCTCCACCACTGAGATACCAGGATCTTCAACCCATCTCAGATCAGTACCTCATTCAAGGTGCACTGACTCCTGAAATCTATTGGGAACCTATCCACATCTCTGGATTGCTCCATTAGGGCTTTTAAATATGTGGTTGCATTTATTGTGCCTCTCAAAGCAGAGATTTAAGTCAGGTTATGGGGGCATGCTGCACCAGTCTCCTGCAGATGATCAATTTTGTTTTTGTTCATACTGCATCTGAGCAACAGCAAACCCCACCACCTGTGCTAACCTGCATCAGTTACCCCTCTGCCCATCAGGTCAAGGTACTCCTGGACCTGGGATTCCAAACTCTATTCTGCTCTGGATGCTATGGAGTGTTCCTGTGAAGAGTAGGATGCTGATTATATTAATGTATATTTCTGCTGGATCCATTCCTCTAAACCTCCTCTGCAACCTAGCTGTTGGGCTCAACTTCTTAAGTTATTAACAGCCCAACCATCATAGTCTGACATGCCCTGGGAGATCAGCCTGGTCACCCGACTGCCACCAGTTGTAATGGTCACCTTGTGCTTGACTGAGGCAGGTAAGGGAAAGGTTGTGACAACTGGGATATGGTAAAGAGCAGGTGCTGGGTTTAAGCTTTTATTATTAGTGGCGTCTTGACTCCCCTGACTCCCCACTATACAAAACATATACAATTGAATATTTATTTAACTGAAGTCTACAAGGCTGAAACACATGAGTTACCCTGCCATCCTTTTGTATTGGAAGTCACGGTGTCTAAGAGGTAATTGCTCTGCACTGTCTTTAAGGTAGATAAGGTAACAACCTTTCTGAATAGTAGAACAATGCATGCTAACCTCAATCCATTAACTATTATCTCTCCACAAACAATTAACCAAATTCTGTCTATATAGGACAAATACAAATTATTTGCATTAAAATGCAAATTTATAATTAGATTTTAGGGCTCTAACATACAATAAAAGCTACAAATTCTAGCTGAAAGTATGTGATATTTAAAGTTATATAACCCAATTTAATTTTAGATGTTAGTGTCTCTTTAAACCTTTGAGTGCCAAAGAGGTATCCAATGCATTTTGTTGCAACGAGCTGGATACCTCTCCTGCATTCAGAGGGTTAAAGGAATACTAATATCTTATGTTTAGTAGGATATAGTTGGATGCTAGCAACATTTTCAAGGCTTTGTTTCATAATATATCCTAGTCATCTGTAGCGTTAAATGGACTTTCCTTCTGGCTTTGTCTTCTGTTATTTCAGGTTTCTTCTCTTTCTTGTATTCTCAGAGATGTTTGCCCCTCCCCCCATTTTAATTTTTAACCAAAAAGTTAAAAAAGTGCCAGTGAGACACACGGACATATTGTCTGTATTATTTTTTCCTACTAATACACATGAGTCTGTTTTATGAACAGAGTTATAAAAGCGAGTCTCAAGCAGTCATTTGTGCTTAATTTAATAGGAATAACAACAGTAATTAAAAAATACCTATATTTATAGTATGTGAGTATGTACATATCTGGGAACTCTACTGATTTGCTGCTGGAGACTCCGGTTTTTTGCTTCTAATTACCGGGTCTCCGGGGCAGAGGCTGATTCTCCGGATGTGGGGATTTTCTAATGACAATCTGCCCACTTCTGTTCCCCCCAGTCCCCGCCCACTTCTCCTCCTTCCTCAGCCTATTCCTCATACGTTTTCTTCATTGTATAAGCTCCACCCCCACTCATGATTAAGCCACACCCCTTTTTGATGCAAATATCATCATTTTTTTCCCCCAGCAGCTCCACAAGACTACCTTTTCTGGAGAGTCCACAACAAAAGGTTCTGAGGTATTAGTATGTAACTAGAGATTCAGAGAGTTGTTGGTTTCAATGCATTGTCTAAAAACAGATCTGTAATGTGGCTTCACCATCCAGTCCCTTTAATCAAGTATCGTTTTGTTATGGACTTCAGTTAGACCAGGGATCTCCAAACTTCTTAATGGGAACTACTTCTAATTGATCAAACATGTACATATCTACTCTAAAACATATATATGAATTTATAACTGTATGTATTAATCCATTTCCAAACCTGCTCTTACCTACTCTTTGTTTCCTTCCACACCTCCCAATAACAAAGTGTGTAAATCCCCTGGAGCCATAGTGGAGGGGGAACATGCAGAGGGGGAGGGATTAGGAAGTAGGTTGGGGGGGATTGATGGACAGAGAGGGTTGTACAGGAAGTAAGCAGGAGTGCAGAGTGGGGAGCAAGCCTGCCCACGCACACTGATTGTGGGGTGGTTGTCTGTGGTGGGTGCGGTGGTGTCCTTGCTTCGGATGGGGTATGTTGAGTTGTGGTAAAATAATTCAGGATGGATCCATAGGGAGGTAACCCTAGGGAGGTTGACACCGGGTGTATGATGCAGGTGGTTACGTTACCCATTTGTAACTGGCTTGGTCTGGTACAATTGGGGTAACTGGTTAAGGGCACTTTAAATGGGATAATAGTTTATTTTAAGCATGAGCCAGTTTTGGTTTTGGCCATGCTAAAGAAATGAGAATGTGAAAACTTGGAACGGGTCTTATGGGCATACCTGGGAACTTCCAGTTGAGGGCTACCCGGAGGGTAGTCCTCTGTTCACCAGGGGGTGACAAAAATGACGCTAATCGCGTCAAAAGGGGCGGGGCTTGCCACGAGTGGGGGGGGGACTTAACCCTTTGAGTGCCAGAGTGGTACGGAATGCATTGCAAAGCAATGCATTCCTTACCACTCTGGCACTCAGAGGGTTAAAGGTGTCACACAGAAGGCTGGGGACGGAGGATCAGCGGGAGAAAAAGCAGATGTGGCAGAGTTTCAATAGAAACTCCCCACATCCGGAGGAATCAGCCTCTGCCCCGGAGACCCGGTAAAGCTCTGTCAGAACCGGAGCAAATCCGGAGAGTTCCCAGGTATGCTTATGGGGCAAGGACTATGTGGCAATAATGGTTGATATATGTTATTTATGTATGGCTTTAAACTGTTCAATAAAGTGGCCTGTTCTTACCCATTTAGTTGTTGGAGTGTTTTTATTCCTTATACCCTTATCCTTCTACAAGAACAGAAAACAAGTTCAGGGTGATACAATTATGTTACATGACATCTCATTTTCAGCAGAATTAATCCATAGTCATTATTTACTATAGAAGCCAAAACCTGTGGCTTTCCAGTGAGCCACAGATTTTCTGACTTTTATTAGAGTGGTTTATTAAAACATTTAAAGATTATAAAAGAAAGCTGGCAAATTTTAGTAAAAGAAGTGAGAGAATATGGAGTCCCACTGTGACTCTTACCCACTTTCACACAACAGATTTCCCACATCACTTCTTATATGTCGACATGCCAAAGCATTCTTTATGAAATGTAGGCTGCTATTATAGCAATAGGGCAAGAAAACCATGTAATTGCTGCGAGACTCTCTACCTGCATTACTATTAGCTCACTAATTGACCA
This sequence comes from Rhinophrynus dorsalis, assembly GCA_037306005.1. Lineage (NCBI taxonomy): Eukaryota > Metazoa > Chordata > Amphibia > Anura > Rhinophrynidae > Rhinophrynus > Rhinophrynus dorsalis. The sequence goes on along the minus strand of CM074720.1, from coordinate 447,713,085 downwards.
CTGCTGGGTACTGCATATGAAAGCTGTGCCCAGATTGGCAGCAGCCAATTGATGCCTACATTTCAACCACAGTCCAGATAGCATGATACTTAATAGGACCGGAGAGAGAGCTACCCACTGGTAACTGAAGTGCCAGTAGCTCACCAGCTAATTGTTGGAGACCCTGGTTTAGACAATAGAGTGAGAGAAATAACTCCCTACACCTTTAATTATATATTTTTAGTTTGTTTAAATATAGGTTTTTGGGGTATTTTTTGTTTTGTTTTTAGTTTGAGGGCTAATGTTAATAAATTAAGAGATATGGACCATTTTTGCATTGATACCATGATTTTATTCAATAGATCCCAATGAGTTGTGTGTAGGGGTTGCCCATCTAAAATTATCTGAAATTATATAGTTATATACCTTGTACAACATGCTAGAATATGTAAAACATCTTTCTTATTTGAGGCCTTAAATCTAGTGTTACAGCCTCACTATGGAAGCAGACATTCCTGCCTTTTCTTGTGCTCCCTGGCTCTCAGTACCATAGCAGTATTGATAGGTGTGACAGAGCTGTATAGTCTGTAAATAGACTGCAATAAGATAATAGCCCTTCTGAATAGAACAGTGGTGGGTACTAATTTCAATAAATGAATAGCCTTACAAAATACACCTCATTTCCAGCTGTGCAAACAAAATTAAGAAAATATATAGGACTGTCTAAACATTAATTAAAAATTGCAAAATTAGGACCAGTTTTATGGATTTAATTAAAATAAATCATTTTAGAGACTCGATCTAGAAGCACATAATATTTAAAATTACATACTTCAATTCAGTTTTTTTGTATTAGTCCTCCTTTTTTGCAATGCATGCCACTCTGGCACTCAAAGGGTTAATTGTAAGACAAGTTTTGGGGGGTATGCAATAAAGAGTGATAAACAGGTGATAAAGCTGAGATAACTTCTCCAGTGATATCACTTCTTCAGTTCCTATGTTATTGTATAGAGACTATGCACTAAGATCTCCAAAACTTAAGAAATGTTAGTGAATTGGCTCTACAGAATAATATAGGAACTGGAGAAGTGATTTCACCAGATAAGTCATCTCCACTTTGTCACCTCTTTATCACCGCTTAGTGAATAACTCCCTTTGAGATTTATGTAAGTAGCCCAGGTTCGGGAGTGATTTCTGAAAATATAATGAATTCTCAAATAATGTGCAAAAGGAGTTGGATGGATGAAATGAAAAAGACGTATTTAGCCCCTTGGCTGGGAACACAAAGTTGAACAATTCATGACCAAACCAGGTGCAACACAGTGGACAAATACAAATCCTAATTACTTAAATGGGTATTTTAAAGTGTTAGTAATGTCTGAGAAAAACTTTTTTGCATTTAGAAGAGCTTAAAAAGCTGATCTAAATGCAAAAAACATATCTCTCAAACCGCTATGGTTTAAGAGATATGGACGTTTAAAGTTTGATTTCTCCTACTGACAGCTGTAAATCTGTCAGCAGGAGATCCTTGTCGGTCGACACGCTGGCGCTTGAGAAGTGCCGGGATCTCATTATTTACATGGAATCCCATCATTGGAATGGTCTAAAACATGTGCTTAGTGTTCAGGCACACATTTTAGACCATTCCAATGAAGGGATTCCGTGTAAGTAACAAGATCTCGGCACTTCTCAAGCGCCAGAGTGTCGACCGACACGGATCTCCTGCTGACAGATTTACAGCTGTCAGTAGGAGAAATCAAACTTTAAACGCCCGTATGTCTTAAACCATAGAGGTTTGAGAGATCCGTTTTTTTGCATTTAGATCAGCTTTTAAAGCTCTTCTAAATGCAAAAAAGTTTTTTTCAGACATTACTAACACTTTAACAGAGTGAATACCAGAGAAGTATCCAACAATTCATAGAGCAAAGGGTTGGAGAAATCTCTAGCATTCAAGGGTCTATGAGGCCGATTTAAAATGATGCATTTCTTTTTTATTTATCCAATACTGTGCAGTTGGTATTACCCATAATTGCTCCAGATCTTCTCTACTCAATATGATTCAGCAGATTGAATAAGAAATCCCACAACAAATGCTTCAAACATATTTCTGTAAGATAGATAAATGAATATCTCCAGCTATATACCACATCAGAGTTGCAATACAAAAAAAAAAGATAATATACATTCTGTGCTGTATATCTTGCCATGTCATTCTACTAACTATTTGAGTGCCAGAATGGTAGCCAACACATTGCTTAGATAACCCCCTGGCACACAATGGGTTAGAAAAATTAACAGCCTCTTTTCGCATAGGCATAATTTTATTTTATTTTTATTTTTGCCAAAAGAGGAGAGAACTGTTGCTACCTCTGGCAGTAAATGAGTTAAAGTCAATTTTGTTATTTAATGTGGTTCCAAATGTTTGTGATAATTCTGTTTAATCAAAGGTTTGTCAGTCCTTGTGCTGTGTTGAAGTATTTTGATTCTGAAGCATTTAAAGTACAATAAATTTAAATCAAAGGCAGCAAACTTCTTATAGTAGAATTACCATGGCAACCTGAACGAGGAACAAGACAGCATATACAATCCTCAATCACTTACATTTTACATAGAACAAAGGAATGCAGCAATAATTATTACCATGCACCAATGCGTGTGGGAGAAAACACAAAATTATCCCCTGCATTTGGAAAGTACTTAAAATCCAAATACACAGTTATACATAATGAAGTTTTCTGTGCTATGTAGCTCTCTAAACCCCAAAGATGATTTATTGCATATTACACAAAGCAGGGCTGTTCCACAGGTGACCATTTGAATGCCACTGATAGAAGATTATGATATCTATTAACTCCTTAAACTCTGGCAAGGTCTCCAAAGCATTGATTCACAATATGTTGGAGAATTTGCTAGCATTCAAGACGTTACAAGAACACTAACATGTATAAATTATCTGTACATTGTCATCCCTCTGGTGCTAAAAAACACATTTCTAATCATACCGGCTGGTAATGTTGCCACCTTTTACTTCTGCCAAAACTATCAAACATGCCCTACTTTGAGCTGGCCTGATGCCATGAGTGTGCCTGTGTTATTGATTTGTTTTGTTTATTATTTTTTGGGGATGCGCAAAATAAACATGCCAGTAGCACTCTTTTGTCATATGAAGGAATGACCCATAAACAGGCCACTGTCAATACAGTAGCACACTTTAGTCCTATGAAAGACTGACACATAAACATGTCACTGCCATTAATAGTATTCTTTGGTCTTAGGATGAACTGACCAATGAACCTATCACAGTCAGTAGCACATTTTGGTCATTGGAAGGAATGACCCATAGACATTTCACTGCCATTAGAATATTTTGGTCCTAGGATTAACTGGTCCATAAAACTACCATTGTCATTAGTACACTTTGGACCTAGAAGGAAATACTGAAACATGCCACAAAACCGAGGACTGTAGGCATGAATGAATTAATAAAAAAGGGTGAATTGTGCTACTGAAATACTGAAGAAAGCTTCTGCACTGTTTCCTCCTTCTATATCTCTTTCATATTGGAATGAATGTGGAAAGACTGAATGAATGAATGAATGAATGAATGAATGAATGAATGAATGAATTAATTAATTAATGAAAGTGTTTATTTACATAGGGCCACAAATGTATGCAGCACTTTACAGTTCAAGGGTTTAGGCCAGAGGTTCTCAACCCATGCCCTCAGTGGCCACTAACAGTCCAGGACTTAGGAATTCCCCTGCTAGAACACAAGTGTGTTGATCAGAGGCTCATTCACACTGATTAACTCACCTGTGCTTTCACAAGAAAATCCTCAAATCCTGGTCTGTTAGTGGCCACTGAGGGCACGGGTTGAGAACCACTGGTTTAGGCAATCCATGCATGGTTACTACAAGTGCTTAGCAAAGTGAACAACTGGAAGTGGAGTCTCTGAATGAAAGCTTACAATCTAAAGTTATTAAGGGAAACATATAGAGTACATGAGGGCTATGTGCAAGACACAGTACTAGGTGGAGGAGAATTAATGGTGGGCTGAAAAGTGGAGCAGGCAGAATGAAAGAGTGGTGGATTGAAAGACATTTGACATTCAGAGAGTTAGGTATCAGAGGTGCTGCCGTAGAGCATCTGTGCAGTTTAGAAAGACCATTATTTCCAAAAGGATGAATGAAGCTGCCCTGGTTTCAGTAACTAATGAGTTGGATTGTTTGGTTCAAAACCAGACAGGTGGCAACCCTCCTGGCTGGCACAAGCCATGTGAGAAGAGGTCAGTGGCCACCAGCCGAAATAATAAACTGTCCTGATTGCAAATGGTTGCATCCTTGGATCCAGCATCCAGAGCACCATCACTACTGCACCCCATGAAGTTACACTCTGCATTTACAGGAAAATGGGGCAACACCACTTTCCCTGTCTCTGTGTTTGTACATAGCATTAACATAATAATATAGTAGATGTAGCTGAAAACAGACATGCATACATCAAGTTCGGCCTATGCTAAGATAGGTGACAACAAGCGATCCAGAAGAAGGCAAAAGATAGACAGATTGAAGCCATTTCCAATTAAGCCCCAAGTGGGTAAAAAAAATCCCTTCCTGACTCCAGAGGGCAGTCAGATAATTCCTTGGATCCTATCTGCTTTGCAGCCAACTGTCATAATTCTCAATATTGTTCTGTGTTAGATAAGTATCCATTGCTTTTTTGAAAGCTGCTACAGTATCTGACTGCATGCCCAACATCACAAACAAAGAAAAACAAACAAGCAGAGGAAAGGAACACCCCCAAAAACACCTTCCCACAGCACTCAGAGTAAGCAGCATAAAAAGGCTAAGTAAGTAACTTAGGAAATTGGCATTAGGCGGGCACAGAACTAGAACATTGTTTCCAGCTTTTTTTTTTCAGCTTCATCATCTTCATGATTAGGGGGGATCTACTAATACAATTCCATGCTAAGGGCCTTATTCACAGAGGAGCAATTCTAGACCATTAACCCTAGAATTGCTCCTTGCATTGCATTGCAACCCCCCTCCCCTCAGCACTCAAAGGGTTAATATTGCACCATGAAGAGAGAAAAAAATTCCCCAAACTCCCCAATGATTTATTTGGGTCTTTTAACAACTTGAGTGCTTGAGAGGTTTGCTTTGCAATGCCTTGGAGACATCTCTAGCATTCAAACTAAATCAGTGGGGACTTTTCTTTCTCCCCTGTGGTACAGTCGCTTTGCTCTAAAATTGCTCCTCTTTCCTTTGTGAAAAAGCCACTTAGCATGGAATTGTATTCACAGATTCCTCCCTATTGTTTCCATGAGAGATTCCGATCAAGAACATGGAGGGGCCGACAGGTGAAGAAAATCTGTGACAAACCAATTAGATGCCTTAAAGGGATAGTAATGTTTCCTAATAAAAGTAGCTCTAATTAATCTTCATAGTGTTTGGGCCTTGGAGAGTGTTATTTCAATTTTGTCAGAGTTGTAGTTCAAGAGTAATTGAATGATAAAGTATCCCCCTCACACCCCTTCTACTGATGTAACACTGGTCAGCTTATAGCAGCAGGGAGATGTCCAGGTAGATTGCAGAGAGGGACAATCTTCAATTAAGATAAGGGAAAAAGCTGAAAAATCTGTCAAGGGGGCAGGGCTTTCATTGTTCTCAGAGTAAGAATACTGACCCTTGATGTGAGCTGTCTGGTCTGTGGACTGGATTCCACATCAGAGGAGTGGGGGCTTACACTAGGTAAAAGGGGCAGGAGGGGGAAACTTTATCATTCAATTACTCTTGAACTGCAACACTCGCAGTAATGAAATAACACTTTATGGCTCAAATACTATGAAGATTAATTGGAGCTGCTGTTTTTGTGAAACATTACTGTCCCTTTCAAAAGGGGCCTAGATACTTTTTTAAAAGGACAGTACATAGAGGGCTATGTATGTTAGTATTGGGATTCATATTTATTTAGTGCTTGTTGGTCCAAGAAGAAATATGATTGCCATTTGGAGTCCAGAAGGAATTTTTTCCCCATTGAAAGTAGAATTTAAAATTGCTGAAATGTTTGGGGTTTTTTTTGCCTTCTTTTGGAAAAACAGCGGTAAACAGGAATAGGAAAAGGGTTGAACTTAATGGACACAAGTCTTTTTTCAACCTAAACTACTAAATAACTATGTAACTATATGAAATTACACTGTAGGGAACAAAAAATGTACCATTAATATAAATGAGTGATTTAACCCCTCGAATGTCATAAAGATCTCCAAAGCATTGCAAAGCAATCCATTGCAGATCTCTAGAACACTAAAGAGGATAAAAGACACATTTTAATAAAATGGAATATGGGGAATTTTTATCCCCTACGGTCTCGTTGGTGTCCTCCAGTTTCTCTTTGTACAACAGCCTCAATGCCTTTCAAGAGCCGAATGTGTGTTAGGACTATGTGTTTCATTTTCACTTATTACTGAGATGACTTGTCTAGTTATGTTATGATTCCTACTTTTTTCATTCTGCTGTATTTCTTGACATCTGAGCAAAGGATCATACAAGAGTAGTTGTTTTAATCCTTTGAGCACCAGAGGCGTATCCAGTGTATTGCAGTGCAATGTGTTGGATAACTCTCCTGCTCTCAAAGGGATAATGTCTTGATTATTCCTGCTCTCAAAGGGTTAAATGTCTTGGTTATATAGTGGCGTGCTGTTGGTAAGTAACCAGCGTGGACATGTTCTTTACCTTGTTAATATTTTTGCCTTTGTAAACAAGCATATCTAACATAGATGGTGTAACAGTTGATCACAAAACTATGTTAACCCCTTGAGAGGCGGAAAGGCAATGAAATGTGTTGGATACCTCTCTGGCACTCAAAGGGTTAATGGTGTCTTTATAGCAGCTGTGCTTCTTGTTGCAGCATACGATGTCTCAGCTTTTGTCCCCCACAATGTACTTGTCATTAAAATGTTATTGTTTATTTATCATAATTTTTGGATGATTTAATAAAGTATTTTAGTATGGATAATGTCTGTAGTGCTGCAGAAGTCAAATGTGCCCATACGCAGAGGGATTTTGGTTGTCACCAACCAGCGATCTGATCTCTAAGTGATTGCTGGTCACTTCTGCCAAAACACACACAGGCCGCATCGAGATGATTTGTAATTGAATTGTCGTTAACCTGTGTGTGGATGTGGGGCTGTAAGATCAGGTTGAAACAACCTGATTTCACAGCCCCATGCAAAATCAGTGTGGTTTGGTCTGTTAAAGGGGAACTACCACCCCGCAATAAGTTCACATTAATCAATTCTTCATCTGGCGACTAGCTGCTTAGTAGCGCTAGTCGCCAGAAATATTACCTGGTTTCAAAGATATTCCAGTTTTTCAGAGGCTCACAGTAGCAGGAAGCACGGACATCTTGTCATAGTGACGTCCGTGCGCCTGCGCTGTCAGTCCCTTTTGGAGCCGGCCGGCTTATTGCCTTATGCGAATACACCAAGATTTATCATGCTGCATGTTTACTGAAATCATTCAAGAATGTTGAACTTGAAACATGGCTGATCTTCACAGTGGTCAGTGAAGCTACATTGAAGATTGTAATGCTCATCATGATGTTTAATAAATGACCAATCCACTTAGCATTAGACAATCCTGTTTGCCAGTTGCTCACGTGAGCTGGCCATCAGGCAGATTTCTCCCGGCAACAAGGTCGCTGGAGGAATACAGGAGAAGGTGAGTTCAAACATGGACAAATTAAATGTAGCAAGCATGGTGGCTTCCACATTTTTTTCCTCAAGGGCCATACTGAGCAAAACAATGAATAGAGGGACATATACTGCAAAGCAATGAGTTGGACACCCTCTGGCAATCAAAGATTTAAACTGTGTTTTAATCCTTTGGATGCTAGAGAGGTCTCCAATGCATTGTGTTTGTGACCCTTCATACAAGGGGTTATAGCAGGGTCATCCACAGAAAGTTTTCGGGGAGGGTAAGGCCATGATATGACCCCCAAGCCAGCCCATATAGCCCCATTGTTTATATGGAGGGGGCAAATGTAGGGGTGCAAATGACTAGAGGGTTAGACAGGTGAGCAGTGCATTGCTCTACAATGCATTGCTCACTGCTCTGGCACAGAAAAGGTTAAATCAATGGGAAATGTATTATGTTTTTGCAGTTGGTTTGAAAATCAATTAATCCTCCTTATTTGCTCATGTGGCACATAGAGCGGAATGCAAGAAACATAAGCATTCACTATTTAGAGTAACTACTAGCGAATAGGTTTACACATGATTTTGTTGGATTGCGCATGAAAAAGCAAATTAGCGAACAGCTGTGCATATTGGTTTTTGTGGGCATTGTCAGGATTAACAACTCTGTCTGAGAATAGCAAATGCAACTAATGCAAAAAGGGCTATTGCGAACGATTTTATATATCGGTGTAGTGTTGTCGTAAAAGTTATTTCTTTATGCGCAATTCAAGAAGCATTTGTTACACGGCTTACTGGATTAGAACATGCGCAATATCTGTCTGCGCAGGAAAGATACCTTCAGCACATGTGCACGTTTCTTGCATTCCTCCCATGGTCTCTTTTTCCAATAACTAATAACTTAGGCAAGCCACAGAAAGAATATGAACTGTACATTTCCTATAGTATGTTGAGGTTGGCAGTGAACTAGGCTTGATAATTCATCAATACCCAATGGATATTTGGGAAGTATTGCTGCGTAATGCAGTGGGGAGCTGTCTATCAGATACACTTCTCTCCCTGCAGACTTCACATAGGTGCTTAGGGAATTCATCATATTACAGGGAGAGTGGCAGATCTGATACACTGTGGCACAATGTGGGACAGAAATGGTACAATTCTGTGGCAAACCAACCGAACCGCAGGGAAGAAATACAAATTCCCACTGATTTATGTGGGGCTTTAAACTGGGCTGTTAATTCCTTGAATAGAGAAGTCTCCAATGCACTGGGATATTTTTAGTCTTTAATGGTGCAGTTGGTTTACTCTTGAATTGCACCACTTTACTTAGTATACCAGCCTTTCTTTCAGATTGTAAGCTCTACAGGGCAGGGTCCTCTTGTCTTAATATATGAATAACTAATGTACTCCTACTACAAGGTCTGTACAACTATTGTACTTACTTTTTCTTTATAACGCCTTACTATACTTCTTCTATACTGTAATTTAAAGGGATAGTAATGTTTATGTCACGGCAGAAATAACGATACTGGAGTCCGTACTACTTCACCAGAGCTTTATTAGGAAACACACATACAGGCAACGGTATAGTAAAGAACAATGCAACACGGGTGGCAGCAATACTGTTCTTCTGTAGTACAAAGAACTGAGCCCAAATGATAGTCAGGAAGGACTTGACTCAGGTCCGCACCGGAGCTCCTCTACAGGCCCGCAACTGCAACACCAAAGGTAGGAAACGCCCAACCGGTCCGCACCTGTACTAACCAAGGTAGGAACACCCGACAGGTCCGCACCTGTACTAACAAAGGTAGGAATCGCCCGACAGGTCCGCACCTGTACTAACAAAGGTAGGAATCGCCCGACAGGTCCGCACCTGTACTACCAGAAACCAGGATCGAGAGTCCACTAGAGCTACCAAGGTGCCCAACAACTATCCCCTGGAGCGTTTGTATGCTGGTTGCGCAGTTGACAACCGTAGGCAAACCAAGGTAGATAGTGATATACCAGAATGCAAGGCAGATACGAAACCCTGAGCAGTAGGTCAGATCCCAGAGGCAGCAGGACCAACCAGCGTAACACACAGAACAGAAAATCAGGTAAAGCCAAACGTCAGCACCAGAACGGATAGTCAGCCAGGCCCGGGTCATTCACAGAGACGGTAGTCTACCAGAGCCACAGATTATGCACCAGAATGGTTGTCAGACAAGCCAACATCATACACAGAGCAGATAGTCAGAACAAGCCAGTGGTCATACCCAGAACAGATAGTCAGCACTACAACCTCCCAACCTCACTGGACACCACGAAAGGGCAACTGAGAGTAGTGTCCAGTGGGTTATAAAGACCAGCCCCCCGGAAGAGGAGGAGACCAAAAAAGTGTGCCTGCCCCTTTAAATACAGACGCGTGTCTAGCTGGACGCGCACCAAGGCACACTGAGAACCCGCCGGAAGAGGCTGCGGCAGGCTGCAGAGAGAGGAACGGACCGCAGCTGCCGCTGACACGGAATGCTGGCGGACCAGCCGCCGCTACTGTAACAGTTTCATAATAAATGCAGCTCCAATTAATCTTCATAGTATTGGGCCATGGAGAGTGTTATTTCAATTCTTTCATAGTTGGAGTTCAAGAGTAATTCAATGATAAAGTATCCCCCTCCCTCCCCTTTTACTGATGTAACACTGCTCACCTCAGAGCAGTAAGACTGTCCAGATGGATCGGACAGAGGGACAATCTTCAATTAACGTAAGGGAAAAACCTGAAAAACCTGTCAATGGGGGCAGGGCTTTCATTGTTCTCACAGTAAGAAAATTGCCCCTTTCTGTGAGCTGTCTGGTCTGTGGACAAGATTTCACATCTGAGGGGAGGTGGCTTACACTAGGTAAAAGGGGTGGGAGGGGGAAACTTTATCATTCAATTGTTCTTGAACTACAACTCTGACAGTATTGAAATAATACTCTCTATGGCTCAAATACTATGAAGATTAATTCCCTAGTGAGGACTGACAGAGCAGGCGCGCATTCAAGATGTCCGCGGTGCTGCCTGGCTTCCGGTCTTGGAAGCTTAAGGATAACTTTATTTGTGGGCACTTTTGAGAGGTAAAATAATGATTAAAAAGCTAGTCGCCACCTGCATAAGCATTACAGGACGACTTCAGTGGAGATGGTAGTTCCGCTTTAACAAAGAGTCTGCCCGCGTACAGATCCGAGTTCTGCTGTTTGAATATCTCTTTGCTCCACAATATATCGTGACAGGGAAGATGTTGGACAACAAGCCATACTGTATCTATATGTAATATGGATCTCTGTCCGCAGTAGGGGCAAGTAAGAAGTTGTTATGTTTGAACATTTTTTACTTTGAACAACTAATAAGAAGGATCCAATTTCATCTGCTGTTGGAACATTTCTTGCTCCATAATACTTTGAGATGGGGGAGATAACGAGTTACATTGTATCCATATATAATATCAGTCACTACCCGCAGTTGGAGCAAGTAAGGAGTTATCACTGAACAGCTAGGAAGGTGAACTAAGACGGGTGAGAATCTTTACACTGTTATCATTAATATTACACCTGCCTTTTATAATAACTTTCTTGCAAGTCTCTCTCATTTGAGTTTTTTCAGGGACATTTGAACTAAGACTGATATTTTTATTTCTTATACATTTTTATGTGAATTCACATCGCATAGATATATACATAATTTTGACATATCTGATACTGATTGTCATTTTTTTTGTAATAATAAATATATATATTAATTTACATAGAGAATTTGCGCTCTCCCTATAGTGTTCTTTTTGTTGTCCCATATTTTATTTATGTACACTATCAGAAATGTAGGGATAGCAACGATATTATCCTCTGTGTTTTAATATATAACTGTTACAGTCTAGATTAGTCATTGACGCCTTTTTACAATTTATGTTTGTTTTTCTTTATACATATATATATATATATATATATATATATATATATATATATATATATATACACACACACACACACACACACACATACATTCATCCATTTACTGAATACACACCTTAACTTTTTGGGTTATAACCATAATATGACCAAAATCTAAAATACACTTTTTTGTGACAGTTTTATAGCATACATATCTATTGTTCATCAGTATAAGTAAAGTATGTTGTTTCTATTCTCTTGAATTAAAGTTCTGGAGATGTGACCTGAAATGAACTAAAACTGTGACTTCCTATTTTGTGATTCACCTCCTACCCCATTGTCTTTGGTTTAACAGTCAGTGGGGAGAGAAGGCGGGTAAGGTGTTATCAACAAACACAATAAGGCTAATCAGGTGGGATGCAGGATACCCCCTGCAACTTCTGTTTGGAATCTCGAGGGAATCTCTCACAGGAAAAATCTCTGAGAAGTGCCCCACACTGCATAATTATACTACCATCGTTAATTACGTAGATGGGAAATCTATGGCTTTTCATGTTTTGTTTTACCACAATTTCCATCATCCTCAGCTGGTCCTTGCCCCTCTTAGGATGATGGGATTTGTAGACAAACCGCTGGAGAGTCATAGGCTGTCCATTCCTGTTACAATGCAATAGGTCTTTCAAAGTTCTAAAATAAAATATTAATGCAGTTTAGATGTCAACTTTTCAAAATGTGGCTGTCCAACTGCTGTTGGACTAAATATTCCATCATCCTCAGGAACCCAACTTTTCCCAGTTCTGGCTGAGACAATATAAAACATAATTCATGTGGGCAACTTCAGCACATCATCATTTCCTGAATCTGGTTGGGTGGGAGGTATCACATGAGAGAATGCAGCACAGCACAACACTCTGCAACTTGCATGTGGTCTTTGTGATCACCCTACTTGATCACAGGTGGTTAAAATCACTATTATTGATCTACTTATTAACCCCTTAAGGACCCATGATGGTCCTGGCACGTCATGGGTTGGACGTGCGATAAGGACCCATGACATGCCAGGACTGTCATGGATTTCTTGGTTCCCCACATGGCTGCACGCCATTCGGGGAAGCCACTAATCAGATAAGCCCCCCTCCCCCGCAAAAAAAAATGCTTCGTGGTCCTAAGGAGTAAACCACCTGTGATCAAGTAGAGATATCTAGAAAACATGCACTGTTGGTGGGTCCTGAAGACTAACATTGAGAATCACAACAGAGCCTACTTTTCACACTGGAGTGATATAGAAGGAGGCTCCAATGAATAACATAGGAAATGGAGAGATTCTCTAATTCACCTCCCCCCCCCAGAACAGGTATACGCATACCAGGGAACTTTTGAAATGAGCTCACCCTGAGATCTTTGAAATATTAACTCTTAATTCTCCCAAGAAAGTAGATTCTAGGTGCCAAGTCAATGTTTGCTCTAAACCAGAGATGATGGGTTTGTAGACCATTCCCATGAAGTAGTTCTTTTTAAATAACGTGATTTTGGCTCTGCTGAAGAGCCTCCTCGAGTCGGCCAACTCTAATTTCCTGCTGTCAGCTTTACAGCTGACATCAGGGATTTTTTTTTCATTTACAATACAAAATAATATTATTGTTTGACATCACTATCACTTTAAAGGGGGCTTTTAATCCCTTGAATGCTAGAGAGGTCTCCTTGCAAAGCATTCAGGGGTTAGAAGCCCCTTTTCAGTAAATATGAATGCTTATCTCTCCCCTATGCTGCAGTTGGTACACTCCAGAATTGCTCCTTTTTGATTTTCTGGACCTTGGTATCTTATGTCACATGCCAATGTTAAAAAAACACACCACAAAAGTGATATTTTTTGGAGTGTTTCCAATTTGGCATCCCCTGACTTTCATAAAGTGATGCAGTCCTATATCATAAATCCCTCCATGTTGTTTTATGTACTAATGTATACAGTCCCATTAACGCTTTGAGAGCCACTCTGGCACTCAAAGGGTTAACATACATACAATGTTTTATTTGTATAAATTGTCTGATTTGCCCTTCATTACAAACACACCCTTACTGGATCTCTGATTACTTTAAAATATAGGTATTTCAGTATAACTTGTGACACATACAAAGAATATTCATTTCTCTGAGTTTTAAAAATTAAATTGAAAAAACAAACATAAAATGTAAATAAATCTAAATAATAAACATACAAAAAAGGAGAAATTATGGCTCAAAATGTGATTAACCCCTTGATTACAATTGGCTGGATACCCCTCTGACACTCAAAAGGTTAAAAAGCCCTATTTAAACTAATGGGAACAGTTTTTTCCTTCCCTTGGATGCTGTTTGTATGCCCCATAATTGCACCTTTTTAGCTTCCTGAGTAAGCAAAAAATTTACAAAATAATGTATTTTTAATTTGTATTCATACCTATAATATGTACCTATAATATGTACAGCTTAGACAGTCTCTCTCTTTCTTTTTAATATTTATATTTATCCACATACCTCCTAAGTGTCCCTCTTTAGGAGGGACAATCCCCCTTTGAGACCCAAATCCCTCTGTCCCTCTTTCCCAACATGATGTCCCTATGTTTAGGAGATCAGACTGTGTGGTGTGTATATAAGTGTATCATCCTGGTGTCCCTGTGTTTAGGAGATCAGACTGTGTGGTGTGTGTACATAAGTGTATCATATTGCTCCACTCCAATAAAACTCACATTAATGTTTGTTTAACCCCTTAACGACACATGATGTACATGTACGTCATGATGTTAGGGTCCCTAAAGGACTAAGGATGAACATGTACGTCATGTAATTCTGGGCTCCCCGCACGGCTGCACGCCATTCGGGTAGTCTGGAATCGAACGGTTAAAAAAAAAAAAAATGCTCAGTGGTCCTTTACCCCTTAAAGGGATAGTAATACTTCGTTTTAACTTTATTTTATTTTGTAGGCATTAAAAAAACATGAAGAATGATATAAGTCTTATCTCTCAAACCTTTATGGTTTAAGAGATATTCACTAACAAAGTATCCCCCCCCTGTTCAACCAGATCAGAAGGGAGGTGCCCAGGTAGACTGCAGAGAGGGACAATCTTCAATTAAGATAAGGGAAAAAGCTGAAAAACTTGTCAAGGGGGGAAGGGCTTTCATTGTTTTCATACAAAGAAAATTGTCCCCTTCTGTTATCTGTCTGGTCATACAACCTGATCCACATCTGAGAAGAGATGGCTTACACTAGGTAAAAGGGGCGGGGAGGGGAACTTTGCTTGTGAATATCTCAAACCATAAAGGATTGAGAGATAAGACTTATATCATTCTTCATGTTTTTTTAATGCCTACAAAATAAAATAAAGTTAAAACGAAGTATTACTATCCCTTTAAGGACCAGAGGTCCTGGGATGTTTACATCCCATAAGGACAGCTTTGATCCTTGCTGATGCACCAGTACACGTGACCTGTTATGCGTACCGGCACGCCGCTTTGGGGCCTAAAAGAGATCGCTCCAGTCTTGGAGCGGTCAATTTTAGGCCCCGTTTTTACTTACAGCGCTCCCGGTGGAACGATGTAAGTAAAAAGTATGTGACGTACTATGACCGTCATCGGTCTTAAAGGGATAGTAATACTTTGTTTTATCTTTATTTTATTTTGTAGGCATTAAAAAACATGAAGAACGATATGAGTCTTATCTCTCAAAACTTTATGGTTTAAGAGATATTCACAAGCAAAGTATCCCCCCCTCTGTTCAGCCAGATCAGAAGGGAGGTGCCCAGGTAGACTGCAGAGAGGGACAATCTTCAATTAAGATAAGGGAAAAAGCTGAAAAACTTGTCAAGGCGGGAAGAGCTTTCATTATTTTCATACAAAGAAGATTGTCCCCTGCTGTTATCTGTCTGGTCTTACAACCAGATTCACATCTGAGAAGAGATTGTTTACACTAGGACAAAGGGGCGGGAGGGGGAAACTTTGCTTGTGAATATCTCTTAAACCATAAAGGTTTGAGAGATAAGACATATCAATATTCATGTTTTTTTAATGCCTACAAAATAAAATAAATTTAAAACGAAGTATTACTATGTATTGGCAATGCCCCGCCCAGCAGCAACAGTTCCTAAAACTAAAGTGTCCCCTTTTTGGCCATTTGAAATGTTGGGACATGTGTATCCATATAACACTACACAGAGAGCTATCTACAAACACATTCACAGTATATAGAATTAGGTTTTTTTAACTAACATTCAATTTATACTTTTATAACCCTACTAGTTTAAGAGCCCGTTACACGGGCCACAGTGTCACAGCCAGCCGGTCGCGGTGCAGTCATGCTCAGTAGAATCGCGGTGCAGGCAGACTCTACTGCGCTTGACTGTAGCACGCGCAGCAGTGTCTACTGCGCATGACGCGGCGTTACACACGATTTAGCGAATTATTATATAGGATACTTTGATACACATTCTTGTTCACTGGTGGTGAAAGGCTTCTACTCACTACTTACTTTCTGCACCATAATCCCAGATTATTAAATGTGATTGAAGCACAAATAACAAAGAAAAAGTGTGTAACTGGAGCACTGATAGAATCAGCCACTCATAACGGCTCATATTTGTACATGCACCTAATACCTATTACATAGTTATACACGCAAAAAGAAAAAAGGAAAAAATAGATATTTTGAGGGGCACGCAAGTGGTAGTGTTACTATAGTACAGTATCAGTTTATTGTGCACAACTAATGGTGAAAGTAATTAAAATAGAACCTTTATTAAAAGAAAAGAATATAAAAACTTGAATAAAATTGTTCAAGTGGACTTCTAATCACCAACAGTACCCTTCTTAGTAATTCAAATAAATTTGAGTAGGTGACTAGAAACTAAATCAGAGAAATATCACCTTTTGATCAGTCATTTATCATCTAATATAGTCATTTCAACCGGGTAAACATTTTTACTTGTTTCAATAAACCACTGTTGTGATGACTATCTAATCCCACCATAGTTTGCCACAACACAAAAGTTAAGGCTCGGTATGAGATAAATTGCCAAGTGCTTATTAAAAACTATCTACCAAAGATTCAGTTACACGTCATAAAACCGAATCATGCTGCAAAAGATATGTAGTGATTCTATTCATTGTTTCCTATGAGTTCCTAGGGAAACATCAAACTTAATTATTCCTAATATCACCCTCAGCCTCGGTTAGGAAGCATAGGATAATAATATAACAAACATCTCTGTTACCAAAGGCAATTCTGCTAAGCTCAAAAAGGTATCTAACTAGTCCCTCGATTATTGCCCAGGTACGAGAGTTTGTTATATTTAAATAAAATGGGTATCCGTTAGTTCGAAGTACACATGTAATTAAAATATATTTTTTGAGAGTTGTTCATCCTGCCTAGACGGTGCCTCTGTTATGGATTAAGAGTTTTCCAATGTGTAGACCCCACTGTGTTCTAATCTTAAATACTTGTATTAAATAAAGGCATTCTGAAACACTCAAACTAAAACGCCGACGAGCGTTTCACCGGAAGGCTACATATCCTTTGCAGCATGATTCGCTTTTATGACGAGTAACTGAATCATTGCTAGATTGTTCCTAATAAGCACTTGGCAATTTATCTCACACCGAGCCTTAACTTTTGTGCTGTGACAAACTACGGTGAGATTAGATAGTCATCACAACAGTGGTTTATTAGATGATAAATGACTGATCAAAAGGTGATATTTCTCTGATTTAGTTTCTAGTCACCTACGTATATTTGGCCAAGTATTGAATTACTAAGAAGGGTACTGTTGGTGATTAGAAGTCCACTTGAACAATTTTATTCAAGTTTTTATATTCTTTTAATTTAATAAAGGTTATATTTTAATTACTTTCACTGTTAGTTGTGCACAATAAACTGATACTGTACTATAGTAACACTAACACTTGAGTGCCCCTCAAAGTATCTATTTTTTCCTTTTATCTTTTTGCGCGATTGACCCACAAATCAGAAAGTCTGGACACAGAATTTTCCTCTCATATTTGAAAGGAAAACTTACATTCCCATAATTCCCAGGTGTCCCTCTTTAGGAATATCAGTCCCTCTTTGAGACCCAAATACATGTGTCCATCTTTCCAACCCTGGTGTCCCTCTTTTCAGATCAAATGTATCACATTGCTCTGCAACAATAAAACTCACGTTAATGTCTGTTTAAAGTTCAGTATATATGTGTTTATAAATTAGTCTATGTAAATAAAATACTTTGGTCTTGTTATAAATCATTTATTCAGTTACACAAAGAGGAGTCAATAGGTGATAAAATAACCTAAAACAGCTCAGTAATACCCCCACTCACCAGACATGCCCCTCGGCAACACCCCTAAAACACCAGTGTCTCTCTTTGGCCATTTGGAGTGTTGGGATGGGATGTTGGGATGTATTCATCTCCCACTATGGCAACAAAACACTAATGGTTTCTATATACTATTTCACTTGACATCATCAGTCAGTCCTGTTCAATCAGTTCTGGATGTCATGTCTATGGAGGCAGACATGACAGTTGCTAGGAGGACATCCGGACCTCTAACTCTGCTAAATGCACATGGTAATCATAACCCTTTAATGACCACAATGCATTGCATACTCCTTTGGTCCTTAAAAGGTTAATTATACTCATGCACTCTGCTTCAGTCTGAAAAAAACTGTCATATCTGCCTCCATGTATATAACATCAAGGACTGATTAAAGATGTTCTCTCTTGAATAAAGGTACAAGAGCAAAATCTATAGGTGCCATTAGGATTTTCTGGCAAAGGTAAGGTGGGGTTATTATTAGGTGTTAGAGCTCCTTTAAAGTCCTAAAAATCTTTTAAATGGATCAATGTTAAAACCATCAAACTCCTGAGGGCACATTGATTATCGTTTGTAATATCTTTCACTATAACCATTCAGTTAAAGGGATAGTAGTACTTTGTTTTATCTTTATTTTATTTAGTCTCATCTCTCAAACCTTTATGGTTTGAGAGATATTCACAAGCAAAGTTTCCCCTCACTGACCAAAACGGTCAAGTCTGCCATCTAGCTGTCAGATTTGGAATCCGGTCCGTGGACCAGCCGTGGCTCTACAGCAGAGCAGAGATCACGAGATATAAGAAGAACTAATTCATTCAAATAGTCTACAAAGTGTACCTGGTTTGCAAACACACTTTTTAGACCCTTCCAATGAAATAGTTATTTTTATATCTTGCGATCTCTGCTCTGCTGAAGAGCTACCTGTTGATCTGTGGACCGGATTCCAAATCTGACAGCTAGATGGCAGACTTGACCGTTTTGGTCAGTGAGGGGACATTTTGCTTGTGAATAATACTTATATCGTTCTTCATGTTTTTTTTAATGCCTACAAAATAAAATAAAGATAAAACGAAGTCTTACTATACCTTTAAGCCCCACTCACAATTAAAGCGGAACTTTCACATTGTATAAAGTCTCCCTCCAATAATTAAGCATATGGCAACTAGCTTCATAATAGTTTAGATCTCAGAACTACCCAATTCTAAATTAATCCTTAATCTTCAGAGACAGATGGCCAGGTTAGTGCCGTCTGTGCGCCTGAGCCGTCAGTTCCTTCCGGTGCCTTTCGGCACAGTGCAATGCCTCCTTAGAGGAGACTGGGACTGACAGCGCAGGCGGGCAGATGTCTCTAAGATAAGATGTCTGCGCTGATGCCTGGCTTCCGGTCTCCAAAGATTAAGGATGACTTCAGAATCGGATACTTCTGAGATCTAATAGAACTATTAGGAACTAGTTGCCATGTGCTTAATTATTGGAGGGCGGCTTTATACAAGGTGAAAGTTCCCCTTGAAGCCCCACGCCTTTGTGACACAAATCACATCATTTATATCCCTCAACAGCACCACATGAGCCCTCTCCTGGGGCACAAGAAGACAAAGTTCCAAGGTATTCCTATGGGCAGTTCTGCTCCCCTGGGAACAGATATGCAGGTGAAGCTTAAACTGCATTGTGTGCCCCATTGGACTAACACGGGAGAATAATGGGGCTATATCCAGACTCCAGATGCACAATTGTTGGTCCCAGAAGAAGACATTAAATGCCATATAGACATAGTATAGCTATAATAGTATAGTTATAATTTAGTACAGTGATATACATACCTGGGAACTCTCCGGATTTGCCCCGGAGACTCCGGTTCTGACAGAACTTTACCGGGTCTCCGGGGCAGAGGCTGATTCCTCCGGATGTGGAGAGTTTCTATTGAAACTCTGCCACATCCGCTTTTTCTCCCGCTGATACTCAGTCCCTAGCCCTCTGAGTGCCAGAGTAGTAAGGAATGCATTGCTTTGCAATGCATTCCGTACCACTCTGGCACTCAAAGGGTTAAGTCCCCCCCCACTCGCGGCAAGCCCCGCCCCTTTTTGACGCGATTAGCGTCATTTTTGTCACCCCCTGGTGAACAGAGGACTACCCTCCGGGTAGCCCTCGACTGGAAGTTCCCAGGTATGGTGATATACATCCTTTCCAGCTGTTGAAGAATACAACTCATGTCATCCACCACCAGCCAATGCCTGGTGGGGGATACTGGGAATTTCTGACAGCTGGGGATCTAAAGTATGCCTATTCCTATCCTTAGGGCTAGTTCATACTGGCAACAGAACTATATCAGCACCATGGTACATTTTTAACTCCCGTGTTATGAACTCACCTATCTCCTATGTTCCCTCGTCAATCCCAATGCAGGCAGAACAAGAATATTATTGGCTGGCATCCACGTGGATCAGCCATTCAATGGAAATTGTGATGAGTATTGCAGCTTAGAGCATTAGTCATGTGAAAGGTCTGCATATAGCCAGTCTGGCTGCTGTGCACTCCTCCCTTGATGCACCTTTACTGTATTCTTGCATGCATACACTATAGATGCAGTATGCTGGACTTTAATAGCTTCATGTGAACTGATTGGCAACATAACTAACACAGCACTCAGGGGTGTCTGTAGAAATTTTTCCATGGGGAAGCAAAGCCATAATATGACCCCAAGGCCAACCCATCCAGCCCCTTTGTTTATATGGACGACCATGACAGCACTACTATGTTGGTGTAGCCATGTGTGAGGGGCCTAAAACTATCAAAGTCTGATATTTCCCCAGATGACTCTTCACTATATTTCAGCTCCAGAATAAAAAATGATTTTGTCTTGGCTCTACAAATACACATTGTCCCAGCCACTGAAGGAATGTGATAAGACTGGCATGCTCGTTAGCATATGAACAATACAGATAATCAAGGTAAATACAGATTGCCAAAGTAAATTATGTGACAGCCATCAAATGTGTATTACAGTAGAACCCTCTCAAAATATTCATTGATGCTGCGAGTGTTTTTTTTTGTCATTCACCACTGTCTTTTCTGTGATGTTTGTCTATTCTACATATGTGAATAAATCCCTCGAGATAGAGAACAATTAAGGAGGAGTAAACCAAACACTTATCAGCTAACCCAGCCTTGTTTACAGATGCATCAACTACATAATTCACAACTGCTTTGTAAAAAAAAATGGAAGAAGTCCTGTTCATTAACACAAACCACAATATAGGAAAGTTGGGAATTAAAATCTTGTAAATGACTCAGGAAATGGACAGGTAACTGAAGCAGATTACTTTGTTCAGACTGGTTCAACATTGGTGACAATAGATACTCCATGCAATTTAACCCCATGAATGCTTATAGAGGTGTCCAACACATTGCTTCACAATGCGTCGAACACATCTCTAACATTCACAGGGTTAACCCTATGAGTGCCAGAGGGGAAAGCAATGTGTTGTTTACCCCTCTGGCACTCAAATGGTTAAAAGTCTTATGTAAATCAATGGATATTGCATTTTTCCCTTATGGTTCAGTTGGCTTGCTCAAGAATTGCACCTTGTTTGATAAGAAAAACAACTGAATGCAATACACAATAAAATAAAGTGTAAACTTAACTCTTTGAGTGCCAGAGTGGTATGCAAGCACCCCTCTGCAACTCAAAGGGTTAAAAGTATGAAATTGGTAGTTAGAGCTGAGGCAGCAGGAGGTTGTTTGGTTTGTATTACAACCCCCAACCAAAAACAAGTTCTTTGGCCTCTGGGTATATTTTCACAGCAAAAGGGGAACGATTCTAAGGAAAAACAACAGAATTGTAATTAGCATGTTCTTTGATACCTATGGTGCAGTTAGTTTGTTCCTATTTCTTTAGTCACATTCACCAAAGGCCTCTGATATGTTATAATAAACCAAGGTACCTTTAGTTGAGGAAACAGCAGTCTCAGCCGTGTGTTGACTGTAATTAGTACCTGGACTATTCAGTTATATACTAAGGGCTGAATTTTCAAAAGAAAATGGAGAGATTTTGAGGCATACTTACTACAGAATAGGGGAGAACTAAAAATCTCTGTCTATTTAAATGGGTCCTTTAACCTCTTGAATGTGGAGAGGTCCCTGATACATTGAGAAGAAATACATTCAAGACCTCTCTAGTATTCAAGCAGTTAAAATCCCCATTTAAAGTGGTAGTGCCTCAGAAATGAAATACAGATTAATAAATACAGAAGATAATACAGAGAAGCCTGTCCCTAAAATTGTTACATTGTCCCTGAAACATTGACTGCCATCGGGTATCCAACGCCTTGCAAATTGTTAACCCTCTTAGTTCCAGAAGGTTGACTGTTTTTTCCCATTATCAGAATTTTCCTGTGGGCTCTAAATTCACCCTGTTTCCGTGCCTTCTGGCCTTTTTTCTTTTAACATGCACACACATACACACACACGTGCACGTACACACACACACACATGCATGCACACACACACATACACACACACTCACATGCACGTACACAGACTAGGGTTACCACCCAGCCGGTATTTTACCGGCAGGCCGGTAAAAAATTGGCTTCTTTCCAATGTTAAGTCTATGGAGAGAATGCCTTGGCCGGTATTTTTTTGAAGAAAAGGTGGCAACCCTAACACAGACACACACACACACAAGCCCACACACTAATGATGAAAAGTCAACTCACTAGTGGAAATCTGAAGGAGCAGCATGACCTAACAGGGCCATGTGGGATCTGAGCAGCTGACAATCACTAGAGGAGGAAAGTACTCTAACAAGTTTCATGTGTTGCTATGACATTGGTGAAACTAGTTTTTAATTAATGTTCTTTTTATAAATAAGGACAATAATAAAAAAGACCCAATATATTTTCTGCTACTGTACTGATTACATTTATTTCCTAGGAGGCACTGCCCCTTTACTTAAAAGGGAATTTTGATAAAAATCCCATTTAAAGGGATAGTAATACTTACTAATAATTACTAATCCCAATATTAAAGGGATAGTAATACCTAAAACGTAAAAAAAAATATGTTGTAGGGTTTATCCCCCTGAGTAAAACAAGAGTACTCCCACTGCTGAAAGATGTTTCATTCAAAAGTTATTAATTTTCAAAGTTGAATTTTTTAGGTGCAATATCACAGTGGCCTGAAATTGTACAGTGGCGCTGTTGCTACACGATCCTATGGACAGCTGTGGTCTCAGGACCATAAATCTCCATAGGATGGTGTAGCAACAGCGCCACTGTACAATTTCAGGCCACTGTGATATTGCACCTAAAAAATTCAACTTTGAAAATTAATAACTTTTGAATGAAACATCTTTCAGCAGTGGGAGTACTCTTGTTTTACTCAGGGGGATAAACCCTACAACATATTTTTTTTTACATTTTAGGTATTACTATCCCTTTAAAGTCATATTAGAAAGAAATGTATTGCCCCTAGTGTTATCTCTCAAAACTTTATGGTTTGAGAGATAATTGCTCCTAGAGTTGCTCTCTCCCTTCCCCGTAGTCAGCGTTGTAGCTGACTGCAGGGAAGCCTGTCGCACGACTGTCAGGGGGCTCTCCAGCACAGCCACGATTGCGTTAATAAAAAAGAAAACTTCCACTGAAATGGTCTTCTACATGTGCTTGGTTTGCAAGCACACGTAGAAGACCGTTTTAGTGAAAGATTTTTTTTTTATTAACGCGATCGCGGCTCTGCTGCAGAGCTGCCTGATGATCGTAAGACCGGATTTCCCTTCAGTCAGGTAGAACGCTGACTTCGGGGAAGGGGGAGGGAGAGGGCAACTTTAGGAGAGATTATGTCTCAAACCATAAAGGTTTGAGAGATGACACTGGGGGCAATACATTTCTTTTTAATATGACTTTAATATAGGGATTATTAAGTATTACTATCCCTTTAAATAAATGGCAGTTTAAGGAATTGCCATTTTACCTATGGTGCAGTAGGTTTGCTTCAGAATCACATCTCTTTATCTTACTGAACATGACCCCAAGGGCCTAATGCACAAAAAAAAACTTCTGGAGCACACCAGCTGCAGCACAGAGGAGAAATTAACATTCTCAAAACTATTAATTTAGAAGTTTGTTTAAGGCCTTAACCCTTTGAGTGCCAGAGGGGTATGCAATGCATTGCAGACCAATGCGTTGCATACCCCTCTGGCACTCAAAGGATTAAATTCTACTGTGGTTTAAAAAGTATATAGAGCACTGCATTGGTGACCTTGCTAGAATTCAAGAGTTTAAAGTCAAATATTTAAAATAAAATTAAATAAATTGAAGCTTTTTTTGTCTCCACTGGCACAGCTGGTTTTCACCAGAATTTCTCCTATTTTATTTTGTGTTAAGGCCTTAAAGGGACACTAATGTCCCATAAAAATTCTTCTAGTTTTTTAGAGGTTAAAAAAAATCCTATCTCTCAAACCTTTACGGTTGGAGAGATATTCGCATTGAAAGCTCCCATCCTCCCTCCCCTTCTCCTGACGTCAACACTGTCAGCAGAGCCGAAATCACATTATTTAAAAAGAATTACTTCATTGGAAAGGTCTACAAAGTGTGCCTGGTTTGCAAGCACACGTAAGACGACCGACTCAAATCTCCTGCTGTCAGTTTTACAGCTGACAGCAGGAAAAGGGAAACTTTCAAAGCGAATATCTTTCAAACCATAGTGGTTTGAAAGATAGTATTTGTGCCACATAATTTCGTTTTTTAACCTCTACAAAACTAGAAGAATTTTTGATGGGATAATACTGTCCCTTTAGAAATAGCTCAGTGGTAAATTCCCTGACTATGGAGCCTATTCAAACCTCAAGGTTGCAGGTTCAAATCCCGGCAGGGTCAACTCAGCCCTTCATCCTTCCGAGGTTGATAAATGAGTATCATTGATTGGGTACTAATAACATCTGTTGTTTTCAGCTATCGATTTGGTTAATTCCGAGAGCATGCGCTGAAAGCGCATGAGCGCTTTGAGTCCCACTGGGACTACTAGTTATTATTATAAGAAGGGCACTTAATGGGCAGGGAAAGTATGCAGGGGGAACCTTAAAATGAGGGTTATGAACTTTGCCAAAAAGAAAATATACCTGCCATCTGCCATTCAACATGGGCAAACCAGTGGAGATTTGTTTCATAGACCAATTCTACAAAACACTTATCCCCCTTGATGCTTGATATTTTTAAAATGCATTACAAAGCATATGTGTTGGAGACATTTGTGACATTGTAATAGTTAAAAAACAGCTAAAATACAGGTTACTCTTTTATAGAAGAGTATGTGACATAGTCCTTACAGTGGCTCAGTGTGATGGCAATACACTGGTCACAATAAAGATCAAAGCCTGTGCCCTTCCATCCATGATCTTTGACATACCATGTACTCCCTGTCATTTTCTACACATTTCATGGTGCTATATTCTCCCACTGCATCATCTCTAGATATTCACTTATTCAGTTCCTTATCCTCCTTGATATTGCTGACACCATGGTCTGCAGATATGAATGCTCACTGAAACAATGGTCCCCACTTCACAGGGGGTTCCCAAGAACAATGGCTTAGGCACCAGCCAGTCTGCACAAGGAATGTGATAACACTGTACTTGTATGTTCACTAGGGGCCACCAGAACAATAGTCTAGGCAGGGGGTCCTCAGGTAGGCAAGTAGACAGGATGGGTAGGATTTGAGGAGAGGTATGGGTCATCATTATTTTGATTGATCAACTGACTTTACCAGAATCATCATCGGCACTGTAACTGGTCAAGTCATAGTAACATAATAGATAAGGCTGAAAAAAGACATGCGTCCATCAAGTCCAGCCTAGTCATACCTCCTAGGTGGTAAGTGGGCTCTGTATTAATGACACTGGCCTTTCAGAGCCCAGAGAGAGGGGAGCTATAGCTATCTGGCCAAATGTATGACACCCAGGTTTTAATATGTTGGGGGATGTAACACCTGAGTTTGTTTTCTGTCTTCTGGTACCTTTCAATGTGGGCGCATACTTAGGTCTGGTCACAAACATTTCTGTTGTACCCTGTTATCAATCTGATCCATTCTTCTACCATAGAACCTAGGTGGATAACAGCAGTAGAGCACAGTGCCCTGCTCCATAGTATATTGTAACAATCACAGATATATATGAAATATTCTATATTAAGCTATGATATAAAATATTTTATGTGCTGTTTCATCAGATTTGGGGGAATACATTTTCCCTTGCACACATCACGTATTAGTCAGGATAGTGTTTACCACTTTGTTCATAACAAACCAGGAAATGAGTGGAGGTGAAAATTGCTTTCTCCAGTCTGCTACAAAACACATACATATAATCTCAATTTCTATGAAAGTATGGAAACCTTTACATAGATATTTCTGAAAATGTAAACATGCTCTTTCAGCACCTTGTATTTTAGCATTAGAGTCATTTTAATGATTGGTGTTTAATTTAAATTGCTTTTCAATGAATCACCATTCACATAACATAGCTCCCTTTTCAGAAAACAAACCACAAAATAAAATAAAAGGGATAGTAATCCTTAATATGAAAAATATTTTGCAGGGGTTTTCCTGCTGAGTAAAACATAAGTACTCCCACTGCTGAGCTCACACTTGCATTATTTGTGTGCTATACTTCTTATGGAGGTACTATTGCTTCAGAAGTCTATCGACAGCTCTGGTCATTTGACAATAAACTTGTATTCAATGCTGTAGCAACAATGCCACTGTAAAATGCATACCTGGGAACTTCCAGTTGAGGGCTACCCGGAGGGTAGTCCTCTGTTCACCAGGGGTTGACAAAAATGACGCTAATCGCGTCAAAAAGGGGCGGGGCTTGCCGCGAGTGAGGGGGGACTTAACCCTTTGAGTGCCAGAGTGGTACGGAATGCACTGCAAAGCAATGCATTCCTTACCACTCTGGTACTCAGAGGGTTAAAGGTGTCACACAGAAAGCTGGGGACTGAGGATCAGCGGGAGAAAAAGCGGATGTGGCAGAGTTTCAATAGAAACTCTCCACATCCGGAGGAATCAGCCTCTGCCCCGGAGACCCGGTAAAGCTCTGTCAGAACCGGAGTCTCCGGGGCAAATCCGGAGAGTTCCCAGGTATGGTAAAATGTCAGGCTATTAAGGTACTGCACCCCAAAACTGCAAGTTTGAGCTGCAATAAGTTTGAATAAAACTTTGCTCAAGGTGTGATAAAGAGGTATATAATATTATTCATTTACACAGCACTTTATAGAAATAGTAATAATAGTACAATTCAATAACTACAGAATTTGATTGTACTGTTTAATACCTTTGTATGTCTATTCCCATTTGTACAACGCTGCAGAATTAGTTGGCACTATATAAATAAAGAATAATAATAATAATAGTTATAAGATCATCAGGCTTAAGTATGATCATTGCACAATTAACTGGGGATAGGTGCAATCAAATGAATCATACACCTTGAAGGTGACCTATGCTGAAGAGCTTTCAATTGAATAAAGATGATAAACAGGGGATAAACTCTACAGTGAAATAAAGTCCTCAGTTGCAATGTTGTTCTCTGAAGCCTATGGACTAAAATGTTTCTTAATTTAGAAATAGGTTCTAGAATAACACTGGAATTCGAGAGTGTATCTCACTGAAGAGTTTCCTCGTTTTTATCACACCTTAATACATTTATCACCTCGGGGGAAATCAGATGCACTAAGTTATCATAAGCAGGAAATAATGTGTCATTAACTCTCTATTTCCTATGTTGTCCCTGTGCACTAACAAAATGAGGATGGGCCCGATCCAGATCTGGCTAGATGAGCCATTTTATCTGGCCCCAAATTCTTTGATGGCTGTTAACTTTTGAGATGAGCTCTCCTCTCCATATCTGAACAAGTAATACATAAATAAGCTGCTCTAGAGAGAGAGAGAGAAGAACACACTGGCTCATATAAAGAAAGGTGATGACAGCCATCAAACAGGCTGTGGCTTGGGTCAAGCTGATAGAACAGTAAGTCAAGTCCTTGGATTCTAAAGATGTCTAGACATATTGCAGACCAAGAGATTACCGCCAAAGCTTCCGGATGGATAGTAGAAAGTGTAGAAAGTGTGTGAGATTATAGTTACATAGTAGTTTAGGTTGAAAAAAGTCTTGCGTCCATCATGTTCAACCCTTTTCCTATTCTTGTTTACAGCTGTTGATCCAAAAGAAGGCCAGAAAAACTCTTATTTCAGCAATTTCAAATTCTGCCTTGAAATGGGGGAAAAAATCCTTCTTGACGACAAATAGCAATCAGATTTCTCCTTGGATCAACAAGCCCAAAATAAATATTAATCCAAATACTAACATACATTGCCCTCTATATTCTGCTCCTTTAAAAAAGTATCCATGCCCCTTTTAAAGGCATCTAATGTATTGAATATCACCACCTCTTCAGGCAGTGAATGCCATTCAGGCAATGGATATCTGTGTGTGTTGTTCTGTGAATGTATATATGTGTATGTGTGTCTGTGTATGTGTGTGTATATGTATGTCTGTGTATATGCCTGTTTGCTCACACAAGATGGCTCCTCTAGCCCCAGCACAATTTCTTAGAAAGTTCCCCAACCTGAAAGATGTTAGTGGATAAGCTCCATAGACTATCATAGGAATTGGAGTTTTATCTCACCAGATAGTTTATCATACCTTTATCATAGCTTAGTGCAGGGCTTAAAATATGAAGTCCTTTGCTACTAGCCAGACCTGAAAAGTTACTCGCCACTGCAACACATAATGTACCCACCAGGGCTGAATTTCTACTCGTCAGGGCTAAATTTTCACTCGCCATTGGCTAGTGGCAAGTGGAAATTTTGAGCCCTGACTTAGTGCATGACCCCCAGGAGTAATTCTTGGGGCAAAACAACTGCACCATTAGGGAAAAATACAAATTCATATCACTTTCTAGCATTTAGTGAGTTAAAAACCCAAGCATTAAATCAATGTGCATTTTTTTATTTGTCCCCTTTTGTGCAGCTGATTTGACCTCATGTTAATACTGTTTGCTTTGAGTATAAGGTCCTAGTATCTGATCAAACAGGGAAATATTATATTTGCATGAAGTATATACATACCTGGGGACTTTAGGGACTCTTTTGGTGCCGCTGGGAGATATAAATGACGTGATTCATGTAAAAAGGGGTGGGGTTTATTCATGAGTGGGGGAGGGTTTATTAGATATGTCACAAAAGTGGGTGGTAAGTGGTAGGAACTGGGTGGGGAAGGAGGAGAAGTGGGTGGGAAATGGGCATACTTGTGAACTCTCCGGATTTGCCCCGGAGACTCCGGTTTTGGCACTGCTTTACCGGGTCTCCGGGGCAGAAGCTGAGTCCACCGGATGTGGGAAGTTTCTATTGAAACTCTACCCACTTCCACTTTTTCCCCCGGTGTGGCTCCTTCCCCCCAGCCTTCTTTTAAGCCCTCCCCCAGCACTTGCATTAAGACCCGCCCCTTTTTGACATGATGCGCGTCATTCTTCACACCACCCATGGCAGCAGAGGGCTCCCCTCTGGGGAGACAATAATAAAAAGTTCCCAGATATGGAAATGGGAGGAACAGGGTGGGAAGGAGCAGAAGTGGGCAGAGCTTTTTATGAAACTCCCCACCTCTGGAGAATCAATGTCTGTCCCCGGAGACCCAGTAATGAGCTGCAAAAAGCGGAGT
Source organism: Rhinophrynus dorsalis (assembly GCA_037306005.1). Lineage (NCBI taxonomy): Eukaryota > Metazoa > Chordata > Amphibia > Anura > Rhinophrynidae > Rhinophrynus > Rhinophrynus dorsalis. Next base: position 447,683,464 of record CM074720.1, on the reverse strand, counting down.
CTCTGGGGGGCATATCCAGAGAGTTCCCAGATATGAGTATACAGTGAGTTTACAGTTGTCTGGATATACACATGAGCATACCTGGGAACTTTTGAAACAAGGCTACCCGGAGGGTAACCCTGTCAGTGCCCAGGGAGAGGAAAATGAAGCGAATTGCATCATAAAAGGGGCGGGGCTTGGTCACAGGGGGGCGGGACAAAAAAAAACACAAAAAAACCCTGCAAAATGGCTGTAAGAGGGCGGGGAGTCAGAGGAACCGGGCGGGATGGAGCACAAATGGGCAGAGTTTCTACTTAAACTCTGCCCACCCGGTGATTCACACATTGCCCCGGAGACCCGGTAATTCACTTTGAAATCCAGAGTCTCCGGGGCAAAACCGGAGAGTTCCCAGGTATGCACATGAGCCACAAATACAACAGAAAACTGGTATAATTCTGGAGAAAACCAACAGCACCATATAGAAGTAATAAAACTTTTCATTGGTTTGGATTGCTCTTTTAAAGGGGATGTATCACCTTACCAAAAGTTTGCCTTAATCTCTTTCTTGTAGCTATTCTAACACTACTGCGTTGTTGTTGTTGTTGTTGTTTTTAAAATGCCCTTCTGATTGGCCCTTAATAATATTCAGGGCTGTAATTAAAAGAGAATATATGCCCTAAGAATTAGTGGGTTTTAATTTGTTTAACATAATTCACTTACATAGGCATAGCTCCCAAATGTCCCTTTTTAAGAGGGACAGTCCCTCCTTTAGACCCAAATCCCTCTGTCCCTCTTTCCCACCCTGATGTCCCTCTTTTTAGGAGATTAGACTATGTGGTGTGTATATAAGTGTCTCATACTGCTCTACAGGAATAAAATTCACATTATTTTTGTGTAAACTACAGTATATGTGTTTATAAATTAGTCTGCGTAAATAAAATACTCTTGCTAGAAGTCATTTATTAGGTTATGCAAAGTCGTGTCAATAGGTCATGAATTATCCTAAAAATCCTTGGTAATGCCCCTCCCACCACCCATGCCCACAGCAACACTCCCTAAAACACAAGTGTCCCTCTTTGGCAATTTGAAATGTTGGGAGGTATGCATAGGTAGACTGCCTTCATACTGCAGTCAGGTATATCTGTATATATTTTGTATTATGTCTACGGTTTCCTTTGCACAGTGATCTCTATTTAAACATGCTTATAATGCGCACTGCTTCACACAGCAGACTACTATATACCTCAATGCATTTTAAGGCTGGTTTCACATGTGCCACATTACTGCGACAACAGAAAATTGTGACAAAATGAGTGAGTTGTAAACATTTTGTCCTATGGGGCAATTCCCACAGGCAAAATGTCCTGTGATTAATGCTGAAAGAAGCAGTACACTGCAGCTTTTCTCTGTGTAATAAAACACCTACAAATTTGTAGCAATGATTTCAAAGGAATTACATTTAAATATCACAACTGTTGTGAGTAGTTATAGTTTTCGTGCAATTTAATCACTTCTGTTTCTATTAAGAGAATGGGATGAGGGAAAACCTGCTACACTATAGCAATAAAATGTATCTGCATTTACAGCTCACGCTACAAAAAAGTTGCCCTCCAAAGTCTCCAACCTGAAAGATCCCTAAGGACACAAGTTGTACTCACATTTTTAAACAATTATTACAAAAGAGATCAATAATAATAACGATAGTAAAAAGATAAAACTGACTTGTTTGTAGGACATGTAGATCTATGTAATTCCTTGTGTTAAACAGTTTAATAACCATTTCTTCTTGGATTATATGTCACCTTTATCCCCTTGGAATGACAGAGGGGTACTCAACACATTACTCTGCAATGTGATGAGTACCCCTCTGGCATTCAAAGGGTTAATTTTTTAAAAAAGCTAAAGATGAACACTCAGCATGAAAGCTGGTTAATACTTAACCCCTTGAGTGCCCGAGGGGTACCCAATGCATTGCTAAGCAATGCATTGTGTACCCCTCTGGCATTCAAAGGGTTAAAATGCTAGCGGGTCATCAGAGAATTATAGAGAAATGTGTCGCACACCACTCTGGCTATCAAATGGTTAATCATTCTGATAAAGCATGTATGGAAATGGGAGAGTACTTAACCCTTTGAGTGCCAGAGAGCTACGGAACGTATTGCTTTGCAATGCGTTCCGTACCTCTCTGGCACTCAAAGGGTTAATAAATAAAGGAATGACTCTTCTAAAGGGTCTATAGAAGGCATTTGTACTGCAGTGATGAACCCGCCCTAGCTGTCCCTGCTGTGCAGATACACAAGCTAAGAAATCACCTGTGTACCTCTGTTATTGTTCCTGAGGCCCACACCTCCCTGAGTAAAAATTCCTGTGTGGATAGTTATGTTCATAGGTCCTAGGGAGTTTACATTAGTTTATATGTAACCAGCCATCTCGAATGGAATCCACTAATCCCCAAAGGTAGTTATTACATGGTTCCAACTGGGTTAACTACTACCTTACAAATAACAATTAATCATTACGTTTGAGGACCCTGAGAGCTTAGCAGTATTTTATACAATGTTCTAGATTATTTTAGGGGGAAGGGGTATTGTTAACCCCAAAAGAACCCCACTGAGTGAATCTATTATGTGAAGTCTCTGTCACTCTTTTAATCTCTTTGGGAAAATCTTCAATCCCTTTGTTGCTGGAGGGGTCAACAAATATATGCACTGTCCTTAAAATAATGAAGGGTTAAGTCAACAGTGGCTGGTTCTCTTGTAGGGGGTGCATCATGCTGAGTCTATATTGAAAGACTTGCAGGGGGTGCTTTCTTACATAGGGAGCTCAGAATAATCTTTTATCTGTCTTCATTCTCCTTCTGCATCTTACTGAGGAGTTAAGTTCATATCAGCTGTGACCTATAGTAACTGGCAATATAGGTGCTGTGAATGAACCTCCAGTTCTCTCTGGAAATGCCGACGCAACCTCAGAATTTTGGGGGCAGGCAGCAGAATCATCATTACACTGCATGACACAATATAAATTAATATATACATACATACATACATATGTACATACATTAACCCTTTCACTGGCAGCAGTGTACAATATATTACAAAGCAATGTGTTGGACACTCATCTGCATACCTGGGAACTTTCAGTTGAGGCCCTCTGTTCAGCAGGGGGGTAACAAAAATGACGCTAATCGCGTCAAAAAGGGGCGGGGCTTAGCTCGAGTGTTAACCCTTTGAGTGCCACTCTGGCACTCAGAGGGTTAAATTTATCACACAGAAGGCTGGGGACGGAGGCACAACGGGAGAAAAAGCAGATGTGGCAGAGTTTCAATAGAAACTCTCCACATCCGGAGGAATCTGCCTCTGCCCCGGAGACCCGGTAAAGCTCTGTCAGAACCGGAGTCTCCGGGGCAAATCCAGAGAGTTCCCAGGTATGCTCATCTGCCACTCAGGCACACAGTGTTAGGCAGGGAAAGACAATATTTGGTCCTCCAGCTGTCAAGAACTGCAACTCCCATCTTACCCAACCACTCATTGGTTGGTGGGGGGAATAATGGAAGATGTAGTTAACCCATGCCTGAAGATGGGACCTTAGTGTCCTGAAACCTTGCACTTTCTATGTCCTCAGTTATCCATTAAATGTTATATCACTCTTTTGAGTTCTTTGTTACAAAAGTACATTGAATCTCATCTATTTTAGGAATGTAATATAAAATAAAGATGCAAACCAAAAATATATGATATTTAAAATGATATAACCAAATTTCATTTCTCAATGTTAGTGTGTGTTCCTTGAACTGTACCTCTAGCCCAGATACTCTCAACTCCAGTACTTGGGGCACATCAACAGATCAGGTTTCCTGGATATTCCTACTTAAGCACATGTGTATTAAGCACAATCACTGTGTTACTGATAACTCACCTGTGATCAAGAAGGGATTATCTTTAAAAATACACTGTTGGTGTGCCCAAGGATTATCACTGAGAATCACTGCATTCTATTCTGTCAGTGTACTACACTCTATCTTTGAGCTACATGACTGGCACTTCAGAGGAGAGGGCCAGCTCACATGGGTGTTTATCATACAAGATAGACTGATGACTATATGGACCAGACAGTATATCATTGCAATGATCAGTGTACATGGCAGCCATGCAGGGGAAGACTGACAGCAACCAGGGTCCCCAGGAAAATGTAGGTCATGGGCCCCTTTTACCCCACCCCAAGTTATGCTCCACACTCATAATATCCTGCCGTCATTATTGCTCCAGCTCTCCATCACAGCCCACTCCCACTAGCTAATTTTATAATTGGTATTAAAGCTGTGAATTAAGGCAAGTGATAATAGAGAGCTTACAATTAAAATTGAGCTCCACCAGTGATAACACAGAGCTTACATTTGGAATTGAGCTAAAATACCAGTGCAATAATATTTCAACTCTAAACTCTGTGGTATCACTGGTGTAGCTTAGTTTCAACTATTATTCCACAGAGCTTACAATTGGAAAGAAGAAACACAAGAAACAATGCCTCTCTAGTAATCTTAATGTGACAAAACATAAAATCAAACAGCGAAATACTCCCTCACATTTGCCATTCTTGGATTTTATGCATCTCAAGATCCTACCCCCCTCCTTCATACTGTGTCTTCCTCTGCTTGCAACCTCCTTCCATACCATCCCATAGCAGTCCTGTTGTATATACTCCTTTGATAACAGAGGGATGGTCCTCACAATAAAGGAACTTGGACTAATACAAGAACCCTCATGAATGGACAGGAGACCTCAAATAAGTGGATCCAAATAAGTGGATCTGATCCTACCCTGTTCTCCATTTAAGAATGTTGTTCCCTTATCTATTATGTAATTTTCATCATATATCCACTATTGCTAATCTATGTCTGTGTATATGTGTGTCTGTGTGTATTGCATGTCTGTGTACTCCAAAGTGTCCCTCTTGGAGGTACAATCTCTCTTTGGGACCCATAATCCTTTGTTACTCTTTCCCACTCTGTTGTCCCTCTTTTCATGAGATCAGACTGTGTGGTGTATATAAGTGTATCAAATTGCTCCACATCAATAAAACTCACATTAATGTTTGCTTAAAGTTCAATATATGTGTTTATAAATTAGTCTGTGTAAATAAAATACTTTGGTCTTGAGCTAAATCAATTATTCAGTTATACAAAGAGGTGTCAATAGGTCATGAAATAACCTAAAAGTTCTTGATAATGCTCTACTCACCAGGGTATCCTTTTGAATGGTCTCACGCAGAAGAGCATGCGACCATTCAGCTGTTTCTGCAGGTCGCTTGGCTAAACAGAGCAACGTGACAATCTCGCAGTGCATGACAGCACGAGATTGCCACAACGCATTTGTTAAGCACACGGAGGCAGCTGGAGCGTATCCATGTGCTGTAAAAAAACAAATTTGCTGTGATTTAAGCTTATCGCAGACTGCCCATGCACAGTGTATTCTGGTATCCCCTTATAGTAGTGTGCTGTCTCCTGCGGGCTTCTCCTTCTTCCTGCTGGGTTAACACGACCATTGGCTATGCGATGTGGCAATCTCGTGCTTTCATGAACTGCAAGATTGTCACGTTGCGCTGTTTAGCCAGGCGACCCACAGAAACAGTTGAATGGTCAAACGCTTTTCTATGTGCAACCATTCAAAGGTGAACCACTAACCAGCCATGCCCCAAGCAACACCACCTATCACAAGTGTCCCTCTTTGGCCATTTGAAATGTTTTTTTATTTAACCCCTTGGTGACAAGGCCTTTTTTACATTAGAGGACAAAAGCAATTTTGGCCTTTTTAATATGCCTTTGTTTAACCGTCTTTTTGCTCTAATTCAATTAGTATGCCCCCATAGATTATATACCATTTTTTAAGCATAAGTAGGGCTTTCTTTTGATACTACATTTATATGTATAATCCACAATTTTATTTCATAATATAAAAAATGTAGTTCATTTTTAACATGGACTGGAAATAGGTATGAACATTCCCTTTTTAGGGGTGAGTATTGTCCTGATGAAACAAAAATCCCTCTGTCCCTCTTTCCCAGCCTGGTAACACAGTAACATGGTAAATTAGGTTGAATAAAGACACAAGTCCATCAAGTTCAACCTTTGCCTCATATCCCAGTGACTGAGAATTATATAGCTTACCTGTTACCACATAAGTTAGTTTTTATCAGACCTTCCTGATTTACCTACTAATATATAGAATAACGCTGTATGTTCCCTTTTGAAAGAAATGTATCTAATCTTCTCTTAATCTATTGTATTTTCCATAACCACCTCCTTGTGCAAGGAATCCCACAATTTAACAGACCTTACTGTAAAAAAACCCTTCCTCTGCTGAAGTCTAAACCTTCTTTCCTCTAATCTCAAGGGGTGTCCCCTTGTGCAATGTGATAAGGTCTCCTCTTAGTCATTTTTTCTCTAGAATAAATAAACCAAGATTGTCTAGTCGTTCCTCATATGTCAAGTTCTCCACTCCCTTAATTAATTTTGTTGCTCTTCGTTGTACCCTCTAGTATATCCTTTTCCTGAACTGGTGCCCAAAACTGCACTGCATATTCGAGGTGAGGTCTTACCAATGATTTGTACCATGACAAAACATTGGTGTCCCTCATTTTAGAAGATTAAACTGTGGTGCGGATATAACTGAGTTTGACATCTGTAGTGGGAAAACTGCTAGAAGGGATAATAAGGGACTATATTCAGGATTACAACACAAAAAATAAGATCATTAGCACGAATCAACATGGTTTTATGAAGAATAGATCATGCCAAACTAATCTTTTCAGATTCTAAGAGGAAGTAAGCAGCAACTTTGATAATGGCAAGGCAGTTAATGTAGTATATCTAGTGCCACACAGAAGGCTGAGGTTTAAAATAAGGAAATTGGGGCTAGGAGATAACCTTTGCAATTGGATACAAAACTAGCTGAATGATAGGGAACAGTGTGTGGTTGTAAATGGAAAATTCTCCAATACAATTAAAGTGGAGAGTGGAGTACCTCAGGGTTCAGTATTAGGTCCGCTGCTTTTTAACATGTGTATAAATGACCTGGAAACAGATAAAGGAAGCAAAATATCAATATTTGCAGATGACACTAAATTATGCAGGGTAATTAATTCAGAACAGGATATTTGCTCTCTACAGAGGGATTTACATAAAATGGCAGATTGGGCAAACAAATGTAATACGAAGTTTAATGTTGGAAAGTGTAAAGTCATGCATTTTGGAGGAAATAAAGGAATCATTCTAGGGAACTCATTGCTAGAGAAAGACCTTGGTATCCTTGTCAACGACAAACTTGAAAGCAGTGACCAGTGTCAAACAACAGTAGCAAAGGCAAACAAAATCCTGTCTTGTATAAAAAGAGGTATTGAAGTAAGAGTGGATAACATTATTTTGCTGTTATACAAATCATTGGTAAGACCTCACCTTGAGTATGCAGTGTATTATTGGTCACCAACTCTGAAAAAGGATATACTAGAACTAGAGAGGGTACAGAGAAGAGCAACAAAATTAATTAAGGGAATGGAGGACTTGACAGATGAGGAATGACTAGACAAACTTGGTTTATTTACTCTACAGAAAAGACATCTAAGAGGAGATCTTATCACATTGCACAAGTATATTAGAGGCCAATACAATGATCTCTTTGGTGAGCTATTTATTTCAAGGCCTGATCAGGTGACCAGGGGACACCCTTTGAGATTAGAGGAAAGGAGGTTTAGACTTCAGCAGAGGAAGGGTTTTTTTACAGTAAGGTTGGTTAAATTGTGGAATTCCTTGCCCAAGGAGATGGTTATGGCAAATACAGTGGATACATTTAAGAGAAGATTAGATACATTTCTTTCAAAAGGGAACATCCAGGTTTATACTGTTTTTTAGTAGGCAGATCAGGAAGGTCTGATAATGACTAACTTATTTGGTAGCAGGAAAGCTATAACATTCTTAGTCACTGGGGTATGAGGTAAAGGTTGAACTTGATGGTCTTGTGTCTTTATTCAACCTAATTTACTATGTTACTATGTTACATTGTACCATAGCAATAAAACTTACATGACATATGTTTAAACATACAGTCCTGCTCCTAATACAACAAGTGTCCCATATTTGATCATTGGAGTCACTGGGAGCTCTGATTTCTGCTTCTGTCTTCCTCACAAACACAGTGAGGAGGAGAAAGGCAGAGAACATTGACACAGGCCATGTATATTTACATTGCCTGGCTTAGTCATATGGTTCTGTAGCAGCAATCACATGTGCACAGTCACTGGTAAAAGGCTGAAACTGACTGCTCCAGTCTTGTCCAGTCAGCTACAGCCTCCCTGCAATGATCCCAGTGTCCCCTGAGATGTGCTGCTTGACGTGCACTGCCAGGATCATCATCCGTCCTTAAAGAATGGATTCCTGATGGTCCTGGCATGTCATCCAGTGTTAAGGAGTTAAATGGGGCTTTTAGCCCCTTGAATGCTAAAGAGGATGCCAACACATTATAAAGAAATGCAACAGAGATCTCTCTCTAGCATTCAAGGGGTTAAAAGATCAATTTAAATTGGTGGAAATGTGTATTTGTTCCCTATTGTGTAGCTGGATTGCCCCAGACCTACTCTGCTTAGCACAGCATCCTGTAATTTCTTACTCATGAAGCAGGATGTTATGGGAATAGTCACTTTATTCAGTGAGGATTTCTTTAGCAATTACAGTTGTAGAATGTAATGTAAAGGCACATAGATTGTCTTACACCTAATTGTAATCTTTCATTTCCCCTTGAAATTTGACCTTGAACATTTAAGAGTCTGAGAAGAAGCTGACCAGGTTCTACTCATGATACATGTGTACTTATTTAAGTAATAAAGAACACTGTCACTTTTCTTTGTGTTTTAACTGCTGGCTCCATCAGTGGCATAGGTGATAAATAACAACAGAAGTGTCTACAGGAAATGACACTCAGTATAAAAGAGCTACCTTTTAGTACACAGTGAGGGGTGTCTGGGACAGGAATAATGAACCAATCAAATCCCGCCATTAAACAAGTGTGAGCTAATACACAAACATGGCTAATGTTTATCTTCTGTTCTAAAACTGAGGTTCTTTTAAAATTACTTAGGTATAAGATTTTGAACCTGGAATACCAATCATAGATGGGCATCTACTTTTCTGTTTCCCTCTTATAAGAATATATTTAATATGCCTAACCTGTTATATGTTAGTAAAATCTCCAATACATTTCTCAACATACAAGGTGTTAGGTAATGTGCTATAATCTGTCCTGAATGTTTTTATTTTTCTTTGTCTGCTTTGCAATTGTTTATAAAGATTTGTGAATCTAACTCATTTTGGATTAGTAAATGTTCTTTTTCAAATGTCTGTAAAATGTATGAATTTGTTTTTTTGTATTATTTTTACAAAAAGTAACATCATAGATATGATATGACATAATCATTTTAGTACAAATGTGTCCTGTGGTCATATAATTTGTCAATCAACAATTTTGAACAGAATCATCAGAACACAGAATTAATCTGAAGATATATAGGTCACAAAAGAACATTTCTGCCAAATGCTTTCTTCTTAGATCAACATGCTACATGTGTTGGTAGCCAAAGATATCCAAAACATTTTGAATATAGCTACCATATCTGCAAGTACAGTCTTGCAAGGCAAATATTTCTAGTCTTACTGCCCTTACTGTAAAATTAAACTTGTTTATCATAGTTAATATCTTCAGTCCTCTATCTAAACCAGAATTGTTACACTGCTATGCTGCTTTAGTCTCATTATATATATATATGGTTAAACTGCTTATTCCTTTTTTTTGTTCTGCAAACAGGTTAATACATTAGGAGATATTTAATTTTTATATCTGGGGAATCTCATCTCAGCAGAGCTTTGTTCTCTGACCTTTCTGCTAGAGCTGCATAAATACTTACTCACACGTCCAGTAAATCACCTCTCTCTGCCTTCATAGGCCACTAAATTGGACCACTTTCCGCTGGAGCGGAGGAATAATCATGCAATTAGTTTCAAGCCCAAGGCTCCCACTGGGGGGGGGGGGCTTGCAGTGAGTTGCATACCCCTTGCTTTGCAGCGAGTTGCATACCCCTCTGGCACTCAAAGGGTTTAAAAAAATGAAAATGGTACATCTTAAAAAACAAATCATAACATAATGTTACGTAAACTTTTATGTTTTATTAACCCTTTGAGTGCCAGAGGGGTACGCAACGCATTGCAAAGCAATGCATTGCGTACCCCTCTGTCACTCAAAGGGTTAATTAATAGGCAAATCTGATTTTAAAGCGATAGATCCAATTAAAGAGTGTACATGTGTTTTCTGTTCAGTCTTTTTCATTAGAGAGTGCCCAGAGAGTTCTCTGTATTAGTCTTGAATATATATGTGTATATAGTAATCCTATTTATTTTTCATTACAACCAAAATCATTAATTCCCTGGATAAATATATATATATATGTCTCTTTATCTCTATTTGAGTGTCTCTTTTTGTGTGTGTCTATCAATTTACAATTGTAGAAATCATCTTTCCCCCAAATCCCACATCTTTGCATTAGAAGTCCCTCTATTTACAAAAGGCATTGGGAAAATAATTGACTATTTCTGGGTGGGTTTCAATTTGGAAAAATATGAATAAATTATCTATCACAACTCATTATCTTGAAATAAATGATAAATTCCTATTTCGCTGGTATTATACCCCCTTTAAGCATCACAAATTGGACTCTCGTTACAGCCCTTTATGTTGGCGATGCAGAACGCATGCAGGTACATTTGCTCATATGTGGTAGTCCTGCCCCTCTATATTATCATATTGGTCTGATTGTATCGCTCAGATGGAACACTTACTGGAAATTTCCCTCCCCAGGGATCCTTGGTTTATCCTTCTTTTCCATGATATGCCCCCTCTCCCTCGAGTAAAGTAAGTTTTCTTCTTTATCATGATTATAGCAGCTAAAGTCAGTCCTATACTTTGGAAATCCTCCTCCATACCTATGCTAATCAGGGCTGGTGCAAGGATTTTTGTCACCCTAGGCAAAACCTAATTTTGCTGCCCATTTGGCTCCGCCCCTTGTGTCCCACCCCTTTATACCCCGCCTACTTATACCCCACCTCTTTTCATGATTGTCCTCTTTCTGCCCCCTGGGCCAGTCTGCCCTTGGTCTGGAGATGCCTATAAGAGATACCCCCACCAGCTCCACTTTGCCCCCACCAGCTCCACTTTGCCCCCTCAGCTCCAACTTGCCCCCGATCAGCTCCACGTTGCCCCCACCAGCTCCACTTTGGCCCACCAGCTCCACTTTGGCCCACCAGCTCCACTTTACCCCTATCAGCTCCACTTTGCCCCCCATCGGCTCCAACTTGCCCCCACCAGCTCCAACTTGCCTCCATCAGCTCCACTTTGCCCCTACCAGCTCCAACTTGCCTCCATCAGCTCCACTTTGCCCCCCATCAGCTCCACCTTGCCCCCACCAGCTCCACCTTGCCCGCATCTGCTCCAACTTGCCCCCAGCAGCTCAACTTTGCCCCCCATCAGCTCCAACTTGCCCCCATCACATACCTGTAGCTCCCGTGCAGTCTACTCTTCAGTAATACAGAACGCGCAGGGAGATCATGACTCCTAGCGCGCTCTGCATTACTAAAGAGCCGACTGCAATGAGGGAGTGCAGTAGCGACACAGATCTGTGTTGCGGCTCCCGGCGTGATGCGTGCAGACGCAGCTCTTCTCCGCTGCATACCCGTGCCCCCAGTACATGTGCGCCCTAGGCCGGCGCCTACCTCGCCTATAGGTGTCGCCGGCCCTGTAGATAATTAGTATAGTTGATCTGAAAATCAAATTCTCCACATTAGGATGTCATGGCTTAAAGTGATAGTAATACTTTAAAACATAGATGTAATTCAATAGATATTTAAAAAATACATTAATTGTGCCATTTTCGATCTCCCAAACCTTTATGCTGTCATCAGCTTTCAAACTTAGAGATGGAGATCCCAGTCCATAGACCGTTCTGTGGCTCTTCAGCAGAGCTGTGATCACGGTAGTTACAAAGAAATACTTTATTTGAATGGTCTACAACGTGTGCTTGCAAACAAGTCACACGTTTTAGACCGTTCAAATGAAGTATTTATTTATAACTACCGCGATCACGGCTCTGCTGAAGAGCCGCAGGACAGTCTATGGACTGCAATCTCCATCTCTAAGTTTGAAAGCTGACGTCAGCACAAGGGGAGGGAAGGGGGAACTTTGCAGACTTATATCTCCTAAACCATAAAGGCTTGGGAAATCGAAAATGGCACAATTAATGTATTTTTTAAATATCTATTGAATTACATTTATATGTTTTCAAGGGTTACTATCTCTTTAAACTGGGAAAAGATCTCTCCTCCCTGTCTCTTCTGTTGAAAATTGGTATTCTATATGAGGCTCTGTGCTATACATATCTACACCTTGTCATACTTTTACCTAGTCACTTGTGAATTGGTTTGGTCAGCTCCTGTTCGGTCTCTTCTCTCTGCCCTCTCCTTCTATCTTCTGTTGCTCCTTTTCTCTCCTCTTGCTTTCAGCTTTCCCTTCTCAGCTGCTTGGCACGTTGGTTGGAGGATTGTATCTGATGTATCTCACAACTCTCAGGCCAATACGCTAAACTTTAAGATATATTAGAATACATTTATTGATCTTCTTACAATACTGTATTAATAGGTTTTTAGGAAGATTTCTTTGAAAACTCACAGCTGTTTTTGATACAGTGGATATGTATGTATTAATGTATATTCTCTTTCCTTTTGTCATGCTTTTCTTTTTATTCTTACTTAAAAACTCAGTAAAAACTATTATACTAAAAAGTCCCTCTATTTACATTTAATATATAATCCCATTGCCTTGAGATGCACACCACACTGGTCTTTAAAGGGTTATATCTGCAATAATTTTGTGTATGGAATGAACAAAGTCAAAAATGGATCAGTCCTGGAGGCAAACTAACTGCACTATAGGGAACAAATAAAGAAGTCCAAAATTCGCATTGATTGGAGTGGAGCCTTTAACCCCTTGAATGCTAGAAAGGTCTGCAAAGTGTTGTCCTCTTCTTATCCTATATAATAATTCGCTAGAATGTTTGTCAGGAGCCGTCATGCACTGTAGAGATTGACCAAACGCACAGAATACTGGGAGCATGGAATGCTGGGAATTCTGAGCTGGGAGCACGGAATGCTGGGAGTTCTGTGCTGGGAGCATGGAATGCTGGGAGTTCTGTGCTGGGAGCATGGATTGCTGGGAGTTCTGTGCTGGGAGCATTGGGTGCTTTCGGGCAGTGCATGACTGCGACAGCGGCAGGACGCAGAGCAGGACCGACCTCTTAACCCTTTGAGTGCCAGAGGAGATGCAACGCATTGCAAAGCAATGCGTTGCGTACTCCTCTGGCACTCAAAGGGTTTACATCTCCTGGACCTTGGCCCGTGTACATGGGCTTTTACACTAGTTGCTAATAAAATGTTAGACTGTAAGCTCTCATGAGCAAGGCCCTCTGATCCTTCCGTTCTCCACATTTGATTGTACTGTTTAATACCTCTGTATGTCTATTCCCTATTGTACTGCACTGGGGAATTAGTTGGCGCTATATAAATAATAATAATAATAATAATAATAAAAAATAGGGATTTTTAAAGGGCAATACAGATTTCCAGCATTCCCTCTATCTTGTAACTCCTTACTACTCCCTTAGCCCCTACTAGGCAGAGATTAACACTTTTAACCTTTTGAGTGTCAGAAGGGTAAGCAATGCATAGATTTGCAATGCGTTGCATACCCCCATCTGGTAATCAAATGGTTAATCCAGTCCCTCCTGTAGTGTTCTTCCAGGCCAGGTCTGATTGGTGGCTTTGAGGAGGATTCCTATTATCATTTCCTGGGAAGCCTTACAGAGTTATATTCATGTTATTGTAGTGAATAAATGTTGCGTAGCGTTTCCTTATACTCTGCCAAACATCTGCACAGCATTTTACAATTCAGGAGAAACAATGATATATTGTTTGGGCAAGATCAGTCAATGGATAATTTAAAAACTCTGCAATATATATTTATTTCAATATTAAGCATTACTATCCTTTTAAAATGAATATAAAGTTTGATTAAGAAGTCTTCTGGGAAAACCCCCCACTACCTCTTGTTTTGTCTGTCATAATGACTGTTTCTATTGTTACTGGAGCAAATGTATGAATTCGCCTGTGTGGCTTCAGTACTGTTACCTTCACTATCATGAGTGTCCGTGCTTCAGAGCATGCTTTATAGTGTAAGATTGCTTTAGTGCATACTAGTAGACAATCAGCTCCATTGTTAGAACTTTAATGCCAGTAAAGCCCTGTACACCAGCCCTATAGCACACTCGGGGATTGGTATTAAATTACACCATTTCTTCTACTCCTTGATTAACCCTTTGAGTGTCAGGGAGTATCCAATGCATTGCGTTTCAATGTACTGGATATCTCCCTGACATGCAAACGATTAATCCTTTGAATGCCTGAGGGGTATGCAAACCATTGAGAATCAATGTGTTACACACCACTCTGTCACCCAAAGAATTAACCCTTTGAGCGCCAGAGGGAAAACCTAGGAACTCTCAGGATCTTCCCCAGAGACTCCAGTTAGCAAACTGAAATACTGGGTCTCCTGGGACAGTAGCTGATTCTTCTTCCTACTCCTCCTTCCCACCCTGTTTCTCCTTCCACTTCCCTCCCACATATGAGTAAGCCTCCATCCACCCAATAATTCACACCCCTTTTATGACATTGACATAGATATCCCCTGTCCTTCAGCACATGAGCCCTCTCCAGGGTCTCAAAGAGAAGAATTTCCCAGGTATGCCAGAGGGGTATGCATACTCCTCTGGCACTCACAGGGCTAATACATTGAATTAAATAAAATGCAGAACAAAGGAACACCTTGAAGAGCCTACCAACTGTCCCGTTATCCTCCCCTTGTCTCAAGTGGCTTTAATGTTTGCTGAACTTAAGTTAGTAAATTGATGTTAGGCAGGCATCCCAGTGTCTTTCTTCATACCTCCCAAGTGTCCCTCTTTAGGAGGGACAGTCCCTCTTTTAGACCCAAATCCCTCTGTCCCTCTTTCCCACCCTGATGTCCCTCTTTTTAGGGGATCAGATTGTGTGGTGTGTATGTAAGTGTATCCCATTGCCTACAGCAATATAACTCATATTATTGTTTGTTTAAACATTAGTATATGTGTTTAAAAATTAGTCTGCATCAATAATATACTTTGATCTTGTTATAAATCATTTATTATATTACACAAAGAGTTGTCAATAGGTCACGAAATAGCCTAAAAATGAATTGGCAATGCCCCTCCCACCAGTCACGCCCCCAGCAACACCCCCTAAAACACAAGTGTCCCTCTTTGGCCATTTGAAATGTTGGGAGGTATGTTTCTTTGTCTCCCTACTGAACATCACTGAGGATGGTGGAGCTTAGCAAATAAACACTAATAGCAATAATAATGATAATACCTAAGTGGAGTTTCACATTGTATTTTATTTATTTAGAAAGTGTTTTACTAGGAAGAATCCACTGTAATTTCTCTCACTTTTGGTATGTCCTAGAGAGAAATTATACTACAAAGTTACACATTTATAAAAAAAAATAGATATCTATATATAGATAAATAATAAATAAAAATAACACATTACACTTTATATACAGTTATATACAGAAGTAGGGACTTTGTGTATGGGGATGGCACAAAGTCATAAACGCCTTCAGTCATACAGCAGTATATTAACATAGGTGTATAAAAATAATTAACAGGTTGCAATGCGTTGGATACATCTCTGGCACTCAAAGGGTTAAAACTGTTGTTATTTTCATTCACACAGTTATTGATAATGCAGGCACCGGCTGAACAAAAATGAGAAATCCTTCTGACATTCCAGTGTAAACTGTTTAATTTTCAGGGGCCCCAAGCTAACAGGGTCCAATACAACAGCATTACCCATATTCAGTGACCCTGGGCAGCAGCCACCAAATTGGGTGAATCTCCCTCTAGGAATATTAGACACATGCATATAGACAGCTAAGGTTATGCGGCACCAAGATGCCAGCTATATACCTCCCAACATTTCAAATGGACAAAGTAGGACACTTTTGTTTTAAATGGTTTATGTGGAGTTGTGGCTGGTGGGCAGGGAATTATCAAGAATTTTTAGGCTGTTCCATGACCTACTGACACCTATGCGTGTGACCTAATAAATTATTTATAACAAGACTAAAGTATTTTATTTACGCAGGCTAATGTATAAACACATATACTGAAGTTTTATTGCTGTAGAGCAACATTATACACTTATATACACTCCACACAGTCTGGTATCCTAAAAAGAGGGACATCAGGGTGGGAAAGAGGGACAAAGGGATTTGGGTCTAAAAAAGGGACTGTCCCTCCTAAAGAGGGACACTTGGGAGGTCTGCAGCTATTTACTTAAAATTTTCCATCAGTCACCCAGTTACTATTGATTGATTTGTGTTGAACCTGAATCCACTGGACTATAGGACAAGAAAGGATATCACCAGAGGTGACTCCAGATCAGGTTGTCAGCCTGTGGTAGGTGTAACATTGCTACTGGGACTAAGGAGAGGCAAATAATGTAGCTGGCTGGGAAACATGGTGATAGGGAGTTTTTGTGATAACATTTTATCACAGTGTATCTTACCCTGCCATTGAAACTCTACAGTGCTCTAGACTGCAAGCTTGCACGGGCAGGGTACTCATACTCATGTTTGTTGTATTCTGGCAATACTGTTTTACTTCTTTGTATATCTACTCTTTATTGTTTACAGTGATGCTGAATAAGTTGGCAGTTTATAAGTAAATAAGTAAATACATTATAACTATAATGTGTTAATACTCTATACCGTAAGCTCTCACAATCAAGGACCTCTGATCCTTTTGCTTTCTATGTTCAATTTCCTTTAATGTCTCTGTATATCTATTCCCTATTGGACAGCACTGCAGCAAAATACATTGGTGCTACATACATAAAGTATAATAATAAAACTGGCAACTACTTTGCTATGATCTGTAAGCCTTTGTGTCTGCCAGCTGTCATTAAAGTGCAAACAGGGAGTGAATGAGGTTGTCATTGAGGAGAAGTGCATTCTGGGACTTAGATTTCTGCCTGACAGAGGAGGAGTGCATTCTGGGACTTAGATTTACAGTAAAAAGGATACCTTTATTGGCTAACTAAATAGCTTTAGAGTGCAAGCTTTCAAGACCACTTAGGTCTCTTTGTCAGACATATTATAGAATGAGAGACAGAAAACTAAGATATACATACCCAAATATATCTGAGGTATTCAACTCTCATTATATAACATGTTGATGAAGAGACCCAAGTGGTCTTGAAAGCTTTCATTCTAAAGCTACTCAGTTAGCCAAAAAAGGTATCACTTTTACTCTACCAGTCTCCTATAGGAACTTTTTCTCTTCCAACCAACAGTGGCCCATGTTTTACATATGTTCATTTTGTTAATAAGAAGGAGGAGAATGTACAAATGTATTAGGCTATGCACTAGAGAGAATGAGCACTGTGGCAGACACTTTTCTACACCATTAAACTTTAATGCCAGCAAGCCATGAATATTATCCCCATAGCATGCCCTGGCAAATGGCTTGGGAAATGGAGTACTCTATTGCCATATCTTCTATGCCTTGCTTACTACTGGTTTAATCAAGAAGCAGAGGAAAGGACTACCCTAAAATACCCACAAACTGCCTATGTTCTTTCCTTAGCAAACAGCATTAAAAGGAGTAATTTTTGTGTACGTATCTTAGTAAATTGATGTTAGCCAAGCTTAGGGAGTGGAAATCTGTTCCTGCGCTTGATTTAGCATGGAATTGGTTTTGTACATTCATCCAATGGTGTTGTTTTTCACCTTCCCACAAATATGTCACCATAAATATAAGTAAATGCAAACACAGCAAAGCCAAGAGAAGAAATACAAGGCTTATAATTCCATTTGAAAAGCCCAAACCTCATCCATCATGTGTGACAGTGGAGAAGAAGCCAGCTACTAGTCTCCTCCCAGTAATAACACTGCAGTTAACAGGATTAAATGCTCAAAATGTTTCATCTGTAGACTGGCAGCTCATTTGAATTTTCCCCATAAACACACTCCCTCCTCTTTATGAAATGGATATCCTGCTGTGGATGTTAATGAGGAGGAATGGTAGATTGTTACAGCTTTCATTCCATTTCAAATTCTGAGTCAGTGACATCTCATTTTGGTACTATGTATGACATCATACCAATCAATGTCTTCATTTGGCACTGTGAAATTTAGCACACTTATTTTGGTTCACAGTAGTAATGTATTTCTACTGGCCTTAAAGTGGTGTTAAACTAAATGTTTGTGCACAGAGCCCCCAGCAGCACTCCTTAACTCCTTGGATGCTACTGAGGCATCAAACACATTGTTTCCTAATGGAACTGTATACAGCATCCAATGGATTATGATGAAGAAATATCCAAAAAAATTGTTTTAATTTATAGTGACAAGTTAATGCACAGCCACTCTAGACACACCAGCACAGACCCTTACAAAAGAAATGAGGAATAATTTTATGTATGGATATATATGGTATAGATATATATAAAAAAAAAAATTCCCCAAACTCCATTTGATTTAAATGGGGCTTTTAACACTTTGTGTTCCAGAGGGCCCAGCCCTCTTGAATGCAAAGGGTCAAACCCATGCATTCTAGAAAGATCTCCAAGCCATTGCATCTCAATTTGGCAGAGACCTTTCAAGCTTTTAGGGGGTTTAAAAATACTATATAACCAAAGCAATGTGTTGCGTAACCTTCTGGCACTCAAAGTGTTAAATCAAATGGGATTTTTATTTGTCCACTATGGTGCAATTGATTTGCACCAGAATTGCTCTTTTTTTCTTTTGTACATAAGGCAAATAGAGTCTGATTTTTCTTTTGTAAATAACGGGGAAGCCATAGATCTTTTGAGGGTCTGTAGGAAGCTGTATAACAGGGGAGTTCTGGGGCTTACAGTAATACATACAGCCTAATCACAATGGGACATATGTATAAAACCAGAGGTGGAGCAGTTCTGGGGCAAAGCAACAGTACATTATGTAACAAATACATATTTGTGATGATTTAAATTGAGCTTTTTACCCCTTGTATGCTTGTGAAGTCTCCAAATGCATAGCAAAACAAGGATTTTGAAACTTCTTAATAATCCAAGGGGTTATTTTTGTTAATAATTTGCAGTAGTTTAGCCCCAGAATTGTTTCATTTTTACTTTGATACATATGACCCATTAAAGTGGAACTGTCACTGTGTAACAAATAGTTGATTTTGAAACAGCTCTCAAAATCACCTATGTTTATGTTAGCCATTCCTTATTTAACCCCTTAAGGATGGCCAATCTCGCATGCAGCCGTGCAGGGAGCCCTGAATTCCATGACGGTCCTGGCACATCATGGATCCTTAACGCAAATCTACCCATGACGTGCCAGGACCGTCAAGGGTCATTAAGGGGTTCAAACTATAGTTTACGAGATATATAACTTCGTTTGTTAGTGTATGCAAATAAGCTAGTACTTCCTGGTAGAAATTGACAGTTGGGATGAGGAGCAGTGTGCCAGTTCCTGACAGTTTTGTGCATTCCCTCTAAGTATATCATAAATAATTGTTTTAAATAAAAAAGATTAACATAAATATAGATGCTTTTAAAAGCTCATTCAAAACCACCTATTTGTTAAAAATTGACAACTCCATTTTAAGCATCTAGAGGTTGCAGGATCAGAAAAAATTGTGCTATTTTTATATCCACTCAATGATAGGCAATAAAATAAATCATTTGGGGCATGAATCTTATAAACTGCTTCTGTCTGTAGTTTCTGGAATGATTTGAATGTCTCACGTCATATGCTGTCCAGTTCTAATGATGGTTCTTTGAGATTAAGATGGGTGCATAGCAGTGATGGAATTATCATTCATGTATTGAAGTATGGCTATGGAATATTTTCAACTAGTAAAAGGGCCCATCATTTAGTAGCAATTAATAGAGATGGAAGGACAGCACAAACAGGTATCTAAATCAACATTATTATGCTGACAGGCACTCCCTCTGTATATATATCATTATCTCACCTTGGGTTTTCAGCCAGTCAGCATCCATGTTGTCAGTTATCCTAATGTATGGATGCATTGGCTTTTAATATATGATTAGTGATGTACACAGCATTTCCTGTACAATTGGGCACACCTTACAGTTTGGGAAACCTGCTGGACTTCTGCAGCGGTGAGTTTCACTGCAGTGATTTTCACAGGATTGGGCACGAGGTTTCACACACCCCCGCCCACTCCTGTGAAAATATATATATAGATAATGCCTTCTATTGGATTTAATGAAGGGTATTAAAAACATCTGATTTTAACTACAACCCAGACAATATATACAACACTACCTGTAGTAACTGGAACATAGAGAAATATCCAATGCATTGCTTAGCAGTGCATTGGGGGCCTACCATTTAAGTTGGTACACTAAGAATTCTTGAGATTAACTGGTAAGATTGTTCAGATATTTCATGATTCAAAACAATGACCCTTGTTATCTTCCTTCCTGACAAAATATACGTGACACTTGCCAAGTGTCACAGATTTCCAGGGACAGTCCTTGGTTTGGGCTCTCTGTGCCTGGATCCTGCTGTTCTTGTTTTTAAAATTAAAATGTAACCCAATATTCTGTATGCCTGTTATTATGGTTAACCATTTGAGTGCCTGAGAGGTATGCAAGGCATTGCAAAGGAGCAGTAATATATCCTAACAATAAACCCCAATTTACCTTAATATGGTCAGACAACCCTAATGCCCTTATGAATTTTGTCATGATGCCTTTGCTGTAGAGATACCATGTCCATAGAGGCAGCCATGACAGTTTCTTGCAGGACCACGGGACCTTAAACTCTGCTCACTGAACATGATAATCTTAACACAGTGCATTGTGCGTCCCTCTGGTTCTTAAAGGGTTAAGTAGCCTAATGCACTGTATCTGCTTCAGTCCTCTGTTTCCCTAAATCAGCTGATTGGCGGATAGCCAACTAATCAGCTGTTTCAGTAAATGTTATATGTAACAGCGTCTCTTATGGTTCTCTCACTTTATAAATCAAATGTAGCAATGGTTTTTACTGTTCTAATCCTTTCAGTGCCACATGGGTGTGAAATGCACATCCCTATGGCACTGAATAATTTAAAGTATGGTAGCTGCCATCTCTGATGTCCAGTAGAGAAAGCAAACTGTCCCCTGGCTCCATTGCGTACTACAGGAAAATCCCAGTTTTGCCAATCTCATATTGTCAACTTGGCCCCTTATCGACCCTTAGTGCATCTACTCCAGGTGTTGCTGTTCGCTATCACTTACTATGGAGTGCTGCAGTCTATGACTCTAATGAAGTCTATGCATTAGAAAAAGTGTGCTATTTAGGCACCATCTGGCACTGTAATGACAGTTTGATTTAAAAAACAAACAAAAAAAAAACATATTTGACCTGTAATAATAATAACTTAATTTACATGCAAAACCTTATATTTTTTTCTTCAGATATGTTACTCTTTTAAGACTTTATTCTAATCAATATAGTCTGCTTTTAAAGTTTATACAATGAAGATCCTATTCTTGGGCAGAACTGCAGCAGTCCATGTGCCAAGCAAGTCCACAGTAATCATACGTTCACCAGATGTGAGAGGAGAGGCGTGGGAGGTTTGAGAGTGGGTAGACTGCCTTCCTCCTCATTAAAAGGAGTCAGCTGGTTCTCATTGTAAGGCTAACTCCTGCTAACTGGAGAGCTACACAGTGAAGGGATCTGATTCAGCACCTTGTCTCATCTTCCATCAGCACTCTGTGTGCTAAGCCTCTGTAAGTCCTCACACATATGTAAAACGGCCCCACAGGGTCCCACTGCTTGACTGACAGCAGAGGTCTTGCAGGGAGATGGATGGTCATGAGTAGGTGGACATGACAAAGACAAGTGAATGAACACAGGCTCTCAGCTTTCAGCTAGGCCCTCAGAGCAGAAGACAGGAGTCTGAAGGTGTGGGTGGGGACCATGTGGAAGTAGTTTGTATGGGATCCAGCTGAGCTCAAGGCTTTTGTAGTCTCCAGATATGCATGATTATGGTGGTCTATGGAACACTGCAGCCAAGATTTATTAAAGGGAAATCTGTCCCTCTGTGTGTGAAATACAGTATTTCCTATTTTGCATTATTTAGTAACCCCTTGGATGCTAGGGAAGCAATGCATCAGAGACATTTCTAGCATTCAAGGGGTTAAGAATATTACTTCCCTTATTAGTTGAATGTTCTCAGCTTTCTGCTTAGCACTTAAATCAGTATTAGCCTATGGGAAAATATGTGGACAAGTCTGGTCTGAAAGGAAGCAAATTCAATGTACATAAAAGAGTAGTCTTCAGTCATGACTGGTCTTCTAGTCTCTTTTCTGTGTTCTTTATCATTACTTACATGTTAAAGGGACAGTAATGTCCCATAAAAAATTCTTCTACTTTATGGCAAAAATCCTATCTCTCAAACCGTTATGGTTTGAGAGATATTCACACTGAAAGTTCCCCCCTTCTTCCCCCTCTCCTGATGTCAGCTGTAAAGCTGATAACAGGAGATTCAAGTTGGCCAACGAGGAGGCTGTTCAGCAGAGCCAAAATCGCATTAGACCATTAGAATGGTCTACAAAGTGTGCTTGCAAACCACACACTTTGTAGACCTTTCCAATGAAGTAATTATTTTGAAATAACAAGATTTCAGCTTTGCTGTAGAGCCGCCAGCTGGTCCCCAGACCGGGATCTCCTGCTGTCAGCTAGACACTGACGTCAGGAGAAGGGGAGGGAGAAACTTTACTTATGGATATCTCTCAAACCATACAGTTTGAGAGATGGAAATTGAGGCACATATAGAAGATTTTTTATGGGATATTAGTGTCCCTTTAAAAGGGAGTTGCTAGAGTCACAAAAGTCCTGGGGGGCTTGGGCCAATTCATTATTAGTGCCTCATTCAGTCTAATTGCATATTACTAATAGGGGGATTAGCAGTATTACATGCCTCAAGCTGTAACAAGGATAAGACCTGTGGCTGTAGCTTCGTTAGCCAGTACCTAGCAGCTCCCATACTTGTTAGTAAATAAGGAAATGCTAAAGGTGTTTTGTATAAAGGAAAATGGAGCAAATCTAGGACAAATCAATTGCTTTATAAGGGACAATGTTGGCATAATTAGAGCAGGTGCAGTGGGGGCTGCAGTGCTTGGGTCATGGAGTCCAACAGGTTCTAGTTATGCCACTGTGAAAAATATTTTTGTGCCCTGGGGCCTTCCAATGACTAGTTAAGCAACTAGGGGGCAAATCCAGGGCTAGATTTATATTCCAGACGCCCCTAAGCAAGGCACGCTAGGCACCCTTAGCCCCACCCATGACCACACCCCCACTCCTCATTTAACCCACCCACAGACACATCTACTGTATCCTGGAGTACAAAATACCCTTGGTCTATAACAAGACAGAACTATAAAAGCTTTAACTACTTGTTGCCAGACAGATCTCCAATGCATCGATCTCTCTAGCGTCCAAGCCTGATATAAACCTGGTGCAGGGACATTGAGATAGCTCTGGCCTCGCCCACAATTCAGAAAGTGAGTGTGGCCAGCACATCTGAGCCTCCACTCTAGTCAGTTGCCTACTCTACTTACTGGGAAATCTGGCACTGGACAAATCAATATTCCCAAAATTCCTATTGAGGTGATAAAGCGGAGATTACTTCTCCAGGGATATCACTTCTCCAAGTACTATATTATTCTATGGAGCCAACGCACTAAGATTTCCCCAACTTTGGAGACCTTTGTGCACAGGCTGTACAGAATAACATAGCAAGTGGAGGAGTGATACCCCTGGAGAAGTTATCTCAGCTTTATCACCTCTTTAGCAAGACGTAGTTGATAAACCCCCTTGAATGTTAATGGGATCCTCTATCCATTGACATTTAGCCACTGTGATGCAATTGTTCCCCCCAGAACTGATTCACTTTGTATTCATAACATAAGGTGCTCTGAAGAGACACAAAATTATCTACACAACTTACTAAATATCCCTTCTGTACAGCAAATGCAGGAATATCCAAGTCTGTTTTGCTGCTCTCTGGGTAAAAAGTACACACTCTGATGTGTTATACCCATGGGTCTCCAACCATGTTCTGTGAAACCCTAAAGTGCCCTGAGATAGGATAAGTGGCTCCAGTGAAATACTGTAAGTCATCACACACAGGGGACAATCCTGCAGCGAAAGACTGTGAAACCGATGTACTATGAAGAACTGGAACAATTCTAGGGCAAACCAGCTGAAACAAAGGGGACAAATTAAACTTGCCACTAATTTAAAAGGAGCTTTTAACCCAGTGAATTGAAGATCTCCCTCACAATCAAGGGGTTAAAAGTCCAATTTAAATCACTGGGTATTTTGGAATGATTATTTATCTGCTACAGTGCAGTTGGGGTTCTGATGGATTGCTCCAGATATTCTTTGTACATCTAATACATTGAGGGTAATGTCCATGCCAACATTAATCCATGCATTTGTGTCTTCTCGTCTAGATCACTGTAATGCACTCTACTTGGGCCTCCCAGAAAAAGAACTCCATCGCCTACAGACAGTACAAAATGCAGCAGCCAGACTACTGACCAATAAAACTCGCTCATGTCACATAACACCTGTTCTCCACTCCCTGCATTGGCTTCCAATTAAATGGCGAACATATTTTAAAATTGGCCTGCTGACCTTCAAAGCCTTAAATAATCAAGGCCCACAGTACCTGAAAGAGCTCCTGACACCCTATATTCAATCCCGCTCACTGCGGTCAACCAACAGATCCCTCCTGTCAGTGTCCAGAATAAAGACAACCTCAGGTTCCCGGGCATTCAGCCACGCTGCCCCCACATTCTGGAAATCTTTACTGTCCTCAATCAGAGAGGCACCATCACTACAGACTTTTAAAAAAAAGCTAAAGACCCATCTCTTTTATCAGGCATTCAGTCACCTCATCTAACCATAAGGAACCCTTACATTTTATGTCTGTTTATAGATTTCTAAAGAGCTTTGAATCTCACAGGGAGAAAAGCGCTATAAAAATCACAAATTATTATTATTATTATTATAATGTATGAAATGAGGTTGCAGCCATTGACCTGTACTTTTAGCAGTTTCATTAAATGAGCGCCAGCACTTATATACAAAAATATTAGTACATTCCAGTTCTTCCACTACCAACTTCTAAATAAATATCCTCTTGCTGCTTGCTATAGCAGGTAAGAAAAAGACGTTTCCCTATGGGTACAGTACAGACAATGGCACAGCACAAAACACCCACTCACTCCCACACCATGGTACAGTCATCAAAAGAATCAACAATTTTGCCAAACAAAAATCTTTGTACATAGGTGTTAAGCAAGGCTCAGGATGCAGCACACAAACTCATTCTTCTTATTTTTAATGGAATTCCATTAATACCTTCCTCTCTATGTGCCGTTCTGTGTTTTCTGTATGATTTTGCTTGTAATAAACATTCATGCCATGACCCCTCTAAGAAAAATAAATGTTATAACATACAATTAGCTAGTAAATGATACCTCATCCATGCTACTCTAATAAGTTTGTTACATGTTACCAGTACCAAGTAGCATTAAAATATATTTGGAACTGATACCAGGTTAACTGGGGATGGGTGAAAAATGTCACTGCTGGAAAAAATAGGTGAAAATTGCCTGTCGCTTGGTGATATTCTGAGTGTGAACATGTCATGTCCGCCTGTGAGGTTGTGTATGGGTTTATGTGCGTGCAAGAGACAGTGAAGGCTTTCAATAGGCTTTACCTTCCATCTCAGAAATTTGAATACTTTCTCTGGAATGTTCCTTCCCGTGGAAACTTCCACAGAAAAGAACATTTTCTCCTTCTCTCTCATCCCATATAAATCTCAGCAGGAAGAAAATGTTACTTTTTTACCCACCCATAATGTTATCCTCTTGAATACCATGGATTTTGCAACATGTTTCACATCAGTGATTTGGAGATCTCTCTAGCTCACAAAACTTTTTTTTCCCATTGATTTCATAGGAAATGAATGGATTCCCCCCACAATAACAAAAATCAGAAGCACTGTGTTACATAATCAGATTGTATCGCAATCAAACAATTTCCTTTCTTTTGACCCTTCTGTAAAATATCCTTTCATTAAGCGACATTCTGCAAACTGAATATAACCTTAGCAATCAAGGGCAGATGACTGTAATGCTTTATAAGTGAAGGTTTCCTGGTATTTAGGTTACAATAAGGTCTAAAACAAATTGTTACAAATTACTGGTCAAATGAAATCTTACTTGTAATAAGTGTCCTGAGGGCCACACGGCCCTTTATACAGTGGGAGAAATATGCCTGACCCCACCGGTGCCACTGTGTTTTCCTAATTAACCTCATTAATTACATCTTTATTTGCCAAGTACTTTAAAGAAAAAATATTGTTTTTCCGGTTAAATAAATGTGCCTTTGTCCCTTGTTTAATCACATGACTAATGATATATTTAAGTGTGAGTAAACCACATTTACCAACACCATGACAATTTAACCTCTTGAATGCTGAAGCATTCAAGAGGATAAAACATTTGTGTTTTTTCTCATTGAAGTTCCATTTTCAGTTATAGAAACTGTACAATAGATTGGAATGCAGTTTGCAGTCTGTTCTGTGCATACTCATGCAATATGAATTGCACTGGAATTTTAGATTTCCAGAATGGAGGAGATTTTCTTTTCTACTTCAATCAAAAATGAATAGTACCGCATAAAATCCATATGTGAAAATGTGTATAAATCCATTTAGTAGATTTTGTAGGTCTGAAAAATTAATGGCAAAATCTGTATCTTTAAAGGTAAACTATCACCATTTGAGCAGATCTGTACCCCTGCAATCAGTCCTGCCAAGGAAACCATGGTACCAATCTGAGCCTGGCACACCAACGGGAGATCAGAATGGATGTCTGAAAATAGACTCCCTCATCGGTCCCTATGAGAAAAGTCTGAATTGGAAGAGTAAAGTCTTTTACTTCAGTATTTTTTCCTGTATGATCCAAAATCATACCTGGTGGCAATATCCCCCCTGAGTGACAAGTATGGGTGTAGATGGGAGTGTTCAAATGACTCACTTTGTGTCACAATGTAGGTGGGGCTTCACAGAAGTGGGTGGGATGAGGACAGGTAGGGTTTTGTTTCAAAAGTAGGGGGAGGGGTGGCATGAGGCAGGGAGTGGGGGGAATGGGTCAGAAATTGGATGTGATTTCCACAGATCTTGCTCTCCTAGGGAATCACCCTCTGTCCCCAGAGACCCAATAAATAACCCTTTCGGGACCAATGACGTACCAGGATCTTCACACAATTTGGACCTTTAATGATGGGTGAAGTTCCTGTCACGTCATACATTAATGATTGTAGCGAGCATCAGGGCTCTCTGTGATTATTACAGGGAGGCTGCTCCAGAACCGAAGCAGTCAGTATCAGCCTTTCCATGGTGGCTCCACACATGTGTTCGCTACTAGAGTGATAACATATGCCAGGAGAGGCACATGACCAAGGCAATGTAAATATATATTCTATCACTGTTCTCTGCCTCACTTCCCCTCACTGTGATCATGAGGAAGAGAGAAGCAGAGAACACACATCCTCACAGTGGAAAATGGTCAAAGAGGAGAGCATGTTTAGTTTAATTGTAGGTGCCAGGGGCAGGACTAGAGGTAAAACAGGTTTGGTCACTTGATGACCTATTGCCACCTCTTTGTGTTGATGAATAAATGATTTAGAGCAAGACCAAAGTGTTTTAGTCACACATACTAATTTATAAGCACATATAGTAAAGTTTAAAACAAACACTAATGTGAATTTTATTGCTGTGGAAGAATGTGATGCGCTTATATACACACCACACAGTTCGATCTCCTAAACACAGGGATACCAGGGTGGGAAGAGGGATTTTCACCTCAGACATACAAGAAAATGTGCGGAGTTTGGAGGGAATGCCAATGCAACCAGCAGGCTCATTTGCAAAGGAGAGATTTTGGGGCAAACCATCTACACTATAACCCTTTGAGTGCCAGAGTGGTAAGTACCCCTCTGGCACTCAAACGGTTAAAGAACATGTACGACCCCATTGAAAATCTATTGGATGCAATTGCAGCTTCCAGTATATTTCAAAGCAATGCATTGGAGGCCTTTCTAGAAATCAAGGTGCTAAAAGCCCAATTTAAATCAAAGTGAATTTTTGAAATGTATTTGTTCCCTATGGTGCAGCTGGTTTGCTCCAGAATTGCTCCATTTCTTATTTGTATATCAGCCTCTTGGACTCAAAAGTCAGCATAATCCCCCATTCCATTCAAAAGGTAAAAGCTATGGAACGTCTGTGATTTTTTTTCAAAATTAAACTTTATTTGTAATTATTCATTACAAAGAATGAAATAAAAGTGACAGATCTAAATACATCATAAATGGATGTGAATCCCTCAAATATCACAGTGGCAACAGTAAACCCAGAAATAATCTGAAGGTACCTCTACTGTGCTGCTATAATATAAAATCTTGAAAGTTGCAGCCCTTTTACTCATATCTTAGCAAGGTGCATGGGCATAGTAATGCTTTAGCATCCATGGAGTTGTTTGGGGACCTCCATTGAGTTCCCTGCATACCTCCCAAGTTTCCCTCTTTAGGAAGGACAGTTCCTCTTTGAGACCTAAATCCCTCTGTCCCTCTTTCCCACCCTGGTGTCCCACTGTTTAGGAGATCAGATTGTGTGGTGTGTATATAAGTGTATCACATTTCTTCATAGCAATAAAATTCCCATTAATGTTTGTATAGACTTCATTATTTGTGTTTATAAATTAGTATGTTTAAATTAAATAATTTTGTCTTGCTCTAAATAATGTATTCAGTTACACAAAGAAGTGTCGATAGGTCATGAAATAACCTAAATTTTCTCAGAAATGTTGCACCCACCTATCATGCCTCCAGCAAAACCCCCTAAAATACAAGTGTCCCTCTTTGGCCATTTGAAATGTTGGGGTATGTTCCAGTTTTACATGAAATTGAATCCTAGGGTCAGATTGTCAAGGAGGAAGGAGGCTGTTCTCAGAGCACAACATTTAAAATACAATTAAACTTAAGATAATACTAAATGTTTCCATATAATTAGGGGCATCCATTCACAGTTGCACCAGAAGACTCACAGGTTTTAAAACTGCCCTGAGGTGGTGAATATTCAGAGTAGTAATATAGGGACACAGAGAAACCTACTTATTTAGCTATAATGTTCAAATATGAACATAAAGACATACTAGATAATACTAAATGTTTTCATATATTTAGTGGCCTCCATTCACAATACCGACAGAAGCCTCAAAAGTTTTAAAACTGCCCTTAAAGGGATAGTAATGTTTCATAATAAAAGCAGCTCTAAGTAATCCTCATAGTATTTGGACTTTGGAGAGTGTTATTTCAATTATGTCAGAGTTGTAGTTCAAGAGTAATTCAATGACAAAGTATCCCACTCCTGCCCCTTTAACTGATGTAACACTGCTCAGCCAGAGCAAAAGGGAGGTGCCCAGGTAGATTGCAGAGAGGGACAATCTTCAGGGAAAAACCTGAAAAACTTGTCAAAGGGGGAAGGGCTTTCATTGTTTTCATACAAAGAAGATTGTCCCCTGCTGATATCTGTCTGGTCTATGGACTGCATTCCACATCTGAAAAGAGATGGCTGACACTAGGTAAAAGGGGCGGGAGGGGAAACTTTGCTTGTGAATATCTCTTAAACCATAAAGCTTTGAGAGATAAGACTTATATCATTCTTCATGTTTTTTTAATGCCTACATAATAAAATAAAGATAAAACAAAGTATTGCTATCCCTTTAAGTGGTGAATACTCAGAGTAGTAATATACGGACAAAGAGAAAGCTAATTATTTGGCTATAATGTTCAAACATTAACATAAAGACATAAGCCAAGTGAATCAAAACGTGAGGTTGCATCAAACAACTGAGCTTGAACAACACAATTACCTGCGGGGGGTGCAATGTATAGAGCACAAGAGCAATGTACAAAAAAGAACTAAACACTAAAATTAACCCTTTGAGTACCAGAGGGGTACAGAACGCATTGCTTTGCAATGCGTTCTGTACCCCTCTGGCACTCAGAGGGTTAAACTTTTATATACACTGCTCTTGTGTTTCCTTCATTTTGCCCAGGACCACATATGGAAAACTCCACTTACAGGCATATTTTAAAGTATGATTTTTTTTTTCTTTACTTCCAATAGTATTTTATGTAAGCACATTAACCCTTTGAGTGCCAGAGGGGTATGCAACACATAGGGGAGAAATATAAATTCCCCAAACTTACTACTGATTTAAATGGAGCATTTAACCCACTGAATTCTAGAGAGGTCATCAACACATATTTTTTTACAATACATTGCAGACCTCTCTAGCACAAAAGAGTTAAATACTCAGTTTAAATCTAAAGGAATGTTATATGTCCCCTATAAGGCAGGTGGTTTGCTCTGAAATCCCTCCGCTTGTCTTTTGTGACTAGGTCCCTGTTTAATGCTTCCATATATACATTTTTCATTCATTTATTTTTAACTTCAATTTTTTTTACTGAGTGACAATTTTATTAATGGATTAAAAAAAGTGAAATTGAAGGTTTAAGTACTGGGTTTAAAAAATAGCTTGGACCAAGGGAAATCATTCACCCATAACACACACTTGCTGTGCCATCTGTAATGGTTTACATCTTAAGGTATGTTTAACAGCATTTTCTGATAAAGGCCAGAAAGTCACACTGTGATCAGAACCGTGCAAGCACTTTGAGCTTTGAGTAAACCTCTCTCACCAAAGGGTGTGGTTAGTCTTATTGGTCTGTGTTACAGGCAGTGGTGTAGTGGGGCCCAGACCCAAGTCCAGTACTTTTTTCCAGCCAGACCTCTTCTGTGGTTTATAGAGGCACAAGGCAAGAAACTTAAGACTTCTCGCAAATCCCATGCCACCTGTGCATACAGATGTTTTAGTGCATAATGATGCACACAGCACTGCCACACATATTTAACCCTTTGAATGTCAGAGGGATGCCCAATGCCAAACTTTATTGTAGCAAATAGAATAAACGCATTTCGCTTTTGACACGCTTATTCGTTAAGCGTGTAAAATGGGAAACACGTTGATCGGTGTGATGCCACATTGTTAAAACTACTAGTTTGCAACTCTATGACTGTAAGTCTCTCCACACTGTGTTTTGATGGCCAAAGATACTTTGGAGGTAATTTTGTGAACTTTTATTCTATTTGCTACAATAAAGTTTGTTTTTATTAATGGGTATGGTTTTGTCCATGGAAGCGCATTTCTCTTTTGTGCTATATATATGTATTCTATTTTGAGCTTATAGAGAAAGCTCTTTTGATGCACTCTGAGTACAATTCCAGTTTTTGAATGTGAAAAGCACACGTTGTAAGGACATTATTTGAAAAACAACAACCTGGAATCAGACCTTATCTAATTATGTATACTCCAATAATTTGAAGAGCTGCTGAATTTTGTATTGCATCTATTAATTGTACAAGACCTTAGCAACGCCTCTACAGCAGTTGTAAAAAACGGAAGAATTTTGTCCTGGTTTCTGTTCCTCATTAGTACACAGAGTGAAACAGAGCACAAAGCAATGGGACAGACATAAACCACCATAAACTCCCATCAATTGGTACAAGTGACACAAGGCCGCCATTTGTTTATGTAAAAAGATTTATACCTTGGCAGTCTCAGCATATAGTTGCTGATTTTATCTCAGATGTCTATTTGTACATTTCGCTCAGTAGCCTTATGAATAAAGACAAAGTGGACCATTTCTGGGGCAACCTAGCTGCATATCCCCAACATTTCAAGTAGCCAAAAAGGATTTTAGTTGTGTTGCTGGGGGTGTAGCTGGTGGATGAGGCATTCCTGAGAAGTATTAGGTTAGTTCATGACCTATTGACAGCCCTTTATGTACATACCTGGGTACTTCATCCTGTGGAGCCCACGGAGAGGGCTCATGGACTGCGACCAGGCGTATTTTAATTATGCAATTTGCCTCATAAAGGGGTGGGGCATAATTGGATGGGTGGGGCTTATCATTGTGCTGGGGAAGTGGGTGGAACAGGGAGAGAACGAGAAGAAATGGGCAGGGAAGTGGGCGGATCAGGGTGAGAAGGAGGAGTAGTGGGTAGAGTCTCTCGGAATACTCACCACTGCAGGAGAATCAGAATCGGTGTCACGTCTGTCTCTGTTCGGCGGGTTCTTTTGGCCGTTGTCTCTTCTGGCGGTCTCTCTCCTTCCTCGCCGGATGCGACGGGCTTCCTAGCAACGGCTTGTGTACTCCGTTGCCGGGTGCTTGCGTCACTTCCGGTTCTTCGTTATGTAGTCAGCTAGAGCCGGCGTTCAGACGCGTTAGTATAGCGTCTAGTTAGGTAGGGTCTAGTGCTCTGTGGTGTTTCCCAGATTGTCCATTACTGTTACCCTGTTCAGTATCTTCTATTTTTATCTAGTATCCGTGTATGACCTGGCTTGTCTCCTGACTATTCTCCTGCTCAGTCCTGCAAATATCTGCACATAACCGTGTATGACCTGGCTTGTTTCCTGACTACTCTTCTGCATCTAGGAATCCAGATACCTTTCCTGCTCTTGGGGACTTTCTTCTGGTCTGAGTGAGTACCCCTTTTATTTTGGAGTATTATTTCTCCCTGGGAATTGGGGTAGTAGTAGTTTGGCTACTCGGGGTTATCGAGGGTCTCCTTTGGCTCAACCGAAGGGGACCAATCTGGCTTCGCGGCCAGCACCTTTATACGGCACTGCCGCAGCAAGGCCCCTGGTAGGCAACCACCGTACCCGAGCCACGCTCTCTAGCGTCGCACTCCAGCATCTAGCTCCCTAATTCCTTGTTGGAGGAGACTGATCTTCTCATTCCGGTATTCCAGTAGGAGGTGGTATTCTGGGTCTTGGTCTATCCCTCCTTGATCCGTGACATTATACTAACGCCACTCTTTCTTGTTGGCATGGCCTCGGATCCCAGTGAGTTCTCTGCTGCGCTGCAGCAGCAAGGTGCTGTTTTAGAACAACATGCTTCTCAGATTGTTTGTCTTGATCAGAAATTGGATGCTATCACCTCCCTCCTTCACCGGTTGGAACGTCGTTTGGAACCTCCTATTGGTCCTACGTCTCCCGTGGTTTCTGCTTCGCCCTCTCCGCCTTCTTTGCCCTCTAGTGTTCCTATTCCACGGCTACCGCTTCCTGAACGCTTTGAGGGGGATCCTAGGGAGTTGAGGGGGTTTCTCAACCAATGTTTATTGCATTTCAGTTGTCAGCCTGAGGTTTTCTCCTCTCATCACTCTAGGATAACCTTTATTGTGTCTCTTCTTAAAGGTCAAGCTCTGGCCTGGGTTTCGCCTTTGTTGGATCGCGACTCCCCCGTGCTCAGTGATTTTGACTCTTTTCTTTCTGCTTTTCGAGGAGTTTTTGATGTTCCTGGGCGTCAGGCGCAGGCTGAGGCTGCTCTTCTGGACCTTCAGCAAGGTCAGCGGCCTCTTACCCAGTATGCCGTAGAATTTCGTACCTTGGCGTACGATACTGATTGGGGAGAGAGTGCTCTTAAGGCGGCTTTTCGTAGAGGGCTTTGTGACCGCCTCAAGGACGAGTTAACTACTCGTCCTGTACCTAGGACACTTGAGGATCTCATCCATCTCTGCTCCACTTTGGAACACCGGTTTCTACAACGGAGGTTAGAAAGAGAACGGGACCGGGCTCGTCATCCCTCCACGCGTCCTTTGGTGCGTTTAGCTCCTCGTTTCCATCCTCCCGCTGTCCAGTCTGCCACCAGCACTCCTCCTGAGCCTATGGAGATCGGACAGGTGTACAAACTGTCTGATGCAGAAAAAACCCGACGTCGCACCCTAGGCTTATGTCTTTATTGTGGAGTACAGGGTCATTTTGCTCGTACTTGCCCCAATAAGATGGGAAACTCTCGGGCTTAGGAGGCAGGGGACCCTTGCTAAGTCCACGTTCTGTCCCCCTATGTAAGGAGTCTCGTCTTACACTGCCGATCGTGTTGTCTTGGCCGTCCTCTTCTGTTTCTGTTCCGGCCTT
Source organism: Rhinophrynus dorsalis (assembly GCA_037306005.1). Taxonomy (NCBI): domain Eukaryota; kingdom Metazoa; phylum Chordata; class Amphibia; order Anura; family Rhinophrynidae; genus Rhinophrynus; species Rhinophrynus dorsalis. Next base: position 447,649,182 of record CM074720.1, on the reverse strand, counting down.
TATTGATTCTGGGGCGGCAGGCCTGTTTTTAGATGTCAGCTTTGCCCAGACCCACGGCATACCTCTTTTGCCCCGTCATCCTCCTTTGCGTGTGGTGGCGGTTGATGGTGCTCCTGTGGGTTCCGGTTACATCTCTTCTGTTTCGGCCCCTCTGACCTTGTTGGTAGGCAAGACCTTTTCTGAACAGGTCTCGTTTGACATTATTTCTTCCCCTCAGAACCCTGTCATCCTGGGTCTTCCCTGGTTAAGACATCATAACCCAACCGTTGATTGGAAGTCTGGGACCGTCTCTTTTCCCGAAAAGAGTCCTGTGTCTTCTGCATCAATCACTGTCTCTGACGTAGTCCAGGCCCCTGATGGGGAATGTCTTCTCGCATCCTTACCTGAACCGTACCTTGCCTATGCTGATGTCTTCTGCAAGGTCAGGGCCGAGACTCTCCCACCTCACAGGGAATATGATTGCACTATTGATCTGCTACCTGGTACTACTCCTCCCAGAGGTCGTGTATATCCGCTTTCTCTTCCTGAAACTTCTGCCTTGGAGACATATATCAAAGAGAGCCTTTCTCGTGGGTTTATTCGCCCTTCTACATCCCCAGCAGGGGCTGGTCTGTTTTTTGTGGAAAAGAAAGACGGCTCACTTCGTCCCTGCATCGACTATAGGGGGCTGAATACCATCACCCGTCGCAACTGTTATCCTCTACCCCTCATCTCTGACCTTTTGGACCGCCTTAAGGGAGCTTCTGTGTTCACCAAGCTGGACCTGCGTGGTGCTTATAATTTGGTTCGTATGCGTGCTGGGGAGGAGTGGAAAACAGCCTTCAATACACGGTTCGGACACTATGAGTATCTCGTTATGCCGTTTGGGTTGCGTAATGCCCCAGCAGTGTTCCAAGCTTTTATGAACGAGGTTTTCAGGGATCTACTCTTGACCTATGTTGTGATATATTTAGATGATATTTTAATTTTCTCAAAGTCTCTGCCCGAGCATCGCCTTCATGTTCTGAGTGTTCTTGAGCGTTTGCGTACGCATAAACTGTACGCAAAACTGGAAAAATGCATTTTTGAGCAAAGTCAATTGCCCTTTTTGGGGTATATTGTCTCGTCCACAGGTCTAGTAATGGATCCTGCGAAAGTAGCCGCGGTCAAAGAATGGCCCCGTCCTGTTACTCTGCGTGGTATTCAACGGTTTATAGGCTTCGCTAATTACTACAGGAAATTCATCCGTGGGTTCTCCCGGATCATACAGCCTATTGTCGCTTTGACCCACAAAGACTCCAACCCAGCTCTCTGGCCAGAGGGAGCCGTTTCCGCCTTTACCACCCTCAAATCCGCTTTTACTTCAGCTCCTATCTTGGTATACCCTGATCCTTATCTAGCGTTTGTCCTGGAGGTTGACGCCTCGGAATCTGCTGCTGGGGCTGTGTTGTCACAATGTAGTCCCAAGACGGGCAAATACCATCCTTGCTCCTTCTTCTCGCGTCGTTTTTCTGCGGCGGAACAGAACTACGACACAGGCAACAGGGAGCTGTTGGCTATTAAATTGGCCCTTGAAGAGTGGCGTCACCTTCTAGAGGGGTCTCCCCATGAGGTCACAGTCCTAACTGATCATCGGAATCTAGCATATTTGGCCTCTGCTAAGCGCTTGAACGCAAGACAGGCCCGCTGGTCCTTGTTTTTCGCTCGTTTTTCCCTTAAGATATCCTACATTCCGGGCAGTAAGAACACCAAGGCAGATGCCTTGTCTAGGATTGCGGATACTGATTTTTCACCACCTTCTGTTCCAGAGACGATTCTGCCGTCCTCCTGTTTTCTTGCCGCTATATCTACTCAGACCCTCCGGGCTATAAGGGCTGCCCAGCATACTTCTCCCATTGTTTCCTCTGGTCTCTTTGTGCCTCCCCGTTTTCGTTCTGAGGTTTTACGTTGGGCACATCATTCTCCAGTAGCAGGCCACCCTGGGGTCCACCGCACTTATGATCTCCTTACCCGTCACTTCTGCTGGCCCGGCTGTCGTTCTGATGTGGAGTCCTTTGTATCCTCTTGTCCTACCTGTGCTAGGATGAAGCTTCCCAGGACTCGACCCCTAGGTCTCCTACACCCTCTTCCCGTACCAGTCTTGCCTTGGACCCAGCTGGCTATGGACTTTATAGTTGACCTGCCGGTATCTGGTGGTATGTCTGTAGTTTGGGTGGTGGTGGATCGTTTTAGCAAACAGGCACACTTCGTTCCCCTGCCTAAGTTACCATCCTCATCGGACCTTGCAGAGCTCTTCATTACACATGTGATCCGTTTACACGGCATTCCGTTGCATATCGTGTCCGACAGGGGTTCCCAGTTTGTTTCTCGTTTCTGGCGTTCGATCTGTGCCCGGTTGGGCATCAGGCTACAGTTCTCATCTGGCTATCACCCTCAGATCAATGGACAGACGGAGAGAACCAACCAGTCTTTGGAAGTGTATCTCCGTTCTCTTTGCAATCACCGTCAGGATGATTGGGCTTCTCTTCTGCCCTTGGCCGAGTTTTCTTACAACTCCTTGTTACACTCCTCCTTGGGCTGTTCTCCCTTCTTTGCTGCTTTGGGATACAATCCACGCACTCTCTTACTTTCCCCTGGTACGGCTTTGGTTCCCACAGCTGAGTCTCGGGTGCAATCTCTAGTCGCTCATTGGCAGTCTCTGCGGTCTACTCTCCTCTCCAGTCAATGTCGACAGAAGTCCTTTGCCGATCGGAGACGTGCTTTGGCTCCTCTTTTTGCTCCTGGGGACCGGGTGTGGCTCTCCACTCAGAATATCCGTCTTCGCCAGCCGTCGGCCAAGCTGGGTCCGCGTTTTCTTGGGCCATTCAGGGTTGCACACCGTATCTCTCCTGTGGTCTATCGATTGGATCTGCCACGTACCTTGCGGGTTCACCCGGTGTTTCATGTGTCCCGATTGAAACCATGGGTTCCTTCTCGTTTCCCTCATCCTCAGGCGTCGGTTCCCCCTCCGGTTTCTTTTCGAGATCACGAGGAGTATGTCGTGGACGAGATTTTAGACTCCCGCAGGTCTCGAGGCCGGCTTCAATTCCTAGTGAACTGGAAAGGGTACGGTCCCGAGGAACGTTCGTGGGTTTCATCGCGGGATGTTCATGCCCCTGTGTTGCTGCGTCGTTTTCGGCGGCGTTTTCCGGATCGCCCTTCCTGATGGCCCCCGGAGGTGGCCTTTGGGTGGGGGGTAGTGTCACGTCTGTCTCTGTTCGGCGGGTTCTTTTGGCCGTTGTCTCTTCTGGCGGTCTCTCTCCTTCCTCGCCGGATGCGACGGGCTTCCTAGCAACGGCTTGTGTACTCCGTTGCCGGGTGCTTGCGTCACTTCCGGTTCTTCGTTATGTAGTCAGCTAGAGCCGGCGTTCAGACGCGTTAGTATAGCGTCTAGTTAGGTAGGGTCTAGTGCTCTGTGGTGTTTCCCAGATTGTCCATTACTGTTACCCTGTTCAGTATCTTCTATTTTTATCTAGTATCCGTGTATGACCTGGCTTGTCTCCTGACTATTCTCCTGCTCAGTCCTGCAAATATCTGCAAATAACCGTGTATGACCTGGCTTGTTTCCTGACTACTCTTCTGCATCTAGGAATCCAGATACCTTTCCTGCTCTTGGGGACTTTCTTCTGGTCTGAGTGAGTACCCCTTTTATTTTGGAGTATTATTTCTCCCTGGGAATTGGGGTAGTAGTAGTTTGGCTACTCGGGGTTATCGAGGGTCTCCTTTGGCTCAACCGAAGGGGACCAATCTGGCTTCGCGGCCAGCACCTTTATACGGCACTGCCGCAGCAAGGCCCCTGGTAGGCAACCACCGTACCCGAGCCACGCTCTCTAGCGTCGCACTCCAGCATCTAGCTCCCTAATTCCTTGTTGGAGGAGACTGATCTTCTCATTCCGGTATTCCAGTAGGAGGTGGTATTCTGGGTCTTGGTCTATCCCTCCTTGATCCGTGACAATCGGGCTCTGGAGGCCCAGTAATTAACTCTAAAAACTGAAGTCTCCAGGGCAGATTCAGATTTAAAACAAGACCAAAGTATCTTATTTACAAAGACAAATTCATGAACACATATACTGAAGTTTAACCAGACGTTAATGTGAGTTATATTGTTGTGGAGCAATGTGATACATACACAGTGCACAATGAGATCTCCTAAACAGATGGACATAGGGTGGGAAAGAGGCACAGAGGGGTTTCAGTCTCAAAGAAGGACTTGGGAGGCATATAACTGCAACATAGGGACAAATACAATTCCTATTGACTCAAATGGGGAGCTTAACCCCTTGACTGCTAGTGATATCTCCATGACATTGTAATAAAATATTTTGGTTATATCATTCTCATTCGCAGGATTAAAAACTTGATTTAAAAAGAACTTTTAAAATCACCTGTATTGCTTTTAGACTTTGCTTCGCTTTGTCTAGTTGTCAGTATGTGCAAAGGAGCTAGGACTGGCTGGCAGGGAGCAGCGGGTGGGAGAGCAGTGTGGAATGTTAGTATCTGGCACACAGCTGTGCCAACCAGTATTTCCTAATCTGCATAAACTGATCAATAAATACACAGCTCAGTAGCTCATATCTCATAAAGTATTGTTTTAACCCAATGTGTGCCAGAAGGGTACTGAGTGCACTCAAAATTCGAAAAATGCATAACATAAATATAGATTTTTGAAAACCCTTTCATAATCACCTGTTACAATGTGATGTTACAGTTTAACCTTCTGAATACAAGAGGGGTAGGCGTTGGATACCTCTCTGGTACTCAAAGGGTTAAATCTGTGGTTGTTTTATTTGTCCCCTGTGGTGCAGTTGGTTTGCCTCAGAATTGTTCCACATTGTGCATAAGACAGTTCATTCTGTGGTTCCTGCATCAGAAGGGACAGGGTGCTAAAGACATGGAATTATGGGGCAAACCAACTGTACTACGGGGGCCAAACAAAAATCTCTGTGGATTGAAATGGGTCTTTTAACCCATTGAATGCAAGAAACGTCCCCAGATCTTTGTTTTGCAATGTGTTGAGACCTCTCTAGCAGTAAAGGGGTTAACTCTGGCACTCAAAGGGTTAAGGGCCCCGTTTAAGTCCATGTGAATTTTCATTTGCCCTATGGCATGGTTGGTTTGCTCCAGTATTTCACCTCTTCACTTTGGTGAATATGGTCCTAGAAGAGGTTAATCTATGGAAGTAGTAGTCAATTATTGGACATGCTGCTGTTGGGGACTGCAACTCTCATCAACCCCCCAATGCAATACAACTCCCATCATCCTCAGCCAGCTGCAGGCTGGTGCAATTCCTAAGAGCTGGAGGTTCAACAACTGGCAATGTCTATGTAATTGTTCCTGGTCCCCTCCAGCTTTGTGCATCACATAACTCTGACCACGAGGAAATCATTATTATGATACAACTCTCTGCGTTAACCATTTCACTACCAGGGACATAACACCTCTTTGGCTCTCAAAAGGAAGATGCCTAAATAAATGCATACATGCATGCATACATAAACAAATACTACACCAAAATAGCCAAAAACAGAAACAATCTTGTCTTTCAAGATTCGTGTTCATCACTCAAATCGCAGTATTGGAGTCATAAACTAATTAGTCCCGTTTGTGGTAATATTGCATGTAAAGTTTGGGATAATTGGGGGGAAATGATAATACCACTTTAAATGTGTGCGACTAATGACTTTTGCGTGAAGCAGAAAGAAACAACCTTTTACCGTCACAATCAGGAATCAGTTCATCTACACATACACTGAAATAAAAAATTAAAATAAATTATCAAACATACTTTAAAAATGAATTAATTTAACGTATTTAGTATCCGTTCCCGTCTTAGATTTACATCCAAAGGGTTAAACAAATAACATCCAACTATTACAGATTCCTTGTTCACTAGGTGGCGCTGTTGCTTCACAGTCAGCCCCTAGAAAGTCTATTTAATCGAAAGTCCCACGACACTGTTTAAATCATTGTTCAGCTTGCAGTTCGCCACATGAAAGAAGAAAGGGCTTTAAATTGCCACTTTCTGCACCGCAAACACTGTTAACAACCAAATTCATTAACAGAGCCATCCATTTTTCACTGACAATTGCACTCTGCTAACAGAACTGGCTTGGAGTCATTGCTCACCGGTGCTTTTATTTTGATAATTTAAATTACCTATACCAACATCCTTGAAGAACAGCACAGACACCACTACTGATTGTCATATTTAGTATTCCATATTCCAGCATAGCTAATATGGAAAGAGAAGTTCTAATTTAGAAGTCTTCACAAATAAACGGAGCAATTCTGAGGCAAACCAGCTTCACCACAGGGAACATAAAAATATCTAAATAGTACTTTTAACCCATTGAATGCAATACATTGGACACCTTGCTAGCATTCAGGGGTTAAAAAGACCCATTTTAATAATGCAGATAGTTTGCCCCAAAATTGGTCCACTTTTATGCATGCATATGGCCTAAGATGTTTTATAAGAGATTAGCCGCTTGGATGCAAGAACGGTCTCCAAAGCAATGGATCAGAAAGCTCACTAGCATTTAAGGGGTTAATTACAGTAGATCAATATGAAAGGCCTCCCCAGCAAGGAGAGAGTTAACAGCCCATGCTATATTGTCCATGCAAAGCTGTAAGTCTACACCAACCCTGTGCTTAATGACCTACTGGAAATGATTGGGAATTTAAAAAGCACTCACCACATTAAATATAAATCTGTCATATTTTAACACGCTTTACAAATTATGTCCTACAAATTATATGGCCGTCTCTTTTTTTCCCTCAACATTTTTATAGTAAGGCCTGAAAGACAAATTTACAATCTTTGGCCCTTACTTCCCAGTCTCTCAGGAACACATAGAAAATGTAGCGATGTGCCCATTTTTTTATGTACCCCATGAAAAACCACCTGTGATTAAAATTCCATGTGAAACATATTTTAGTTAAAAAAGAATCTTAAATGTTATATTAATTATAGCTTTATGTGGTTTCAGGAGATCAGATTCATGGCCAAGGAATGCAGGCCAATATCCAAAATTTAAGTGGACAACTCTGTTTTAGAACAAATTCTATTGCAGGTGGTGAATTATCACCTGCATTTGTAAAATTATTTCTTTCATGTGGGATATTTAAAATCTAGTCTCAATATGCTTTTGAACAAGGACCCAGGACCTGTATTTGTTTAAACAACCTTAATTAGGAGTCTCAAAAGTGATAGTGCAGTATTATCTGTAAATTGTCAGAGATAACATAACACCATTTAAGAGTAGAAAGGGGGTGGGAACAAATCTTAATAAGGTATTTTGATTTCAGTCTAGTTACTTATTACAAAATGCCCATATTAAAGTATTTAACAAATGCATGTATGAAACAGTGAAACATCTTTCTCCTTATGCATTAGAAAAACAAGATTAGAAATTGACTTTAGAGATCCAGCGGCTTATGAAAAAGGCAAAAGAGGTGACATTTTGGAGCAAGTAAACTGCCTCTTAGGGGTCAAATTAAAATTCTCATTGGTTTAAATGGGTATTTAACCCCTTAAATGCTAGAAAGGTCTCCAATGCATTGCTTAACAATGTGCTAACCCTATGAGTGCTAAAGGTGTATGCAACACATTGCTTCTCAATGCATTGCATACCCCTCTGGCACTCAAAGGGTTAAAGATCTCTCTAACATTCAACTGTAGTTTTGTCTGCCATTGTTTGCTCTAGAACTGCACTCCGTTCTTTCTGTATAAAGCTAGTAGAGTTATATCAACTTTTTTTTCCCAGATAATACTTTAACCCTTTGAGTGACAGAGGGGTACTCAATGCATTGTTGGGTACCCCTCTGGCACTCAAAGGATTAAAGTATGTGCTATTGAATGGGACAGACATTAGCCATCTCATTGCTTTGCAATATGTTGAAGGAGTCTATATCATTCAAGGGTTTAAACCTTTGAATGCCAAAAAGATATCCGATACATTGCAAAGCAATTCTTTGGATACCCCTCTGGCACTCAAGGGGTTAATAATGAAGACCAGAAGAATAGAAATGAGTTTGAATGCCTGTGGATCATATTGGGCGTATCAGTGTCCATGCAAGAACTAGTACAAACTGAATAATTGGGCCACATAAAACTCTTTTTGATTTAAATGGTGATTTTAACCTATAGATTGCTAGAGAGATCTCCAACTCATTGCAAAGCAATGCGTATGAGGCTTCTCTGGCAATCACTGGTTTAACACAAAAAAAATGTAATCATTGGAAATTTGGGGAATAATTATGTTCCCTATGATGGAGGTAGTTTGCTCTAAAATCACTTTAAATCTCTTTAGTTCACCTACTTTATAATTTACTTCTAGTGACACAGTAACTGACCACCTCATCTCTTCATTACCCCCTGATATAATTGCCAATAGACAGCATTTGTTTCAATTGCTGCAATTTAAAAGAAGCACAAGGAATTCAATATTTAGCCCTGGAGAGATAGGCAGAAGGTAATGAAAATCCGACTAGACTAGGAATCGACCACATGTCATTTCAATCAAAACTGCTTCATCAAGCTGCAGTACCAGACTTGTATTAAATACCAGCACTGATCATTATTCCTCAGTTTTTGAGTATACAACAAAAATGTTTAATAAAAAAAAATATATATTTAATTTAACCCTTTGAGTGCCAAAGGTATGTGCAATGCATTGCAAGGTAATGTGTTTCATAAGCCCTCTGGCACTCAAAGGGTGAATCATAAATCCCTGTTCATCTTGTTAACTTAGACAAGTCATCGTAAGGCAAGTTTAGTTTGTTTTATAAAGGACTAAAATCTGACTGTATGGTATACTAACCATTTTTCTGTAAAAGACATTGTTTTTGAGAAATTAACTCTTATTTTTGGTGACATATTATGCCATATTATGCAAATTAGTTTATTCTCTGGGCCAATATAACCACACACTGTGCTTTGAATGTATCTAGTCATTTCTATAAGCACAGAGAGGGGTAAGTTTGGCCTCAAGCATCTAATTACAGGCTGGATTTACATCCCAGGTGCCATTAGTCAAGGCATTCTAGGTACTCTTAGCTCCGCCCACTCCTCAATGAGCCCACCCACAGTCCTATCCTCTGTTTTCTGGAGAAGAAAATACCCTTAGTCTATAACAAGAAAGCAGTAAAAAAAATATTTAACCCCTTGGGTGCTAGAGATATCTCCAACACATTGCTCCACAAAGCGTTGGGGATCTCTCTAGTATCCAAGGGGTTAAATAATGCAAAGGGATATAAAACTGGTGCATGGACATTGAGATTGCTCTGGTCATACCCACAATTCAGAATGTGGGTGTGGCCACTACATCTGAGGCACCCCTCAGAATGAGTTGCCTACTGGGAAATCTGGCCCTGTCTAATTAGCATGCTTATTTGCATAAAATGCAATACTGTTCCATACAGTAAAAAATGCTAATATAAAAGCATATTTTAATTATCTGTAAAAAAAACCTAAACTTGTCTCATGGTGACAGGTTCTTTATACTGTTTAACAGCAGTAATACTGTAGATAATATTAGCAGTCATGTATGAATTTATTTTTCTGGAAATAAACTTTGACTAATTTAACCTTTTGAGTGCCAGAGGGGTATGTAAGATTAATTTAATTACATATAATAGTTTTCATACATGCATTTCACACATTGTTGAGTGCCGGAGGTGTGTCCAAGGCATTACAATGCACTGGACATCCCACTAGAACGTCAAAGGTTAACCCTTTGCGTGCCAGAGGGGTGAGCAACGCATTGCTTTGCAATGTGTTGCCGACCCCTCTGGCACTCAAAGGGTTAAACATGCCAGTTGATAGCTCTCCACAATTTGTCATACTGGAACCCTGCTTTTGTTTTTATATTTTGCGGGTATTTTGTAGCATCCCATTGTCCACTCCTCTCAGACTAGGTGCCAACTCACCCATGTGTGCCCCAGACAGCTGGCACAGCAAAGCCAGGCACAGTAACATAATGTATTCTTTTTATTAGAGTGCTGCAGATATTTCATAATGAGATGTCCCCAGGAACATTTGAAGTCATGGGAATACTCGACATTTGCTAAAGGCCTCGTGCTCAGGTGGCCTCACCCTGGTCTCCCAGTAGTCCCATTCTGTGATCAGGTTGTCTGGGATCAGGCAGGCTGTTCTCGGTGCATAACACATACATGTGTCTGTTTTCCCACAGATAGGAGGCAGCTAAACAGGAGAGCAGAGCTCGGCAACCTGATGCCCTTCGGCTGTTCAGAACTACAATTCTCATTATCCCCAGCCAACCAATAGGCCTTAGGTTGGCTACCTATCCTAAATGTTATATCTTCCTTCTATTTCTCACATTTGATTATACTATTTAATACCGCTATATGTCTATTCCCAATTGTACAGCGCTGCGGAATTAGTTGGCGCTATATAAATACAGAATGATAAAAATTATCTGGTGGTGGCCTCCATACACAATTCTACCACAGGCCTCAATGCCTTCAATGTCCTTGTGCCCAGCATAGACACTGTGCAGCCACGTGACAGATTATTTACTGTTCCTCATATTTTTTATGTTCATATTGACCAGTCGTTTGTCTAGTGACACTGCTCTGATTAAAAACAAAGATAACAAAATGCAGAAATGACAAATTACTAATTAAGACAGATTCTGATAAGTCATTTTCACACAAAAGAATACTAGATATAAAAGAACATGCAATATAAAATAAATTACATTCTATCAAGGAATGGAAATCTTTACATATAGATCTTGGAGTGTTACAATGTGCTTTTCCATATAATAGCAAGTTGTCTTTTAGCTTAAGTGTTACTTCCCTTACAAACATAATTTGGTTGTCATGATGTAGAGATGCTTCACTCCCTAGGCCCAAATGAATGAAACGTTTCATAATCAGGCCTAGAGATGATCTCCTAACAGAACAGTAAACTGATCACTTATAGTAAAGCCACGTCTGAATAGGGAGGGCGAGGGCAGTGACTACATGTATTGATTGCCTCTAAGAGGAGAAATATATCATAAATTAACCCTTTGAGTGCCAGATAGGTATCCAATGCAATGCGCTGGATACCGTACTGGCACTCAAAGGGTTAATGCAAAGAACAGTTAGTTAAGGGGTTGTATTCAATAAACTAATGAAGTACCATTCTGGGGCAAACCAACTGTATTGTAGCAGACAAATAAAAATTCCCAAATTGCTTATTGATTTAACACTTTGAATGTCAGAGAGGTACCAATGCACTGGGATTTTAGCATTTTATAAAACTACCTAGGCCTCCAATGGAAATCAATTTTTCCGACTTCTCTAGAGTCCAAGGGGTTAGAAACCTCACTTAAAACAATGGGAATTATTATTAGTCACCTTCAGTGCAGAATTGTTCTTCTTTAGCTTATTAAATATGGCCCTAAGATTAGATGCTGCTTATAGTAGTGCTAGTTATATAATGACTTTTTATAGGATATTTATTATTACTATAATCCTATATAAAAGTTTAAGACAGATTAAGCACGCTGTGGCTTTACTATCATACTCATAGTCACTAACAGCTGGAGAGCCACATGTTCCCGTATCCCTGATGTAGTATGTGGGCACTATTCATTTGATACAACATTTGTTCCCTCTGAATGTGTCAGTTTGGACAAATACGAGTTTTTAAGAGAATACATCCTTTTTCAGTCAAAGTTTAACTTTGTTTATAACTGGTCTTTGGATTCTGAACTTTCCGGTACTGATAAGGTTAACACGTCAATCATTTTGATGTATTTCCTAGCAATCACGAGTGCGTTATAGGTTCAGATTGAATTTTATGACCTTGTCTAGTTCTGGTTTTCTGCTTGAATCATTGTCTTTTTTTACAAAAAAAAAAAACAGAATCAAAAGATAACGCTAATTTAAACACGGGATTTTAAGAATGTGAATTCTATTAACCCCTTGTATGCTGCTAGATAGGTCTCCTACGCGTTGCTTTGTAATGCTTTGGAGATCCCTTTTTCATCCAAAGGGTTAATTTACATCACTGATTTATGTTTTAACGAGCAATGTCAATGAGGGGTGCAAAATGATTATTAGACTTACAAAAAGGGGAGCAATTGTGTGGCAGAACAGCAACAAATGCAAGAAATGAATTACGAAGCAGCAAGCTCTACATCCCTGTGGTCCTCAATGGCTCACAATGTCAGTTTCATTAAATCTGGTTTAACTTCTTGAATACTAGATATCTCTAAGCAATACAGAGCAATGCGTTGATATATCCAGTGTCAAATGGGTTGGCCCTTTGAGTGCCAGGAGGTATCCAACGATATACCCCTCACACTCAAATAGTTAAAACCCAGATTTAATTAAACAGACATTTTTCTCCTCAGTGGTGCAGCTAGTTTGCCCCAGTTCTGACTCTTTGCAAGTGTCCGTTTCCTAGAGATAGGCGGGTTAAATCACGTCTGCCCTAATCTCCCTGTCTGGCAGTCACACTGTCCAGTCCAGGTACATGGGGAGGGGTGTCTCTCCACTGCCCAATCATCTTCCCTCACTCTCCCAGCACCCTCCTCCCCTTTCCTGGGATTGGTGACGAGGACCTTGAGTGAAAGGCAGAAGCAGGGCAGGGGGGGAGGAATGAGACTTCAGGCCCAGCCTCCTTGGCAATGTCTTGTAGCTGCACTAAAACTTGAAGCATTTATTCCACTGGGATATTGAAGGGAACTGGAGCAAGCACAGTGTGCGTACTTATCATCCTTCCACACCAACCCCTATAGCAGCCACCATGGCTGGGATTGTACATTGCATCTTGTTTCCTCTCTTCTTTGGGATTTGTTCAGCAGTTACAGGATCTAGGATTTATCCAGCTAGTGAAGGTAAGGATAGGATACCCTGCTTACCCCATCTGGATGTGCTTTAGCTGGGTGCTATTTTTTGGGGACAGGTCTATGATGGAATGTTCTCCCTTTTATATTTTCACATTGTGGATTCCGTGCTGCAACTGAACATTCCGTAGAAGAAAATCTGCGCGAACATGGACAGAGTTTGCATATGTGATAGCATCTGGATGGAAATAAATGCTTTTGGACGAAGACTTATTCATCGCATATATTTTTTGTATACTTTTTGTGTGTTATCGTTTTTTGCAGCTCTCAAGTGTGGCCGCTCAATACGATTGCGATTTGCATGTTACTTTGTATATATTGGGGGATCCGACCTATGTACAGTAACATGGGATTCCTATCCATGTAGAAAACACTTTGGGATTAGTGGATCGTTCCGTTTGTGCCTGTGTGGATAGGGCTGCCTCCTCTCTAATCAGAATACAGCCATGAGACGTGCATCTACCTCTAGGGGGAAAGTTTCTAGGGTTTTGCAGATAATTCGATGTGCAGATATAGATTTATCAAACCCTTTTCGATTGCGTTTTAGTGCAATTCGCACTCTCCCTTCGCCCAAATGGTTAACAATTTGCGTGTCAAAATGGTAGTGCACATCATTGGTTTACCCTCTGGGTATCCAATAAACCCTTGTGCAAGCCAGGGGCACGATAGCTGAACCCGTTAGCCCTTTAAGCGCTAGACGGGTACGCAAAGTATTGCTTCACGATCTGGTGCATAATGGGTTAAATCGCAGTCGGCGACTACACTGTCGCTCTTCTGCATAAAACCAGTTTCTTTGTATCCCCTCAACGTGCATAGATAAATAATGAGACCCATTACCTAGTTATACAAGCCCACCGCTAGTATTGATATGCAGATCTGTGCAGACCAGCACTGGGACCTTTTGTCTCCTTGTGAATGAGGGATCTCACCTTTCCAGACATAACAATCTTTACTGTGCAGCCTGGGTCATCTACTAACATTCACAGCATGCATGTGTACACTTGTGTAGTGTATTATATTTACTGCTTGGGTTCGTGATACCACTGTAATTTAAATGCAAGCTAATGTTTACGTATGGAGTAGATAACATGGCAAAACTACACACTCATGTATTAATGTGTATTGTTACGCTTGCACTTAACGGCCTACATATAAAGATTTAGAAGACTCTAGTATTCAAGGGGTTAAAAGCCCAATCAAACTCAATGGGGATTTTTCTTTATTTCCTAAAGTGCAGTTAAGATGCCCCCCCCAAATTACTCTTAGTTGTATTTTAATCTTAACGCCATATACACGAATCGTTCAGTGATAACACTGGGTATCTGACATAATGAACATTTATGTATGTATCTTTATCTATATAGCGCTATACATGTACACAGCGATGTACAGAATCATTTATAGTTCAATACAAAAAATACAGGACAGGGTTAAAGGCGTCACGTTAAAGTGTGATTATTGCATTTTTATCAGGGGAAGTGCAGTAAAGGGAATCATACATTGGGAAGATGTCAATGCCCCCAAATGGCTTACAACGTAATTAACCCTTTGAGTGCCAGATGGGTTCGCAAAGCAGTGCGTTGCACACCCCTCTGGCACTCATAGGGTTAAATATATGTTAATTGTATGTGATATGCACCTCTATCAGTTATATAATACTATATGTCTGTTAGCTAGTGGTATCTATATTATTATAGACTTAACATGTATATTATTTCAGTATATGTGTGTATGTAATACCGTATAAAGAGCCTGTGTGTAATCCTTTATACTGTGCCACACAGAGCAGTTAGTTATGTGTGTGCTATGGTCAGGTATCCGCTGCAGGCAGCCGAGTCAATGCACTACTTTGTTCAGTCTCGCACATCTATGTACGCGGAGCAGTGCAGGACTATAAAGTTGCAGTAGTATCTGCCTATTACACACACAGGGTGAGTGTGTCGGCTCTGGATGCTGATTACGTCTCCTTCCCTCTCCCCTTATCCCGTCTTTTTTGTATACATTGAGACCCATTGTTCCCTTTGTATCTTTTAATCTACTTTTATGAATCCAGATGGATGTACATTGCAGTACTGGGAGGGGGTTGAAAGGGGGAGTTGGGGTTTGGGGAATAGATGTGTTTAGTAGTCAGAAAGGAAACATATCACAAGAGCCCCAACATGAAACAATCAGGGAAGCATTTAAAACCATTTGAGATACAGAGATGTATCCAACTCGTTGCGTTGCAATGCTGTGGATTCCTCTCTAGCGCTCAGATGGTTAACCCCTAAGGCGCAAGAGGGTCGTGCTTAAAAGAGTAAAGCCTATAATAACTGATTAACCCTTTGACTGCTAGAGACGTAGCCAACATTGGCTACCCCTCTGGCACCCACAGGGTTAAATCCATACATTGTCAGCGAGGTAGAGAAGTACAATTCCGGTGAATACCAAGTATATCTTAGGAGAAAAAGAGCAAACCCCTGTAGTAATTTGATTTAAATGGGGGTTTTGGCCCCTTGAATGCTGGAGACGGCTACATCATTATTATTATTATTCTTTATTTATATAGCGCTTATTCCGCAGCGCTGTACAATAGGGTACATTACATTGTTTAGAATTTAATAGGTTCAAAGCCCCTTTTAAATTGGTGGAATGTTAATTTGTCCCCTATGGGCAGATGGTTCGCTCCAGAATTGCACCTCTTTAGCTGGCTGTATGCAGCTCTCAGTTTCCACTGATCGGCACAGATCAATCTAATGACACAGCCTTGTATGAGGGCCATAGGCGCAGATACAGAAGTGGCACAATTTTAGGGTAAGCAAACTACACCATAGGGAATACATGCAATTCCCCAAATGTCAAATGATTTAAATGGGTATTTTCATCTCTTGGCTGCTAGTGTGGTCTCCTTTATAGCATTCAAGGGGTTAAAACCCCAATTTAAATTAATGGAACCTTTTATTTATTCCATTCCGTGCTGCTGATTTTTCCTAGATTTATTACATAATCTTCATGCATATCTCCCATGGAATAAACCAGTTAGCCTTGGTTTATATATATATATATATATATATATATATTAAACCCTTTAAGTACCAGAGGTCACACACACCCATGGTGCTCGAAGGGTTACGGCAGTGCAAGCCACTACTCTCAGTATAAACAAAGTTTATTCTAAGGAACAGTGATTTATGTGTGTGTTCAGCCATGATTGCTATTTAAACAACTTTGATGGCCATAAAATATGCAGCCAGCTACGGTGCTTTGGAGATGTTTCAGTGTATAGCTACATTCAAGGAGGGAATAGTGTATTTTTGCACTGTGGTCTCATTATATTAAGTATATAGTTTTTTCAATTAACCCTTTATGCTTCTCAATGTGTTGCACACCCCTCTGGTTCTTCAAGGGTTGACATGAATGTGGTCACCTGGATTTGGACAAGTTTAGTGTACAGAGAATTGAATGAGGACAGTGAGCCTGATGCACTAAAAACTTGGGACATTTTGGGGTGTCAACAAAATAGGAGATAAATCAAGATTGCCATTTATTTAAATGGACTTTGTTTAACCCCTTGATGCTAGAGAGGTCTCCAAAGCTTTCATGTTGAAAAACAGATCTTAACATTCATGGGGTTAAAAGTCCCATTTAAATCATTAGGAAAAATAGGAATGTTTATTTGTCCTCTATGGTGCTGTGGCTTGCTCCAAAATGTATTTCTGTTAGACTTATCACCCTTATTAAATGTGATTGTTAGTGTGGGGCAAGATGGCTTCCGTGTGCTGGAATGATGTCAGTATTTTCTAAAATGGACATTTTTGACTTAGAAGAAACACGATGAATCACCTTATATATATATATATAGGTTTTATTTAGAAATAGCCAAAGTGTTTCATAGCGTGTTTCAAAAGAGAAAACCAATAACCATTTGAGTGCCAAAGAGGGATATCTCTCTAGCACTCAAAGGGTTTAAAGCAAACACTGTCAAAAAGAGATTGATAGAAATCATTACAGGGCCCCATCCATTTCTTTGTCAGTAAGAGGAACTGGATTCATCTATCTATCTATCTATCTATCTATCTATCTATCTATCTATCTATCTATTATCTGTGTGTCTATGTGTAATAGGTTGTTTTTTTAGCTATAAAGTCCCCTTGTTTTTTGTTTTGCCTTATATGTATGTGTAAATGATTATGAATTCTGAGTCTACCAGAGGCATGTATCAACATTGTTCTTACTGGAGGTGCTAAATGGATTCTAGTTTTCATCTTTTCATATTCATACATTTCGCCTTCAGAGTTGCACATTTATTTTGAAAATATAGTAAATTATAGTGATTCCTGATATAATTATTTGGTTAGAAAAAACGTGGCTCAAGTATTGTATTGCTTCATACGTGTAGAGAGACAGGATGTAATATAATGTCTACATTATGCCATGAAGTCATAACTTCATATAAAGAGGCGTGGAGAAATTCAAGGATGCTCTTGGTCAGGAGAACATAGTAAAATAGTAATTTAGGTTGAAAAAAGACTTGCGGCCATCTAGTTCAACCCTGTCTTTGGGTTCCTACATTTTAGGCTAATTTATACATCTATATACTTGTACCCCATTTACTGGTTCATGAAATTCTTAGCTGGCTCCTTAAAATATCTTTGTTTCCTAAATGTTCAATATATTTGCTCACTCCTGGTATAAAATATGACTTATTGTATTTGTTGCAAATTGATTGGAAATTGACTCAGATCAGTGGCCCATCTGTTGTTGGGTAATGTTATCATAGCTTGCATCTAAACTAATGCCTCCCAATGCACGTCCAGGTAGATTTTATCAATTTATACCAGTGGTGGGCAATAGTTTCTTGCAATTGGTTATAGACTACAACTCCCATCATCCACAGCTTGGCAATGATCAGCTGAGAATAATGTGCATTGTAGCCCAACAAAAACTGGAGAACCACTGTTGTTCACCCACTGAAAATAGCAATGGGTTGTCAGACTCTATAAGTTAGAATATGTTAAGATTTTTTTTATTTGTCCCTTATCCTGTGGCACAGTTGGCTTGCTCCAGAATTCTTAGTACAACAGCCTCAGTATCTCAATATGGTGCATTCTCAGAAGCTGACTATCTCTCCCAGTAAATGTCACTCACAGACATACATGTTCTTTTCCTTTCAGTCACCCTCTTGGATTCCAGATCTGTACAGGGAGAACTTGGATGGATAGCAAGTCCTCTAGAAGGAGGGGTAAGTTTTTGATTTTACACAATTAAGAGACTGTAATAGGATGATTGGCTCTTTCTGTCCACTCTTAAAAGAGGCTGACTTTTGCTTGATTGTGCCGTAGCTTATTACCGTTCCAGTCCACTATATCAATTACCTTTTGTGGGTCTGAAACTTTAGATTTCTAGGGGATAACCATCACTAGCTAACTAATGACTAGAATGAGGAAAATCATTTTTTTCTGTTTGTTTAAATGATTGTCCCATTTGGATGCCTATTGATATTAAGAAATCAGATACAGTAGCAAAACGAGCGATTGTAGCTGTAATTGGGATATTTGGATGGACACTGAGTGCAGATAATTGTCTATTCACTTTTGAATGTTTGAAAAGAATGCAGAAAAATGTGTATTTCTTGACGACTGCTTGTAATCTTTTATTTAACATTTTGAATAATTTTGAAACATTTTAAACCTCTCTGATTGGCAAAGGGGTGTCTGTTCAAATTGCAGAGCAACTGGTCACCAATATTAACCTTTTGAGTGCCAGAGGGGTACGCAACATATTGCAAAGCAATGCGTTGTGTAATCATCTGGCACTCAAGGGTTAAGAGCTGGAGTAATTCTGGAATAAATTAGCTGTACAATAGGGGAGATCTAAAAATTACTTTTTGATTGATATGGGGTTTTAAAAAAAAACTTGATCGCAAACAAGGTCTCCAGCACATTGCAGAGCATTGCGGTGCAGAAGTCTTTCATTTTAAATAAAAGCAAATTTTTGTCCTCGATCATGCAGTTGCTTTGGTGAAGAATTTTTCCAGTTGGTTTAATTCATCTGCCTCATAGGGTTTAACTGTACATTATGACCAAGTTCATCATATTTTTTTTAGTGTTACATAGGTTGTTTTGTTTCTATAAGAAATTGCATCCAATCAGACTTCTCCTAAGGCTTTAAGCTAATTCATAAAAAGCCAGGCACATTTTATTACTCCATTTGATTATATATTTACTCCTATTCTGGGTTAACACATTAAAGACTAGGGGCTGGATTCAAATGCAGGAGATGAGTGTTACCTCCAGTTTTATAAAAAATGTTCCTATTGAAGTCTATAGGGAAATCTGGATATAAAAGCAGAGCTAAAAATAACACCTGCATTTGAATCCAACCCTAGATGTCCTTAAAGGGTTAAAAATATTTCTTCACATTTTTGTAAATCCAGGCTGAATAATTTGTGGGATTTTCTTTTTATATATAGAAATTGATGAGACACAATTTGTTACTACTCAAACCCTGGGAAAATGAACTGTTCAGTAGAGTGAGGAAGTTTGCTGTTTGTTTACATATATGTTACAGAAACATAAAGCTACTGAGTCATTGTTAGATGTTACAATTCCATACAGGAAGTGAGTGATTTGCTCATTTGATCTGTGAATGTCAGTCTCCAGAGAGGTCAGTGAAGCCTGAGGAAATGCACTTTCTAAAATATTATGTAATGTATTGTGATGATCAGGTGTGGAAAAGTCACAGAAGCCCCCCAAAATTAAACTTTATGCTTATTATTATTATTTTTATTATAGGTAGGGGGAGTTAGGTGTCTACAACCATTCATTGAAGCTGATGCTTTAACAGTTTGAGTGCCAGAGGGGTATACAACGAGTTGCAAAGCATCTCAAGAATTCAAGATTTTAAATGCCCCATTTATATCAATCTTTGTCCCTAATGAAGGAGTTAGTTTGCACCAGAATTATTAGAAATAAGCTCTAATGCTATCCTACGGATTAAATACATCTCATAATTTTAAATAGACAGGGGAATGAGCATATTGGATGGGCTAATTGGTTTTCATCTGCCATCAATTTCTGTGTTTCTATTGGCCTAGCATGTGTGGTGAACACCTCTGAAGCTACTATATTAGTATGGTACATTGTATTGTCAGTGTGCCGAATAAATAATCTTACTGTAATCCTAAAATATTTAGCTATTACTAAGTGAAGCCACCTTTCTTGGCTGTTAATGGAATGCCTGTTTAATTTTATATAATAAAACATTGGGCATAGGTGCCGTTAACCTTGTCTACCCCCTGAGTCTGGTTTTTAGCATAGTCCTAGTTTGGGCAATCTTGGAAGCATCTGTCAGCTGCAGAGAGGGTAGAATGATTGACAGGCAGCTGGCACGGTACCCAGCGTATATTTACTTTTGATTGTCTGCAACAGACAGCGAACATCACATGTCTAAAAGCCTATGAGGCTTTTGTCCAGACACAGCCTGTCCATTTCTCATAGTATATTGGTCTACAGGCTAAACTTGGAAGTGTATCAAACCTTGATTGTCAGAGGGCTCAGAGCAAGTAACAGACCATTCTTACACTGAATGAGTTAAACCTTTTGAATTATTAGTTTAGTGGTATTAAGCCATTGGTGGTAAGTCAGTATGTCTTTGAAATTTGCATATTGTAGCCTCTTTGATGTATTCTTTTCGTAAAATGAAAGGGCATTTGATGCAATGGTTCTGTTGACCCTTTGAGTGCCAGATAGGTACGCAACGCATTTTGCACCTCTCTGGCACACAAAGTGTTAAGTTCTTTAACCCCTTTGGATGGTAGACAAGTCTCCAACGCATTGCGAACCGAGGGTTAATGGTATTCTTGTGGTTGTGCAGTTTTTCACGTCATACATACATATACACCGACCTACATTTTTTGCTACCTTATTACAGTGTAAATGCTTTCAGAATTTCAATAAACTCAGGTTTGACATTGACTTGCTGTCTGCCGTATAACAAGACATAATAGGAATGGATTGTGTTATTGGTAATATGTAGACTGTCAGTACTGCAGTAATATTTAAGTGATGCTGATTTCACTTGCCACTTTCCTGTCTCTCTGCGGACGTGACAGTTTTCTGCAAGCTGGGAATATGTATATAGGTATGCTATATTTATACCACTAGCGAAAAATGTAATAGTACATGGACAGCTTCGGCTCATCAAAGCTCATCGCATAGGTCCACATTGAGTCTATTGTGTCCACTGGTTTGGTTTAATGGAACACAAACACTCAAATAAAAAAGCTTTAGGATGAAGGAACATGTTGTAACATTTAAAACTATACTATATTATAAGTCACTAAGGATGTTTGTCAGAAGCTGTCATGCACAGTAGAGACGGCTGCATGCGCTGCAGTCATGCATAGTACTGACTGCCCGTGCCATGGCTGATACGGGGCGGGGTGCTCCGAATTCAGACTGTAGTCCTCTCTGAGCACGACTACGCTCTGTATCAGCCATGGTGCGGGCAGTCAGTACTTTGCATGACTGCAGCGCCACCAGTGTTGGCCCATGTACACGGGCTTTAAAACTAGTATACGTAATAATTGTCGTGCCTTGAGAGAA
This sequence comes from Rhinophrynus dorsalis, assembly GCA_037306005.1. NCBI lineage: Eukaryota > Metazoa > Chordata > Amphibia > Anura > Rhinophrynidae > Rhinophrynus > Rhinophrynus dorsalis. The sequence continues at coordinate 447,627,716 of CM074720.1, read as the reverse complement.
TGTAATATTTAAGACATCGCATGTGTTGTTTTTAAAAGTGCTGGGGGAAACAGTTTTTGTTTGCACTCCTCATATCCTGGCTGTGATTTTGTGTCTCCTGTATAAGACAGAGCAGGAAGTGAGGATAGCAGTGAAGAACTGCGTCCCCTAGCATGCTGAATGTTAGCAGTGATATTTTTTCCAGAAAATGACTGCAATGAGCAATGGGATCTACTTATGCTGTGAATAAAAGATCTTCTGCATCCTCTTTACAAATGATCATCATTACATTTGTGCAGTAAAGTTATTTCTCAGTTGCATGATTTGTGCAAGTGAGGCACAAAGTCATCTTGATTATTCCTGTGAAAGACTGTGTAGGAAGGTTTCAGGAAAGCTGTCCAAAATGGAGCCAGCAAGAACATGGGGTTCCTCTCTACTGGTATCTTGTCTGCTCTGAGTCCAAGTGCTTGTAAGAGGCTCTTTAAAGATCAAACAGTTTATAGTGGTGTAGGAATCTCTTTGTTTTTAGGCTTTGTTATCCAGTATACTACTTTGAATGCCAGAGGGGGTTGCAGATGAAATGAGATGGACCCACTCCTTCACTCAAAGGGTTATATAGTTTATTTAAATAGAATCTCCACACTTCAGGATAGAAACACTTGAATAACACTTATTTGCAAGATATATAGAAATATTTAATTCCTTCTCTTTAAAAGCATATGGACAAACTTTCTAATGCATTTCACATGGTGAAAGATTACTACTAGACTCTGCAAACCGGTCATTCTATATGTGATCTGATTTGCTCTATAGTAACACTATGTAACTATATATGGTGGTATTTAAGACCAGCCTTCTGTAAGCAGCAACACCTATTAGAATACTTAGATGGAATATTGTGTTTCTTTGACTTAATTTACAGCACAGCCCTGGGGAGACTGAGTAGAACCGTAGTGATTTCTGTTCTGGATATCATGCTGTTTGTTCAACGATACTCTGGGAATAGTTCTCTCTATTCTCTGTAGCAAGCTTCAGAGAGATCCTAAAGATAGATGGTGCTAATCTCTCTGCTGTAATTTGCTGTAAAAACTACAGATATTAGTTGATTTAGCCAGGAATGCAATGAACTCATAATAACAAATAGGACCACCAGCTAGTAATTTATTTTATCCTTATGTATTCCATTACAGTGGGAAGAGGTGAGCATCATGGATGAGAAGAACACTCCAATACGAACATACCAAGTCTGCAATGTGATGGAGCCAAGTCAGAACAACTGGTTACGGACTGATTGGATCCCCCGAAGCGGGGCACAGAGAGTATATGTGGAGATTAAGTTCACCTTAAGGGACTGCAACAGCTTACCAGGGGTAATGGGCACCTGCAAGGAGACCTTCAATCTCTACTATTATGAGTCCAACAATGACAAGGAACGATACATCCGTGAAACCCAGTTTGTAAAAATTGACACCATTGCAGCTGATGAGAGCTTCACTCAGGTGGACATTGGAGACAGAATTATGAAGCTCAACACTGAAGTCAGAGATGTGGGGCCACTAAGCAAGAAGGGATTTTACTTAGCTTTTCAGGATGTAGGAGCCTGTATTGCTCTTGTGTCTGTCCGTGTATTTTACAAGAAGTGTCCATTGACTGTAAGAAACCTGGCCCAATTCCCAGACACCATTACAGGCTCTGACACCTCCTCATTGGTGGAGGTTCGTGGTTCCTGTGTCAACAATTCAGAGGAGAAGGACGTACCTAAGATGTACTGTGGGGCTGATGGAGAGTGGTTGGTGCCCATTGGGAACTGTCTGTGTAACGCCGGGTATGAAGAACGCAATGGGGCATGTCAAGGTAAGGATCCAAACTTTATATTTCCATCTGCTGTTAAGAAGTAATTGAATCTTCCATACATTGAACAGAAACAAGCAATTAATTAGCAGATCCCAAGGGAGGCCCATTGACAGAAGGGTTGCACACACAAGGCCAAGAGGTCCAGGTGGCAGGGCTGGCACTGGGGGGAAAATATGAACAAATGGCGTGGCAGAAGGCTGGGAGACATACACAAAGACTGGCACAGAACAGCTAACTGTGCATTATATAATTTGATTTCCAAGAACAGATTAACTATCCAAATTCTTGGTCCTATTTATAAGTGGGCTTAGAGGACACACACACTGCCATAAGTTTAAATCTGGCTTGTAAGACCACGAATCCTAGAGAGATCTCCAGTTTATTGCTTCTCAATGGGTTGGAGATCTCCCTAGTATTCAAGAAGCTAGTATTGAAATCCCATTAAAATCAGTAGGTATATGGGGAGTTTTATCTGTTCCTGTGGTGCAGTTGATTTGCCCTACAATTGCTCCTCATTTCTTGTGTTCAGTAGGATCTTTGGGCTGTATCTATACGCTAAAGAGGAGCAATTTTGGAGCGACTCATCCATACCCTAGTGAACAGATACATATTTCCAAAATACCTGAAATGGGACTTATGATCTCTAGAGAGTCTCCAAAGCATTGTTTTCCAATATATCAGTGATGTCCCTTGCATTCAATGTGTTTGAAACCTCAAAATAAATCTTTGAGTGGCAGAGAGGTATCCAAAGCGTTGCAGCACAACTCGTTGGATACCTCTCTGGCACTCAAAGTGTTACAATTATGTAGAATTTTAACTGTACCCCATGGTGCCTTTGGTTTGCCCCAGAATTGTTATGCTTTTTCTTTTTGCATATGAACCATGACTTTTGGGGCATTATCCCTCTCTCTGATGTTTTCTGACAGCACAGCTTAGTTAAAACCAGTGACACGAGAGTAACTCTATCTTTTAGATTAGGTCTGGCTGGCTAGTAGGACAGTTCTTTCAAAGAAGTAAGCGACAGGTTGTTCCTGATGATTTTAATTGAATAGACATCTCATCCTGATCCTATATGATGCTGTGAGGCTGTTCTTTCAAGTGCTGTAATCCTTTTGTTGCCCACTCGCCATAATCCTAGTGCCAGTCCTTGAATACATTACGTGAGGTCCACTTCTTCTCTTAAAACATTTTGGTGCTAGTGTGCTAGTTTTAACAGGTCTTCTAATTGATCTGCGTGGTCAAAGACTTTGGCAGATGGCACTTTGAAGAAAAAAAAAAAAGAAATTAAATGCCCCTTACTCATTTGTACTAGAGGGATCTCTAACACAATTGCACTGGACACATCTTTAACATGTATGTGGTCATAGGAGCCTTTGGTATTCACTCATTGTATTATGCACCAACAAACCTAGTCCTGTAAATAAAAATATTTGGGAGGGATGTACAAATCCATCAGTGTAGCTCATCTTCTGTACTAAAACCTTGGTCTAAAAATCATTGGGGTATGCACAAGAGTATATGATCATTTTAGTGCATACTGGCACATACCCTCTGCCAACACTGATTTGGATGCAAAGCCCAAACACCTCTCCTATAGCATGTACAAGAGTATTGAGTAATTGTACGTTAGTTTCCTCTCTGTCTTGTTAGTTCATGGTGTTAACCTTTTGAGTTCCAAAAGAGTGAGGCACGTTCCTCACTCATCTTGCATTCAAAAGAGTTAAAAAAGGTTCAGAGGAAGGGGACGCACTGCAATACTGATACACTTCACTATTGCTCTCCCTTTGGTGGAAGTGGAGTAAATAGGTGACATTTTGGGTGTAGACAGCATCAGCACAGCATAAAGAATTTGGGTTTAGTACCTCCTCCCTAGTATCTTGTTAAAGCGGATTAAACACAAACAAAAAAGAAAGACCTAGTATTCCTGTCTAAACTCTTTGTGGTTGGGAGCATGTTTTTCGTCAATGGACACTTATGCAAGTGACACTAATTTATTAAACACTTTCCCTCTCCCTGTGTCAGCTCTTTTCTTTTGCACTTGTTCAGAGCCCTTCCCTACTCTCAGTGTCTCAGCTGTATCTGTTTTATACTGGCATTCTTCTTTGGATGACTTGAGTTATTGGTGACATTGGGGGCCAGATGAAGTTCCCTAGGTCAGCATCTTCCTTTATAGGCCACCATTTGGCCTGCCATGTCTGGACATCATGTCTCTCTTTGCTTCAGCACTCCTTGTTGCCATTGGCTTCCTGTCTGATATTATATTATTTTTTTCATAGCATCTCAAGATATTTCTTTCTTGAATGTCCAGATTGGGCTCAGATCTTATTAGATAAGAGCAATAGGAGGGGATTTTTGGGGAAATGAATTGTCCCTCTGAGAGGATAAGAATGATGCACCAGCTTTCAGGTTATGACCCCTGCTAGCAGGTTGTTTCGTGGTTGTCTAAAGGAGGTTGGATCCAAGCAGACCAAACACAAGAGGGAGGAGCAGAGGTCACTCAATCCCTCATCTATCTTCTTCCTGTCACTCCCTAGTCCCAGCCAAAGATTGATTAAGATCTTCAGTTTGACAAAGGCCTGCTGGGTTTTATTGGACAAGGGTCACGGGCAGGGAATATGGAGCCCTTTAAAATTACCCCTTTGCCATTAGAGAGCAGAAGAAACATTGATCTCTAGCCAAACATAAACTCTTTGTAGCTCGATTACCTGATTGATTAGGAAGGATTCAAATAGTCAGATTTCACGACACTGAAAAATGACTTCAATCCTTGATTTTATGTCAAAAATATTATACTTTAGAAGACATAAACTATATAATTAATGTTTAGAAAAAAAATAAATATATATATATTAGTGTTCCACATATTCAAGAAGTTATTACTCAGATAAACTGAATTCTGTTTGAGTGCAGTAGTTGTCAGTTATAAATGCATCCCCATGAACAGGTCACAAAGTACTGTACCCACAAAATGCAGATTGTTCTATAAAATATTGGGAAAGAGACATCACAGAAGTGAGATTACCCTTCATTTGCTCAGCAGGACTATATATAGAGCCTAGCGAATGGTGCACGGTGTTGCCCTTACAATAGGGCAAACTGTTTACATTAGGTACCTGGTGGACCACTGCAGCGGAGAGTCTCACAGCAGTGATTTTCACAGGAGTGGGAGTGGCTGCTTCACCATCCTGCCCACTCCTGTGAAAATCGCTGCCCCTGAATTGCTGCATGTGGCCGATCCCTGCCCCCATAATGCCCCAGGGCAGGGAGGACAGTGAACCAGAAATCACTTAGATTTTTATATAATAAATAATACACAGATACAATATAAGGAAATACATACACACACATATGTATATTTACACTTACATGTACATTTACACAAATGTACAATTTATTTTCATGCTGAATGATAATTTCCCTATTTACCACTTTGATATTTTCCTATTGTGATTTTCGTGGCACATTATGTCACAATGGCCCATATTTATTAACCCTTTGATTGTTTAATTCTTATAAGACTTTATTGAGAAATATGAAAGGGAAAATAATAAACAGGCATAAAAAATATTGTCGCATACCACTGTGAGAGTGAATTGGATGCAAATATAATAGGGAAAAGAACAAGAACAAAGGGTCACATGACCCACCGCTTCCACTGCATTTCAAAAGTATTCATATGAGAGAAGAAGAGGACATACAGAGCATTACCATATGTTTGAATCGAGCTTTTTAACTACTTGAATGTTAGAGAGGTCACTGAGGACTCTCTAGCATTCAAGGCTTTAAAAGTACAATTTAATTTAACATGAATTTTTATTTTGTCCCCTGTGGTGCAGTTGATTTACTCCAGGATAACTAAACTCCATGAACTCCAGAATATGGGCCAGTGTTCCAGTAATGTGGATTACATCTTGTTGATTGATAGCAAGTGAGATTTAGCAGAGTTTTCTGACAGTCACACAGAGCTGCAGGAGATGAGCTCTAAACTGAGACCTATAAACCTGCTCCTGGCAAGGGCTAAGATGGCCATCTATGTGACCAGGAAGCAGGTACTGTCAGGGGAGGTTCCAGTGAAGCCTGAAGAATTGTTCCAGGCATTTGTGTACTCCCGTATCCAAGCAGAGTTCACTCAAGCTCTGGCCACTGGGAGTGTCAGCTTTTACCTCCCAGTAGAAGTAAAATGGTGTGCTCTGCACGGTGTCCCCCCATCTGGATTCATTTCATTTATCACTACTCATTAAGTTACTTTTATTTTATGTTGCAGTTCAGTTTTTCTGTTTTATTTTTGTGGCCTTTTGAGTGCTGGGGGTGCGCGGGTGTTGCTTTACTGTGCACTACATGCCTCTCTGGCACTCAGGGGTTAATGGCTTAAATTGTAACCTCTGCTGATTGGCTGGCTTAGTCAGCCAATAAGGCATCTAAACTGAGACCTGACTTGTTCTCAACATTCAGAAGAGCAGCAAGTGATTGGTATGCAGATTAACTAGTGTTTGTGCTTTAATATAAAACCCTTTGGCACTCAGATGGTTAATATGTAGCTCAGTGCTTCCTGAGAAACCACTTGTAGTGAACTGCATCTCCTGCTGCCCCCTAGTTTTCTGCTCACCCCCCATAGACTGATATAGTCAGCTGTCTGTAGAACATCGCCTATTCTTCCCACTCCATGCTGCTGATTTTCCATTTACATATTGTATACTAGTATGAAAGCCCATATACACGGGCTAAAGTGCACCCAGCGGCCCCAGCTGCTGCCCCGGAGCCGGGAGCAGAGACAGGTGGCGAGCCGTCCGGAGCTCCCCGCTCCGGATCAGCACGTACGGCTAGTCTCTACTGCGCATGACTGCAGTCATGCGCAGTAGAGACTCGCTGAATGCGCTGATCCTTAGCGGGGAGCTCCAGGCGGCTCACAGCGAAGCTCCCTGTGTACAAAACCACACATGCACAGTAGAGACTGCTGGAACAGTGGTCTCTACTGCTCATGTGTGGTTACGCTCACAGGGAGCGACTCATTCTACCACTTTATGTTATAGGATGCTTCTTCCTACATAATACCAATCTCCTCCTCCTATTTCACTTCTAAACATACACTTCACAGTAGAGATAAGAATATCGTTTTTAAGGACAGCGGCCAGAACTCCCTCTGTTACATCCTAGCAGCCCTGTGTGTTGGTGATCGAATGCAAATGTATTCCATTCTGCTATCTGCCTTTTTGTTTCACAAGTGCAGGAGGGAGCTGGAGGGGAGCGAAGGATTCCTCTCTGCTCTTTTTATCTTCTATTCTCACCCTCCTCCTGAGAGCGTTTTTTGTTTTTTGGGTTTTTTTTTTTTTATTTCTTTTCATTTATTTATTTGTTTATGGGGGGTTCCTGTTGTGAAGCAATGGACTGGAGATCTCTGTAGCAACCAAAGGGTTAAATCCTTTTTGGTTCTTGCTTGATATAGGCCAAAGGTATTTACTGTGCCAGAAAGGAGTGGATGGGACTGGGGTGGGGTCATATGTGGACTGGGGGTGTGGCCATGGGCAGGGCTAAGGGCACCTAGAGCGACTTGCTTAGAGGCACCTGAGATGTAAATCTGGCCCTAATTGTAGCCATATGCAGAAATATAGAATAGGAACAAGTCTGGGACAATACAACTGCACCACAATAATCATTCCCAATTGTTCAACTGATTTAACCCTTTGAGTGTCAGGGAAATATCCATTGCATTGCAAAGCAATATGTTGTATTCCTCTCTGGTACACAAAGGGTTAAACCGATTGGTGGGGAGAGGAGGGGGCATGTGCTGTGTGTTTAGGTTTAAGGGGGTAGGCTTTTTTTTCAATACTGAGCAAACCACAGGAGAACCACTAATTAGGAATGACTTAAAAGAAATTTGCTGAGCCAGTCTTCAGTTTTTTTATCCATGCCAGCGTGAATTCCTGGCTGTTAGTTTTAAAGCTATTCATTGGGGGATTCTCTGGCAATAAGAGGGTTAAATCTGTTGAGACATATTTGGATGCCAAGTTCCAGGGCATTTGACTTGGTTATTGTAAACATTACTGATGATCAAAGGTTCCACCACACATACGTATAGCCTATCTCTTCATAACCTGCTGTTTGTGGGGTCCCCCACCCTTTCTCACGTAGACACGCATAGAACATTTTCATGACCATCACACAGACAGACACACAATGTTTTCATGACAATCACACATACACACATAACATTTTCATGACTTCATTCTTTCTCCTTTAGCTTGGTAGGTGGCAGTGCTGCATTGGGGATTAGTACTACTATAGTATTGGTGGGCAACATGAGGCCCTCCAGCTGTTCAAGACTACAACATTAAGAGCAGGCAGCAGCTTAGGGACAATTATTGTTAGTGGCCGTGCGTTTACCCACTGTGCAAAGTGTGGGTGTGGCCAGCACATTCACAATGCCCTACACCAGATGTCTGCTCCAAGTTTATGGTGTCAAGACTTTTTAACCCTTTGAGTGCCAGAGAGGTATACAATGTGTTGGTACTGAAAAAATGTATAGTTTACTGTGATGTCCAATTTATATAATGATTTGGCCCTTTTACTTCCAGTTTGTATGTTATTCTCTAAGAGTATTTTCTGTGCCAGGTAACGGTGGATGTGAAATGGGGTGGGCTCATCTACTGAGCCAGGGGTGTGATCATGGGCACCTTATTTCAGTGATGAGCAATCTGAGGCCCACTGGCTATTGAGGACTACAACTCTCATCATGCCCAGACAGCCACTGACTGGATGGTGATGATGGAAATTTTAGTTCTGATCAGGTGGAGGGCTTCAGACTGCCCATCGCTGGTTTCCCTGGTCATGCCTGGGACAATGAAGGGATATGATCTAAGATGAGAGAAATATCTCCGATTCCCACGTTATTCTATTTGGCCTCTCCTTCATGTTGAAGAGATCTTACACACAATATGTTCCCTAGAATAACATAGGAATCTGAGCATTTTCAGTCTCCACCATTCATCTCCCACTCTGAGGTTTGATACTAACAGGGAAAGCTGTATATTTTCCACAAACGTTTTATTCCATCATAAAATGGGTGTTGCTGCTGTTCTAATGAATTTTCCAACATTTTTTCCTGGAGAAGTAAATCGAGAGTCTTGTTATTCTCTTGAGACCTGTTGGGGCGAATTATATTACCAGCTTTCAGCAATTTTGCTTTGTGGCTGTGTGAGTAGGGATATTTCTGGACATACCCAGGGCTAATTCTCCTCCAACTCTTTTTATTTTTATTTTTTTAAGTTTTTTACGCTCTAGCATTCAAGGGGTTCATTTTTTTTTTACAGTTTGTTTGTATAAGAATTGCTAGTCTTTTCATTGGTTCTTGGTGGTTTATGAACAAAAGGCAGGTGGGATATTTCTGGAGGAAACTAATTGCACATAGGAGAGAAACAAAAAAAATCCCAAATTTCCATTTGATTTGAATGTTAGACAGGTCTTCATTTTAATTCAATGTATTGGAGATCTCTTTCATTCATGCATTGGCCACTCTTCTGGTACTCAGAAAGTGTGTTGCATATCCTTCTGGCACTCAAAGGGTTAAAAACCCCATTTCACTTACAATTTATATTTTGTCTCCTACGGTGTCCCCTATTTTTTTCCAATTGGTTTGACCCAGAATTACTACAATTTTCTTTGGAACATAAGGCTAAGAACTGCACAAATTAAAAAAAAATACTTATCTTGAAATAACAGATGTTATCAATTATTGAAGCTTTGGCTCCTTTTTGGAGATGGCCAAGAAGGCACCAAAACAAGAGCAGGGCCAGGGAAAATAAATTAGCATGTCAATGCTTTCTCTGAATCAATACGCTTCCTGTTTTGCTGCCCTTGTTTTTTATCACCCCATCTGCTTTCTTTTCTTGGCATTCCCCTTCCTCTCCTGTGCCACCTTCACCCTCACTGCAGATTTGTTGGCTTAGCCTAATGGTTTTCAATCATTTTTCTGCTCAAAGCACCCCTAAAACAGTTGGGAATTTTCAAGGCACCTAGTTTGTCGAGGGGAAATGTTTATAAATAGTTATTATTTAATATCTTAATCAGAATGATAATAAAGTGCACATTCAGCATAAATAGCACCCTCAATATAATTTGTTTCAGAGTCTTCATGGAAAGAAATGGGCACCCTGAATGGGTGCCTGAGAGACACATCAGCCTGCCACAGCATCTTTGTTGAAAAACACTGGCTTAGTGCAGTGGTGGCCAATGTGAGGCACTCCAGCTGCTGCCAGACTAGTCTTGTTGCAGCTGGAGAGCTTCACGTTGCAAATCCCTGGCTTAGAGAATTGTAAGGAAAAGGCCAGTGAATATTTCTGTGCTTGTAGAAGAAAATTAACCCAATACACACACTCACACATTTTATCAGCAATTAAAAATTTGTATGTTGATAAAAATTTTATTTTTCCTTATTTTATTGCAACCAGAGGAGTAATAAACATTTTTTATGAAAAAATGTGTGCGATGCATTGAAGAACTCCGTGGCATTCAAGGGGTAAAAAGCTCCATTGAAATGAATTCAGAATTGCACCATCAGTCTCAGTGTCTTTATTGCTGGGCGTAGCAGAATAAGAGGGGCTGGATTGTCAGTGCACTCCACCTTTGGTGCTGGACCGATCTCATTCTGTTTTTGGTGGAGGCTTCACTTGTTCCCACGCCACAGCCCAAGTATATGGTTTGTGCTGTACAATTGCAAAACAATAACAACTTCCTGTCTCTCTGTTTGTGCTTTCCTATTATTGCTGGTGAGATATTTGTAACCTATCCCAGAGGGAATGCACTCCATGTACTGGAGAGCTACCAACAAATTAACCCCTGAAGTGCCATAAAACAAGTAATAAACCCTTACTTTTGAAAAATGAAACAAATTACATGATTGTCTGATGTAATGTGAGTGCCAGTTGTTTGTGTGTGCGCATGTTAAAGCACAAAACATTCACTTAAAGGGGAGATATCACGCCATTGACCATATTAGCATGTTTATGTTTAACACTTTAAAGTGCCAGTGACGCGTGTAGTACATTGAACATGCCACTGGCACTTAAAGGTTTAAACAAACACAAGATGCTGTGAATAGAGTAGGTTACTTTTCATCCAATGGCCAGCTGAGTATAATAGGAGTAGTAGACCAGCCAAAGCTGGAGAGCCACGTATTGCCTACTCCTGACCTAAAATAAGGTTCTTCCAAGCAAGCAGAAAAATAAATTGAAATAAATTTTTAGTACACTGTTTACCCTGATGGTACATTAGCTTTTACGTTTAATGAGAGCCCTTGAACCCTTTAAGGATCAGAGGGGTGGGCAACACTGCTTCACAATTCATTACACATCCCTCTGGTCCTTAAACGGTTAAGGGATGGATTTTATTTGGACACATTCTCCATTTGTTCCAGGTCTGGCTGCAATAAACAAAACACCAAGTGCAAACTGCTCCACACAGACTTTTAGCCAATACACATTCCCAACAGTTTATGTCTTGTAGAAACAAGTGAGTTTAATGTGTACTGAACATTAACACCCTGGCGCTCACACATCTGAGTCTTCCATCCTTTCCAACACAGCAGGGGAGCAAAGAGATTAGGAGGAAAATACCCAATATCCTGTTCACAGCCTTGTGTTATACTCTTTTTGTGGCTGCCGAACCATCAAAATTTTACACCTTCATTCAGAATAGGAAATGTCCGCTGGGACAATAGTTGACACTAAACAGGAACTTTAAAGTAAACTTATTACCTTGAGTGTTGTCTGCAAATTCAGAACTACATGTCCATCATAGCCATGAGGAGATATTAAAGGGTAACTGATATAAAAAAAAAAAAAAAAAAAAAAATATATATATATATATATATATATATATATATATATATATATATATATATATATGAGAAAGTTGTCTTTTACTAATTAATTGAGGTTACAGCCACCCTTTGACTATATAGCATTATTCACTTACAGCTCTCAGTGTACCATTCCCCTTGCACTTGTGTTGCTTAGAGTTCATGCTGTGATCTCTGAAGAGGAGCTAACAATTGATCAACTGTTTTGATTTTTCACCCAATAGGAACAAGGCTGCCACTGGCAGCTTCAGTTCTTGCAGGAGGTGGGACAAGCAAATTGAGTTAGATGTCTACAATTAGAGTTGTAAGTTTATAATGCTGCTACTACCAGAGGTGGGAGCAACTGCAATAAACTCGTAAAATACTGGTCTTTATCATATATTTTATGTTAGTTGCATTTAACTCTTCTTAGTACATGAGGGGTGTGTAATACATTGCAGAGCAATGCGTTCCACATCCTTCTGGCGCTCAAAGGGTCAATGCCTGATTCTAGATGGTGATCTCTCCAGATAGCATATGGTGCCACACTGAGAGATCACCAAACAGGAACACAAGCATTGATATTTCTAGTGCACTCAACCTTTGGCTCTCTCTCTAACTGTTGGGGATTACAACTCCCACCATTTGGTTGAGGATATAGAAGTTCCCAATAGCTGGAGAGCCAAATGTTTATTACCTTTATTTGGACTATGGATCTGCTGGCTTACTTAATGCATAGACACCACAATATACATTTTTGAAAATATAGACATTTGATTCTAGGTCACAGTTCCAATGTAACCCTTTAAGTGACAGATACATTATCATCCACATCTTATAACTGCTTCACTTACCCTGATGGTAACCACAACCCCTTTCCCTGAATACTTTCTCTGTAACACACGTGACAAAGTCAAACCTGTATGACAGTCACCAAGGTGTGTCCAGGTATTTAGGAATTATCAGGCAGGTAAGCGCCCCAGAGAGGCGTGGGAGGAAACCTAGCAAGGATTTCAAGTTCATGAAAGGGAAATCAGATCGGGTGCTAGGTTAAAATAATAAATCTGGAGCTAAAGAAAAGATTACTAGAAAGAAAGTTGTACCCAGCCATATGAAGGCTACTTATTCATATTGATATGTAAGAACACAGTGGGCTTTATTCATCAAGCTAAAGAAGAATATACAACTGCAGCTCCACGTTGAAGGAAACATTCTACAAATTCCCAGTGGTTTATAAAACCCCTCTAATACTTGAGGTCTTCAATGCACCGTGTTACCCAGTTTTGCATAGTGCATCAGCGTCAATTAATTTTCACTTGGTCTAGTCATGCATCAGCGTAAGATCTGCACATTTTATACTGTTAAAGGGATGAAATTCAGGTTACACTTTTATGATCTTATTTAGTGCCGGAGACGTGTGCAATACATTACACCGCTATTGCATTAAAAGGGTTAACTCTTTGAGTGCCAGAGGGGTATGCAACGCTGAACTGCACAAGAACCAGCACAATGTGTGTTTTCCATAAGCATACTATGTTACATGGGAGGTATGGACATGGAGCTCCTAGATAGGCAACACAAGAGAGTAGAAAGAAGTTCCTCTTAAAGGGATAGTAATACTTCATTATTACTATCCCTCATGTTGTAGCCCTTAAAAGTCTGAATTCAGCTATACCAGCAGCATCTCTCAAACCTTTATGGTTTGAGAGATATCCATTTTCAAAGTTCCCTCTCCTTCTCTTTCCCCTGACGTCAGCGTTATAGCTGATAGCAGGGGAATCCGGTCCCGGGACCGGCGGCGGCTCTGCAGCAGTGCTGAGATCTCGTTATAGAAACAGAAATCCTTCACTGAAATCATCTTCTATGTGTAGCTTGCAAACCAAGCACGTGTAGAAGACCATTTCAGTGAAGGATTTCTGTTTCTATAATGCGATCTCGGCTCTGCTGCAGAGCCGCCGCCGGTCCCGGGACCGGATTCCCCTGCTGTCAACTATAACTGTGACGTCAGGGGGGAGAGAAGGAGAGGGGACTTTGAAAGCGGATATCTCTCAAACCATAAAGGTTTGAGAGCTGCCACTGGTATAGTTGAATTCAGAATTTCATGGGCTACAACATGGGGGATAGTAATAATGAAGTATTACTATCCCTTTAAGTTTCTGTTTCAAGGGTTTATGTACTCTAATAAAACGATCCTGGTAGTCAGAGTGGAGTAGAAATGGCAGCTGCAACCATCAATATTTCATTCCTGTCCTTGGAGAGGCTGCAACATTAATTCCTCCTCCTAGTGATTCCCTGCCCCTTTGTAACACGCTTGAAGAAGTGCTGCTTCATTATGTGCCCGGCTGTGCGGAGGGTGATTTATAAGGCATCCAGCATGGAGAGGGATACAGCGCTCATTAATAACCCAGTGAGTGGAGCGATAACATCTCCCATCACCAGCCTTCGGTGCCTAGGAGATTACCTCTCAAGGACTTGGGGGTTCACCTGTGTACTGTCCTGCCATGTAAAATCCAGGATATTGATTGTGAAAACTGCCTGTTACTGCCGCTACTGGACTACAACCCCCATTATGCACCACTGGCTGAGTGGGAATTGTAGTACAGCAACAGCTGCCCTACCCTAATAAAAATCAAGAGAGGGCCAAGTCTGGGATTGCCTTCAGATTGGAAGCTAATTCATGGTGACACTCATGTTTGTATTTATCTCCTATGCTGCAGTTGGTTTGCCGCAGAATTGCTCTTCATTTGTTTTGTGTATATGTCCCTATTATTTTTTCAAGTTCATCTGCATATTTTTAATCTGCAGTTGAGAAAAGATCCATTCCCTTTGTAACGTGAACTCGATCCCAAAGGTCATTAGGGCAGCGTCCTCATTAAGATGCCACCCTCCCTAATGAAATGTCATGGTTAGGGAAGGATGGGTTGTCATTAATGGGCCATGATTTTCCATGCCACCATTTTGATTGAAAAAGAAATTGTGCAGCCATGGGTCAAATTTTATTTATTACAGTTTCTCAAAGCATTCTGCAGAGTTGAAACACGTATTTTTCACGGGGTTTTAAATCAGGCAAATTACCTTTTTAACTAGTAACACACCAAAAGCACTGCTTGGGTATATTTTTGGCCAGTATCCTGATGTCCACACCAGGGATATGCTATTATCATCAGGAATGTTTTTTGCTGGATGTTTGAAATTTAGTGGTAATAGCCTTGTGGCTAGGATTTTCTGTCATTAGAAAAGAGAAAGCCTGTTGACCTTGCAGAGCAATGCATTACGTACCCCTCTGGCACTGAAAGGGTTAAACCCTCTGATTGTCGGGGGGGGGGGTGTCACCAGCATATAATGCATTACTATGGGTACCCTACTTGCAAAAAAGGGTTAAATGGGGACAAAATAATACTGATTAAATTGAATACAGCACCAACATATTTTGCAGTGATGAGAAGGCAGAAACAGAGACATTAACTCCCTGAGGACCTGAGGAGTGCATAGCGCACTGCGACACACGCACATCCGGTCTTCAAGGGGTAAAAAAAAAGTGCCAAAAATGCATAATTAAAATATCTGGACTTAAATATATCTCTAAACTGATCTCTGCACTGGAGATGGGGAAGGTAGTCAAATTTAATATATAATATACTAGTGTAAAAGTTTGTGTACACAGGCCAAGGTCCGGGTGATGTTAACCCTTTGAGTGCCAGAGGGGTACGCAACGCGTTGCATACCCCTCTGGCACTCAAAAGTTTAAGAGGCAGGTTCTGCTCTGCGTCCTGCCGCCAACGTAGTCATGCACTGTAGAAACTGCCCGAAAGCACAGAATGTTCCCAGCACAAAACTCCCAGCATTCTGTGTGTTCAGGCAGTCTGTACTGCATATGATGGCTTCTGACAAACATCTTTGCGAATTATTATATAAGGATAGGATATGCAGCCATTGTCAGTCTACCACAGGATGAAGGCCTCCACAGCAAGCCAAGCTGAGGGTACTGAGGGTATTGACCATAATCTGCCACATTGGTCTAGTGCAGGTTGACAGTTATTTAACTCGAACCTGCAACCCTTAGGACTGAACAATGCACCACAGCTGGTGCATTAACTAACTAAGATAATATACTATACTAGTTGAACAGCCCGTTACACGGGCCACAGTGCCTCTGGCAGCCGGTCGTGGGGCAGTCACGCGCAGTAGAGACCGCCCGCGCCGCGGCTGATACAGAGCAGGACGCCCCTTCAGAGCGCCCAGCTCTGTATCAGCCGCGGCGCGGGCAGTCTCTACTGCGCATGACTGCCGCACGCGCAGCAGTATCTACTGCGCATGTCGGGCGTTACACACGATTTAGCAAATTATTATATAGGATATCTCAGTTCAGAAGCAAACTAGCTGAAACATAGGGGTTAAATATTTATTTTCTGTTGCTCTAAGTTGGGCTTTTAACTCCTTGAATGCAAGGAATCTACTCTATTGCATGAAGGTGAACTCCTGTCTATCATTCAGGAAATTAAAATCCCCATTTAAGTCAATGGGAATTCTTATTTGTTATTTATGGAGCAGTTGATTTGCCCCAGAATTACTTCCTATTATCTTTCTGAATAAATCATCCCATTATATAGTTTTGATAGAATGCAGTGTTATTGACACTGTCCCTTCTTGTGATAAATGTATATAATTTTGAGGTAATCAAGGCCATTGTCCCATCTGCACCAATGCTTGCTTAGCTTCTTTTTCCAAAACGTTCACCACTTGCAACCTCTCCGGGAGGTTTCCATTTTGTAATTCTCCATTTGGCTGTAATAAAAATTCAACTGGCCCGTACAATGAAGGTAGAAAGAGGTTAAACCGAGGTTACCAGTCTAAGTACAAGGAATCTGTAGGACAAAAGGAAGAGGTATTTCACGGCCACCATAAAAGTGTCAGTAGAAGTCACAAACTCTAGAAAATGCCCTGGAACTCTCATGTCTTGCTATAGACCACCCATTTTGTCCATGCTCAACAGTGAGAGAGAAGGAAGGGTTGGGATCTCTCATAGCTACAACTCAAAATGATGGCTGCCTCTCTATGACTTGAGACAAAAAGAAAATGGTGGGAGAAGAGAGACACAGCCATTAGAATAAAAAGTGTCAGCAGCATTAATAAAGTGATGCAAACACAAAACTGGACCACAGGGATAGTTTAATCACATCTAAACAACATGAAATATAGCAATACAAAATGGATGGACAACCCAAATGTCTTTTCTGTCCCTGGTCACATAGGGAACTTTTCTGAAACCCATACTCCTCCCAATTAAGTTTTCTGAAGAAGGAAGGCTTAACCCTTTTTAGTGTGTTCCATACCCCTCTGGCACACAAAGGGTTAAGTGAGAGGGGCGTGGGGTCCTGGCATCCTGCAACTAAGAATCATGTTTGCCTCATAAACATAACATTACCTAAATATTCTCCAAATTCCCATCAATATAAATGGGGCTTTTAAACGCTTGAATGCTTGGTAGGTCTCTGTGCATAGTGAAGCAATTTGTTGGAGAATTGTAGCATCCAAAGAGGTTAAAATCCCCATTTAAATTAGCGGGAACTGTGATTTTTTTCCCCTTATGATGCAGATGGGTAACCACAGCATTACTACCCTTTTTCTGTTGTACATAAGCCTTTGTAGTTGTTCTTCCAACCAATTGTTTAGAATTCTGCAAAGCTAAAGGGACGCAATCTGTGCCCTCCAGAGTAGAAATGTTAAATTCAGCAACCCCCTATTTACAGATGGAAATTTAGTGGAGACTGACATTGCATAGAGGGATTTCTTTTTTTTTTAATATGGTTTCAGAGTTGGAAACTTTGTTCTGCCAAGACTCTGCTAACAACAGCTGAATTTAACAGCACTGAGGACTGCATCTCAGGAACAGATTGCTGAGTGATGGCTGTTCAGTTTATTAGGGCTTTTTCTTAGCCTGATGAGAGAATGCAGAAATCTGCTGTAACCCCTTGACTGCCAGAGCCACCTGTAAGGCATTGTTGGGAAAAAAATACACTACATCAGTAGAGGTAATAATATGTGGTCCTCAATCTAGTAGTCACATTACGACTAACAATTTAAAATAAGGACTGACAAAAATAGTTTAACCCCCTGAATGTCTCCAGTGCCTTGATTCACAATGCATTGGAGATCTCTCTCACACCCAAAAAGTTAACCCTTTGAGTGCCAGAGGGTACAGAACGCATTGCGTTGAGATGGAACAATGTCAATGTATGCTCTACTTTTTGAGTTTGTGATAAGGTAGAGAGAGATTGTCTCCTCGTCACTCTGTACCACAGACACAGACTTGGGTCCACAGGAGAATCCTCTGTGGGCTACATGCGGCCCATGGGTTGCCTGCCACCCACCACTGCTCTATACTGAGATAATACAACTGAAGCTTTATCTGGTTTGAAACAACTAATATATTAATCCTCTGAGTGCCGGGGTGGGGGGTTGGGTTCAATACATATATTCATTTATTGGATATCAATCTCCATACCTTACTTGAATCACAGATATATGATATTGCAGGTGTTGTTTTTCAACTAGACTGAGGGACACAATTTTCCTTTGCGCTCCCCACTTCCTTTCTAGGAGGCTGTACTCTGTAATATAAGAAAGAGGAGCAAGTGAGAGGTGCAACACAAAATATGTTTTACCTGCTAAAATCAGCACATGCAATATCTTTTATATTCATTTAAGGAAAGTGTATATATTTGAGGACGTTTATGCCATACTCTTTTATATAAGGGCTGGGCAGCATGCATCTTAGTATTAGTGTTAAAGAATTCAAGTGGTTCAGGACAATATTAGTTCTACATATCAAATTTTGTACCAGAGGAAAATGGAATGATGGGTTAAATTATAGAGAATGATTTAAACTGGAGACACGGAGCTGAAGCAGAGAGTGTGTTCCTTTCCCCAGGGACATGCATAGAGAAGGAAAGGGCTTTAGATAACAGGATTAGCAGTTGTCACTCAGCAGTTAACCAATTAATTAGCTCCGAGCACAGGCACCCAGTCGACTTGTGCTGTTCGTTTTTCGCAAACAGGCCGCCCCTTAGACACATTCCCACCATACTGAGCTTTTCAAGCCTTGCACAGAATAAAGAATTGGGGGTGCCCTGGGGCTCTAGTTCTTGAGGATTGTTTTTAGTTTGTCCTTGTTTATCACAAGCCAAGCAAATGGCTCTAGACTGTACTGTTTCCCGCAACATTCCAAGACTACAACACTTTGTCACCTTCCCAAAATATAGAGCTGTCCCAGCAACTCGATTCCAGTTTTGTCATTGTGCACTGTTTACTTTGTAACCTCATCTTTATCATCTGTATTAGTCTTCTGTACAGTCCATGGGCAAGAGACAGTAGCCTTTATGTACATATAAAAGGGGAGTAATTCTAGGTTAAACTAACTGCACTGTGACAGAGAAGTTTCCCAAGTTCCCACTAATTTACATGGGGCTTTTAACCCCCTTAAGTTCTTGAGAGGCCTCCAATGTATTACAAAGAAATCAAGGGTTTAAAACCCTTTCACTCAATGCATATCTTTATTTCACTCATAGATGCACTTGGGTTGCCCCAGAGCATGTGGTAGAAATGCATGATGCACATGCGCAGCTCATTTACTACGTTAAGATGTTGGCCTAAAAACGACGAGGCTGCACTTACGTATAAAACTTTTATACTTTCTGACATACTCCTATATCGCTAAGACTTAACTGCAACCAAGCCTCAAAAACATCCACCTATAGCATGCACCGGGAAGTGGAGTAGTTGTACTTCAGTGTCCTCTGTGCCTTGTTAGTACATGGTGTTAACCCTTTGAGTGCCATGGATGTAGTCAACCCATTGCAGTGCACATCACTCTGGCACTCGAAAGGTTAATATTATTTAACCGAAAGAGTTAACACTTTGACCAAGATAGGGTATTGAACAACAAGCATTCAAAGAGTTAAAATAACAATGTTGTGACATGAATGCTTTATTTATATAGCACCAACTTATTGCACAGCTCTAAGGATCGTGTCAAAATGAATTTTGCTTTTAACACCTTGAAGACCAGAGTTGTGTGTGAATACATCATTTT
Source organism: Rhinophrynus dorsalis (assembly GCA_037306005.1). Classification (NCBI taxonomy): domain Eukaryota; kingdom Metazoa; phylum Chordata; class Amphibia; order Anura; family Rhinophrynidae; genus Rhinophrynus; species Rhinophrynus dorsalis. The sequence goes on along the minus strand of CM074720.1, from coordinate 447,607,959 downwards.
ACAATGTGTTGCACAACTCTGTAATCGTCAACGGGTTAGCCCTTTGAGTGCCAGATGTGTATGCAACTCATTGATATGGTACTCAAAGCGTTAAGTGGCAAGTGAACTGAAATAGAAAGTCCAGTGAAATGTGTATATATATATATATATATATATATATATATATATATATATATATTTATATATATATTTAGGAGATGTGTTGTGGGTCTGTATGGACCAAGCAATAATAGTGCAATAATGATTGTAATGAGGGAGTCTGTTTTAGAATCCTTATATTGTCTCATAATACAAAGTTCTCACTATAGAGCCTAAAACCTTAAACCAGGTCATGTTCCTGTGTCATATGAATTGGGCCAATGCTTTTGTTATAGAATGAAAAAGAGAAAGGTGGGGGGTTGCTCATCAAAGCCAAGCCAAAGATATTGAATTTGGAAGTTGTATTGAACATGTGAACTAAGCTTAGGACAAAGAGGATGGACCCAAACCTCTGGCAATAACCCCCAACCCCCACAATCTTATCTAGCAAATCTTTCACAGAAAAGGGAAGGAACAACACAGAGGACAGCATTAAGCACGCACCACAGACTTTAATTTGGGGCCTGAAGAATGGGGATTTGGTGTGAGAATGTATTAACAGCACACAATAAACCAGACAATGCCATCACACACACAGTAAATGAGTCTCTGCCACATCGCATGCAAGTTCCGTAATGAAACCACATTCTTTATGTGTTAGAAAAAAAAGTGCGTGTGGATAGAAAATCCCATCCACCTTTGATGGTGATCACATGTATGAGAGAGAGAGTAACATTCCTTATTTGACAAAAAAAATCCCCAAACAAAATAAAGCCACAAATGCATGAAGATAAAGAGGAAAAATGATGCATCAAACCAGCTGCCTTAAAGAGAACAAATACAAATTTGCATTGGTTTAAATAAAGTTTTAAATCCTCATAGTGCACTGGAGATCTCTCTAGCAGTCAATGGTTAAAGACATGCTGATTAAACCCATGAGTGTCAGGGGATGTACAACACATTGCTCAACAATGCTTTGCACATGCCTGTGGCACTAATATGGTTAAATCAATAGGAACTTTTATCTGTCCCCTAAGGTGCTATTGATTTGCTCCAAAACTGCCCCTTTTGCTTTTTGCATAACACAGTATAATATAACAATGAGTCTGATGCACAACACAGATCTGGAGCAATTCAATCAAAAGCAACAGCATCATGCATTGGGAGACCTCCCTAGCATTCAAACAAGTTAACCCTTTGAGTAAAATAAAAGCCTAAAAGCCTTACATAAATCAATGAGAATTGTTTTTTTGTCCCCTAAGGTGAAGTTGGTTTGCCGCAAAGTGAAGATTAAATGAGATGGACACTTCTCTAACGTTCTGTCTCTGGTCATTTTAATCTTTCTATGATGCAGTTTGATTGCTTAGGTTCTTGATACATAAGCCTCATTATCCTGATGGAGGGATACACAACCTTACTCTGGCCTAGCATATTAACTTCATAGGAAAGATTTTATTCTTCCTGAACATGCATGGTAAATACTTCCAACACAGAGGCTGGCTGTGTTCAGTCAGCCGTATTAAAAGTGTTGTCAAGTCTAGAAGCGAGAGAGAGAGAAAAGTGAGGCCTTCTTGCAAACTCTCACTGGCTGTACACAAGCTCCCTTTGTTTATCCTTGACGGCTGAGTGACAGGCAGTTTTCAGTGGGTTTGCATTTTGTGCGCAGGGGGCTGAGGCTGCGTTTGATGTGGGGATAAGGGTCTGACCCCAGCCTATCTGTCTGCCGAGCTGCGGTTACTGATTCTTATCAATTTCTCCCTTGAGGCAGTTACCAAGTAGAGCTAATCAAACACCTTGCAAACTGTCAGTTCTCCATTGGGCACCGAGCGAGGTATAGAATCTGGGAGAAGGGAAAATCACAGGGGTTATTTACAAAGAGGGAAACTAGCAACTTCTAAACTGCAAGTAACTTTTTATATGAAAGAGTATGTTAAAACACTCACAGACCCATATGTAAAAGTTAGCACTCCTTGAGTTAATTTAAGGTGCATTATATTGCATGTGTTGTTTTTCCATTTTTTCAGGCTGGGGAAGCAGTTTTGCATTACACTGTTCACTTCCTGGCCAGTTCGCTGTACTTTATATGTATGACACAGCAGGAAGTAAAATGTACCAGGCAAAATGTCATCCTCCAGAATCTTATTATAACATCATATGCAATATGATGTCTAAAGTTCTGTCTGAATGTTAGAACATACTGTTATATGAGCAACTTGACTTTTAGCATTGCTTTTTCATGAACGTCTTTGATCCTAGAAGCGTCTCCAATGCAAGATGTGTCTAACATCCAAGACATTAGAGTGGGCCTGTCACTTAAAAATAGTTCTAACATTTTCCTGGTTGTTGTGCTAGCCACTTGACTGTAATATAAATGTTTGTTGTGAAATTAAACTTTAGGTGTGGTACTATTTTTGTGGCATTTTATGTTAATCCGTTTTTGTTCTGGGACAGTATTAACACACACTGGGCTATGATTGAATCTAGACAGAGCCCACAAACTAGGGCCAACTGTGATAGCATAACAAGTAGTATTTGACCATGCTGTACAGGTAATTATCATAAAGAGGTTAATTTCTCATAAACTATTTACAGAAAAAATGTCGGGCACAACATACAGTCAGTTTTTAATTATCCTGAAAACAAATTAAATGTGCCTTATAGTGACTGGTTCATTTTAAGGGGACCCCAAGCCTTGTACCTTGGAAGTTAACATTGAAATGGGGATATTGTTTATATCTTACAGGACACACTTGATTTCTCTCTGGCCCACACATTCTGAACTATCACACGCACACATTTTCATGAAATAGATGTCCTGTATTGTTTGATTTATGACACTTCTTTCAAGCTAATTTTCACTTTTCCCATCTCATCCTCAGCCTGCAAAGTCGGTTACTACAAAGCGCTCTCAACAGATGCAGTCTGCTCCAAGTGTCCCCCTCATAGTTTTGCACTCCGGGAGGGTGCTACCTCCTGCACCTGTGACCGTGGCTATTTTCGAGCCGATACTGACCCTGCTTCCATGCCTTGCACTCGTAAGTACCACTAAACATGATGCAGAGTTTACTTTTCTGGGAAACCAAGGTTAAAGGGCACAAATACATGTTAAGGGGGACATTTCTGATGACGAGTGTTATGGATGTATGTTGTAGTAAACTCATGGTTCCCACAGCACTGTTGACCTTCTACATATTCGGATTGTGTTCCCTGCACACCTTATGGGAAAATCTACATTGCATGTACAGCCGGTTTTGGTCCCGCTCTCAGGGCAAAGTGAATTATAGCACACTCTAGAGCTCGTCATGGCTTTAATATTGCAAACATCATCTGGAATATTTTTTCGTGGTCATTTTCATTCCTCACCCAATTCCCCCGACTGCATTATGAGCTGAGCTGAATGTTCAGGCCAGACCAGTATTTCTGTTCCTTATTTCTGGGAATACTGCAATAAAGGCATAGAACAAGAGTGACAGTCTAGGTCTTTTTGAACATATATTATTCCAGGCCTGGGTATGATGGGAGTTGTAGTCCAGCAGCAGCTATTGAGTGCATGCTGGCTGCCCTATAAAATGGAACTTTCTAAAGTTGTGATTACCTTTTGCATCCATATAATTTTCATGCTTTAACCATTTCAGTATCAGAGGGGATATGCAATGTGTTGCATGCCCCTCTGGCACTCAAAGGGTTAAATGGGTTAATAAAAGTAAAGCCTGAATTGTAGCCCATTGATATTATGAACTGAACAGATCTTGTTCCACATGTGAATAGACCAACCAGAAATTATTTGACGCTGATTTGCTAACACTGGAGCAAGCCAAATGCATCACTGGTATAGCAATGTGTTGTAAAACTCTCTAGAATTTAATCAATTAGTATTTGGGAAATATTTGTCCCCTATAGTGTTGTTACTTTGCTCCAGAATTGCCCAAGGAGCAGATGAGTGGAGATGACTTCTCCAGTGAGATAAACTCTCCAAGTCCCTTGCTATTCTATGGAGCCAGTGCACTTAGACACCTCTATAATGAGACACCTTAGTGCATATGCTCCATACAATAACAAAGGAACTGGAGAGTATATAACACTGGAGAAGTCATCTCCTCTTTATCACCTCGTTGTAACACCCTTAGTGCATAACCCCCTGTTCTTGCTATATTAGCTTCATTTTGTACATGGGTTCTTTCAACCGCTACAGCTACTTTTTCATTATGACATTTTTTATATCTCGGTTTCTCATTCAGCCTCCACATTAGGCTGTTGCTCAGTGTGACGGCTACACTAATGAAGAAATAAAACACACATATCTGAGACTTGCTCTTCTAGCCAAATGAAGTCTCTGCTCCAGTGATCTTTAAATCATTTTTTTTTCTGTTACACAATTGTATTGAGTGGGGAAGCTAATTAACCCCTTGACTGCCATGAATGGCCTCTCTTTAACACTGTGTGCTTGATTTTCCTTACTCAAAATGAAAAGCTCCCTGAGCCATGAAGGAAGGAGTTGTGGTATGAGTAAAGATTAAAACCCTTTTAGTGTTGGTGTATCTAAGAGATTGAGGAGTATTTTCTGAACCGCTAAATTAGCCATTTGCCAATTTTGCAACTCAATGCTCTGAAAAAAGCTTGTTAGAAATCCCTTATGACAAAAAAGTGAATACAATTATTTATGCTTCTTCATATTGGGCCTAGGAAAATACATGGGAGGCAAAGCACCAGTGGAATAAGAACACGTGAAAGCAGGGTTTCTTAAAGGGATAGTAATAATGTATTTTATACTGTAGCCCTTAAAAAACATGAAAAATAATACAAGTCTTATGTCCCAAACCTTTATGTTTTGATACATTCACAAGCAAAGTTTCCCCTGAGTGACGTCACCGTTCTAGCTCTCAGATTTGGAATTCGGTCCCTTGACCGGCCGTGGCTCTCCAGAAGTGTCGAGATCACGATCTTTAAAAATAATTTCTTCATTGAAATGGTCTACAAAGTGTGCTTGCAAGCCAGGCACAGTTTGTACACAGTTTCAATTAAGTAGTTCTTTTTAAAGATCGTGAACTCGGCACTGCTAAAGCGTCGCAGGTTGATCTTTGGACCGGATTCCAAATCTGTCCACTAGATGGCAGACTTGGCTGAAACAGGCAGGAAAAGGGAATTTTACTTTATTTTACTTGTGAATATCTCCCAAACCATAAAGGTTTGGAAGATAAGACTTATATCATTTTTAATGTTTTTTTAAGTGCTACAATATAAACTAAAATTATTTTCAAGTATTACTATCTCTTTAAGTACTACCAAGGTAATGGTAAGACTTTTCCTATTGACTAAAATAAAATTCATTGCTGAGCTGAAATGGGAGCAAATGTGCCAATGCCTATAGGGGCCATATGTTCAAAAGAAAAGTGGAGGAATTTTGGGGCAAAATTGATTTAAATGGGGAGACCTCCCTAGCATTCAAGGGTTAAACCCTTTGAGTGCCAGAGGGGTGCGCAAAGCATTGCTTTGCAATGCGTTGCGTACCCCTCTGGCACTCAAAGGGTTAAAATCCCAGTGTAAACCAATGGGGTTTTTTAGTTCACCCCTATAGTACAATGGCTTGCCCCAGAACTACTCCACTTTTCTTTTGGATATATGGTCCTCAGACTTCCCTATTAATCCCCTTATTATGTACCACAAAATAGGAAAATGAAAAAATGTGTCATTCCCATTCTATTCTGCATGTAGGGAATTTTTGCGTCCTAATTGTACCTGCAATTGCTAAGAAATGCAATGGACTCCCCTTTGTTTTTAAAAAGCATTGTCTTACTTTCTTCCTCATCTAAAAAGCTGAAATCATCAGCTGACATTAAGAACCAAATGTGCTGAGTTTTACAGTGACATTGTATGGCTGCCTTCATCCTTTGAGTGCTAGAAGCAGTGTCAGACACACCTGGCACTGAGAGGGCTCTTAGTCTGACTAGATGGCACAATACAATACAGAATACATGATTTAGCATTGAGTAATTTGCTTAAACCAAAACACAGCATTGTTCCCTGCCATTGTAGAGTGTGTGCAATTTGTATGAAACAATCAGAACCTTGCAGCTTTATATAACAGATATATAATGTCTCTTTTCTTTCGTTCACTTTTTATTTTAAAGTAATCTGATTTGATGCTTCTGGCTGTTATTTCCTCCTGGAAAGTATATTGTTTTCAAATAGCCATTGCAGCCCTATTAATCTTGGCTGCTTCCCCTAATGCGTCTTGACAGTTATCCGCGTAATGAAGCCTAATGAAATGACTAGTGGAACCTGCCTGCGAATTCCACCGCTGCCACCGGGAGCCAGCCTGTTGAAATGTAAGGGTAGATTGAGAAGCTTTCATGACCTTCTTCCCGCTCTCAAGGTCAAGGATGAAAGCATAGCTCTTCTTCACTGGGTTGTGGATGCTGAACATCTCTCTGCGGGATTTATTCGTGCTGCATAAATTTCTTCACTGCTGGAAGTGTCTGCAGTGCAGCGTGCCGCAGGCTTAAGAACAGTGAAATGGTTAAGGCAGTGTTGCCTTTAAATGTCCTCCCTTGCCTTTTGTGCCAGTATTTAACCTTCATCTAAAATGTGATTTTTTTTTTTTTTTGTGCCTTCTCTAAATCATGTACAGAACAGCACAATAGCAATTATCAGGGATTCTGCAATGCCCACTGTTTTCTCCGGGGGTGCTGGCACAACAGATTCAGCAAACACTGCAGCAAAATCTGTGCTATAGGTGATGGCAATCTAGTAGAATACAGAGACAGATGAACTAAGAAAAGTGGTGCAATTCTTGTACAAACCAAGTGCGCCATAGAATAAATAGCGGTCCCCAAAAAACCATTGATTTAACCCTGCGTTATGTATCCCTCTGGCACTCAAAGGGTTGAATGGAGCTTTTATTCCCTGGAATGCTAGAGAGGTCTCAAGACCTCTCTAGCACTGGAGGGGTTAAAAGCACCATTTAAATCAATGAGAAAATGTATTTGTTTCTAGTGATGCTGCTGGTTTGCTCCAAAATGGCACCAATTTCTCTGTACATCGCCCTTTGAGCTGGCTAATGACTGATTGTTACGTATTAGGAGGATATTGACAGCATTCAAGCGGTTAAAATCCCCATTCATATTAATGGGAAGTTTTATGTATTCTTCGAATCATTTGGTTTACCCCAGAATTTTCTAAATCAGCCTGCAGTATTTTCCACATCAGCCTCTCTGTGTAAGGTAAAACTCAAAAAAGTAAGGACAGTTATATAGGAAAGACATTTATAGAAAATCAGGGCAAACTATGGTTCTCTAAATGGTACTGAGTTACATTTCTCATCATCTTCAGCTGGCTAGAGGCTGGTTGAGAATAATGGAACTTGTAGTCCCAGAACAGCTGGAGAGCCAATATTTGGCACAGCTGAGATTGACAAATACATATTCTTGTTGTGACTGACTTATTTTATTTCTTAAAGGAACACTAACTGTAAAATACAACTTTTTATCAAATTAATTAACATGTTTTAACAAACATTGCCATTGACAGAACTTGAGATTAAATTGCATGTGCTGGTTTTCAACAGATTGGAAGAGGCCATTTTCATTCTGTGCTTTTCACATTCCTTTGTGTCTTTCACAGATTACCCTTTTGACAAAAGCAGTGCAGAAGAAAATTGATTTCCCAGAAATACACCACATGCAGTTTCATTTCTTAATTTATATTGTCCTTTTCCATATAGATCTATTAAAGTTAATGCTCTTGTGACTTGTATTTTGGCACTGAAGTTCCTTTAATATGTGTTAGGCTTACTTTTGTTTTGATAATGCTTTTCCTACTGATTTTCTTTAGTTTATAAAATTTTTGTGTTTATATAATTATCCCTTTGAGGACTAGCGGGCTAGGCAACAAATTGTGACTACATCATCTTTATTTTGTTATATAATATAAAAATCAGTGAATCATAACAAGCTGGCCGACATCACCACCCAAAGTGTTCAGCTTCCCACTATCTTGCTTTAGTTATTATTAGTAGGCAGGCACAGTAGTGCCTTTTCCATCATCACCCTAAGCAGATCTCATCAGCACTTGAGCGGATGGACATAATTAATTAGCTTGGCGGAGTATTGGTGGCACATCTGTCTCAGTTTCCTAGCTTTCCCAAGGCACAACCAGCAGAGTATAATTTAAGCAAAAAAACCAGCTGCTCTTCTGTGAGCCACTTTGACCTTAAGGGAGCCTGTGGCATCTCTGGTTTGATAGGAATCCCGTTTGTAAAAGGTTTGACTTCTAACAATTTTATTTGGAATTGCACTTTAGTGTTGTATTGCCCTCATATCCTGTAGGGAACACTGGATTAATTACATGTTAACTCACATACCACTGCTTCATAAATCCTTTTTGCATTCTTTCTTGACCCTTTGCAAATATACAACCCATGCTTGCTTTTCCTGTTGGTCCATCAAATGTCATGAAAACAGTTCAATATAGTTATAGAAATTCTCTGCTTTTTTTTTGTCAGCAATCAAATTATAGTACCAAGTTATCAACTGTAGTATTAGGCTGGTCCATAAGAATGGATTCCTTGTTCAGCTAAAGTACTGTAGAGGCTGATTACCAAAGCCCTTTACTGTCTCTTGTGCTGAGAGCAGACACATGCTCCCCAGGACATTCATTGAGTTAGGGTCCTTCTGTGCGTCCTGTGTTTGGGACATTCCAGCCTGGGTTATCAACTGATGGGTACAGAGGGTAAAAGTGGATCTTGTTTTTGCAACAATCACAATGTGCTTGAGGGCAGTATCCACTGTATCAGTCAGCAGTTACTTTCCATTTCTCCCTTGGCAGGCTTAGAAACAAAGACAGGAACTCTTCTCTGCTTGTCACTGTGTGCCCCTTGAGCAGTGTAGGTTTTCTCTCCCATTAGGCAGAGCAGGCAACTATATAGGGGTGCCTGTTATTGACGGTGGGGGCCTCAACTGTGCTTGCCATGCCCATCTCGTTAATTTGTGGTCATAGCCAATGCAATCCCAATGCCACAACACTGGACCCTCACTTCTGGTTTATGATGGCTGCTTTATTTAATAGTTTATATCATTGGTGGACATCCTGAGGTCATCCATTTGTTCATAATTGCAATTCTCATCACCCAAGCCAATGGCTCACAGGAAATGATGAGACTTGTACTCTTAAACAGCTGGAGGGCCTCAGGTTGCTAAGTGGCAATGTATATATTGGTATATTTTCCAGTACATGTAACATTTTATTGACTAGCATTTTAACTCATTGGATGCCTCTAATTGCATTGTGGCTCAGTGAGGCTGAACAGTTAAGACATAGCGGATAAATACCATGTTCCATTGATTCACATTTTTCCCCATTATGCAGTTTTTTGCTTCAGTATGGTGTGCAGCACATTGCTTTCTTGTGTTGGATACCCCTATAGCACTCAACTGGTTAACATTCCTTTTTCCATAAAGCTGTTGCTTCAAATTGCTCCTATTAATTACAGATAATTTTCTAATCTTGAGGTCCTAAAGAGCTAGTACCAGTTGGCGTGGCGCTCATTAAGCCTCATTGGAAACGAGAAATTAATTCCTGTGCCCTGGGCGTCTGCTTGCTGCTCAATGACAGACCAAGGCAAACAGGATACAAAAAACTAACCTCTACATTTGACTCATCCTTGTCTTTACTTTCACTTACAATGTATCTGAACCCGCAACACACCCCCTCTCTAGTTCTAACTCGCCCAGAAAGAGAAAACAGTAATTTAAAGGTCTATGCCAAAACTCTGTTGAGATCACCATGCAAAACCTAAAACAGAATGAGAAATCAGAATTGTCTGTAAACACAAGACAGAGAGCATCAACAATAGATCTTGTTTAATTGGGCCAGGCATGTCATGTAATGATGTGGCCATTTCCACTGAAAGACCACAATGAATTCATGGTCAATTGGTGCAAGGTCAATTGAGGGCTTGGTGTGATTAGTGTGTAAAACTTAAAGTGAACAGATGTGAAAATGTGAGGACTTGGAGCTGGTTTTAAGGAACTTAGAACAAGGTTTTATATAGACTCATAGAAGATATAATGTACGTATGTGTTTAACCCCTTGGGTGCTAAAATTACTTTTTCTAGCATCCAAGGGGGTAAAAGGAACAGTCATGCTAAAATACACTGCACTGTAGATAGATAGATAGATAGATAGATAGATAGATAGATAGTAGACAGATAGATGTAAGATATTGAATGCTGTGTTTTTAGCAGGCTGGGGGAACATGTTTTCTTTGCATGCCTCACATTTGAATATATATCAAGCTTCTTGATGTTGGGCTCCATTTTTGTCTAAACTGAGCAATTTTGGACAAATCAACTACACCTTAAAGAACAAATGCATGTTTCCAAAATACATTGGAGACCTCCAGAAATTAAAAATCCCCATTCAAATTTATGGGTTTTTTTTTGTTTATTTGTTCCCTATAAGTTGGTTTGCCTCAGAACTGCTCTATACCCTTGTGTACATGCCTTAGTGTTTGTGTTACAGGGGAACAGAACTATTCCAGGGGCAATCAAATACAAATTAAACATCCTTAATGCAATGTGTTTCATACCCCGCTAGCACTCTAAGGGTTAAGTGAAGCATACATCCATTTGTTGCCTCAAACGATTTCCACGAACACCTAGGGAAGTGAAATGGTTAATAAAATCAACAACTGGCCCTTTTATGGTGCAAAGAATTCTCCAAGGGATAAAGCACTTCAGAGCCTGTCTTGAGTTTTACTGCTTGTTCTAGCTGCCTGAACACAACACAAATTAATATATTGCAGACAGCAAGGATTCTGGGAACAAATGTTTAAGAAAAACAAAAGCCGCTGGACAGTGTAGTAACTACATCTATCTTTGGAACCAGAATTAAATTCTTGGAGCCCAGTTAGGAGTTTTTGGAGTCAATTGAGAGGCATATGCATAGACTTATATGTGATAACTCCAGAATTTAAGCACCAGAAGTACAATTTTATGAGCTTGGTCAACCAGGCTCCTGGAATTTTTCCAACCTGATCTATCAGGGTTATATCTCTGGTTTAGCTATTGCTGGACATGTAAAGCATAAAGATGCGAGACAGAGATGTCAACCATATGTGGACTGACTGGAACCAACCTGTCATGGTATCTCCATTTCCTGGATTTGATTTTGCATTTAAACATCTCCTTGATGTACTCTTTGACTGTCTGTATTTAGCCCCCCCCCCCCCCCTTCATATACCACCATCTCCACTCGTGACGGGAGGAGGGACATGCTGACCCATCTCTCTCTGTTCAGTCCTGCCAGCATCTGCGTGCCTAGTTTTCCGCTTGGCTGCCTCTGTGTTCAGATGCTGCTTGAGCCTCGTCCCACATACCAATTACTGACTTTCTGCTATCTGAGGAGCTTGATTCAATGTGGCACATTTTCCCACGTGAAAGTGGACATAGGATCTAGGAGAGGTTCCCTGTCAAGCAGTGAGAATAGAGAGCAGTGTACAGAGTTAGAAACAGCACCTTTGGTGGTAGCTTTAATCCTACTCTGTATGGAGGTATTATCTTCTGCACCCCCTTAGAGCTGGGTCTTGGGTGTCATTATTGCAGTAGATATGATTAATTATATTTGCATATTGCAGTTCAATTAAAGAATTACATTATCTTGTCCTTCCTGTCAAAAGTAGTGGAAACCATCCTAATAAACTGGAAGTGTTTGTCTTCAATACCAAATGCTTCATAATTCATGAGTGGACAACCTTTGTTTCTCCAGCTGTTGGTGGACTAATTCATATCATCCTTAGCCATCCAGTGGCTATCAGAGGATGATGGGAATTATAGTCAATCAACAGCTAGACGGTTGCAAGTTTCTCAACATAGTCATAAAATATCCAGAAGTTTAATGACTAATAGTTAGTGGCAAAGTAATGTGGCATTTGAAAGGGTCAATAAAGATTTGCAACGTGTATGTGCTTGTAGTAAAGTGCAAATTGAAATGCTTTATTACCCCTTACCCCTTATTCAAACTGTCTTCATTATTAACAAATGGTGAGATCTACTTTGTGATTCAATTTAACATCTAGCTTTAAACTCCTCAGGCCCACCATCTGCTCCTCAGAACCTGATCTCCAACGTCAATGAGACTTCAGTGAACTTGGAGTGGAGTGCTCCTCAGAACACTGGTGGGAGACCTGATGTATCCTATAATGTTGTTTGCAAGAGGTGTGGCCCAGACCTGACTCGATGCCGGCCCTGTGGGAGTGGAGTCCACTACTCCCCCCAGCAGAACAGCTTAAAGACAACCATGGTGTCCATCACAGATTTACAGGCCCACACCAACTATACCTTCGAGATCTGGGCCATGAATGGTGTCTCCAAGCAGAACCCTGGCCAGGACCAGGCAGTGTCAGTCACAGTGACAACCAACCAAGCTGGTAAGATGTCTAACACTTGAAATGCAATGAATAGAAATATAAACTCCTTTGATGCATGAAGGGTCCTGCCTGTTAAGCTTTTCTAACATTTTTGGTTTCATAGCAGCATATAATTACAAATAACGTTATTGGATTAGAACCCCTATCGGTCTTATTTAGCCATTTAAAGTGGGCAACGTAGTTGTCCAGCTGTTTTTAAAGAGCAGCCTTTACCATTTCTAGCATGCCAGTGGGGTGGGCAACCTGTGGCTTTCTAGCTGATGCTGGACTACAACTCCCATCAGCCAATGACCAGTTGAGGGTAAAGAGATGTTTAGACCAGCAACATCTGGAGAGTCACATGTTGGCCTTCCCTCCAAAAGAACTGTAAAGCTGCATGCCAATATCTTACAATTGTTCGAATTCTGGATTTAGCAATTAAATGTACACATTCTAACCAAAACATTTTTGTGACTAATTGTGTACAGTGTGGGCTATAGTCACAAAGATAGAGGAGCAATTATGGGGCAAACCAGCTGCAAAGCGTCCAAGTAAAATGACTGCAAATTCCCACTGATTAAATTGGGCTTTTAACCCCTTGAATGTTAGAAACGTTTCAAATGCTTTGCATATAGTCTTGTGTGTCTTGCTGCTTACTATTACTGGATCATTTCTAAACTAAGATAATCATACACTGCTAAGTAACACAAGTGTGTGCTAATTCCTCCTCCACCCAATCATTTAATGGCCTGTCTGCATCACCAAGAGCCTGACTGTGGTGTCACCATGGGAAGGTGTTGTCTGGATGATCAGGAACATCAGGCGGTGGCCGGGCTAGGCCATGTGAAATTCTCCTGGAATGCAGGCAAGAGATCCAGCTTCTTTCAATATGCAAAAATGTGTCGCTCATCATTTCTGTTTATTGTCTGACGCCAGTGCCTTTGCCCATCAGGAGATTCATTTTAATTATATCAATCTCAGAGTCGGAGTTGTGCCAAGAACCGACAGCAGCTTATCAGGGAAGGGGGACAGACAGACAGATAAATTGAGTTGTGAGAAGCACCTATAGCCCTGCTAAACATGCGCACTTATATAATAATCATGGCTATTGCAGTGTTCGGTGCACTGGAAGATCCACATGCATAAAGGAATATGAGTAGTTATGGGCAAACCAAGTGCGCCATAGGGGAATAATAGAAATGCCATCTGATTGGAGCTTTCAACCCCTGGAATGCTAGAGAGGTATCCAGTGAATTGCTTTGCAATGTGTTGGAGACATCACTAACATTCTAGGGGTTAACTCTCTGAGTGCCAGATGGGTACGCAATTCATTCTCCGCAATGCATTGCGTACCCCTCCCCTGGCACTCAGAAGGGTTAAAGGCCCCTTTGAAATCAGTTGGAATTTGGGGAATTTTCATCTGTCCCCTATTGTGTAGTTGATTTGCCCTGGAATTGCTCCTCTTTCTTTGTGCATGTGGATCTTGCAATCAGTACAGTTAAACCAGAGGGGATTTGGGGAATTTTATTTGTCCACTATGATGCTGTTCATTTTTCCTTGGTGGAATTATGGAGCGAACCAGTTGCATGTTAGGGGAAGAAATAAAATTGCCTGTTAATTTAAATAGGGCTTTTAACCTTGCGAATGCAAGACCTCTCTAGCATTCAAAGGGTTAAAACCCCATTTAAAAAATTGGAATCTTGGGGATTTTTATTTGTGACACGCCCACTCTCCCCTCATCTTGCAGTTGGCTTGCCCCAGACCTGTAAACCTTATTTTGGGCCCCCTATTACAAAAATATTTTCATAGTGGCTTTACCAGGACCTGTTTGCACCTGGGGCAGACAGAGCCCCATTGCATGCTGGGCCTTGGTGCAACTGCATCCCCCGTACCCGTTGTAGTTCTAATCTGCCTCTTTAGCTTATTGAATATGGCCCGTGATGCCTATCTCTTCACTTGACTCTGTGGGGGGAGGTCACTTTACTTTTACATTTTTTTATGTTCAAAGTGCTCGCCAGGCTTAACTCTGCTAACAGACATAAATAAAACAACTTAGGGATCAGTTACCCAAACGAATCACCTCGTGCTCCCTTTCTTCCATCATACCACAGCTAGATGGACATAGGATACACCAATTAGCACTGAAAGTGTGTAAATAAATTGAACAAGCTTTTTGCCTTAGAGAGGCGACAGATAGTTTCAAACAGCTGTTGGATTTTCTAAGCTAAGTCCTCTTTAGGAACTTGCCAAGCAACTCTTAATTGTAACACTGTGTTCTTTTATGATGACTCAGATGAACATGCAGAGCTGTCTGTATATTGATACAAAGGATCTCTTCACAAATAGCCTCACCTTTAGGATTGCCAGATCACCCCTTTTAAAACTGGACATTTCTGAAAAATGCCTGCTGTTGGGTTGCAGTGGTTATTACTCTACTGCAATGTTTTCCATGTATCCATGTAACACACATGTTTCATGTGTCCAGTTTTTAACTCTTTGAGTGCAGAGAGGCTCTGGTGCACCAGGGGTTAAAGTGATGGTCTGGCAGCCCTAGTCACTTTCACTCTAAGGATGCTGGTGATGTCAGACCTCTAGCATTCAAGGAATAAACAGAAATCATATTAAAACAGAAGTGGCTGTTTCTGAGCAGTCTGGGGGGGAGCAGTTTTCTCTGCACTCTCCATATCCAGATGCGTCTTACCTAGCGGAGTGCAGACTTCTGACTAGGAAGTGAGGTGTGCAACATAAAATTGCTACCTCCAGTATAGTGAAAAACTGCACATATAGTATTGTTTATCTTAATGAATATCTGTGAATGTTACAAGCTGCTTTTTAAGTAAAGTATATTGTGTGTTTTTTTTTTGTTTAATGATCCATTACCCTTTGAGAGTTAGAGGTTTGAGAAACACATTAACCCTTTCAGTGCCAGTGGGGTACGGAACACATTGCTTTGCTATCCCCCTGACACTGAAAGGGTTAAATTACAAAATCCTCTGTTACATAAAGGTTTAACAATATTATGTAATATTTGGCCTCTGTTGTTTTTGGTCCCTGCTGGTTCTGGAGCTATCGAATGTATGTCTGTGTACTGTATATATGAAAACTGCTCCTATGCTGTCCTAGTGAGATCATATGTTGATGGTAAAGCTGTGCCAGAATTGGTGCATCACACTGTCTTGGTGGAGTCGTATGCCTCAAAGGCCCTGCAGTTGTGCTTCTCTATGTGTTTACTAACATGCTTCTGTTTTGGGTTATTTGCTGAGAACATTATTGTTTTCTGATTTCCCAATCTTTTGTTTCAAAAACTAATAGTCTGCATCTTTAATATTTGTTTGTGATACTGATGTGATGAATGCCAGAGGGGTGAACTATTCCTGGTAATGCCAAATAGCGCCGGATGTCCCATGATGCATAGATTGGAAGTTAACCCATTGAGCACCAGAGAGGTATCCAGTGCAGTGCATTGCAATGTGTTGGATTCTTCTCTGGCACTCAAAAGGTTAATTAAAGGGGACTGCAATACGTTGTGTATCCCCTGGCACTCAAAGGTTTAACACCTTTGGCGCTAGAGAGTCATCCATTGCGTTGCTTTGCAGTGTGTTGCGTACCCCTCTGACACTCAAAGAGTTAAATATTTATAATTAGAACATGCTTGAGTATAATCTTCAGGAAAAACATGGCTGCTGTAAGAGAGAAGTTAATGGGAGTATAGGAGTCATTTCTCCACTAGAGGAGCCAGATTCCTAGGTTGGCCATGCAGTACTGACCAGGGTAATGTTACCTGTCTTTTAGACAAATCACAAACAAGCTCACAAAGACATAACGTTAGGTAGATTGCTCCTGATACAAGATACCCTGAGAGCTGTGCATTCCAGGAGATAAGAAGTCCATTCTCTGGATCTCCTGCAATCTGTCTTTGTGATAGCTGTGAGTGCTGTAAGCACAACGGAAAGCCGTGATTCTCAGCCACTCTGTTATTTATTCATTGGCTTGCAGACTGCACTGCCTGCAAGAAACAAATGGGAAATATAGCAAAATATGGTTAACCAGTTGAGTGCTATGGGGCTGTGAAACACATTACAGATCATCATTTGTAGTCTTCCAGCTGTAATCATGTATAAGGTGACCAGGGGGGTTATTCACTAAGGAGTGATAAAGAGGTGATAAAGCTGATATGACTTTTCCAGTTCCTCTGTTATTCTATTAAAGACTATGCACTAAGATATCCAGAGCTGGAGAAACCTTAGTGCATAGGCTCTATAGAATAACATAGGAACTGGAGAAGTCATCTGCACTCTATCACCTCTTTATTACACCTTAGTGAATCTCCCCCCTATATCCTCATTAATGCAGGGCCCTTATGAAAATGTAATTTTGCGGGACACCAGAGGAGACAATACAACCACTCTACTCATGTTTTTCTTGCAGGTAAACCCTTTGAGTGCCAATGCAAAGCAATGCATTGCATACCCCTCTGGCATTCAAAGGGTTAAAAGGAATTTTCAGCTGTGGAAAACCTGCAAACGTCCACTGCTGGGAGCTCAACCTTGCTTATTTATATATTCTTTTGCAATGTATTTAACTCCTGGAGGACCAGATAGCTATGCAGCACATTGCTTATCAATGCCTTACACGTTCCACTGGTCCTCAAGGATTTAATGATCTCCATTTCTGGTCTGCATCTAGTTCAATCTGCCTAACAAAAGAAAATAATCATAGCCCTGCTCACATTCTTTAGAATCATATAAACATTTTCAGACATTTCACTGTTCGCTATAGACTACAACAGAGTCCCAATGCAAAAAAATGTATATAGACAAAACTAATGTGAACAAGACACCATTTTAATGCAGTACACTAATTAAATATACTGCAGGATTGTAGAGGTTTCTGTGCAGTCTGGCGGATGAAGATTTAACCCTTTGAGTGCTAGAAGGGGGTGTACATTGCATTGTGGAACAATGCATTGCACACCCCTCCAACACTCTGAGAGTTAACAAAGGTCCCTCATTAAAACAGTGACCTGATCAGATAACAGATGAGAGTTGGTACCATGTTAGCCGTAGAAATACAGGAGGCAAATATAGTCAAGTTGATACTTTTATTGGCTAAATAAGCAGATTTAGGATGCAAGATTTCAAGACCTTTTAGGTCTCTTCCATGCATGATGAAGAGACCTAAGAGGTCTAGACAGATTGCAGCCTAAATCTGCTTAGTTAGCCAGTAAAGGTATCAACTTGACTATATTTGCCTATTTATAAGATAAAGCATACTTGGCTGTTGTATGAAGGACTCCTACCTAGGTAAGTCCCTCTGTTTAATAATCTAATCCACTTAAATTCTGATTAATGGTTATAGACTCTTATTATCTTTAAGAATGCAGAGGGTTAATGACTTGATCTCTCGTGTATTGGTTTTTCAGTGCAGATTTAGCCTCTTATTTATGCCCTGTGGATATGATCCTGGCTGAACTCCCTTTTGTTATGATCAGTGTTTGCCCTCTGGATTGAAGTATGTAAAACAACCAAAAACACCAACTTGACATTGCAAACTAATAGCATCACCTGTTCCTGACACTTGTTCAACACATAGCACTCTGTGCTCCCAGTGGTAATGAAGCTTAGGAGTTAACGTGTTAATATTTTGTAATATCGAGCTAGGAAACTGCAGCTGTTACCCCAGAAAGCTCAGTGAGTGCTCTGTACTAATGATCACATGTGAACCCACAGTGACTCCCATCCCATACATCCATTACTCTGTGCTGTGATACCTCTTGGACCATATTCTGGAAGCCAAAGAAGTGAGATTATGAGTAAATCAACTTGACAATTAAAAATTCCCATTCATTTGAAAGGAACTTTTAACCCCTTGATTACTAGGTGCACTGGAAACAGTTTTAACATTCATGGGGTCAAAACTGACAATTTAAATCAACGGGCCAAACTGCACCACAGAGAACAAATATTCCCATTGATTTAAATGGGTCTTGTAACTCTTTGAGTGTTAGAGAGGTATCCATCTAATTGCGATGCAATGCATTGGATGCATCTCTAAGGGTTAACCTCTTAAATGCTAGAGGTCTTCCAAACACACACAAAAAAATTATTGGCTGCTCCTGATTGAACCACTTAACCCATTAACCCTTTGAGTGCCAGAGGAGTACGCAACGCATTGCAAAGCAATGCGTTGCGTGCCACTCTGGCACTCAAGGGTTTAAGGGCCAGAATGGGGTGCAACACATTGCTATGCAATGTTTTGCACACCTCTCTGGTGCTCGAGGGGTTAACTAGTTCTGGATATTAAACATCCCTATTCTATATGTGCCTCTTTTTACACCCCATTTGCTTTCTCCTCCCATGAGACACTCTGTTTCTCTGATGCTACATGATTGATTAGGCAAGTTACAGAGGGCACAGAGCTGGTGTTTGAGTAATGTTACAGAATCAGAAGGACACAAGACTAATCAAACACACAGGCAGGGATTGTGTTTTAACAAGATGATGGATTGCACTTCTGTGTGTTTTCCTGTCCTACTCCTCAAGATCCTTTAGTTTAATAACTTTTTCAAGGGCTGGGCTGAAATCGTTTCTATTTGCTTGTCATTAAGTAATTGTTTCCTCTTGAAACTGTTAAAAACCTTACGACCCAATTTATCTCAAAATAACTCAAAATAATCGATTGATTCTATTACGGCACAAGTATGAAATAACTGCTTTTATCCCTTATGGACTGAGTAGTTAATAAACATAAAGATAAATACACTTCACATAGGGTATGTAACTTTCAAGAAAAACTGGTGCCAAACAACTAAACTTTATTTTAATAGAGAAAAAAAATCACAACTGAAATGCGTGTTTTTTTTTCTTTTTGTGATAAATATAATTTGCAGTGATGGACTTTGTAATGTAAATGTGTGTGAGAGAGAGGTTTATTATTGTTAATTAATTTTTTGGACATTCTTTTACTAGGAAAGAGCTTCTACTCCAACCTCTTTAACCCTTTGAGTGCCAGAGGGGTACAGAACACATTGGCTGTCAAAGGGTTAAAGTAGCAGCATTATATAAATGTACAGCTCTCAGTGAACAGGTCTCAGCTAGGTATGGTCTACCTATAGCTGGTGTTCTTTGCTCTGGAGAGGCAGCTGATGAGTCTTATTGGCTGCTGTGATGTTGCACCCTTTGGACAGAGTTAGTAGGAATGAGGCTACCAATGGCATCTTGCAGGAAGAGGGACAAGAAATTTGGCACAGACCAGTACAGTAAGGGCTGTAAGTTTGTAATGATACTACTCCCAGCTTTGGTGGCATCAGTGACCATCTAATAAAACACTGAGCTATAACATATGTTTTTAATTTTATTCCCGTATGTCGCCCTTTAACCTCATGGATGTTGGAGACCTATCCAGCTTTCAAGGTTTTAATGAAAACAGGCTCTGCTTTCACAGAAGAAATATTATTGCTACCCAATATTTATTTTGTTGTTAACCTTTTGAGTGCCAGCAAGGTCTTTTATATTCAGGCGGCAACTTTTTTTTTTGTTATACAAAGCACATTAGCAAGCAACTTCAAAAGAATACCATTTTGTAGAAATGTGTTTTGGAGGCAAAAGAGAAACAAAGCGAGAAAAAGAAGCGACTTAGGCAAACAAGCCCTGTGGAATGTGGCTTAAGAAAACTGGTGAAATGAAGAAGGGAAGCTGCTTAGCAGAGGATTATAGAATGTGGAATAGGCATGTATACACATTAGCAAAGACAACAACTCATACAGAGGTGCCTTCTAATATTTATGAATATTTACCTTGGGAGAAATATGTCTTTTATTAAAAAATAATGAATAAGCCCAGAGCGGATGAACTTGGGAATTCACCTGCGTTAAAAAAAACATGCTTCATTTACAACGGAATTTCCAAAGAAGAATAGTCATTAGTCGACGCGTTTCACACAAGTCTTTCTGTATTCTAAACACGGAACCCCACTGCTCACTTGTAGTTGGTTTGCACTTTTGGGAATGGGTTTGCTGTTGATTTTTCTAAGGGTTTTATGGTAGGATGGATGGCTTTTCAGTTTCATCATATGGCTGAGCTAACTATAATTTGTTTGCTGAAGCTGTGTGAGATCCTGGCTTTTAGCTGGAATGACATACTGGAAGCTTTGCTGGAACAGTCTTGCATGTACAGTGCACCTTTGTAACATTTTTCTTGGTAGGAAAATATTCTTTGCATCTCTGCCTGCCAGCAAACATTAAATTATCTTATGCTGTCTTTAAAGGGCATTTAACACCTGTGAATAATTAAACCCTATTTCCTTACTATGAATTAAAAATTCTAATGTCCCTTATGAATTTTGCCATTGTGCCTTTGTTCGGGAGATAAAATCTTCAGGCAGTCCTGGATTTCATGTGTAGGAAAGCAGACATTACAGTTGTTAGCAGTCTGAAACAGACAAAGTACATGAGCCTGTTTAACCCTTTAATGACCAGAGAGGTTCCCAGCTCATTAATCCTGCTAGCGACTGCAATGGCTTACTCCATGGATGTGATATCCAGCTTTGATTGAGTAAAGGCCCAAAATTCATAGGGGCCACTGGACATTTCTGGCCATAGAAAGATAAGTGGGGTTATTATTAGGAAGGGTTCATTTCTCTTTAACCCTTCGAGTGCCCCTCTGGCACTCAAAGGGTTAAGCCCTTGGCTGCTAGAGAGGTCTCCAACGCATTGCTGTGCAATGCGTTGGAAACCTCTCTGGCAGCCAAGGGTTAAAGAAAGCTGAATGAGTTCTCCTAAAAAACAGATGTTCTCTATAAACTTATCCCAAACCGGACCTACAAACACTAACTGAGTATTTTGGCATTGTTGATCAAACTTGTCAGATGTGGAAAGTTGTTTAGTTTGAACGCGCTGGGCCACTGCATGGTTTGGAAGTCTAGGTCAGATTACAGTCCTGTGCACAAAGAGCCATTTCTCTTGTAATTGCCTGGAGGCCTGAGCACTGTTAATTGCAGCTGTTTACTTCCTCCTAAGCATCTCTTGTCTTCAATGAGACATTAGTACTGGACCCAGGTCTGTTTTGCTCAACTGCAATTTGTACTCAGGAAGCATGTTTTTATAACATCTGGGAGTAGGGGGGGTGGTGAAAGGGAAGCTTTTGTAACAAGGTCTGTTCTTCAAGTTGGGGAATACCAATAAGCATGCTGCTGGTGCCAGTATAACCAGCGGTAGGTGTTTTTTAATGGCTGTGCTCTAAGGAAGTGACCATTGGTGCTGGATCTGGTCACAGTATGTCAGCTGCTTATCTCTGCTTTGAACTCGTTTTTATATATTTTTCACACCAAAGCAGCAGACCTCACTCTTTATTGCAGAGTAAACTCTGCCTGAGGTATATAACCCTCATAAAAACAACAAACAGATCCCATATAATCTCCGGTGAAACCTTCACACAATTTTGTCACTTTCTCAACTTTTATCTGGATCTGCAAATTAGTCTCTTAATTCTACGTCCGTTAAGAAATTTCACAGGTGTATGTTAAACCGGAACTATAAGTATAGCAATAAGTGGCTCAATTTGTTTTAACATAAGGTCTTGTGCAGATAACAGTCAAATATACCTCTTTATATACATTAATAAACTGTCATAGCATATCTCTTTATAAATATTTAAACACTGCCATAGTGTATAACTAGAGAATTCCATTACACAATCTTATCCTGTTCTAGCATTGTTCAACAGAACAATGTACGATGGAGCTGGAGAGTTACTATTTTCCTATGGGTTTCTCATTCAGAGTGTTTATGTCTGTTGCATACCTCACCCATCAACAACAGGCCATACAATGAATATACTTTTTAATATGTTGTAGACTCTGAATCTCATATGAGTACCTTCCTTGTATTTAGAATTTTTTTTAATAAATGTACTAATTTCTTTTTTAGTCAGTTTTACTTTATTATCCCAAAGTAAGGTTTTCTACTTACATCTGCTTAAATTATTGCTCACAATGACAAATCATTTTGTGAAGCAATGAACGATGAGTGAATTATTGATGTTAATGAATGGTGCTCAGGATGCTATAAAATGTTCCTAATAAAAGAAATATAATCAGTGCGTTGAAGGATTACATGGGCGAGTCCAGTATGAATCTTTAATGTCCACCTTCCTCCACTTCTTTAGCAAGTCACATCATGTTCATGAGACTCACCCAAATAATCTAATACAGTCTTGATACCATTAAGTTATTGTGTTTTATGTTTAGCTATATGTAAGAAAACCATATTCTCCTTGTGCTCTGCCATGACTCTCATTAGATTTATGTGAATGTTAGCACATTGTCGACTTCCCAGTGCTAAGGTCACCTAGGTGGTCACAGAATGCAACCTGAATTTCAAAAACAGGAAGTAAACAGTAATGTATTTTCACAGATGCTTCAGGGGGATACACAAGATGACAGAACTGCCTGGATCCTGATCTTCTCTTAATGCTTTTATTTAAATTTTCACCTTTTGTTGAAATATGACACATTACAAGCTTCAAAAACACCCATGTCAATTCTACCTCACTTACAAAGGTGTTCCTCCTGTTTTAAAGCTTCATTTTCTATATATACAAATTAAAACATTAAGATTCATCATATACTTGGTTTCACTTGGAAACACCCTGTAAACTAATACAGAGGCCTTTCTGAGGATGTGGCCTTGCTACACAATTTTGTGTCCTTAATCTGTTTAAAGGATCAGTAAAGATTTGTTATAAAAAAAACAACATGTATTATAGAACTTCTCCTGCAAAGTAAAAGAGTACTCCCAGCACTTCATTCAAAATGTATTACAGTTCAAAGTGTCACGAAGTGGTGGACCTATTATAATCACATTCTGTGGAGAATGTAGCCACTGACTTATCTCTCCCGTAGAATACAATATAATAACCTCCTGTCTCGCGAACGTTTTGAACACCAGATGACACTGTTGATAACAGTTAAATATAACAAAATAATAGTTTGAGCTGCTGGAGTACCCTTTTATTCAGCAGGACCCTACATTAGATGCATTTTTTAAAAGAAGCATGAAAAACTAAAATGAATTGGACACATATATATATATATATATATATATATATATATATATATATATATATATACCCTGCACTTCATGCTGGTATGTGTACAAGTTCCTTGTTTGTGTGCCGTGGCCAAAAAAAAAATCATGACATGTGCTCTGAGGAAGCTGCCATTTCTGCCCTTTCCGGGCTTCCCATTGGTTGTACAGGATTATCTGTGAATAGACTGTGATAAGCTATCAGCTTTTCTGAATACATGAGTGCTGGGTGCTAATCACAGTCAGTTAACTGACATTTGTACATATCTATCAATAGAAACAGCACAAGCAATATTAACTCTTTGAGTGCCAGAGATGTATCGGTTATAAAACGGATATATTCATATTAAGACATAATGCTACTCTTCATTGTCCCTTTAAAACCTTTTCTTAATGAAATATGTTAACAGTTTGAATACATTTCCCCTTGATTTCCATTGTAACACAACTGTTTGTAAAGGACTGACTAATTAAGCAGATAGTTTCTGTAACCATCACTTTGAAGTTCTGTATGCCTTATAATTACTGAACAACCTGGTTGTAAGCAAAATACTCAGTTTAGCTGTCATTTCTGCTTTGCAGCTCCTTCAACTGTGACCCAAATTCAACCCAAGGAAATCACCAGACACAGCGTGTCTTTGTCATGGCCAGAACCTGAGCGAGCCAATGGTGTCATCTTGGAGTATGAAGTCAAGTATTATGAGAAGGTAATCATTTTCACTCTAGAGTCTCTTGATTGGAGTATAAACTGCTTCTCTCCAGCTTTTGCTGCACTGCAATTCCCATCATCCCCAACAGCCAATGGCTAGCTGAGCATGATGGAAGTTGCAGTGCAACAACAGCTGGAGAGCAACATTTTGCTCACCTCTACTGTATTGCATTTCTTACATTTTTATTAACAGAAAGTGTGTTCTTTGACTAAAAACACAAATAACTATACTACATAGAGGGGTGTTTACATCATCTAATGTGCTATAACAGGTCAGAATTGAACAAAATTGAAACAGTCATCTATTCTCTACCCCCAGGATCAAAACGAACGCAGCTACCGAATTGTGAAGACGGCATCACGTAGTGCAGACATTAAAGGCCTTAATCCTCTCACCGCCTATGTGTTTCATGTCCGCGCACGGACAGCAGCAGGATATGGAGAATTTAGTGGACCATTTGAATTTACCACAAATACAGGTAAGTTTGTTTCATTATTTTTTGTATTGTCTCTTCTTCAGTACAGTAGTGATAATCTAGAGACATAGTACAAACAATGGTACAATGCATTATATTTTGTGCTGATGGTTCATGTATATTGGGTTTGCTCTTCATAGACTACAATAGTATCAGCACCAACATAAATTGGAATAGCCACAAAAAAATTTACACTCAGAATCTCAGAGTAACATCTAATATATTTTAAATGAAGCATTTATAGCAGTGAAAGAACCATTGTCTTACCCAGCAGGAAATGCCTTCTGAAAAAAAATATATAAATGTTCCCTCTTCTAAATATTTACTACCATTTTTCTAACCTGTATTATATTTTCTCCTTGCTGTTTCCAGTTCCCTCGCCCATGATTGGGGAAGGAGCAAGCCCAACCGTGCTTTTGGTATCAGTGGCTGGAAGCATTGTCCTGTTGGTCATTCTCATTGCCGCATTTGTTATCAGCAGAAGGTAAGGGACACACACACATTTCATACTTGCTATTTTATAATCCTTTGGATAGTAGAGGGGTATTGTATGCATACAAATTTGATTTAAATCATCTTTTTAAACCTCAGAATGCATTGTGTTGGAGACACCTCTAGCGTCCCAAGTGTTTAAATTCCTGCAAAAGTAAATTTAATGCTCTGTGATGAAAAATTTTATGATGAACAAAATGTAAACTAACTACTACAAAATAGAGTTGCCACCCAGCCGGTATTTTACCGGCAGGCCGGTAAAAAATTGGCTTCTGTCCAATGTTAAGTCTATGGAGGGAATGCCATGGCCGGTATTTTTTTTAGGAAAAGGTGGCAACCCTACTACAAAATGATATTACACTTCATTTTAATTCTGTTTGTTTTCCAAGTGAAAACATCATTCCTTCTTACTGTGCAGCTCCGTGTCACAGATAAGTAGCTATGGGATCACAGCTAATAATTCAGCTGTCTGTAAAATGCATTATGATGCACAATTAACTGATGGCTGCCGCTGATATGTAACCTTAATAAAGTCAGTCCAGAAAGGGATTCAACATATTGCAATTCATTGGATCCTTCTCTGGCACTCAAAGGGTGAAAAGGACATTAATATGATCACTTATTTAGGCTGATACACTAATAACAATTGGGGTAATTCTGGAGCAAACCAACTGCACTATATGGGTGAAATAACACTGCAAAAATTCACATTGCTTTAAATGAGAATTTTAACCCTTGAATGCTAGAGATGTTGCCAGCACATAGCTTCACAATGTGTTGGAGATCTATGGCATTCGCGGGATGAAAGGCCCCATTTAAATCAATGGGTATTATTATTTGGCCACTGAGATCTTCTTAGTACATCAACTCGTCTGTAATATGAAATGCTCATACTGCAAAATCAACAGATTTCTATATAAACCTTTCCATATCTTGATAGAATTTAACATGTATTTGATTGCATGAGCAGTTTACCAGTTGGCTGGGGGAAGAATATTGTCCTTGCACTCCTCACTTCCTGCAGTGATGACTCACAGCAATCTGACGGGAAGTGCGGATTGTAAAGGACTCCAAGGCTTTTGAAAAACAATACCTACAATATTGTATATCTTATGTTCTATCAAGTTACAGGAACATTTTACAGATCTTTAACTGTGAATTTTAAAACATGCTCTTTCTTATAAAAAACAACTTGTATTTTAGCATTATTTCCTTTATGCTCAACTATGGCAGCTATTTTTAGGCTGCTGAGATCTATTGTCCCTTCCTCCCCCCCACCTTCCTCTCCTGGGTGGAGTCCTAACCTGAAACAAAAGCTTCATTCTTTGATTAGCATCTAAACATAGCCTTCACATTACAAGCCCCTACTAAGAGCTTTGATCTCTTCAGCACGGAGCACAACAGCAGTCTGCCGTAAACCCATGATGTCTCCAGCAGGAGTCCCACTTCCAATGTAAAATTAATTCCAGTAATTCTTGGGACGCTTTTTATTGTTACATCTGAACATCCGGCAATCAGTTGCCTCTAAATGCAGTGTTAAATTAGCAGACACAAGCCTAAGTATATCTTTCTTTGTTTATAGGGCATTAATGGGCTACATTGTTTTAATTAAATGCTTATGTCTTTAATCATTTGGATGGTAGAAAGGTCTCTAACATAATGCTTGTAACTGTGTTGGAGATCTCCTTAGCATCCAAGAGATTCATTATAATCATAGGAAAGGTGATTACATGGCCATTTAAAAGCAGGACAATTGGGAAAATATCAGTCTACTAGGCAGTACAGGTACAGGCACCTTAAAATCTGCTCTTATTCTGGAAATTTGCCCTAGGAATAAGTGGATCTAAATTTGTTTACAGATTCACTTACCTGAGTAGGCTTTAACCCTTTGAGTGCCAGAGGGGTACACAACACATTGCTTTGTGTACCCCTCTGGCTCTCAAAGGGTTAAAAAGTTGTCAAGGATATCTGTCTATATATTTTTTGCATTATATCTACAGTTTCTGTCTATAATGACCTCTGTTGAGGTCTACCACAAGGTCATACGTCATCACAACAAATAGGCTTCATTAGGCCTTAAAGATTTGTAAGGAGCACTAGTCTTTATAAGATTGTAAACCTAAACTAGTAGCAGTGGACAATAAAATGCACATACATATGTTTATCATTATGACTGCCGTTTCAATAGCACCTAACTAGGCAAGTCATTTTGTAAAACTAAAGAAGATCCATGTATTATTTGTGTACAGTTTCACTTTCAAGGATCAAAAGGGTGTGCAGTGCACCCACACACAATTTGTTATGCACTCCTGTTGTCTTTGAAGGGTTAAACTTGCTCATTCATGTGGCTGACATCACAGCACAATATCTAAATCAGATAAAATAAAATAAATTAGAACACTTTTTATTTAATCACATAGCCAGTTGCAACCTATGGGCTAGATTACGTTGCAGGTGATAGATACATTTTGTCCTTGGAGTCAATTACTCAGATTCCCATTTTAGTCTATGGGGATATATGAATGCATAACAAGTATCAACTGTATCACCTGCACTAGAATCCAGCAGTATATGTCAATACTTTATCCTGCACACATTGCCCCTGGGCCACAGGAAACAAAATGGTATACGATCCTCTTTTATTGGTGTTGGTTCCTCAGAAACATCCTCTTCATTTCCTACAAAATATAAACATACCTTGATGAGATTATTTTTTAGTCTATCCAAATAAATGCCTGTTCCTGCTCTTGTTCATATATTTTTCTGTCTCTTACCAAGCCCCCATGTACATCTTGATTATCATTAAGAAATCTCCCAAGAAAATATTTTATTGGTGTTTAACCCTACGAGTTCCAGAGAGGTATCCAATGCATTGCGAGGCAACACGTTGGATACCAGTCTGGCACTCAGAGGGTTAAAGCAGTGGTAAGCAATCTGTAGTTCTGCAGATGTTGGAGACTACAATTCCTATCAGTCCCAAGGCAATCAGCCGTTGGCTGGTTGAGGCTGATGGAAGTCATAGTCTCCAGCAGCTGGAGAACCAAAGGTTGCTTTCCGTTGGTCAAAAGTGTGTCCCAGCACAAATCCCAAAGACACCATATTTATCCTTATGATCAAATCTTGTGAGCTCATCATAATCCCTCGTTAACAGCAAAAGAGAAGGTTGGCTGAAGTCAATAGAAAGCAGGCACTGATTGGCCCTCGATGGATCACTTTAGTAGAAAATGAAACGTCGACCCTTTGGACTTTCATTGATTCTTCTTTAGTGTCGGCCATAAAGCTGTCATAGGGAATGCAGCCAGGAGCCAGGGAACTGACAGGCTTACAGCTCTTAATGCGAATCCAAACAGATCTTCTTCCTTGTCAATTTAACACACACATCTAAGATACTCAGAGGTTGGTCTGATTTAATTCAAAAATCAGAAGGATTCTGGGGGGTTCACAGCTTTTAGCCAACCTCTTCTGCAGAGTTTGTAAAAAAGGATGAGCTTTTCATAGGCAAACCAACTAAAAACAAAGTGGAATGAATATCACTGTCCTATATGCCCATTGATATAAATGGGGATTTTAATACCTTCTGTAGTGGAGAGGTGGAAAGGCGGTGGCATATAGAACAATATGCAGTTTGTGGGCAAACCAACCAACTACACTATAAGGAACAAATGAAGATTTTCCAGTGTTCTAAATAGTGTTTTTTAACCCCTTGGATGCTAGAGAGGTCTCCATTGCCTTGCAATGTGCTGTATTCTCTCTATGATTCATGTAGTCAAGATCCCAATTTGAGTCAATTAGTATTGTTATTAGGCCCTTGAAGTGTGGTTGGATTGCTCCACAATTGTTCCTGTTTTATTTTGAGCATATGCCCCTTGTTCCTCACAAAGATTTAACCCTATATGGACCACAGAGCAGTGGCATAGCTAGTCATTGGAGAGCCCTGCTGCAAATATTTTTGGGGCCCTACACAAAAATGTTTTCCCAGACACATGACTAGGACCTATTGAACCTGGGGCAGATGGGGCCCCCTTGGATGCTGGGACCTGGTCCAGCTGCAATCCATGTGGTTATACCCTTGCCACAAAATGTGCCGTACAGTGCTAGCCCTCTGGTTCTTAAAGGGTTAAAACAGATAAACTTTTAAACATCTTGCATTCGCTTATGATGTTTGGGAAATCTTGTGATATGTTGGCAACCTTCGTGGTAGCCACATAGTTAACCCTTTGAGTGCCAGAGAGGTACAAAGCAATGCGTTGCGAACCCCTCTGGCACTCAAAGGGTTAAATGTAATCATGAGCCACTCTCCAGCATCCAAGGGGTTAACAGTGTATAAACACCTGCTCTCAGTGAGAGTTTTGTTTTTCCTGCTGTGACATCCATTTATTTTGTTGTTCTTACAGTTTTTGTGTCTGGGCAGGCCATGTGTATTTCTGTTTATGTTTTCCGTGAAATGATCCAGGAAAGACAATTCTAGGTATCGGATTTATATTTATTTTGGGTCCTGCTTAGCCTCTTGGCAAATCCCATCAATCAGGGGTCAATGAAAAAAGCTGATCAAAGAGGCTAAAGTAACCTGCACCTTCCTTCTTTGTGTGCGCAGTTGATACATGGTGAAGATTTCTCACACCAGCCTGCTATCTCACAATCAGTACACATACCATGCTTTTGTTTATAGTGAAAGGCTATGGGAAAAGGTTACCTTTCATATGACCTTATCACCTGTAGGAGAGTTGGAGGGGGCACATCCAAACCTTCCATATGGGAAATTGTTCCTAGAGAAATAATCAACTCTTAGGGCCTTATATTCAAAAGAAAAATTTTGTTATTCTGGGACAAGCCAACTGGTCCAGAGGGGTCAAGTATACCTTCCCCAAATTCCCACATTTTAAACAAGGCTTTTAACCGCTTCAATGCTCAAGATATTTGCAAAGCATTGGGGTATGTACTAAAACGTATGATGGCTTTAGCGCACACTGATGCACACACACCACCATAATTAACCTTTTTACATGACAGAGGAATATCCAGTGCATTGCTTTGCAATTAATTCAAGACCCCTCTGGAACTCAAAGAGTTAAGGCTTAAATTCAAGTCAGCCACAAGCACCTCCCCTATAGCATTCAAAGGGAAATGGCATAAAGTTACACTCCTTTCCACTGCACCTTGGTATTACATAGAGAAGGAATGCCCCATGGCATGGAATAGTACCCGCAGACTTAATCCTATAGTTATAGTTGCCCTTTACCACCAGCATAATATTCTAGTACACATTCCCCGTTTGGACTATTCTCAGTTGATTTGCACAATCACTTGAAATTGTAATTATAAGCCAGCAGCCTGTGTCAGTATGGTATGCAGGGCTGACATGTCAGTCACTGCCCTGCATCCCTATGGATTCCCTGCTTCCATTACAAATAGGAGCTCACAAGGTTTTGTAGAGCTGGGACAATGACAGTCAGCAGTGTCCCTGCTTCATGCAGATAATGAAAGGTCACACAGGTGATAAGATGTGCAGGGGGAAGGGATTTTATGCTAAAGCTATCATTATATACTTAGAGCCTTCAATTAGTGTTTTATCAGTAATCCTCTGTTCCTTACACAAAGCTGCTTTAGTTACTGTATTGTTCTAATTGCCTTTCTCTATTCATCCCAATTCAACTCCCACTGAAATTTGTCTAAATGTTGACCTAACTGCATTTCCTTTAATGTAAAATATTTTTTAAAGGAACACTAATGCTGAAGTACATGTTTCTCCTCAAATAGCTTGCAGCGTGAGCATGTATATATATAAACCTGTAAAGATTTACATACTGTTACATAGTAAATTAACTTATATTTAAGCATTACTGTTCCTTTATACAACAAATGCAACCAAGCACCTTTGAGTCTGCGATTAAACATCAGCAGAGAATTTTTAACAATTTCATCTGCTGTGCTCAATGCAACAATTAAAAAGTATCCTCCATAAAAGGTTTTGAAGGAACCCATGTTGATTTTATCAACAAGCCATTATACACATTGCCTTACCAGCAGTATACACAGGTATTGCCACTACATGCAGAGTGTTCTAATTAAACGTTTTGCTGCAGAGACTTTCAGACTCCTGTGGGAAAAAAGGTTAATGTTCTTCTGAAGAAGATCTCCAGTGTAATTATTGTTCTCAGCCACAAGCACTTGTCTTACATGTAAGGTCGCAAGTCTCGCTAAATTATGACTCTCACACTGTTGGCCAGGGTTGGGCAACCCGTGGCCCTCTGGCTGTTGTTGTAGTACTACTACTACTACTACTACTACTAACATCTTCAGTTGGCAACAGCTGAATGAGGTTGATTGGAGGTTTAGTCCAACAACAGCTGGATGATTGAAGGTTGACCATGACCAACTCTTCTGTACACATTTGAGGGGTAGAACCAGGTTAAAGCGGGCAAAGCAAATGCATCAAAGGGGAACTGTACATATAGGAATTAGTAAACTCAGTTTGTTTAATAGAACAACTTTCCTATGTACTTATCCTATATATGTTATTTTCTATTGAAATGAAGTGTATACTGTAGTCCAGGGGTAGGATACGGCTGGAGACTACAACTCCCATCATTCCCAACCAGCCATTGGCAGGTTGGGAATGATGGGAGTTGTAGTCTTCTACACCTGGTGAGGTTAAGGTTGCCTGCCCTTGTGCTAATCAAATTAAATTGCCCATCAGTTGATACAGGCAAGTACATATGTCTTTCACACAAATGTGACTACATATACAGATCTACTGTATCTGGTTTCCTATCTAGTCAAGTCCTTCCATAAAAGAGATTAAGAACCACTTATTCTTGTAGGCGGAGCAATTGTTGCACTTTCTATAACTAAAGGAATTTTCTTATCAAGTCATTTGGGATTTTGATTTTATCTGATGCATAAGGTGCCATTAATTTGTTTGCAATTGCTCCCCCTTTACCTTGTTACATATGGTGCACTGTATTGCACCCAGGAGATATTAGCTCACAGCCCTCCAGTATGTGTTGAAGTTTTGATTTCACATTAAAATGTTTTTGCCCGACATTCCATTCTGATGTCTTTATTTTCTCTCTCCCGGCAGAAGGAGTAAATACAGCAAAGCAAAACAGGAAGCAGATGAAGAGAAACACTTAAATCAAGGTATAATAAGAAGCTGCATATCATTTCATTGTCAACATTATTACAATTAGACAGAACTTGCTGCCAAGTATAGAAACTGGTGACCACATAAACGGGCAAAAGTACCTGATGTTTTAGGGAATTAGCAGGTACTGAGGCGTACTTTTCAGTTTGATCAGTTATGTGGAACCTGATCGTTTTAATCAGATGTCCAGCTATTTCACAAGAATCTGGTTTCTTTATTGGTAAATCTGTGCTATTCGTGTCACCTTTTCCTACCAGGTGTGAAGACATACGTGGACCCATTTACTTATGAAGATCCTAACCAGGCAGTCCGTGAATTTGCCAAGGAAATAGATGCTTCTTGTATCAAGATCGAAAAAGTGATCGGAGTAGGTGAGTAGCGGTATTCCAAGGATGAGACCAAAGGCTGTCATGTCTATATGTGTACAGTAAAGAGTGCGATCGGGAAAACTTCCTACGCTATAGGCATAAAGTGGGTCAATTCTGGGACAACTTAACTGCACTATAGGGAACAAATTAACATTTTCAAACCCTTGAATGCTAGAGTAATCTATAAAGCAACGTGTTGGAGAGCTCTCTGGAATTCAGAGGTTAAAAGCTCCATTTGAATTAATGAGAATTTTAATTGCAACCTGTGGTACAGCTGGTTTGCCCTAGAATTGCTATAGTTTCCCTTTTGCATATGGTCTCCTGTCTTTAAAAGGACACTTGATGATTATTTTCTCTCACACAGGAGAGTTCGGAGAAGTTTGCAGCGGACGTTTGAAAGTTCCTGGGAAGAGGGAGATCTACGTAGCAATCAAGACTCTGAAAGCTGGATACACGGACAAGCAGAGAAGGGACTTCCTCAGTGAAGCTAGCATCATGGGGCAGTTTGATCATCCCAACATTATCCACCTAGAAGGTGTTGTCACCAAATGTAAGTGTCACATAAGGAATTCCACTACAGTGTGCTACTTTCCATCTCTTTGCACCACTAAGTGTAATAGTGAAAATTGTTTCCATACTGGGTTACTTCAAGGGACAGTGTTTCCTGGGCATACTAACATGTTAGAGGGGTGAAAATAAACGAGTTCTGTGTTTTCATTGTTGTCCTCACATCTATTATTCCCTCAAAAAATATTTAGAAAAAAAGAGTTTAACAAACTTCTTGTGTTGCTTTGGCAACAGCAAGAGTCTTTGCTCTAAATTTATCCTTGTGTGGTGATATGAGCAGCTGAAGTCCTACCCATCCCTCTCAGCCCATGCTGTGCCATAAAATTTCATTAAGGTGGTCTGCCATTGATCATCAGTGGTAAATTACAGAAAAAAAGGCAGAAGGAAGACTACAAAAAATAAACGGTTAATTTTTAAGGTTTGTGGAGACACTTAGGAGTGTAAGGGATAAGCTTCCCAGTGCTCTATTTAGTGAGACATGTATTATTATTATTATTGGTTTTCAACTAGCACCAGACATTTAAAAATCATAATATATATGTGAGCTTCCGTGAGAGTGTCTGATATGAGTTATTGCTCTGCAGCGATGCTCTGTCACCATACAAAACGACCCACACGTGCATTCATTTGGCAATATACATTATTTCTTTCTCTGCAGAATCTGTAGATTGCTTATTTTATGGGATTTTTTTAATCTAGTTGTAGACTAGAAGCAAAATCATTTTGTGTGATGGCAGATGGAACAGTTAAAGCCTAACGTAAAACACAGGGAGAACGACATGGAGGGAACATCCATCTTGGTATCGGGGAAAAAAAAGGCTTTTTGTGCAGCTTACAGATACACTTCCCCTAAAGCGAGGGAGCTGTGGGTCTCTGGGAGATGAATACGCATTAAGCCTTTTTGGACTATGCAGGGACATCTTGCAGAATTGTGCTAGACTGAGCTAATTGTTACAGTATCAGAAAGCAGATGGCAGCAAGTACTCTCTTTTTTTTTTTTTTTGGACACAAGATAGGAATACACATGGTCTATAGCTTAACCTTCTTTGGCACGTTTTACCGCAACACAGGGCTCGCTAGTGGCAAATGACGGCGCAGCTTGCTGGAAGCAGGTTTCATTAAAAATCATTTGCAGTCATCTGTTGTAGCAGAAGCCTGTGGAATCACACAGCTGAAGGCCTTCTGCACAAAGAAAAGAGGAGCAATTCTGGAGCAAACCAGATGCCTCATAGGGAACAAATGAACACACTGATTTAAATCAGGCTTTCAACCACTTAATCTTAGAGAGGATTCCAGCAGATTATTTAGACTGTAGCACTCAAAGGGTTAAAAGCCCTGTTAACCCTTTGAGTGCCAGAGGGGTAAGCAGCACATTGCAAAGCAATGCATTGCGTACCTCTTTGGCACTCAAAGTGTTAAATCAGTGAGAATGTTGGACATTTTTATTAGCCCCCTATTGTGTAATTGGTTTGCCCCAGAATTTCTCCTATGTTCCATTATGCATAAAACCCCTCTAATTTATTTTGATTTTCTTACTAACGCCCCAGTTCTCTCCAGCAGCTAATGGGTTTCATCAATTTTATTTTATTCTTCCCATCTGCTCCTATATTGAATGTGTTTCTAAGATATTTGGCTGCCATATTATGGTTGGCAATGTGCTGTAGGCATAGGAATGACTCATGATCCCCTTTACTAATCTGAAGCCCTTGGATGTTAGAGAGGTCTCCAATTTATTGTGTTGGAAACATGGCTAGCATGCAAGGGGTTAATTCAATTCATTTTGAAGTGTGGATGATCCTGCATGTTTATTTCTTCTCAATACTCGTTCCAGGTTGCTGATTTGAAATCCAGCAGTATCTTATTATAATTTCGATGACTTATGAAACCATAAAATCTGAATAAAACCCCTAGCAAGCACAGATTAAAATATGCTGCAGCAAGAGAGAGAGAGGGGAGGGAGAAAAGCATGTTTTGTACAGTGTTCCAAGATGGAAAAGCGCTTGCATTTCCATACACATTTCCATTATAGTTATGCGGATGAGGCAGCACAGTAACACACCATGAACTGGTCATGGGACACGTATTTCACATGCTAGGTCAGAAATCAAATGAAGCAAACACCTCTAGCTGTGCAAATGAAGTGGAATGAGATGCAGGATGTGTTTAGGCCCCCCAGGTCTGCTGCCATTAGGATGTATATATGGAAGACCCACATGCTGTGTCTTTGTTGGCTCCCTATGTTATCTGTCAGTAATATTCTGCCCCTGTCTGTGCTCTCAATTGTAGGCAAGCCAGTCATGATCATCACAGAATACATGGAAAACGGATCTTTGGACGCATTCCTTCGGGTGAGTTGTTGTCACCCTCTGTGTCTGAAGTGGCGATTAGCAGCCTCCAAGCTATTGCTACACTTCACTTGCTATCACCCCCATAACCCCCATATGTTTAACCCTTTCAGTGCCAGAGGGGTCTGCAACGCATTGCAAAGCATTGCGTTGCGTACCCCTCTGGCACTGAAAGGGTTAACACTTTTGTTGAAGTGTTGAAGATTATGACCCGTGTGCACGAAACCAAAAAAGTGGAGTCATTCTGGGGCAAACCACCTGCACTAAAGTCGTCTAAATGGGACTTTTTAACCACTTAAATGCTGAAAAGGTTGCTAACACATTGAAAAGCACTGCTTTAAAGACATTTCTTAACATTCAAGGGCTTAGTATCCCAATTTAAATTAATGGGGATTTTATATTTAGCTATAGTGCAGATGGTTTGTCCCACATTCAATGTATGCATATGATTCTGTGTATGTTTGTCTGCGTTTGCCTAATTCCCTTAAAATTGGGGGTAGTGTTCAAAACTGAGCCAAATGAAGCAGGAGAATCAAGTCTGAGTCCCTGCATCTGTCTAGGTCAATTTACTAAGCTACGTACCACAGATTTCCTCTCCTTAATTATGATTACACCAGGGAAGGACAGGGGGGTCTATGGATGTTTCTAGGTGGTCCTATCCTCATCGACTTGCTTGTCAATGTACTAAACAAGGCGTATAGAGTAAGTGCATGCTATGGGGCAGGAATATAGGGTTTATTGGTATTAACTCCTTAAGGACCAGTGGGGTGTGTAATGCATTTGGGTCCTTAAAGGGTTAAAGCCTATGCTACATGAGCGTGTCTGCCAGTATACACTACAGAGATCATACACTGAAGGGCAGCCACTGGTGCTTGCCCTGCTGCCTTCAATAATTGTTTAATTGATCAATAAAGTTTTTATTAAGAAAAAACATATATTTTGTATGGAAATGGTACTGCTACTGGTAGGTGACTCTTTCAGATGTTACTACAGTTCACGCTGTTGCAAATTAGTATAGCTGTTAAAATAACATTCTAAAAAGATCTATAGTTTGGTTCTCAGCTCTTCCGCAGATTGCAACACCAGGGGGCACTGTAACAAAACAGTTTGAGTGCAATAACTTTGGAAAAAAAGCGTCATCTAATAGTACAGGTACCCTTGTTATTGCCCTACAATAAAACAATTTTTATAATAAAAATAATATCAGAACAGTGCAGCTTCACCTTTCCAAAACTGAAATGGCAGAAAAAAACAAGACTTGTTTTAATGTTTAGTAACGCCTTCAATATTGGAGACTTCTCTTTTCATCCAAAGGGTTAAATCTATCTTATTTTCTGTGTAGACTTTCACTTTAACAAGTAAAATGTGTTGGATTGTTTAGACTGTTCCTCTGAATAAAGTGTAATGAGGCTTCATATTTCATTCAACTGTGCTTAGTTGAGCGTTACACAGAAAGACAATTTTTACAGCACTCCCCATTATAGCCAAATGTATTTTTATGGCTGCAACTTCTCACATGTTCCAGCTTGCCCAAACGTTCAGCTTAAGTTGACCTAGATGCTTAAAAACACCTTTAAATGTGCAAGACACTGGTGCCAAGCCTGGCTTGGCTTGATTTAATAGGAGCCTCTCACTAACCACATGTTTAAGATTCATTATACTGTCTTCACTCTATCAGTGGGTATTTTTATAGATCTAAGGAAGTTCCCACACAACCTATCTTTAATTATTACGTAAGGCTGCTGAATTTTCTTGATTATAAGGTGGTATTTAAAAAAATGAATGTTTAAATTAAACCTCCCCTTGTAAAGTTTCTTCAATTGTTAATGCATCCTGCAAGTACTGTATTATTATAATAATTGATTGACAAAGCGTTGGGTGCGTTATGTGCCAGCCCCTTAATGGGAGCATTATGCAATAGCTGGTATCATCAGGTGCGCCAACGTGCGATTTCATGGATGACATTGTAAGATTTTAAGGGCACAGGAAGAATAAGTCAAGGCAAAGAAGAACAGTAGGATAACCCTTTGAGTGCTAGAGGGGTATGCAATGCATTGCTAAGTAATGCGTTGCGTATCCCTCTGGCACTCAAAGGATTAAAGGAATATGTAGTAGTGTAGGGGTAAGCAACCTTTGCGCTCCAGTGTTGGAGTACAGTTCACATGGGCGCTGTAGTCTCCAACAGTTGCAGTGCCAAAGGTTACTTACCCCTGCAGAACTGGTTTTCCTAGACACAGAGGTTATTAGTATAACAGTTGTAAGGCAGGAGGTGTGATTCACACTGTCTTTGGTTCCTCTTTGCTTCTGAAAGCAGTTTATTCCTCTTTTACTTTGCTCTACTTTGGATTTCTAGATCATCTTATATTAAGGCTAGGTTCACATGGGCAGTTTGAATGCACTGCACTGAAGGAGCATTCAAACCATGGTGTCAAAACTTCCACCACTGCCCTCCTTTCTCCCAGTGTTACCGTCACCGGGGGGTTGTTATGGTGGTGGAGCTGATGATTGGCCCACTGCAGGATGTCATTGGCTGACACACACACACACACGTAGATTGGACATTGATTGGATCATCAGTGTGAATGCTGGACTGCGTCGCCATAAGCCAAACCACTGTTAAAACTTTCCTGCCTTCTGTGTGGAACACAGAACCGTATCAGTAAGCTGAGTTTAGGTTGCCTGATGCATGGAAAAATTAACCCTTTGAGTACCACTCTGGTACTCAAAGGGTTAAAAGCTCTATATGAGCACCAACGGGGAATAACTTGGTGCATTTATCTCAGTTTAGAAAACACTGGTGAGCTAGGCTTTAGTGTTAGCCTATAACAGAGAAAATGTGCCACTTTTTATATCAGGACATGCTGCTTTGGGTGTACACTTTGCAAACAGTGAGAATAAAGACACAATTGTATGTCAATGTTAATTATCTTTATACGATTCAGCTATCTCACATTAGTATTTGTCCCTTTAAAGACACATAATTGATGCTGTACTTTCTGCAAGACCTATGTACTTATCATTAACACTGCTAACTCTACTTTCAGAAAAACGACGGCAGGTTTACAGTGATCCAGCTGGTGGGAATGCTGCGTGGCATCGGGTCTGGCATGAAGTATCTGTCTGATATGAGCTATGTGCACCGGGATCTGGCTGCTCGCAACATACTAGTGAACAGCAACCTAGTCTGCAAGGTCTCTGACTTCGGCATGTCTCGTGTCCTGGAAGATGATCCCGAGGCAGCTTATACCACCAGGGTAAGGAGAACAGTCTATTGCTAAAAATAATCATTTAATCAGGACAGGGAGGCACAGAATAAGTACATTACTTATGTTTACGTTTGGCACATTATCACCAGCTAAAAGATATGTACCAGGTCACATAATTCTGTAATGGTGTATTCCCATTCTGTTGCTGTGTAATGGTGGAGACATGCAATTGTGCATTGCCCTTCTTTTTCTATGTCATGGTGTAATACTGTGCTGGAGGCATGTAATGGTGCATTGTCCTTCTGTTGCTGTGTAATAGTGTAATACTATGCTGGAGGCATGTAATGGTGTATTGCCCTTCTGTTGCTGTTTAATGGTGTAATACTATGCTGGAGGCATGTAATGGTGCATTGTCCTTCTGTTGCTGTGTAATAGTGTAATACTATGCTGGAGGCATGTAATGGTGTATTGCCCTTCTGTTGCTGTTTAATGGTGTAATACTATGCTGGAGGAATGTAATGGTGCATTGTCCTTCTGTTGCTGTGTAATAGTGTAATACTATGCTGGAGGCATGTAATGGTGTATTGCCCTTCTGTTGCTGTTTAATGGTGTAATACTATGCTGGAGGCATGTAATGGTGCATTGTCCTTCTGTTGCTGTGTAATAGTGTAATACTATGCTGGAGGCATGTAATGATGCATTGTCCTTCTGTTGCTGTTTAATGGTGTAATACTTTGCTGGAGGCATGCAATAGTGTATTTCCCTTCTTTTGCTGTGTAATTGTGTAATACTATGCTGGAGGCATGTAATTGTGTATTGTACTTCTATTACTGTGTAATAGTCTAATACTATGTTGGAGACAAGTACTAGTGTATTGTCCTTCTATTGCTGTGTAAAAGTTTAATACTATGTTGGAAGCAAGTAATGTTTTACTGTTCCGCTGATCTGATGTAATAACAAGCAAAAAAAAAGTACCACGTCAACAGCTTGAAAATGCATTGGAGACCTCTTTATCATTCATGGGGTTAATGTTTCAGCTGCAAAGTAATGATCTAGGATACAGATAGCAGGGGTCAATCAGATAGTATTGTATTCATTGGCAGAGGTATTTATCCCACAAATATATGCTTCTTTTCTCCAGTACGAAATGGGTTTGGGGCCCAGGGCACTAGCGGTTTAGTTAGTATAGTCAGTGTGTTCTGCACAGCTGTTTTGCTTACGGTTGCCGATGAAGTGGGTGCAAATAGATCTCTGTATAATGACTGCCAAGGCATCTGGCCTTTGCTATCACAATGTGCATTGCCTTGTTTTCATGCTGCATTCCAAAGCCTCAATGATTTGGAGTTTATATAAACAGCTCCAGAAAGCAGAGGGAGAATAATGGAATTTAAGTTGGGTGGGGGGCTGTTACGGGAAGGGAACACACTTTGTGCATTACCACAACAATTAGGTGTATCAGTGGCAGGATCTCAGCCAACTGAATCGAGCTTAGATAAGAATCAAGGAGTTCCTTTACAGACTTAACCAAGCGCTGAGGCCTGCTACGGAAGCCAAGCCCTTGTTGGCTTTTTCATTAATTGAAGACATACCAGCATGGATCTTGTTGCATATGATAAAAAACACTTTTGTTGTTGGAATTGTGCATTAAAGCACAGTTAATAAAATTATTCCATTTTGGACTATAATTACATAAAAACAAAAGTGGAAACAACACTTTTTGGATTTAACCTATCACATATAGATGGGAAGGAGAAAGTACATTATCCGAGTAATATCTGTACTGGTCAGTCTGACAGTGTTATAGAACATTTCATTAGGGATGCCAGGCATAAGCCACCAAGACAATGGCCAGTGTTTGGCATCACATATAATGAAAATCAAGACATTCGTGTGTCAGTGTAACTGTCGACTCAGATGTCTGTTGGCTGAGAGGCAGCTCAAATTGGCATATTTACATATAAATATACTGCTGATGAATTCCATGCATGCATCCAAGAGGGGTTGGTTGGATGGTTAAAGAATATTGGGTTCTTTAACAATTTTCTTTATAAACCTCTCCAGCACTCAAAATAGTTAATCCTAGCAGTGCTGTCAGCCTTTGGTTGAGGATTGTTCTTTCTTTTACTTGGTATAGATTTCCCATTAAGTAGCACCATACACTCCTTGTTTTACACATAGACGCTGGCTCACAGCACCAGAACGAAACAGAACAGATTTTCTTTCTGCCTCTTTCATTGTTGCATTCAGTTTGTTGTAACTGTCTGAGTGCCAGGAAGGTATCCAGTGTGTTAGATACCTCTCTGGCACTTCAAGGGTTAATATCCATCAAGAAATCACAACAGGAGTTTCATAGTCGCATGACCTGGAATAGTGAATACACATTTTATAAGTATTATGAGGCTCACATGCACATGCAGGTAGAACAGGTGCTTCAGTGCTTCCTAATTACTCACAAGGTTGTTTTTAAATTAACTGGAAATTAAGTAAGCACTTTACAATTAACTTCTTTATTGACAGTTATGAAATAGATACATTTTAACCTTTTTGGGGCCAAAAACAAAGGTCGGAATCATGTTTCCTTGCAATATGTATAATTAATATAGCTAATTTGTGCGACAATAGGTCAGGAGTGGGCAAACTGCTGCCTTCCAGCTGTTGTTGGGTTGCAATTTCCATCTGAGGATAATTGGAGTTGTAGTCCATTAACAGTGCAAGCTGACCATTCCTGCATTAGACTATTCTGAAAGTAAATAAGCCAAGGATTGAAAAAGATCAATCTATGAGGTCCTGCACTCTCATATTTATCGACCTACGCTTTTTCTAGGGAGGCAAGATCCCCATCCGCTGGACTGCACCAGAAGCCATTGCATATAGGAAATTCACCTCTTCCAGTGATGTGTGGAGTTACGGAATTGTCATGTGGGAAGTCATGTCCTATGGAGAGAGACCTTATTGGGACATGTCCAATCAGGATGTGAGTATTAAACTTTATGTACATTGGTTCAGATGTACAAAGGACTCTGATAAAATTGTCTTTACACATTTCGGAAGTTGTCTTTATGACAACAGTTTGAAACGAGTTATTGTGTAAACTTAATATGTAGGAATTCTGGAACAAACGTGCATTGATTTTATCCCCTTGAATGAGAGGTCTTCAACAGACTGGGAATCAGTGGAAGTTTTTATTTGATACCTATAGTGCACCAGAATTTTACTATTTTAATGCATAAAATACATAAAACCCGATTTATACATATTGCATTTACATGTTTTGTTGAACTACAACTCCAATTATCTGGTTGGTTTAGAATCCAGAGAGTAGTAGTTCAAAAACAGCAGCAGGGAGACAGGTATCCAGCCTTAGACAGCATGACTTTCTTGTGATGTCATTGGCCAGGTCTTGACCTATTAAGGGTATATTGAAATCACTGTATTGTCCAAGGCATCATTAACAAATTCACCACTGGAAGTATTATGTAAAGCATTGTATTCCTGGTGTCATGATCTCTTGAATCAATTAAATGTGTGTCCTTGGGGGACATTAAAAAAATGATTCACTAAATGGCCCTTTTAAATTATGCATATCTTTTTTAACCGTACCATCTGGATAGCTTCAAACAGGATCAGATGCAGACAGCTGCCTGTGGATGACCCACTGAAAACTAAGAATAGCAGCATGGGGGAATGATCTAGATTGTTTTTGTACATGTAAAGCGGAAAGGAAAAGTAAGATATTTTAGTGGTTTCCTCATTCTATCATTGTGTAAAGATCTGGAATTCGGTTTTGCTTCTAAATACACGTGATCCATCTTGACCTTGCTCTCCTACATCCAGAGGAGCTTGTCAAGTCTTCCCAAGTGAGCAGAGTATACCCAGGTGCATCTCAAAATGTGATGCTGTTTGCCAGCTAGAAATAGCTAAGGCAGTATGATGGGGTCATACAGAGAATGCAGATTCTGAAATAGGAGATGGGAAGAAGTGAAATGCTAATAACCAATCTCAGCTTCATCACAAAAGAAGTTGGAAATAGCAGTGGCCTGTATTGGAGCAACACAAGAGTACTCCGAGTGTAATTTATCTGCCAGTTCCTTGTTGAAGAACTGGAAGTTGTTTGAAGCATTTAACCTTTTCAGCATCAATGGGATTCACAAACCTCTGGTTTTATATTCAAAGTGGATCTGTATTTATAGTAATAAATAGCAGTACCTAGGAAGAGGTTCTTCATACAGCAGTCTTGTATAACCTGTGCACTTTTTTCACTGAAACCTGCTGTAGTCTACGGCTACTTGTTTTCATTTCACAATCTGATATCATTACAATTTCTAAAATAGAGTTTTGCAGCCAAAGTCCTCAAATACCACCTAGTAGTGCAATACTTAAAGGTCTCCTTGTTTGGGCACGGGTGAAATAATCCGAATAAAAGATCCTCTAATTAGACATCTGGGAACTTTAAAAAACCCACACTGTGCTTGAGCACCATGGTTGGGAAACACTGTTCTAAAAACCCATGGGTTAGGCCTTTATCTATGGCAGGGGTAGTCAACCTTGGTCCTCTACAGCTACCAACAGTGCATGTTTTTCAGATATCCCAGCTGGAGCACAGGTAGACTAATAATTGGTGCAATCATTGGTCCACCTGTGTATATCTAGAAAGCATGTACTATAGGTAGGTCTTGAGGGCCAGGTTTAGCTACCCTGCTCATTCACATTGTTGAAGCTATTTGCTTGCTCTTTGGAGTTGTGAGCTTAAGGACAACTAATATGATCATTAAATACAGGCAAGTGCAGATACT
This sequence comes from Rhinophrynus dorsalis, assembly GCA_037306005.1. NCBI lineage: Eukaryota > Metazoa > Chordata > Amphibia > Anura > Rhinophrynidae > Rhinophrynus > Rhinophrynus dorsalis. The sequence continues at coordinate 447,564,295 of CM074720.1, read as the reverse complement.
AGACCAACAAAATATAAACAGACCTATAAACTGTTATTTCTTCTTCGTATAGGTATAGTTCCCCTTTACCACTTCAATATATATTAATTGTAAGATTCCCTATCTGCCAGAGTGGGCCAAAAATAATAATGTATAAGATGTTAATTAAATCTTCCATATTTTCATAAAGGTAATCAAAGCCATAGAAGAAGGCTACCGTCTTCCCCCGCCAATGGACTGCCCCATTGCTCTACATCAACTCATGTTGGACTGCTGGCAGAAGGAGCGCAGCGACCGACCCAAGTTTGGACAGATAGTCAGCATGCTAGACAAACTCATCCGCAATCCAAACAGCTTGAAAAGAACGGGATTGGATGGCTCAAGGTTAGTAGAGCCGACCTTGTACTGTAATGTGTGATGGCAATTAATTCAGGCTGCTTCTTTTGCACTAATTATGGGCAATTTGCATAAAGAAAGTTCAGTAATTCAGGGGAAAACCAACTTCTCTATAGGGAAAATGTTACAATTTTAACCTCTTAAATGCTGCAGCTCTCCCAAGCATTTAAACATTTTGGAGATCTCTCTAGCATTCAAGGGGTTAAAAATAAATTTAATACATGGGAATGTGGGTTTTTATTTTTTCCTAGTGGTGCAGTTGGATTTACCCAGAAATTCTCCTCTTTGTTTTTGCACATAAGCTGAGGAGACTTAACCCTTCAAATGCCAGAGAGTTGAACAGTGAGATACCCACTAGCACCCAACGGGTTAAACTTAAATAATTTGCCCTTCCTTAAAAGCAGACATGGGAAATTCAAGCTAAAACACTTCAAGGCTTTGAAAACAAGGCAACATACTGCTGCTTAACATAAATGTTCCAATTGAAAGGGGAACATTCACATCGGGAAAACTTTTGAGCACTTGTTTAATCAGCTAAGAAGCATTAGGCAAACGTGCTCTCTCTTTTTTTTGTAACTTACTTTTTAAGATATTCAACTTCAAAGTTATACACTTCCGCATAATGTAACTGCGGCACGGCTCTCAGGACTTCCCAGCAGTCTGTCATTCTCCTCCCAGCTGCCCCGGGAGCTCATTCACGCTTCACTTCAGTGTGGTGTGAATGGCTCCTAGCTTTACAGGAAGCGGCGATTAGCAATATACTGAGGTTGCAACCTCAGTATATTGCTAATCGCCACTTCCTGTAATGCTAGGAGCCGTTCACACCACACCTAAGTGAACGCGCTCCCAGGGGCAGCTGGGAGGAGAATGACAGACTGGTGGGAAGCCCTGAGAGCCGTGCCGCAGCTACATTGTGCCGCAGTATGCGGAAATGGATAACTTTGAAGTTGAATATCTTAAAAAGTAAGTTACAAAAAAAAGAAGAGAGTACGTTTGCCTAATGCTTCTTAGCTAATTAAATAAGTGCTCAAAAGTTTTCCTGATGTAAATGTTCCCTTGAAGTCAATTACAGGACCCAGCAGATTAATATATACTGTGGCTATTTTGTATCCAACACATTATCAAGGATAGGTTACAAGTCCCTTTGGGAGCCTATTATCACACAGCTATATCTGCATCAATGTCTTAAATAATTCAAAGAAGAGAGAAAGATAGCAACAACTGTTTAATTCCCTTTCTGCCGAGCCCTGACCCTGAATCAATCTCTGATCGGTTTACATTTGTAACTGCACTGTACAGGTCTTTTAAGTATGTGTGTTTATAGATATTGATTGGATACCTTAGAAAGCAGACGGATTCCCATGGGCTGTCATCGAAGTGGTTCAATTTGGAAAAAATATTGGATCTACTGGTTACTGTCATAAAGCACTTTACTAGGATTAATCCTTTCAGTGTTACAGATTACCTAATCAGCATGGGAATTAAGGGTTTTATTTAAAAAGCAAAAGACTAGTAATTTTGGAGCAAACCAAGTACACCATAGGTGACAAATGAACATTTCCATTGATTTAAATGCGGCTTCCAACTTCTTGAAAGTTACATTTATTTCTAAAGCATTGCTTTGCAATGCATTAGAGACCTCTTGAGTATTCCCTGGTTAAAAGTCCCAATTAAATCAGGGAGAATTAGTGAAATTTACTTTGTTCTTTATCGTGCCGCTGTTGTTTATCCAGAATGCAACTGGTTAAAACATTTTTTGTGGTTATTTTTTTAGAGGAGAAAAAGATTACGGTTTGGAATGCTATTGCAATGCATTGGACACCTCTGGCTCTCAAAGGGTTAAAGTAGTTTTTGCGGATATTCTTGGGGCATTGTTAGTTTTGTAGTTCATTGAAACACTGAAATATTTTGTTGGTGACCAGAGCTCCCCATATACAGCAACACTATAAAATGGCAAGACCACACACATAACTGAACCCATTCTCTCAATTAAAAGGCTTTATGCAAAAGATGTTACAGCTCAAAATTAGGGATTTAACCCTTTGAGGTCCTGTGATGTATCTAATGCATTTCATCACAATATGTTGAATACTCCCTGGCACTCGAAGGGTTAGTCAGCAGGAAAAGCGCTACAAAATAAAAAATCGAAATAACTGTTTCTGTCCCTTAAAAAAAAGCTTAAATCAGCATCCTACACTCCATTAGCCAGTAAGGGGATGTCTCTTAACCAAATCAGTGATGAGTGGCCTGTAATACAAGACATTATGAAGTGTAGAACTATAGGTTTTCACTTGTTCCTGTAGGGGGGAAATAAGGTTATTATACAATGTCTGCTGTGTCTGTTTCATGATACAGAAAAACTATCTGGCAGAGTTCTCTATCAGGAAAGGAAAGTTATAGAAAGTCTGATGCTTCGCACACTGACCCCAGGATATGTTAGTAATCACGGCAGTGAATCTGCTAAAGCAATTACTCCTAAGGCCTAGCGCAGAGGGAGATGTGGGGAACTACATTCCTCCAACTAAACATCAAAGAAGCCCTTATTGCAGCCAATTCTATAGTATGGGCTGTTCAAGAACACATTGATTAAAGAGAGGATTATCTTCCCCAGCAAGCTGGGCTTTGTTTCTTAGAGCGCTTGCAGAGGATCTAGTTGATTGGGATGTTTCATTGGGAAATGTCACCACTGAGTGTAAGTTCAGCAGCTTATTGCTATGAAACATAACTGTACTTGAGTCATATGCAGTAGTAACTATGCTGCAGAACCTCCAAGCACATAATGAGACTGGTGGACTAAGGAGATCTGCAATTCTGGAGCAGACCAACTCAATTTAACAGACATACAAAAGGTCATAAATTCCCTATGATTTCAATGGGACTTTTAACCCCTTGAATGCTAGAGAGGCCTCAAATTATTACTTATGTAGAATTCAATGGGATTACATTCTGTAGATGAAAAATGTTCTCCTCAAATGAGAAAAAGATAAAATATCTCACTTTTCGCCTTCTGTGGAAATTCCATAGAAAAGGGCAGATTTTCCACATACTGACACCCAAGCCTTTCCCATCTGCACCGATAGCTGCAGAACTAGAAATACTGACTCCCAGCTATGTTCAACACTAGCCATAGAACCACACATCCTGCTTCCCCCCGTCCTATTTCACTGGTAGCCATAGAACCACACATCCTGCTTCCCCCCGTCCCATTTCACTGGTAGCCATAGAACCACACATCCTGCTTCCCCCCGTCCTATTTCACTGGTAGCCATAGAACCACACATCCTGCTTCCCCCCGTCCCATTTCACTGGTAGCCATAGAACCACACATCCTGCATCCCCCCGTCCTATTTCACTGGTAGCCATAGAACCACACATCCTGCTTCCCCCCATCCTATTTCACTGGTAGCCATAGAACCACACATCCTGCTTCCTCCCCGTCCCATTTCACTGGTAGCCATAGAACCACACATCCTGCTTCCCCCCCGTCCCATTTCACTGGTAGCCATAGAACCACACATCCTGCATCCCCCCGTCCTATTTCACTGGTAGCCATAGAACCACACATCCTGCTTCCTCCCCATCCCATTTCACTGGTAGCCATAGAACCACACATCCTGCTTCCCCCGTCCTATTTCACTGGTAGCCATAGAACCACACATCCTGCTTCCCCCCCGTCCCATTTCACTGGTAGCCATAGAACCACACATCCTGCTTACCCCGTCCTATTTCACTGGTAGCCATAGAACCACACATCCTGCTTCCCCCCCGTCCCATTTCACTGGTAGCCATAGAACCACACATCCTGCTTCCCCCCGTCCTATTTCACTGGTAGCCATAGAACCACACATCCTGCTTCCCCCGTCCCATTTCACTGGTAGCCAGACCATTTTTTTATCCACTGAATTCAACATGATAGTATTATATAAAATTCTGTGTTTTACATGTGACCTGATTCTAAGGAACAATAACAACAAGTTGTTCAAAAATGATACTGGGTGATGGCTGTATGTCTGATTCTTCATTGATTTTACCTAAACTCCAGAGTCAATCTCTTCTTTCATTGCTTTTGATTTTAGCAGAACAAACACAGCTCTGCTGGACCCCAGCTCGCCTGAATGGTCCCAGGTGGTTTCTGTACTGGACTGGCTGCAGGCCATCAAAATGGAAAGATACAAAGATAACTTCACAGCAGCAGGATACACCAGCTTGGAAGCAGTCGTGCATGTGAATCAAGAGTGAGTACTCCCATTGTACAGCTTGAATGTAGTTTTAGAAGGAGATAAGAGAGGGTAGTGGTGTGTTCAGTTGTATTCTTCATTCATACTCAATGTGATAATGCAGTTTGGGCAATCCAGTACTTGTAAATAATGAAAAGTTAAAGTTTTATTGACATTGTTTCAGCCAGACAAACTGGCCTTCCTCAAGACTTGACAATAAATATTTAAATTTTCACCATTTACAGACCCTGTGAGTGCAGCTGCAATTCTAACATATATAATTAGTAAACCAATCGAAGGGATAATATCACCTACAGTAAAGTGTTTTTAACACATAATCTATTGTGCATTTTACCAAGTATGTGCCTTTCCAAGATTGCCATGGGTATACTGCCTTAAGCAGTAGATTACCTGTTGCTCAGACCCATTAAGCACCATCCTTCTCCTGTTACTAGTGCTAGTGCTTCAGGAGATACTAAGACAAATAAATCGTAGAAAAGAAAACAACTGTTCTCAGGTGATATATTACTTCAGAGCCCTTCATCTATTGAGGACTACACATCCCATCACCCTCAACTAGCTGTTGACTGGATACATTTCTATCATCCAAGGGGTTAATAAGCCTACTAATATCTTGGATGTTAGAGAGCTATCCAGTGCGTTCCTTTTAATTGCACTGGAAAACTCTCTTCTATCTAATAGTTAAAAAACATATTAACCACATCTGCATTATATTATTTAACATCACCTTATAATGCTGTTCAGTCAAGCTTATATTTCTCTTCTTTTTGTAGTGACTTAACTAGGATTGGTGTCACTTCCCCTGCACATCAGAACAAGATCCTGAGCAGTGTCCAGGGAATGAGGACCCAGATGCAACAGATGCAAGGCAGGATGGTTCCTGTCTGAAACTGCCAGGCATCGGGGGAAAGTACACACTCAGAACTCTTGAAAAATTAGTTTACCTCATCCATGCACTTTAATTGAAGAACTGCACTTTTTTTTACATTATCCTCACCCTATTGGACAAAGACTGACAAAATATCAAGTGGTGAGGTGAAACCCATTAAACACAAATACAAATCTTCGTTTTCTCCACACTTCAATTGCATTATGCATTGGCAAAACAACGCTATCCAGAAAAACAGGAGAGGACACTAACATATTTTGGTGTTCCAGTGAAGTTCCTATATGCATTTGATTTAAAAGACTGTACTCCTCTCCTTGTGGATTATTTGACTTGTGACATGGACATCTTTATGGGATGATTATAACATTTGGGTCAACAGAGAGAGATGAAGGGAATCAACTTGGGATCTGTTCCAGACAAAACAGTGCATTGTTGTAAGGTTCACCTGAGGGATGTGGGAGACAGCCATCTTGTGTACCATTGGATGACTACAGAAGCCTTCTGTGGTACTTTGTTTGCCTCTGGAATTTTATTTGGACACCTGAAGTCTGACTGCAATGTGTTTCCACAGCATAATGCCAATGCTACTCCCTTCTAATAAGCACCAGCTGTAGAAAGGGATAAAATGGTGAGTTGATGTAATGTTTTCAGCTTATACTAGTGGGGGCTTTCCTTTCTTTTAAAGAGTAAACTGATCTGTTCAGGAATATTATGCATGCATTGAGACTGATGTACTAAGAATATGTGGTGCAATTGTAGAGCAAGCAAAGTTCAACAGAGAGAAAAAATACTACCTTTTCATTGATTTAAAAGTGACTTTTAGAGAGGTCCTCAATGGATTAAAATCAATGCCATATTTTTGTCCCCATGATGCAGTACCACTGCCTCACTATTATTTAACACTTTAAAGACTAGTGGGGTGAACAATGCATTAGACACCCTTCTGGTCCTTAAAGATAATGCCAGAGGGGACACAACACATTGTAAAGCAATGCTTGGGATATCTCCATTGAATTCCCTCAAAATGCACTAAGGAAATTATGGGATTTAAAGAGAAATTACCCTTAATGTAATGTATACCAGGAGCATTCATCGCTAAAGCTACCAACAATGTGTGTGTTTTGGCTATATTTGTCTTCTGGAATAGAGCCTCTCATTAATTCCCCTATGCCCACAGAGATGCCCTAGAAAAAAAACACTGTTGGTGGTTCTTAACTCTTTGAGTGCCAGAGAGGTACGCAACGCATTGCAAAGCACCCCCTCTAGCACTCAAAGGGTTAAACCTTCAGAGTGTAAGAGGGGTGTCCAACATATTGCTTTGCAGTGAATGAACACTTGACTGGCATTCAAAGGGTTGAGGACCAGGATTGTCTACCTCAGATGTATACAGATCAGAAGATCTGACTTGTTTCTTTGTTTATCTTTTTCAGTGAATCACATCCTGCTTCCTTCAGTGTCCCATGTCCAGCCTACAATGAGAAGTCAAGGGAGGAGCCTAAGACAGAATGTTTTTTTTTCCAATACCGAGAGATGGGTCAGTGGAATTAGAATGTCACAAAAACAGTTTCTCCTCCAGAAAAAAATAAATAGGAAAGTTCTCGAATCCACAGATCTTGCAGGTCTTCCTCTGCATTCCATGCCAAGCCTGACTCGAATGGTGCCACAGCATATGACGTTGAAAATCAAGTGATGTTTACTAATGATGCCATGTTGTCTGCAACAGCCTTGGCTAGGATAATATGTTGCCTTCAATAAATCCTATGGTGGATATCACTATGGAATCCTCTATTTTATTTTTTTCTAATTAAAGGGAATAATGGCACTTTGGATAAACTCCAAAACTGGGCTTCTTTGTGTCTTGCTGCAAAGTAAAAAAAAGAAAAAAAAAAGAAAAGAAAACATTCAAACTTGTGAACAGTGCATTGCAGTGAAGAGGTAAAACACAAGTTATCTATTGCCTGGAACAGGGCTAGATGCCTAATCAACCTTAATAAGGGACCCAGTGTGTGACGGGCCAAGGAACAATTATGCTTTATGGCGATTCCAGAAGATGAATAGGGTTGATGCATTCCAATTGAGCTCTGCTCCACATCTTGTCTATAATGGCCTCTGTAATATAAAACTAAGAGAGACTTTCCTATCAAGATAACAAATATGCAATTTATCAGTTTTCTGCACCCTCAACCATTCTGAGCAACCAGTTTAACACCAGTCAAATCCCAGATGTTTCTTTGGAAGGGCAGCTTTAACCTTGGTGAGTGCCAGAGGGGAATGTACAAAATATTGCAGAGAAATATGATGCACACACCCCTCTGGCACACAAAAGCTTAAGATGTTGCCAGAGATGTCGCCCTCCTATTTCCCTACTGTTATATTTATGTCTCTTATTCTACCCTATGTGTTTTTTTAATATCTCCCTGCTTTCCTTATTTATCTCACTCCCTTTACATCCCTATCCCCTTTCCTTACATAGTGTGATTCAGGATTCTGCTAAGGATTAACATTCCCCTGCCTATCTCACATTCATGGGCGTCCGGGGCAGGGGGGGGGCAAGGGGGGCACTTGCCCCCCCTACAGTTACCCTCCTCCATATAAATAAAGGGGCTAGATGGGCTGGCCTGAGGGTCATACTATGGCTTTGCCTCCCCTGGAAAAAGTCTACGGACACCACTGCTCACATTGGCTATTTACACCTTTGTGTCCACCAATGGCTGAAGAATTAGTTTTGCCATCATTCTGTTTTGGAATGCAGTGATATCAGTAAAGGCAAACTGGCTTCAGAATGGAGATCTATGGCTGCCTGCAGAAAGACAGGAACAGGTTCTGGAGCATACAAATAGCACCACTGGGGATAATTAAAATCTCTACAAGTGCCCAGTTATTTAAATGGGGCTTTTAACCCCTTGGGTACTAGAGAGTGCTCCATTGCATTGCAGAGCAATTCACTGGGGACTTCTCTAACATTTAAGGGATTAAAATACCCATTTAAATAAATGGGATATTCCTAATTACCCTTATGGTGCAGTTGGTTTGCCTCAGAATTGTTCATCTTTTTCTTTCTGCATAGTGTCCTTAATTATATACACTCATACATTTGTAAACTCAGACCCAGAAAATTGTCTATTTTTTTTTTTTTGCTTTACCCATCGAGTACCAGAGAGGTTCTTAACCTTTTGAGTGCCAGAGGGGTACGCAACGCATTGCAAAGCAATGCGTGATGTACCCCTCTGGCACTCAAAGTGTTAATGCATGTGTTTAGCATTTAAATTATTAATTCCACTGCTTTTTAATAAAGCTGTCACAATGAAGGCTGGCAAAGCTGAAGGAATGCTGGGTAATCTCGGAATTCACATTATACTCCTTATGTGAGTTCCAAAATGAGTATCACTGGAGCCTTACACTATCCCTATAGAGACTTTGCTCCTCACTGAAGCTACTTAAACCCAATGATGCTAAGAATGTTATCAGCAATGATGGTAATAAAAGCCTACTGACAGCCATCTGGGATTTTGGTAGAAGTAAAAGCAAGTGGTAACAAACATATCACAAGTCAGATCAGGTTTCTTCCATGCTGTATCACAGACGTAGAAGGGGCACCCAACATATGTTGAAGCAGCAGTTTTTTTTACTCAAGAATATTGAGATAAATTGCACATACGATGAACTGCCTTTTGGTGTGAACAGATCCTTAGTACTGAAGAAAATTAAGTAATAAAAGCGCAGTAACCACAATTACTAAAGGTCACTGCAATTTGTTGGACTCACTATAAGTCTCTTACATGCCTTAAGACAGTCCAGCGTGCTGCATTGCCTAGTTCACATGCTGCAAGCGAGAGGACAGACTCCATGATGACCAGTGTTCGTGTGTTACTGCCAAAAAATAACATGTGCTGTATGCCTAGCAATACCTGGAGTGTAATGAGGGTCATTAAAGTAAATATCACTTGTAAATTTTTTTTATTGGTTTCCTTAGTTACCCTGAAACAGTAGGGCAGAATGGAGCAATTCTGGGGCAAACCAACTGAATGAATAAAACTTCACATTGATTTAAAGTGACTTTTAACCCACTGAATGCTTGAGAGGTCTTGAAAAATGCATAGGAGACATCTCTAGCATTAAATGAGTTAAATTTAAATCAAAGGGAACATTTTATTTATTTCGTATGGCAGAGCTGGTTTACCACATAATTGCTCCATATTTATGCATATTGCCCATATATACCTTCTTAGATAGACAGAGCATCTAACTGCACTAAAAGGAAAAGTACATGTTGCCCCGTTCCTTTGTATCATGGATGCATTTGTGGACAAACAAGCGCTATCCTGATCCTGGTAATGAATCAACTTCCTGTTTTGTAGCCAAACTATGCCCCTAGTGGACACCAGCAGCAGGACTGTGCTCAGTTCATATTCACAAATGCATCCATGTTCATGGTGCATTGGCTATCTGGGAAAAACATTTACTGGACAAAACTGAACTGTTGTATCAGGGCATTTTAAACAGTGGTCCAGCCGATACCTTCCCTTTAACTCTTTTACTGCCAGAGGGAACTGAAATCCATTGAAGGCTGCTAGCAGTGAAAATGTTAACTCATCCTGTCGTTCGTTAGCAGTATTTTTCGTTTCCTAATTTGTATGTAACCCCACTTAATCTTAATCTGAGGACTTAACTAGAGCAAAAGAGACATTTATATTTTTGTGTCACCTCAGATGGGGAATATTAATTTAGCTAATACTAAAAAAAATAAGTTCTAACAGAACATTTTGATTAATGTGTTAGCTAAACATTCTGGGCCTTATTCATCAAGCTAAAGAGATGCAATTCTGGAGAAAACTGTTACACCATAATGGGATCTGAAAATTCTCATTGAGTTCAATGGAGCTTTCAAGTCATACCTAGGAGCTCTCCTGAGCTGCCCTGAATAAGCTGTTTTTAGATTAAATTGACTGTTCTCTGATTCTTTGACTTTGGTGAATTTCCAGAGTCTCCACTTACTTTCTTTCTACACCTCCTACTTCCCATCCATTAAAAATAAAACCCCACCTTTCGTCCTGTCAGTCCTGCCCACCCACTTAAACCCCACCCACTTTATTACACAATTTGCATGACGTAGGAACATCCTTTTCCAGCCCATGAGACCTCTCTCTCCAAAGAAGAAAGTTCCAAAGTATGTTTTAACCCTCTTGAATGTTAAAGCAGTCTCCACTGCATTGAAAAGCAATGGGGTGGAGATCTCTCCAGCAATCAAGGGGTATCAAAGCCCATTGAATCCAATTTGAATTTGCATATTTTTTTAATGTTCACACTACTTTGCATTTGGTTTGCCCTAGAATTGTATATCTTTGTCCTGATGAATAAGACCTATTGTTTTCTATTTTGGATTAATTTGTAATTTTTGCCTTTTTTTTATTGGCGGTGGGAAGGGTAACTGGTTCCTCTTCCCTGGATGTTAGGTACGCATAACTTATCTTGTTTATTTATGGTCTTTTTATACCTAGTTTGTAAAATTGTAAAATAGCAAAGGTTAATGCAATGTTTGCATTCCAGAGAAAATAATAAAAAAAAAATTAAATAAAAATAAAAAATAAAGTAGTTATTGAAAAATGAAAACCTGAGTGAAGTGTAATGTGTTCTGAGTTGGAGATTTAACCCTTTGAGTGTCAGAGGGGTACACAATGCATGGCTCAAAGGGTTAATGTGTGTGTTACATAATTAGTTCCCATCCATTTTGTAACCCATGCACGTTCAAACTTAGGCCCAGGGGCCAATCTGGAATTTTATACACATTCTATTAACCCCATCCAGTGCTAGAAATGTCTCCAATGCATTTTTTTTTTGTGATGCGTTGGAATCATCTCTAGCATCCAAGGGGTTAAATACCCTTTTGAATGACACTGACACTCAAAGTAATTCTGGATATATAATTTATGTGACAAGAAGAGAAACTGTCTGTTGTAGTCAATGCAGAAATAAACAGGCAAAAAGAAAGCACAGACCCTCTGAGAGTGGTTCACTTTTGAAAGGTCGCACACAAAACAGCATGCGACCTAAAGTCACAATGACCATATTGCCTTGATTAAAAGGGCGACATGAGAATCATGCCCTGCATGAAAAGTGCAAGAATCTCATGTTGTGCCCTTAAATGTCGTTTTAACCCGCCCGTTTAGAGCTCTGCCGGATCTATGTTAATAAATTCAAGTCCTGGGTTGGCGTCTATGTCCCAGACCAATTCCAAGCGTGAGTAACAATTTAAACTATATCTTTAAGATCGGATTAACCATGTGTAGCCAATTGCAAAATAAGTGCAAATACCAAAAATAAGCAACAATGCCCCTTGTGGACTCCTGATGAATTTATTAACGATAGAACTGGCAAAGCTCTAAACGGGCACTAAATTGATGCAGGTGAAAAAGAAGATTAAGGGCATGACATGTGAATCTTGTGCTTTTCATCCAGGGCGAGATTCTCATGTCACCCCTTTTAATCAAGGTGACATGGTCATTGTGCCTTTAGGTCACACTCTGTTTTGTGTGTGACCTTTCAAAAGGATACCCTGAGAGTAACACCTATGTGGGAAATGGGTGCTCCTTGAAAAAGTGTTTCATGAAATACGTTGGGTGTTTCCACTTATTTTACACATAATAAATGATTTCAAATATTTTCTTGCCCTCCGATACTTACTGTGATTACATTCTACCAGGATATCCCACACAATGATTTGAAGAGTAGGATCATTTCCCAATGTGGGTGCTCATTTCCGTTTGCAACGTGATTACTCTTAGAGGGCTGTTTTGTCCCCTGTGTGTTTCATTTTTGATTCTTAAACACAATTGCACAAGAAAGCCTCATAATACTCCTGGAGATCTACCTGTGTGTATATGGTGAGGAAACAACAATGTTCCGTGGATCTTTGTTCTAGGTACTGTTGGAATATATTCTGCTTCCTATCTGAGTAATTACCTACATATTAGGCTTGCTCCATTTCCCACCAAGGTGCTACTCAGAGGCTCTGCACTTTCCTTTTGATTCTTTAGTTGTACATTAGAGTGTTAAGGTGTTACTGTGGACACTAATGGCAAGCAGTGATCTTGTGAACTATCACCTAATTTTTGGGATGATATTTTTTGATTACATCTAGCATTGCCACTAAGAATATTTTCTTCTATATATAGGTAGAAGCATTATTCTACTTTCTTTAGTGAATGGACTATATTCAGAGGAAGGTGGAGTACCATAGAGAAGGTGATCACGTCCTAGATTATCCAGGACTGTCCTGTATTTTAAATGCGTGCACCATGACCCAGATAGACAATACACAGTCCTGAAATGACTATTCCAGAGTTCTAAATACTAGAGGGAGAGCTGCAGCTTTTAAAGAGGAAAAAGAACGTAAACATCTGAGAGCGATGACCTGGTAAAAGGAACTAATTACTTCAATATGTTGCACTTACACAATGCTTTCTTGCTTTGATGCATCAAATATCATCAAACTATCGATCAAGACAATCCTCTTGTGTATTGGACACAACGCTCTCATTTATGGATCCGCTGAGTCTGAGGTTTTCCCCGGTCTACAAACGAAACAGTCTCCTCAAGATAAGAAGTGGACTGTATGTAACCGACATCTAGAGCAGACCCCAATTGAATACTACTCACCGGCTCTCTTAAGGATACCAGCAGAACACGCTTCAAACCAATACACTGATCAATAGAGCACGCCAAATCTCAAGACGTTATTAAGTGAATGAATAAACATTTATTTTGTAAATTACAATTTCCCAAAGCATTTAGCTAGTGTTAACACTTCCTTCATCAGGGAATAATAACCTAGTATATAGGTACCTTATTTAAAACTTTGGAATGTACCATAGTACAATGGACAATGGTTCATTCCATCCATATTGTTCATACTGAGGCTTGAACCGCACCATCTTCCATCCTAATCCATACCTCACTCCGGTGATGAAACGAATCACTGGAATAGGGATTTCCATGCCTCTGTTTGAAGCACCATTTAGAGTATCAGTATTATTATAAATCTATAGATAAAAGTACAAATACAAAATAGATGCAAATAAAAAATCCTAGACATTAATACAATCTTATATATACACAGCATTCACATACAACAAATATGCATAGAATGATATCATGTGATTACATTATTACACTATAAAAAGATATAAATGGTGTATAACAAACGGTACATATTGGTGCTTAAAATACAAAAATGAAATAAAATGAAGACAAGGAAGTTTTTTCACACATATTAGTTGTTATACATCTATGCCTATAAAAATTATGTTTACAGATAGATAAAATCCAATAAAATATAAAGGCAAAGTAGATAAAATTCCAGGGCAAACTATATTTTTTGATACCACATTTTGGAGCACAGTGTATATTTTGTTTTTTTGGAGAACTGCAGCTTGAATGCTGTGACAGAAGTGATGCCTTTGATGGGCTACAAGAAAATGGCCTCAACACAGAGTTCTAAACACTAGAATCATATAATTTGATGGCAGATAAGAACCAATCGGCCCATCTTGTCTGCCCATTTATCCTACTGTAAAAACCTCAAACCTTATTTGGTCCTTGGTATTGTCTTATGTTAAGGAAAGCTTTATGCCTATCGCATGCATGCTTAAATTCCGTCTCTGTATTAACTTCTACCACTTCTGCATGACCACTTCACTTTTTCTGCTAATAATGCCCCTAGCTATACAAACTAGCACTCTGTTTCCATTTCCCAGTGCTTTCTTACATCACACGGAAACAAAGAAAATAATGCGCTTCATGTGCAATATCTTCTAATTCTCAACAGCACCCCACCATCATCATTTAAAAATTACTCACTAGAAGTATATGCTTTACAAAAATCATTGGTGATTTGGCTTATTCCCCCAGGAATGTCTACCCTGTTGCAGATCTTTGTATCATCTGCAAAAGGTATATCTTACCTTGAACACCTTTTGCAATATCACTAATAAAAGTATTAAAGAGAATGGACCCCGTTACAGAGCCCTGAAGTACCCCACTAGTAACACAACCTTCATCTGAATATTCTCCATTGACTACACCCTCTGTCTCCTGTCATTTAGCCTTATCCACTCAACTATTTTTAAATCCAGACCAAAATACTGCAATTTATTAACGAGTCTTCTATGTCGGACTGTCAAATTTATTACTGAAATCTAGATAAGCTATATCTGCTGCTCCACCTGGTCTATTATTTTAGTTACCAGTCAAAAAAATCTACAAGGTTAGTTTGACAAGATCTCTCTGCTGTAAACCAGTGCTGTTTTGGGATATTGCAAGCCACTCATATTTAACAATTATTTCCTTTAACATGGTTTCCATTAATTTTCCCACTACTGAGGTAAGACTTACTGGTCTGTAGTTGGCAGAGTCTTCCCTACTATCTCTTGTGAAGCAGTACTACATAGAGGAAAACCTGAAACCATCAATTGTATAAAGTTATTCATAAGATTCAGGAGGGGTCTATTTTTAAGAATAAAAAGAATACTACTAGAACATGAGGATATTCCCCAAAGTTGGGAGGATATGCAAGGAACAAAACTACTTCAGAGAAAGGGTGATAGATACATGGAATAGTGTTCCAACATATGGGGCTGAGGCTGCAACAGAAATGAGTTTAAAGTGACAGTAAACCTTTTTGACCTAACATATTCTGCAGCTGCATAATATGTAAAGTCAAATTGACTATTCTTGTTTATTATTTTTTTAGCAATGTTTACACATTTATGTACCTGACAGTGAACTCCCTGAATAAGTTTCCAAAAAGCTTTCTGCTATGGACTGTGAAAGCAGGGATAGTGATAGTAATACAATTCAAACGCCATTCTGCAACAGTTGTTGCTCTCTGTTCTGTATTTAATAGACTAGAATCATTTTTTTCTATTGTAGGTCTTACATTTCATAAATACATCTGCTTTTATATCCCTGACAGAAATCTCGCTGGAAACAAACATTGAGGGAGTTCACAAATGTGTAGGCAATTTGAATTTACATCTTATGCACTTGCAGCAAAGCACTTTGGGGGAGATTTACTAAGTGATACAAATATTTTACAGACTAAACTTATCAGATTTTTTATGTCAGTAGGCTTGGAGAAAATTCTTTTGTGGTCACCAGTGGGGGGATGTACTAAGGTATGATAAAGATGAGATAAAGAGGTGATGAAATGGAGATGACTTCTATTGAGTAAATGCACTAATATTTCTCCAAGTATAGTAATCTTAGTGCATATACTCCATAGAATAACACAGGTATTGAAGAGTTTATCACACTAGAAGAGTCATCACCTCTTTATTTTCTCTTTATCACACCTTTAATGCGTAACCCTCCAGGACTTCTAGGGTGCTATACAAGGAAAGATGCTCTGTGCATGTAGCAAACAAACAAGCAAAAAAAAAAAAAAAACAGTCAATGGAAGTCCTGCTTTCATTCAATAAATGGTTTTCACCACAGATTTTGAACTAATTCCTCATGCCCTTAGTGAAATTAATTTTTGTCAGTCCCGTGATATCGGAGGAGAGTGGGATTTTCTGCTTATTTGGCCCCTTAGTAAATCTGTATGTGTGTTTGTGCATATGTGTATTTTGTAAATGTGTGTTTAAATAGTGCACTTGACTTAACCCTTGCCTGACTAGTAATACCAATGTCTGTCTAGTAACAGGTAGTGAGAAAGTGATATGAGGAGGACATGCTTGTGCTTGAGAGGTGAGAAAAAGGTATATGTAAATAGGTATACAACAAAAAAGTGCGTGAATGATGTGTGAGAGAGATAGAAGATGTTATCGTAACGTTTTTGTTGCCATCTAGCTGTTTATACACTAGAAGAGTGATACATTTTATGACCATTGTGCACAAATATGATACAATGTATTACTTACTCTTCCTTTGCAGAGAGAGACAGAAGTGATCTTTCTGTGCAACAGCACAACTGTAAGGCTATGGAAGAATAGCTTTGATTTAGCAATCATTTAGATGCTGGTGCCGATTCAAATTTAAGGGTCCACTGAATGCTGAAAACTGAAAATGTTCATGGTTTTACATTGTTTTGAAGAGCACTGGGGCCCAAAAATTGTTCTGCACCAGGGCACTTAAGTTATTTTCACGAAAATGTCATTGCATGTCATGGGGAGATGCAGCATTCTGCAACTTTCCATTGGCAGTACATTAACTTAACTGCAAATTGGATTTCAGTGGAATTGCACCACTATTACAGAAAGCGATGCCATTATTGCTGCTGTTTATATTGAGGTAAAGTTAAACTAGGTGGAAAAATTGCTGTGTTATCACACATATATTTTTCCATTGCATCAAGCACTGTTACTAAGGTGTGTCTTATATGAACATAGCCAAATGTAGTGTGTACTCAGAAGCATCAAGAACGTCCACCAGACTGAAAGGCTGGGTCAAGGACCAGATGTGAACTGTGGGGTGTATGTTGCCAATGTCTCTTAGATGCTAGAGATCTTAACCAAGGCAGTGATGTTTCTCTCTCTCTCTCTCTTTCTCTCTCTGTCTCTCTTTTGCACTCTCTCTCTGCAGTATAACATCTCTTGATTCCTTCTAGGCTGGAGAGATCTCTAGGTTACCAAAAGTTAAGAGATGTTGTTCTGCAGGTAGAAGATAATTCAATGTTTTGGTCAATTTATCTAGAACAAACAACAGATAATACAAATGATGTAATAAGTGCTATTTTCAGTGGCACCTAGCCCTCTCCTTAGGAGAGCCACCCACTCACCCGTATGTAAAACAAATGCTTATATATTTAGTGCATTATTAGTTCTTTCAAAACTCTCTTTATATAGAAGTCTGCTAAACAAGCACCTGCTTTTTTATGCACAGAAACTTTAGTACATACCAGCACACATCTCCACCAGGTCACCACATCTATGTGTCCTTATATTCACCTCTATAGTAAATGTGAAGAGGGCAAACAGTTTTTGAGTGCTAATGTACTGGACATTCTCCTGGCACTCAAAGGGATAAAGGCTACTGATATCCAGCAGTATAGTCAAATATTTTAAAATTTTAGGTGACAAGGCTGGAGGAAAGAAGACAGTGTATCAAATATGAAGCTGTTCACTGCCATCAGTGATCGATTTCTTAGGGTATTCACCAATGATCAGTTTCTCTGCCTTGTGTACACAGTACAGAAAAATACAATGAAAGCCTGATGTCAATTCTGTCTGATGATATACATGTATACATACAGCATATGTGTTTGTTTGCACCAGGCTGGAATCTGCAGATCTATCTGGCTATCACTCATTGATGAATAAGGAATGGTCAGATTCTATCTGATCACTTCTGAATATGCTAATGCCTAATGTGTAGTTGTGTAATAGAAGCATTTTGGGACAACCAATTACCCTAAATTCAGTGACAGACTTCTTGGGTAAACCATTGGAAGGGTATCCAAAATCAAATAAACTAATCAACCTAATTTGTAAATCAGCATGGATATATATTGTATCTGAATGGAAGCCTAAAAGATTCAGTGCTAAATTGTCATAGGCTAAATAAAATCTGAATGCATCACTGTTAAATAATTAGGCAATATTAACACTACTGCCTCTTTAAACCCCCAAGTCTTAACATGAGAAAAACTATTAATAGCCACTATGAATCAGATTGTGTTTTACTATGAAGGATACATTGAGATTTCTCTTGTTTTATACATAAATTAAAAAAAAAAGTTTTTTGTATAAAGTTACATTTTTTTAACTACAAAGAAGCATTTTTTTTAGATTTTAGACTGGGAGAAGATCCAATATTTTCTGGTAGGTTAATCCAGGCTCCAGAGCTCTGTTTTGGTTCTCTAAAATAAATCTTTAATTAGGGCTTGAGATTTTGTCCAGAGGCACACTTGCATCTTTGTTTCAGGACTCAATGACCCAAAACTCGTCCCACCTAAGCTTTCCTTCCTAAGAAGTGGCAGTATTTTGGAGGCCTGCAAAAAGAATTATGTCTTCCTCCATGAACATTATATACAGCACTGATTTATGACTGATTTTGGAAAACAAATCTACACATGATTTTTTCTTACTGGCCATTAGGATTTTCTAACACTAACATTTATATATGTTAGTATTCCTTTAAATGCAAGGTATTGTACTTTAACTGTGCCTGTTTTTTTATTTTTTTTTTATAAATAAGAAGGTGCTGAAATAGATCTCCAATATCAAATTTCTTAAAAAAAAAAAAAAAAAAAACTTCAAGCTTTACAAAGTCTACAAACAACTGTGGGTTCTCACTTTAATTTGGAAAATTAAATGTATAAGCTAATGTGAGCTACAGCTGTGAGTTTTCTGTTTCTTTTGCCTTTGTGAACAAAAGGCCTACCCACCACATGACTAGCATAGCATAAAATAGTATGGTTATTTCAAAACTGTTTGGAGTCATTGGACTTCTGTAAGCAGGATTGATCTAAAAAGTGTATGTAAATTATTTTGCATTTAAAAAGCCAAGTTGTCTACATATAATAATTTCTCTTAAAGTGAAAAGTGTTGTTTGACCCCTTAAGGACCAGACAGTTGTGTAACACATTTCAAAGCAATGAGTTGCACATGCTTCTGGTCCTTGAAGGGTTAACAAAAGGACTTTCCTAGGTGTCTTTCTTAGAGCAGTCAGGTATATCTAAATACTTGCTTTTGCATTATAATTTTACTAGTTTAAAGGGATAGTAATACTTCGTTTTATCTTTATTTTATTTTGTAGGCATTAAAAAAACATGAAGAACGATATAAGTCTTATCTCTCAAACCTTTATGGTTTAAGAGATATTCACAAGCAAAGTATCCTCCCCCCCTGTTCAGCTAGATCAGAAGGGAGGTGCCCAGGTAGACTGCAGAGAGGGACAATCTTCAATTAAGATAAGAGAAAAAGCTGAAAAACTTGTCAAGGGGGGCAGGGCTTTCATTGTTCTCATAGGAAGAAGATTGTCCCTGCTGTTATCTGTCTGGTCTTACAACCAGATTCACATCTGAGAAGAGATGGCTTACACTAGGAAAAAGGGGCGGGAGGGGAAAATTTGCTTGTGAATATCTCTTAAACCATAAAGGTTTGAGAGATAAGACTTATATAATTCTTCATGTTTTTTAATGCCTACAAAATAAAATAAAGTTAAAATGAAGTATTACTATCCCTTTAAAAGCCCTTGTACATGGGCCACAGTGCTTCCCAGCAGCCTCAGCTGGTGCCCGGAGCCTCTCTGCTCACCAAGCAGTCCCAGGAAGGTGCACAGAGAGCACTCCGGTAGTCTCTACTTAGCATGACTGCAGCACGCACAGTCTCTGCTACGCATGATGGCTTCTGATAAACATCCTAGCAAATTATTATATAGGATTATAGCATACTAGTTGAAGAGCCCATTACACGGGCCACAGTGCCACAGCCAGCTGGTCGCGGTGCAGTCATGCTCAGTAGAGACTGCCCACGGCGCGAGCGATACAGAGCAGGACGCTCCTTTGGAGCGCCCCGCTCTGTATCAGCTGTGGCGATGGCAGTCTCTACTGTGCATGACAGCAGCACGCGCAGCAGTGTCTATTGCGCATGACGCATCGTTATACATGATTTAGCGAATTATTATATAGGATTGTGTTAATTCAATCTGTTTCTGTCTAGTGTCTGTTATGAGGAAATTAGAAATGGAGATAAGTACATACAAGCAACTGCAGATATTATGCACTCTCTCTCTCTCTCTCTCTCTCTCTCATTCTAAAGGTCTAAGGGAACATTTTTAGAAGCTCTATACAGCTTGAAAAATAATCATGCAATCTGTTTAATTATCTGGTTGTGCCTGATCACAGCAGGGCAGACCTCCCACATGTTTCTTGCTGTGAAAAAATGAGATTTAGTTTAAGGGTTAAACTTCTTACTTTAATATCTGAAGAAGCTTAGAAAAATGAATACAAATATGCAAATAGCTTTTAGATGGAAAACAATTGGAAGCAATGGGTCTTATGGTAAGAATATAATGTGCATGTAGTGTATATCCCATTCATAGGTACAATAAAGCTCTTCTATGTTGAGCTTGCTATTCTGAAGATTCAAACAAAATACTCAAATGTCAAAACCAATCACCATTAGAAAAAAAGTATCTTTACTATACAACACAGAGAAAATAGATTTCTTGGAGGGGTAGAGAGCAACACAAATCTATTTTTACCCCTTGAGGCTCTTAGAAGTGCTCAGAGAATTTTTTGCAATGCATTACTTCCCCCTATGGTGTTCAAATTGTTCATAGATGTGAGGTTGTTGGTGTATCCTGGAGCGGGAAATATTATATAAGGCCTTGTTTACGTGGATAATATTAACCTTTAGAGTGCCAGAGGGATACCCACCGCATTGCTTTGCACTGGGTAGATGAGGCTGCTCATATGCCGTATATGCTTGAATATACCGCAAGGGTTTTTCATGCATTTTACACACAAGAAAATGACCTTACCTTGTCGCATTATGTTCGGGATGCCCATTGGATTGGTTGAAGATCCAGTCCAGCAAGCAGCCTGGTGCATGTGCCTCCCTTCCTCTACCTTATAATGGTTCCAGTTGGCAGCCTTGCAGAAGGGTTGAACAGCAGGCCACGTTTTTAAATTCCCTGGCATCATGCCAAAATCCTTCTTCATTTCCAGGTCCTGTCAGGACCTTCTATGAATGTGCTTATGTGGTATGGTGCAGAAGTGACACATCCCATCTGGTCTGAGTCATGAAAGGACCTGAAAATTACATGGGATTTGGGCATAGAGGCAGGTGGCAGATTTAAATTTGTTGCCCACTGCTCCGCAAAACTGCCACTTGGAATCATATCCTGTAGAGGGAGTGAGGAAAGGAGACAGGAGGCATGAAATAAGATAAGATGAAGGGAGGGTGAGAGAGATCAAGTGAGGGGTAGTCATACAGGGTCACTCATATTCAGCATTTTTCTTTTTTCAAGAACCTATCATAAAAAGTTGGAATGTCGTCTTATATATAGGAGAAAATACGGTATCAATACATGTCACAGGCTGACACTGCTTGCTGTAAATTTTCTCCAATAACACATTAATGTACCTACAAACTTGCAGCACGGGTGTCAATGGAATCGCTCAAATATCAAAGGTATTCATTTTTTCTATGTGCTTTTGTTGCTGCTGTTTATTTCTAAGGTCTTTTTTTACACAGGTGACTTGGCTGCCCTCCATTTTAGAACATTCCAAACTATCCATGTTTTCTTACCTCTGATGTCCTGCATTTCTCCAATGATCTTCTCGTGTGGGGTTCGTTGCAAAGGTGTATTACAAGGCTATCCTAAGTGGGTGTCGGCCATATATTATTCAGTCAGCCTGTGAGTGTTGTAACTGAACACCATCGCCACTTGCCATGTTAGCAAGCGGCACAGTGGCCTATATGCTTCACTAAAGGTCTGTCATGCTGAAATCTGAAAGAGCACATGCATAAGCTATTTTATAAGAGTGTATTTAGCTCAGTGTTAATAATATTGCATTAATCATCCAAATGAAATAGATGTTGAGGAAGAAAACTTGCTACAAAATTATTTGTAAAATATAGTAAAAAAGCACATCTTTGTTCATGCAATTTCATCTTAAAAGAAATAACCTGTGTGAACATAGCGTAGGGTTAGAACCTTCTACTTGTGGAAAGCTAAAGTAAAACAAGGAACTGACAGTTCAATTTCATACCCACTAAAAGTCCTATATTTCCAAGGACAATCCACAATTTTGGCTTTCTGTCTCTGTGTTCTTCATGAACTAAATTTCACTGACAGATTTATTACAAAAAATCAGAATAAGCATCTACAAGAGCTATTTTCCTTTGAGCCTTTGGATGCTAGTAGAGCTCTATAGCATTCAATTAGCCGAATAAAGTTATTTGTCCAGAAAGAAATGTATTCAATTTGAGCTCTCTGAATGCTCACCTCTGCATCCTTTATAAACATTAAGGTTTTATTATGAAAAAAGAAAAATGTTATAAGGCTTTTCCTGCAGAGTAAAACAAAGGAATGCCATGGCTGAGAAAAGCATAATTCAAAGATTTAATTTTAAATCAATTATTAAGATTAGTACCAACTAGAGTCTAAAGGACATTTTTTCCTATTGCTTTTTGTAGAAGAGTTAGGGGGTTATGCAAGAAGGAGTGCTAAAAAGGTGATAAAGAAGAGATAATGTCTCCAGTTATCTCTCCTTTATCACTAAGATGCACTAAGACATGATAAAGAGGTGATTAAGTAGAGATGACTTCTCCAATTATATCACTTCTCCAATTTCTGTGTTATACTATGGAGCCTAAGCACTAAGATTACTGAAGTGGGAGAAATCTTAGTGCATAGAGTCTATAGGATAACATGCAAACTAGACAAGTGTATCTTTGTAAGTCCTCGGAATCTGTAGATGAGCTGTACCCAGATGTTCCCCTCTTCTTCTGGGGATGATATATACCCAGTCACCGTGTAACACTGCCGATAGTTCTTACAGTCTCCAAACCAATATGGACGTGTCAGCTTTCCAGCTGGAGAAGTGATATCAGTTTAGAAGTCATCTCCACTTTATCATCTCTTTATCACGTCTTATCACTTCTTTATCACGCCTAGCGCCTCTTCCCCCTTGATTCTTAGATGTCATTGCTCAATATAAAGTAAAAAGTCAGTTCCACCTACTGAGCACTGTAGAAAAGTTTAAGTTATTGAGATGAAATAGCTTTTGAAAGAAGCATTTCCCAGTGGTGATTGTAAAATTGTTATCTCTACAGGAAAAGCCCTACAATTTACATGAGTGCCAGAGTGCCACTGCCTGTACATTTTTTAATCCTTAGAATGCCAGTGGGTTATGCAGTGAATTGTAAAGTATTGCTTTCAACACAACTGTGGCACATAGACATATATATATAGTCCGTTGTAATCTGTTGTAGAGCCGGCACTCTACTGCTCACACACACAGGCACACACACACATATATATATATATATAATAGATCACAGCAGCACACTCAGGACTTACAAATAAATAAATAAATCATTTTAATGTCAATGTTTCAGCCATACAATATGGTCTTTCTCAAGTATGTATATATATATATATATATATATATATATATATATATATATATATATATAAATGGCACATGGCATTGCCTGTATGATTGGGCACATTATGCACTCTGGGTACTCGCTAGACCACTGCAGTGGTGAGTCTTGCTGCAGAGATTTTCACAGGAGTGGGCCGGAGGGCTTTATCCCCTGGCCACTCCTGTAAAAATTGACATCCTTTAGCTGCCTGCTGATGATCTGCTGAGAACCAGAAACATAATTTTTATTCATAAATATATTTATATACATACATACAGAATATACACATACATATATATATATATAAAGTGTATATATATATATATATATATATATATACACACACACTTTGTTGAACATGGTCATTAACTAAGAATGTCTTGAAAAAGTTATTTTCCAGGCACTCTATATACTTTTTCTTTCATAACAAGTCTTACAGTTACTTGCCAATTAATGACAGAATAGCAAGGTCCCAGCACCCAGGATAGAACTCTTTAAGCACTAATCTGCTGCAAGCTATGCTTGGACCGGTGTTGTAAAAAGAGAGGATGATTAACTGTGAGAGGAGAAAATCTCTCCAGAAAAGCCGGGATTAATTATTTATGTTTTGACAACTTTATATGCCTTGAACGAAGCATTCCACTACCCCATATCCCAGATGAACCCAATCCTACCACCCGAGCATGTAATTGCATTAACCTTTCGACACAACAAGCTGAGATTTCCTTGTGAACTGCAATCAATAGTCCAGAGATGCCAGCTATTTAATGGGTTACACTTCACTTCAAGGCATAATTAGCTCTTCCACTCCTATGGGGATTTGTCTCGGTCCTTACTCCTATAACTGACACAAGGACCTGTAGATATATTTAACACTGTTTTATATTCACAAGGCAGTTAGCAATATACACCAAGATATTGGAGCAAGTCTGAGAAAAAAACAGCTGCACTGTGAAGCAGAGGTTAAAATCCTCATTTAAATCTACAGTATTTCTGGGATTTTTCTATTTTTTTCCCTAAATTGCAATTGCCTTGCACCAGAATTATAGTACTTCACTGTTATTTTGTGCATAAGGTCAGGTGGATCTAATTCACAAAAGAAATGATGAGCAATTCTGGAACCCACCATCTGCACCAAAAGGAACAATAAAACCTCCCATATAATACAAGGGCAGGGCTGGTGCAAGGGCACAGGGCATCCTAGGATCCCCCCTCCCAATAACCCCTGTTACCCCTCTTCACCCGTTAAATGCCAGAGGTAAGAATGCATACACATTGTACAATAACAATTATCTTTACCCAGTGGCTGGCTGTGTTCAACAGCTGGAGTACCATAACTGGGAACCCACCGGATCTACCTGGAAATATGTGTTTTTTATCGTTAATTACTTGGTGACCAGGGACAGAGGCTGATTCTGTGGCTTTGGTGAGTTTCCAGTGTAACTCCTCCCATTTCTCCACTTCATTCTCATTACTTCCTGGCCCACCCACTTCCCACCCGTTCTTTCAGTCAAACCTCACCCTTTCTTCTCTCAATCCTACCCATCCAATTAAGCCCCACCCAGGATTCACATCAAGATACTCCGATTCCCATCCCATGAGCCCTCACCAGGGACTCCAAAGAAGAAAGTTCCCAGGTATATTAAGTACCTGTCAGTGCTCACAACTCGGCCATAAGAAACTTTATCGTGTACCAGCACTTAACACCACCCTATAGCAGGTGTAAGAAAAAGAAAGACTTTTCCCTCTGTGTCCTGATAATTAATAGAATTAGTAGAGTAACAGTGCACCCAAATATCCAATACGCTCTCTCGCTACCCTCCCCCCGGCACAAGCAACACAAAGTTGACATTTTCTGATATAAAAAGCTATGTTCACAGTTACTACAGGTGTTAGGTGGGGCAGTGAGCAGAAGCAGTCCTTGGTGAATGTCTAGTCTTTCGTACCCATCATGGTATCCGCTGATCTATAGAAACTACCCTGCTGCTAACCCCTTAATCTACCACCCTCCATACGATCCAACATTTCAAATGGCCAACGAGGGACATTTGTTTTAGGTGGTGTTGCTGGAAGCGTATTCCATGACCCATTGACAGTTCTTTGTTTAACTTGATTTAGAGTAAGACCAAAAGATTTTATTTACACAGACTAATTTTTAAACACATTTACTGAAGTTTAAACACTAATGTGAGTTTATTTGCAATGGAGCAATGTGATGCACTTATATATACACCACACAGTCTGATCTCCTAAAAAGAGGGACATCAGGGTGGGAAAAAGGGACAGACAGATTTAGGTCTCAAAAAAGGACTTTCCCTCCTAAAGAGGGACATTTGGGGGTAGGGGTGGGCAAAAGCTCACGCTGTGTTCCCGAGAGAAATCCCGTGAAAATCACGTTGTCTGCTTTTTCGTGGGAAAAAAGCTTTAAAACCAGTGATTAAAATCTTCAAATTTTTCTCCCATTGGCCAAAATTCTTCGCCATTTTTTCAATGGCTAGAAAGCTTCCTTCCATTGATATATGCGTTTTTCACCTTTTCACTATAAAAATGTGATGTATTCCAGGAAATGAAACACAATAAAGCAGTTATAGAGCGAGGTAGACATGCTGTGCTGTTCTGCTGTGATCTTTTTGAAAAATTGAGTCAGGAGAGGCCCATACTGACTGCTATCAGTCATAAAGAAGAACCCTTATGTGTCCACTCAGTCTGAGGAGGAGCACTACAGAACCAATGCTGTCCAGTCCCCCTAAATCA
This sequence comes from Rhinophrynus dorsalis, assembly GCA_037306005.1. Lineage (NCBI taxonomy): Eukaryota > Metazoa > Chordata > Amphibia > Anura > Rhinophrynidae > Rhinophrynus > Rhinophrynus dorsalis. The sequence goes on along the minus strand of CM074720.1, from coordinate 447,537,944 downwards.
CCCCTAGGGATTTTGGGGAAGTTAATGGGAAGGGAGGAAGAAAAGGGTAGTAGTGAGAGCAAGACAGGTAGTGTGACCACATTTCAGTTCTGCCATTAATGGACACTGTGAAGACGAGTGCATCACAGAATTCTAAACATGAGAGGGAGAACTGCCCATTGACTGCTGTGACAGACTGATACCGTAGACTAATATTACACTACAACAAATATGCACTGTCGGCCCTGTTTGATGCCAGGATCCAGGCTCATTTCTCTCTCTTGTGTTTAGAGCTCTGTCTGGAAGCCATTTTCTTGTAGCCCAGGCATCACTTCCTATCACAGTAGGCAATGGACAGTTCTTATAGTGTTTAGGCCTCTGTGCTCTGGACTCTTCATTCAGGGACTTTGTATTGTCCCTGAAATAGGTTACCCGGGACATGGGACACACATTTAAAATCAGGTCAATCTGGAATATGTGGTCACCCTAAGGAAAGGTCATCTGCCTGTGCCTGCTGCCAGAAGTGCTGCCCCTGCTGCCACCATTGCTGTACTTGCTGCTAGACGTGCTGCCCCTGCTTCCACTAGTGCTGTACCTACTGACAGACGTTCAGCCCCTGCTACTGCTACCAACATTGCTGTGCCTGCTATCAGAAGTGCTGCCCCAACTGCCACTAGTGCTGTGCCTGCTGTCAAACATGCTGCCCCTATGCCATCTTGCCATCCCCAAGCAGTACTGCCATTGCTAGTGCTACTACTACCAAGAAGGTCCAGCAGTTTGTTAGTGTTAGGAGTGAAGGAGGGGGTAATCAACATCCTCATATTAATAGTGACTATGAGGAGGAAGACTCTGGAGCTGAACTTGATGTGGTTGGCATTAGTATTTAGTAGCAGTAATGGTGAAGCAGGCGGTGGGACTAGTGTTAGGTGAGTGGTAGGGGAAGGATTTGAGAGCATCCAGACTAGCGGTCAAGGGAACCCACACTATTCCTCTGGCCTTGGGATTCCCCTTCCCTTCACTACAGTGTCCAAGTGGAACATGATCCTGAAGATGCCAGAACTGTTGGTGGATAGTAGGCGCAGAAATCAAAATACCACCACAACCACAAGGAGCACAGATCAGCTGCCTGTGCCTGATGCTACTTCTGCCAGTCTGCCTTCTTCAAGTTACCAAGAAATGGCAAGTATGACATTAGGGGACCCTCTGTCACATCCCTTGTCACCTCCTCAAAGCAGCAGTGAAATGTCTGTTATAGAGCAGCAGCAGCATGTAGGGACTAGTGGTTATGATGCTTGAGAAGCTGGGGTGGAAGAGACATTGATGGCCTTTTTAGCAGAGACTGAGAAGGAATGAGAGACAGGAATGAGGATGTGCATAATCTCCTGCTACTGCTGAGTTGCAAGGGCAGCAGGATGCTGAGGAGCAATCTAGTGGGCCACAGACCATCATGGATACAGTGGCAATGGGGTCAACAACTGATGCAGGACTAAGACAGGTTCCACTTAACAGCAGCAGCAGCAATACTCCTGGTCCTAGTTGAAGTGCTGATTCTGAGGCAGTAGCAGCAACAGTAGCAGCATCATCTGCTTCCACAGACAGTGAAGGGGAATGTGGCGGACAAGTAGAAAGAGGCCATTCTTCTCCACTTGTTCCCTATCCCCTGAAGTCATGGGTGTGGGACTATTTTTGTCTTAGGGCAGACACAGTGCAGTCATCACCAACGGCACTGTGCACATTTGAGACAATTCATTGAAAAGGGGATAGGAGGGAACACATCTTGGCACAACCGCCCTGATAACACACATGAAACACAGACATTGTGACATTTATGTCAAACATGTTAAAGCCAAACACCCACCACAGAAATCAAGCACCACTGTTGCTGTACCCCCTGACTCTCCAGAAAAGCAACAAGAGGCGAGGCGGAGATCAAAGAGGAGGAAGAAAAGAAAAACTCAGGCAGAAACTAGAAGTTCCCTGACAAAACAACTAGCTCATCATCACCTTCTTCCTCTAGGGTAACTACATCTTCTGCCAATCCATCTTGTTCATAGTTACCTCCCCCACCAAATGATAGCCACTCTGTTGATGTTAAGATGTTTCAATTCATGTCCACCCATTGCACACTGTGTAGTGCACTGACCAGACATGGCAGTGTGGTGAAGGAGAATCGCAAGCAGGGCATCAAGCAGCATCTGAGTAGATTCCATCCCGCAGAATATGCTAAGATGGCGGCAGGGAGGGTTCATCTTTACTATTAAACTTTCAGTTGTCAAGTGTCCTTAGTGGGGTGTGGACAAGGGGTATAGTGAAAGAGGCAGTTCTTGGGTTCTGGCGTTTTGGTGTTTGGATACAGTTGTGCCCCCAGATGTTATTTATCAAACACACTGTGCACATTGCAGTTGCTGATGAGAGGTACAGTTCCTGCTCTCAAGGGAAAAATGTATATCTTAATAATAACACACCCATAATTTTGAAGGAGGGGCAGGTGGAGAAGTATTATTGGCCAACTTCTTCTTTTCTCCATATATAGTGGGGGCTACTTATTCTGACTGCTGCTGTCTCAGGAGCATCACTGGAGCTAGCTGTGGCAAGTGGAACCTTCAGCATCCATCACCCATGTTACTGCTGTTGTTGAACCCATTCCCTTTCATCTGCGTTATCATCTTGTTGCTCGAAGAACTCAGAAGCAAGAACAGCAGTTGCAAATTCCACAATTATGGACTCAGGAGGACATTTGTCAATGGTCCGGGCATTTGTTTTTTCAGGGCTTATGCTTTAAAAAAATACAAAAAAACTAGATAAATAAATAAAAAAACATAGTCCTACAAAAAAAATAAATAAAAATTGGGGTTTATTTCTACCAAGCCTAAGTCCAGCAAACCAGTGTTCCCTTAGGGTTTGTGCCAAACAAGCTTAAGTCCTCCAAATCAATGTTTCTTCAAATCATCCTCTACAAAATACTCTATCAATTCAAGTATCAGTTCACCACAGTGACAGCTTATGTCAGGGGGTCCCTGTCTCTATCACTTTACATACAAATTTCTTATTTTATTTATTTATTAACTATCCCCCCAATACCATTCAAGAAACCCCCAAAAACAAATTCCATACTCAACTGATTCATTCCCCAGACTCCACCCACCAACACAGGTACCCTCCTCAGACCCCTTTTATACCATGTTTATTTAGGATTTATTTTTTTTATTAACTGTCCCAGTAAACAACCGCCCCCCCCAAAAAAAAATTCCCTACTGCGCATGACTGCATTGGACAAACATACATCTGGCCTTTTATATTATAGGATGCGGACAACGCGCACAGAGGGACAATCTTCATTCAGATATAAAGGAAACTCTGCACCCCTTGGTGAAGAAGTGCAGGCTTTTCCTTATGCTCAACGAAGATTGTTCCTCTCTGCGCTCCATCCAGCCGGCAGAAAGAGGCAGCGTAGCTCAGGGGAAAGGGGAGGGAGGGGAATCCTGTAAATTTCTATTGAACTACAACACAGAGCACATTAACATAAAGTGTTACAGGATCCTCTTTATAGGAGGATCAGTTGGAGCTATGCTGGTTTCAAGGTATTACTAACCCTTTAAAGTCTATGTGGAAAACTGGAGACAAAACCAGTGATAATGTTATCACCTGCAATGTACAGTACAATTGATGCTTTTATTGACTTTAAAGAGAAGACCACTTATGTCTCTTTATCAGGCATGTTTTAGGATGACAGCTCAATACATAAAAAACATTACAAAGATTACACAGCAGATATTCACCACACATTCATGACAGTGGGAAATAAAAGTTTATGAATACTTTGGATTCCATTGCAGGTAACAATCTTATCACCAGTGTCTCTCTAGATTACTCCAGCCTATATATATGAGGTATGCAGTACTCGTGCCCCACCCCTGCACTTGCCCATCCTGGATAATCATAGAAGCTGGTTGGGATGGCTTGGGGGGCATATTATGCCTTTACCCCCCCCCCCCGCAAACATTTCTGACTCATGCTCATTTTATAACATGTCTGGGGGGGGATATTATGCCTTTACCCCCCACCCTGGAAACATTTGTGACTCATGCTCATTTTATAACATGCCTGGCTAAGAGATCTAACTTGTCTTGAAAGCTTTCAATTTTTTTTTTACAAACTTTTTACTAATTAATTGCTGGATTTTTCTTAACCTTTTGGCACTCAGAGGGTTAAAATAATTACAATCACTATGAATTGATCTTCACCATTGTTTTTGATTTTCCATTTTTTTAAAAAAAAGTGGTATTTCATTCTTAGCCCTCTAATTGCGGGAGGGCTATGTGATGCATTGCAATAATTTGCACACCAGTCCAGTATTCAAAGCGTTAAAGAAGTCAGGAAGTATAAATAATGATCTGACTATGCAAAGATAATTTTCAAATGCTGAAAGTGAAACACTTCTGACTCATGCCCATTTTATATCATGCCTGGAGAAGAGATCTAAGTTGTCTTGAAAGCTTGCACTCTAAATCTACTCGGTTAACCAATAAAGGTATCACTCTATAGCCTCCTACCTTATCCAGGTCTTAACCCTTTGTGTGCCAAAAAGGTATCCAACACAGTGCGTTGTAATGCGTTGGCTACCTCTGGCACTCAAAGGGTTAAACAATAACATCCTTTACATATATCCCTGCAATAGAGTCTAGGCCATTCAGTATTGTGGTATTAGTCGAGCGCAAACAAATTCCTATTATACTACAAAAATATAAATTACCCCGAAGGACGCCTGGATACCTTGGTGTCAATTAAAGAGTTAAATTGATGATGATGAGGAATATTATTAATTTTCTAGCAATATTTACTCGTTTCCTGCCAATAGAAACCGTTTTAGCTGCCAATAACTCACATATTTATTTTCTTCTTCATAAAAATTAAAAAACAAAAATGAATAGATATTACAGAACAATAGTTTGCTGTAGTCCAAACAAATCCTATATAATATTTCACTAGGATGTTTGTCAGAAGCCGTCATGCACAGTAGAGACTGTCCCAACCCACATAATGCTGGGAGTTATGTGCTAGAAGCATTCTGTGCTTTCAGGCAGTCTCTAAAGTGCATGACTGCATCGGCAGCAGGACACAGAGCAGGACTGGCCTCTTAACCCTTTGAGTGCCAGAGGGGTACAATGCGTTGCGTACCCCTCTGACACTCAAAGAGTTAAAATCACCCAGACCTTGGCCCGTGTACACTGGCTTTTACACTACTAATATAAATCAGAAATATGAAAGCTGGGACCCTTTGAATACGTTATCCCTTTGAGTGCCAGAGGGGTGCGCAATGCATTGCTTAGCAATACGTTGTGCACCACTCCGTTGCTGAAAGGGTTAAAATAACAAGAACTGTTTGAATGATAGATGGGGGGCAGTGCATTGCACTACAAGGCGTTGAGCATCTATCCAGCTCTGAAAGGGTTACTATCCAAAGCAGATTTCTCTATTTTTGCAGTCCAAAATATCTGTTACATACCCAGAAGTGTGTGCATAGTAAATTCTAGTAACAAAACACCAAACACCTGCTTACATCTCAATACAGTGTATTACAGAGGTAGATTAAATGTGGTAATATGAATAAACATCCCAGGAAATTAATATTTGTATAAAGCATAAGGCGATCTGCATTTATTTTTACATACAGGACACAGGAATAACTATGCAAAAGCCTTTCTCATTTGTTTTATAGGGTACATAGTGGTATGATTAATGCACCTGGAGGTTTGTTAACCTCTTGAGTCTCATGGAAACATCCAACTAAATACAATGAGGTATTTCCTGTAAATCGTAAATTTTATTAAGCAGGTACCTCATATCTTTCTGCTTCAGTATGTTTAATCCCTCAGTCGCAATGAAGTGAATGTACAATACTCCAGAGCAGCCTCCAACTGCAGTCACCCCACTTCATGGTATGCAGTAAATAATTGCTCTAGTGTATACTGGCAACTCCAGTAGCTGAGTTTCAGGGAATACACTACAGCAGTGATTGCTCTAGTGCAATCCATGAGTATACCCTACAGTGCATGATTGCTTCTGAGCATACTGGCAACTCCAGCGTTGCATTCAATGTTATACTCAACAGTGCATGATTGCTCTAGTGCATTCTGTCAATACCGTGCATGATTGCTCCAGTGCATACTGGCATCTCCAGTGTCTGCATTCCATGGTATACCCTAGAGTACATGATTGCTGTAGTGCATACTGGCAACTTCTGTGTTTAGACCCCAGGGTATACACTACAGCATGGTTGCCCTAGTGTATACTAACAACCCCAGTGTTTGCCATCCAGGTTATACCCTACAATGCATGATTCTCTAGTATATACTGGCAACAGGTTATACCCTACTGAGTGTGACTGCTGTAGTGCATACTGGCAACTCCAGTGGCTGTACCACAGTGTATACCTTACAGCGTGTGGTTGCTCTAGTGAACGCTGTCAGACACATCATCACACTGTTGCTGCAACTTTGTTAGCAGAAATCCTCTTAAGCTTGTCCCATAACTTGTGCAGAAAAATGTGTAAAACTACTCTCTATGCCTTATTTTTACACACAGTCAAACAACAAACAAAGAACAAAGGAAAACCCTACAATGCCCTCCTCCTGGTGCAAGCAGCATTGAGGGGAGAATATTTGGAATAAGTATTTTAGTAAATTGACCTTCTACAGGGATCATACAATCCATCACAACTCCCTCTTAGTATGTTCTAACAACTCATATATGCAAAAGGTTTCTTTGTATTGTTGTTGGTTTTTTACATAGGCTACAGGAAGACGTTTCCTTTTGCTCTCCTTCTCCTTTGCTCTCCTTCACTCCCTTCTGGCAATCCATAAGTTATAGTTCTTTCACCACCAGTCTGACTCTCTGCTTTATAGTGATGAGGAATATGTTGGTGCACCGTGCAATATAATTAAATTGTAATATAAATATATAACATTTAAATCTTGTAACCCGTCCTTTAATAAATGTAACTTATGATAAGACAAGTAAACTGCAGGGATGCTTACCAGCTGCAGTGGCACTACAGCTCCCATTGTCCTCATCCAGCCAACAGCTAACTGAGAATGAGGAACGTTGTAGTACAAAAATGTCTGGAGTAGGCTGGGTGAGTTTTAATGGTAGTTGTAGTCCAACAACTGCTGGTGAGTGTAACATTTTTCTCACCTCTGCTCTAAGGCAGTAAATGGTTTCTTTGCAGTCATGCAGTTTGAATCATTATAAACATTAAATGGTTGAGGTGTCAACTGTAGTTATGGAGAATTCCTGTTTATCTTGAGTAATGTTTAGCCTGATATGAGTATCAGGAAATAATTGTTATACCAAGAATCTGGAGCAATTCTGGGGCAAATGAACTACACCAAAGGGGTCACACAAAGATCACACCACGATATCCTCTGATTTAAATGGGGCTTTTAACCATGTGAGTGCAGAGGGGTATGCAACACATTGAAATGCATACCCCTCTGGCAATCAAAGTAGGTCTACCATATTGATCATATTTTCAGGTGACAACCTCTTTTTGTGGGCATAATAGTCTGTGCTGCTGGAATGCTAACCCTTTGAGTGACAGATGTGTATCCCACACATTGCAAACCCATCTGGCTCTCAGGTGGTTAAAGTATGCTGTAAATGTCTTCGGCTTCCCTGTATTAGAGAAATGGGGAACTATATTTTATATTTCTCCATTGCATACTCTGTTGTGATAAAAGTAATAATAGTAATGTAATATCTTTACTTTCACCTAGAGCTACCAATTTGTACACATCATTTTTAAAGCACATAGTATACTTGCCCCATTGTTCTTAATATGTGTGTTTTTTTGTGCCTGAGGCACAGAGAAAGAGACTTGCCTAAGGTCACAAGGAGTGGTTAATGCTGGGAATTAAACCATGTTTTCAAAGCTTCCCATTCAGTATTTTGGTTTCAAAAACAGTTAATTAACCAACTCAGCCACTCCCCCCCCCCCCCCATGCTTAATACAACGTGCAGCTATATTTCTGCAGGGATAACTGAGCCCTGTGAGTGAGTTAGGGTGACTTGTTAGACACACCCTCAAATGGTAAGCACTTTGGATCAGAGAGCTTCCTGTTGGGAATTAGTGCCAGTTGTGGTTGACAATTGTACTGCAATGCATTGCTCACCAAGCCTTTATCAAATGGCTAATCCAGTTGATACACAGAAGAGTCCTTTATTTGGAAAATGTAGATATGGTAAGTCTACTTTTAACCCTTGGTCCATGCTCTGGCACTGAAAGGGTTAACCACTTGAATGTTAAAGACTTCTCCAATGTTTTAAACTGGAATGCATTGCTGACTACTGTATCATTCAAGGGGGGAGATTCACTAAGTGGTGATAAAGAGGTGATAAAGCGGAGATGACTTCTCCAGTTTATTACTTCTCCAATTACTATGTTAGTCTATAGAGCATATGCACTAATTTCCAAAGGTGAAGAAATCTTAGTGCATTGGCTCCATAGAATAACATCGGAATCTGGGAAGTGATATCACTGGAGAGATCATCTCTACATTATCACCTCATTATCACCACTTAGTGAATCTCCCCCAGGGGGTTTAAAGCCCCATTGAAATCAATAAGGATTTTGGGGACCTTTATTTGTACCAGATATTCAGAATTTATGTGTCTGGAAATTGCACGTTAGTAGGATAAATGGAAATATTTTGCAGATTTCTGTCAAAAAGGACACTAACGCGATACGGTGAAGCCCTTTCACTTAGCTCTCTCGTAAATGCATCCATTTCTCCTCCAACACCTATTTAAAGCTCCTTTTAGATTATGTAGCCTGACCCTTACACATCCATGTAGTCTTTTCTTCTACCCCCCACCCCAATTTTACTCCAAAAGATTGATATGTTTCTCTCTGCTGGAGTCTGCGGTAATCTCTGATTCTTTCTGTCAACCAATTTAATCCATCTCTGGGGCCAAGAATGAGAGGTAACAAAGAGATAAGTGAGCCAGGGCTAAGAGCAGCAGGATCAGTGAGAGACAAAGAACTGGCATTATCTAGTCTGCCCAGCAGCTGGTTTAAAGGGAAACTATCACCAGTTACTGAGATTGATGCATTTAGATGAGCTGGAGTAATTCTTCACTATAGGAGTTAAATAAAAAATCCAAAATTTCCATTTAGTCTAAAAGATTATTTAAACCCCTAAAATGCTAGCTAGATCTCCAACACTTTGTGAAACAATGCATTGGAGACCTTGCTAGCATTTAAAGGGTTAAACACCCCAGTTAAATCAATGGATTTTTTGTTTGACCCTACAGTGCATTTACTTTGTCCACCAATAGCTGCCGTTCAAATGGGAACAGTCTTAGCAACTAGTCACAGCAATACAGGACAAGGTGTTTTTGCATGGTAGGATACGTTTCATAATTGCAGCTCTCATGGGCCATTGCAAGGGTTCAGGCCCATTGATGATTAAGGTGAATTTGTAATAATACTCTAGGGTGCTCCAACAGCAATATTAATCCAGTTTACATAATTGAACTGTAAATTAATGGATTTTTTTGTAATGCTCCTTTAAAAATTATTGTTTGTTTTAAATTTCTTCCTGTTGTGATTAAAGGCTCTCACAGTTGCAATGTATGATAGGTCAGGTCACAACATTCATTTCAGCAATAGAAAACAATATAAATATTTTGTGCTAAAATCTCATAATAATTTTTACCTTCATAAAAGACTCATTTACTCCCTGCCTGTGCTTTCATCACAGCAGGGAATTACAGGAGCTTGCAAATAAGCACAATGTAGGTGCAAACTGCAAAAACATTACAGTATCGGGTCAATATACATGGTAATACAAGTTTATCAAGAATATGCCACCAAAATCTTGACCTAAAAGAGGTCCTCCTAGAGCAGTGATCTAGATGGAAGGCCCAAAGGTGGCTGGCTGGCATGAAGTCTTTGATCAGCAGGACTATTGGGCTGGATTCAAATGCAGGTGCTAATTTTATCTAATCTTTTATCTCCAGGTATCCCCATAGACTTCAATAGGAATTTTTTTTTTTATAAAACGGGAGGTAACATTTATCTCCTGCATTTGAATCCAGCCCATTCTCTGCACAATGTCTATTGGTTGAATAAATAAATGGGGAATTGTCAGTGGCTGTCTGACTGGTTAGTTCATATCTTCTAGGATGGTATACAGCTTCTGGGTTGGTCACTTCAGTTAGTAGAAACTGTAGGGCTGTGGCCAAATTTTATGACCCAGGAGTCTGTATAAAACAGAGGTCTCCAAGTAGCTGGCAAGCTACTGGCAGTGGTGTCTGTAGACATTTTTCCAGGGGGGGGGGGGGCAAAGCCATAATATGACCCCCAGGCCAGCCCATCTAGCCCCTTTATTTATATGGAGGGGGGTAATTGTAGGGAGGGGCAAGTGCCCCCCTTGCCCCCCCCCCCCCGGACGCTCATGGCTACTGGTAGGTCTTAGGCTACCAGTGAGCAGATCTCGCTACTCCAATCTGTTATCAAGCTGACTGGGCCACTGGAGACAAGTTCAGTGGTTGAAATCTGCTCCCTAATTGTCTGCAGCCAATCTGGGCATGGTTTTCATTCCCAGTAACCGGTAGACATTTAAAGAACTGATAGCAATGCCTCACAGCCATACCTGGGAACTTTTGAAATGAGCTCACCCTGAGATCTTTGAAATATTAACCCTTCACGCTCCCAAGAAAGTAGGTTTTCGTGCTATGTCAATGCGTGGTTTAAACTAGAGACCATCCAGTCAGTTCTAATGGAACCTATAACATGCTATACTTCGAAGATATCACTTTTTAAACACTCAAAAGGCAAGCAGGACTTCTGCCACTGGCTTTCAGGTAGAAATGTCAATAATTTGGATATTAAATAAGTAGTAAATTGTTGAAAATTAGACAGTAGGAAACACTGGACTCTCCCACCCTGAGAATTTGGCCCTTCATCCTGAGACCCTGAGATTTGGATCAAAACCCTGGGTTTTAGGGTCAAACCCTGAGAGTTCCCAGGTGTGCTCACAGCATGATTATGATCTTCCTGCCCCACACTACTTTTACATACTTTGATAACTACTTGCTTACAGATTAATCAACATGCTTTGTTAAGACAATTTATATACGGGGATATAACTACAGGCCCAACATCCAAGGAGGCCTGTACTGGTCTAAGGTCCACTAGTATTTAGTTTTGTCTTTGTAAAAAGTATGTTTGTGTTAGCAGGCCAAAAATATACTTCCACCAGAGTCCTCCAATGACTAGTTATGCCACTGGCTATATAGTAAGTGTTGTGTTTCAGTATGTCGTATCAAAGTGGGTGAGAGAATATGGGGCCACAGAGTGACTCCACATTCAACCCCCTCCCAACAAAATTTGTAGATTTTCTTAGTTAATTAATTGTTTTAAATAAGCATTCCAATAAATTTAAACAAACATAGTAATATGGGATATTGTCAGTAAGGATGGGAAGGTATTATTAATGAGAAAATCTGAGGTTTGCTGGAGAGCCACTGATTTTGCACTCCATAGTGAATATGGATTCCTTCTACTACTACATTTTGTAACATCATTTTGTCACCTTGAGCTGTCAAGGAAGTCACTAATTTCTTGTGCAGCCCTTTGTTATTGGAAGGTGGGGAAGGAAAGATGAAATTGGTAAGAGCAGTTTTGGAGATAGTTTAATATGTACAGTTAGGAATTCATATACTTTCAATATACAGTGGGGCAAAAAAGTATTTAGTCAGACACCAATTGTGCAAGTTCTCCCAATTAAAAAGATGAGAGAGGCCTGTAATTTTCATCATAGGTACACTTCAACTATGAGACACAGACTGGGGGAAAGAATACAGGAAATCACATTGTAGGATTTCTAATGAATTCATTGGTAAATTCCTCGGTAAAATAAGTATTTGGTCACAACATGCAAGATTTCTGGCTCTCACAGACCTGTAACTTCTTCTTTAAGAGTCTCCTCTGTCCTCCACTCGTTACCTGTATTAATGCCACCTGTTATCAGTATCAGACACCTGTCCACAACCTCAAACAGTCACACTCCAAACTCCACTATGGCCAAGACCAAAGAGCTGTCGAAGGACACCAGAAACAAAATTGTAGACCTGCACCAAGCTGGGAAGACTGAATCTGCAATAGGCAAGCAGCTTGGTGTGAAGAAATCAACTGTGGGAGCAATTATTCGTAAATGGAAGACATACAAGACCACTGATAATCTCCCTCGATCTGGGGCTCCACGCAAGATCTCACCCCGTGGTGTCAAAATGATGACAAGAACGGTGAGCAAAAATCCCAGAACCACACGGGGGGACCTAGTGAATGACCTGCGGAGAGCTGGGACCAAAGTAACAAAGGCTACCATCAGTAACACACTACGCAGCCAGGGACTCAAATCATGCAGTACCAGACGTGTCCCCCTGCTTAAGCCAGTACATGTCCGGGCCCGTCTGAAGTTTGCTAGAGAGCATTTGGATGATCCAGAAGAGGACTGGGTGAATGTCATATAGTCAGATGAAACCAAAGTAGAACTTTTTGGTAAAAACTCAACTCGTCGTGTTTGGAGCAGAAAGAATGCTGAGTTGCATCCAAAGAACACCATACCTACGGTGAAGCATGTTGGTGGAAACATCATGCTTTGGGGCTGTTTTTCTGCAAAGGGACCAGGACGACTGATCCGTGTAAAGGAAAGAATGAATGGGGCCATGTATCGTGAGATTTTGAGTGAAAACCTCCTTCCATCAGCAAGGGCATTGAAGATGAAACGTGGCTGGGTCTTTCAGCATGACAATGATCCCAAACACACCGCCTGGGCAACGAAGGAGTGGCTTCGTAAGAAGCATTTCAAGGTCCTGGAGTGGCCTAGCCAGTCTCCAGATCTCAACCCCATAGAAAACCTTTGGAGGGAGTTGAAAGTCTGTGTTGCCCAGCGACAGCCCCAAAACATCACTGCTCTAGAGGAGATCTGCATGGAGGAATGGTCCAAAATACCAGCAACAGTGTGTGAAAACCTTGTGAAGACTTACAGAAAACATTTGACCTCTGTCATTGCCAACAAAGGGTATATTTGATATGAACTTTTGTTATTGACCAAATACTTATTTTCCACCATAATTTGCAAATAAATTCTTTAAAAATTAGACAATGTGATTTTATGGATTTTTTTGCCTCATTCTTTCTCTCATAGTTGAAGTGTACCTATGATGAAAATTACAGGCCTCTCTCATCTTTTTAAGTGGGAGAACTTGCACAAGTGGTAGCTGACTAAATACTTTTTTGCCCCACTGTATGTTTCAGAGTAGCTCTGTACATGTTTTATTTATAAAAGTATATCCTATTAAAAAAAAAAAAAGGTTGGCTACCCTTGGTATAAAAAGTTGTAGTTTTTACTGAAAGCCAGGTTACTTGCTTGTTTTTCTTGCAGGGGTGGGCAAAGACCAGTGTCCCTGGTTAGCATGAGTGTAGAACAGTGGTTCTCAACCCATGCCCTTAGTGGCCACTAACAGACCAGGATTTGAGGATTTCCTTGTGAAAGCACAGGTGAGTTAATCAGTGTGAATGAGCCTCTGATCAACACACTTGTGCTCTAGCAGGGGAATTCCTAAGTCCTGGCCTGATAGTGGCCACTGAGGGCATGGGTTGAGAACCTCTGGTGTAGAAGCTAATTGTGACTCATGGAGTTAAAAGGTATTTTTCATTAGTGTTGATATCAACAGTGTACATAATGGATGACTCAGGGAAAAGATCATTGAAAACAAAAGCCAAGAAAATGTTGCCAAGTAAAGTTTCAAAATATTTTCTCTTGAGTGTTTCAGGGATGTCAAAAGCATTGTTGTTAAAGTGATACTCCCTGTAATATGAGTAAACAGAACTTGCAATGTAAAGTAGACTGTCTAATATAGAAAAAAATAAACACAAATTTATTGTAAGCCAAAATAAGTTCATGCACTTAACAAGCTGTAACATTATATATTTTAACCCTTTGATTGCCAGAGGGGTACTCAATGAATTGTTAAGAGATTACAACTTGCACCATTGCGATTTATATTCACAGACCAGAAAGGGATCCATTGATGATGTTTATAGGGTAGGGTGTAGCATTTAATAAAGGGGAATTAGTCTCTTTATTCATTGACACATGAGGAATTATTTAAGTAAGGTACCTTAGGTGCCTCTAGTCCCATCTATGGCTGCACTCTCTATTCACAGAAAATCCCCTCAGCTTATAACATACAAAGACAAAAACTCTTTAATAAACTGGTAAGTACAGTTATATATAAGCTGCTAAATATACTGGTCAAATCAGTATATGAACTGGACATGATGGCAATATGTAAACTGGTTAACCTGCTTAGTATAATATGTTTTGTAACTTTGGGTGTGGCATGCAGAGTTGAGTTGCCCACTCTACCTAATGGGAATTCTGGCTTTGAATTCAAATGTTAATGAGAAATTAATTCCTACACTGCATTTTAAGTGCTTAGGCCATTAAATCAGCCCACACCTCCAGCTTATTTCTCTAAGTAAATGCCAATCTATAAGGCTGATATCCTAGGAAAAAGCATACAATTTCTGGAGCAAACAAACAGCACCATAGGGGGCAAATGGAACTTCCTCAATTCCAATTGATTTAAATGGGGGTATAAACCTCTTGATGTTAGAGACGTCAGGTCACCAACGAATTACGAAGAAATTCACTGGGGAGCTTTCTACCATAAAAAGGGTTACACCCTCCATTTAATTCAATGTTAATTTAAATTTCTCACCTACTATGCAAGTGGTTTGCTCCAAAATTGTACAGATCTTAGTACATTAGTCTCTGTAGGGTGTATGCATAACGGCGATTCTGTACTAAATCATGCACTAGTGGGATGTATTTTTCCCTATGTCTCCTTAATGTATTGCACTAAGATATGAGCAATAATGAAAACAGTGGGTGTTTCAGGGCAGTTCTCACCTCTATGCCTTGACTATGGCTATGTACTAAACATATCATTGAGGAAATGTCATGTGTGTACACCGTTTCCCTGTGCATGCTATGGTGCTGGTGTACGTGGGTCCTAACAATGGTGGAGACTGTCCTCCAGCAGACACTATCGTACTCATAGTCTGTTGTGCATACTCTGATGTGCAGTCACCGGTGTTAGAGGCTGCTAGCAAAGCTGCGCTGGGGAATTTCTACGAATGTCCCAGTGTGTCTGACAGTGAATCAGTGGGTACACTGGTTTTTAGTTTATTACATAGGAGATGAAAGTTTGAAAGTGAAAGTAAAAGGTTTATTGATACTTTCTTAAATAATTATACTTTGCAACACAGCACGGTTAATAATATAGTATGACTAACAAAATAATTCCAAGGCAGGGATGTGCCTCCTGCTGTTCTTGCATCTCTTTAGAATGAAAACAGGCATTTATTTATCCTCACAGATAGGGTTGCCACCTTTTCTTCAAAAAAATACCGGCCATGGCATTCCCTCCATAGACTTAACATTGGACAGAGGATAATTTTTTACCGGCCTGCCAGTAAAATACCGGCTGGGTGGCAACCCTACTCACAGATGAGATGCAGAGGCATACCTTGGTACTCCCTGGATCTGCCCCAAAGTCTCATGTTTTTAGAGTTAAAGGGATAGTAATACTTTATTATTACTATCCCCCATACTGTAGATATTTGTAAAATAATTTAATAGACCCCAGGTTCATCTCTAAAACCTTTATGGTTTGAGAGATAACCGAAGGTAAAGTTCCCCCCTCCTTCCCCCTTCCCTGAAGTTAGCATTGTACTGCAGGGGAAGTCTGTCGTACGGCAGGCTTGCAGCTCTGCAGCTGAGCCGAGATCCCGTTAGTGACAAAGAATTATTTCACTGAAACGGTCTTCTACATGTGCTTGGTTTGCAAGCTCATGTAGAAAACCGTTTCAGTGAAATGATTATTTGTCACTAACGCGATCTCGGCTCTGCTGCAGAGCCGCATGATGAAAGTCAGACCGGATATCCCTGCAGTCAGCACAACTCTGACTTCAGGGAAGGGGGGGAGAGGGGGGAACTTTGCCTTTGGTTATCTCTCAAACCATAAAGGTTTTAGAGACGAACCTGGGGGCTATTAAATTATTTTACAAATATGTATAATATGGGGGATAGTAATAATAAAGTATTACTATCCCTTTAAATCCAAAATTTTCAGGGACAGAGGCTGGTTCTCTGGGTTTGGTGAGTTTCCCAGGTAACTCCATCCACTTCTAGTCTGTTCCACCTTCTTCCTAGTCCTTTTCATCCTGCTTTCTTCCCATTCTAAAGTCAAACCCCACCTTTTGTCCTCTCAATCTTGCCCACCTGGTAAAGCCCCACCCACATGATGACTTATTTGTATCATTTAGAACACCCATTCCCAGCCCATGAGCCTTCTCTGGGGTCTTCAAACCCCAGGTCTGAGCAGGGGTTGAGAAATTAAAAACAAAACAAAAAAAAAGGAAAAAAAAAGTGGCACAATCCTGGAGTTAACCAACTGCACCATGGAGGATACATACAATTCCAGAAATTTCCATTGATGTAAATGGGATTTTTAACCTCTTAGATTCTAGACAGGTCTCCAAACAATGCAAAGCAGAGGTTTGGAGACCCCTGCATTCAATGGGTTAAAGTACCCCATTTACTTTGTTGTGAATTTTCATTTCTCCCCTAATGTGCAGTTGGTTTATGCCAAATTCTTTAGCTTATTGAATGGCACCTTTAGGGCCTTATGCACAAAAGAAATGAGGAGCAATACTGGAGCAAACCAACTGCACCACAGGGGAAAAATAAATAACTCCAAAACTCCCATCAATTTAAGATAGGATTTTGCTTCACAATGTGTTTCTGGCATTCAAGGGATTAAAAGTCTAATGTAAATCAATAGGAAGTTTTATTTATCCCCTATGTGGTTTGCTCCACAATTTCTCTTAGTGTATTTTGTGAATAAGATCCATATGGCCTTATGCAGTAAGAAAAAGGGAGCACATCTGGACAAATCAAATTGCACCATGGGGAAGATATAAAAATTCTTAGAATGCCCAATGATTTAGATTGGGCTTTTAACCCCTTGAGTACCAGAGTGGTACACAACGCACTGCAGCGCAATGCGTTGCATACCTCTCTGGCACTCAAAGGGTTAATCTGTAGATTGCTGCAGAGATCATTAATGAATCCCTAAGAAATGCACCGAAAGACACTCTAGCAATCTGTATCCTTTTAAAAGGTCTCACGCAAAACAGCGTGCGACCATAAGGAGCAATTAGCATGTCACCCAGGTTAAAAGAGTGACATGAGAATCTTGCACTGCAGAAAAGCGTGAGATTCTCATGTCGCAGAATGAAATGTCTCCTCTCCTCGTCTTAGCTAACCTTCCCAGCGCCACCCATCAATGTGTAAAAGAGAGATAAAGTAGTACCACAACAACATATTGTCCCAGCTCTTTCTCCTCTTCTCAGCTACTCTTCCCCGCAATGCATCCAGTGCGGTTCTGGTACTTCATCCACCTCATCCGCATCTTGCTCTGTGTCTCTCTTCTCTTCTCTCCTCTGCCTGTCAAAACAATTACAGTATTGGTAGAGGGAGAGAGATGCTCAGCAAGAATCGGATGGGGTGGATGAGGTAACCAGAACAGCACCAGATGCACTGCGGGGAAGAGGAGCTGAGAAAGAGAGAGAGAGCTGGGGCAATACGTTGTTGTGGTACTATTTTTGCTCTCTTTCACACATTGATGGCTGGTGTAAGGAATGTTAACTATGAAGGGGAGAGGCGACATTTCATTCTGCGACATGATAAACTTGCACTTTCCTACAATGAGAGATTCTCATGTCGCCCTTTTAACCTGGGTGACATGCTGAATGCATGAAGAAGAAAGAGAAGAAGAGAGCGCAAAAGATCTGAGATTGGCTGTATATAAAATGACTAAAAAGCACATAGAAATGTACTTACAGCTTTTTGCATTGCCCAAGTAGGAATAAATATATCAGAAATCCCACCCTGTGACCACAGCTTGCAATCAGAGGATCCTCTCCCGGTATATTCTTATATGAATCACTGTAAAAAGGGCCTTCTAAGTGCACCCGTATCCTCTACAGGATTAAGAAGCCACCCCTGAATGGCAGTCACTCACGGGATGGCCGATGTAATTAAAGCCTTCAACAGCAAAGTCAATCGGACAATTTAGTGGAGAAAAGTGGAACAACTTTGTTTAGCCTCAAATTCCTTCTTCTCATTTTTCTTCATGTTCTTCTTCTCTTTTTTTCTTCATGTACTCTCTTCTTCTATTTTTTTCTTCATGTATGCCAGTTGGTGAAGGTGCAACAGAGGATGCCAAACGAAAAGTTGCAGACTGAGATTGACATTTAAGATCTGTAACACAACAGACTGTATGTATTTATTTTTATTAAGGGATTTTTGTGGACTGGATTAGGAGAACTTAATCTTTTTGTTGTCTACAGACATGCTGAATGCGCCCTGTATGCAACCTTTTAAAGGTGAACCCTAGCAATCAATGGATTAAAAGCACTTTGTAGATTAATGTGCATTTATTTATCCCATATTTGCAGTAGGTTTGTTCCAGGATTCCAACTCTTCTGTATAGTCATAAATCCCATTGTGTCTTTTACAGAAAGCTAAAGAGGCAAGAAAACGACACTATAGGGGACAAATAAGAATACCTACCAATTTCCAAAAATATCCTTTTGATTTAAATGAGGGTTTTAACCCCTTGAATGCTAGCCAGTTCTCCAAAGCATGACTCTGAAGTGCCTTGGACACATCTCTAAAATAAAGCTCCACTTAAATCAATGGGGTGTTTTATTCTTCCCTGCGATGCAATTGGTTTGCTCCAGAATTTCTCATCTTCATAAGTGTCATATTGTTGTCTGTGTCAACTTGTCTGAACAGGGCTGAGGAAAAGGAATTAAAAAATTAGGCAAAATGTAACAATTCCCATTTCCCAAGTCTATGGTAAAAAAAAACCCTAAAAGCATTTTTGGCTAACCATGTCATCAACACGGAAAGGATTACTAATATCTGGAAACTGTTACATAGTTACATTTTAATATTTATTTTGAAAGTGCTTTACCAGGAAGAATACATTAACCCTTTGATTGCTAGAGGGGTTCGCAACGCTTTGCTTGGAAATACATTGCATACCCCTCTGGCAGTCAAAGGGTTAAGATTTCTCTCATTTTCAAGTATGTCTTGGAGAGTATTTCTGGTACAGATTTACACATTTACACAAATACAACCAAAACCAAATTAAATAAATAAATAAAAAGAAATACCGTTAAAAGTACAAAGAAGCAATTATGTTTTGGTAGTCAATGACTTGTATTAACATCCGTTGTGCTCTTTGATTTCTTACCAGGGGACATAGGATTTGTTTCTAAACAGACCGCCTACTTTATAATAAAGTGTGGCGCTTAATATATTAATATGAAGAGCAAAAGTGAGGTTTGGATCTAGCCACATACTAAGAGATTTGTAGGAATTGACCAAGGCCAAGTTACAATTAGACTTTATTATGATAGTTGCATAGTGAAATTAGTTTGAAAATAGAGATTAGCTCATCTAGTTCAGCCTTTACCATAGTATATCACAAGAGTTCTTTCCCAACTTCAGGATAAATATTAGGAGATTAAACAAGACATTCTGGTAAATAGATTAACACATAATATAACCCTGTATATCTAGATATGTATCTAATTTTCTCTTAAATGCATCTATTGTATCTACCATCAACCTTTACCTAGACAAAGAATTTTGTAATTTAACAGATTACTGTAAAGAACGTTGTCCTCTGATGAAGTTGAAACCTCATCTACTCTTAAAGGGATAGTAATACTTAAAATGTAAAAAAAAATATGTTGTAGGGTTTATCCCCCTGAGTAAAACAAGAGTACTCCCACTGCTGAAAGGTGTTTCATTCAAAAGTTATTAATTTTCAAAGTTGAATTTTTTAGGTGCAATATCACAGTGGCCTGAAATTGTACAGTGGCACTGTTGCTACACCATCCTATGGAGATTTATGGTCCCAGGACCAGCGCTGTCCATAGGATCGTGTAGCAACAGCGCCACTCTACAATTTCAGGCCACTGTGATATTGCACCTAAAAAATTCAACTTTGAAAATTAATAACTTTTGAATGAAACACCTTTCAGCAGTGGGAGTACTCTTATTTTACTCAGGGGGATAAACCCTACAACATATATTTTTTACATTTTAAGTATTACTATCCCTTTAAAGCGGAGCTATCATCATATATTAAGTCCCCCAAATAATTAGGCATATGGCATTAGGTTCTTAACAGTGCTATTACTGGGTACAAGTACAAAGTTCTGAAGTAATCCTCCTTTTTCTGAGACTGACGATCAGTCTTCTTCCCTCAGAGCCATCTGTGCGCCTGTGCCTTCAGTCCCTTCTGGTACCTTAAGGTACCATGCGATGCCTCCTAGAAGAGACCGGGATAGAGAGCACAGGCGTGCAGATGTCTCTAGCAAAGATATGTGCGTGCAAGCCTTGCTGTCAATCTCAGAAGATGGAGTATTACTTCAGAACTTCTTACTTATGTTAAGAACCTAATCTCCGTATGCCTAATTATTGGGGGGGGGGGGGCTTAATATAGGGTGATAGTTCTTCTTTAAATGAACACATATGTCAAAAAATGATCTGATGTTACACACACTAAATATGTTGTACTCAATGCTAGCCTGTGTAAAAATCATCTTCTTCTGTGGACTAAAATCTACTCGCACATAAGCAGTGCTGGGGCTCCCATTTCTTATTTTTTACAGGGCTCCAGAACTCCCAATAGTACAGCATTCTTAATACAGTGTTTAAGAAGTGATTGTTCTTTATTGTTTTCACACGGACTGAGATAAGGTAACAATATTTCTGAATAGAAGAGCTGTAGGTACTAATCTCAATGCAGTAATATCATTAGCTATAAAAAAACAATAAACCAAATTGTGTATGTGTCGGATAATAATTATTTTAGGGATCTAACATAAAATAGTAAATTTTACAGATACTTGCTGGAAGTAAATTATATTTTTTATTAAATAAACCAATTTAACTCTTAGCTGTTACTGTTCCACTGGAGGGGAGCTTAGTTATTTGATTAGGCCTTGGAATAAAAAAATTACACTTGACAGATCCCTGTTTTGAAATCGCATATACTTGTGCATTTATTTTTCAAAAGATTTATTTGAAAAAAGTAATTAAAACATGAAATCGAAATAGATAATCAATACAAATATAGCAGTTATTTCGTAGTTTTGGAAATTAAGCTTGAGAGGGGGTAATAACATAATACATTAGACCAGTCAGTCAGAATGAGTGTAATGAGGATAGTTTAGAGGGTTCTTCACAATGAAGTGTTGGTGTAAGATCATAATAGGGGGGAGACTGACAATGCAATCACTACGGTGTGGTGTGTAACAGAGGTTAAAGGGCTGGAATCCTCTGAGTGAGGAGTGGTCTAATGTATTAGATGATGGGAAGAGAGATGTGAGGGGGGAAACAGGAAAGAGGCTAAGAAAAAGAGGGGAAGGGGGGGAAGTAGAGAGAGAAAAAAAGATAAATTACTGGTCTGGCTATCCCACGGAAGGTAGGGAAGTGAAGCGGTTATCAAGTACAGTGAGGCATGATAGGCACATCCTGGAAACGAGAATGGCAAGGGGTGAATGAGATACTTGTGCATTTTAACCAGATCCCCTAATCTACTCTTGAGGAAATAAACAAAGTTTGGCTAGACATTCTTCGTACTTTATTTCCTTAATTATTTTAATTAATTTAGTTGCTCTTCTCTGGATGCTTTCCAATTCTAGAAAATATTATAATATTACATTGGACTGCATATTCCAAGTGAGGTGTAAGCAGTGACTTGTAGAGTGCTGTCCACTCTTGTACCAGTACCCTTTATACAGGACAGTATTATGTTTGCTTTCGCCACTGCTGCTTGACACTCATCAGGTTCCAGATTTGCAGTTTACAATAACTCCCAAGATCCTTTTCTAGCAACAAGAATGCTCCCATTAAGTTCACAGGTAGCATGCTTATTTGAACTTCCTAAATTACCACTTTATATTTTCCTGCATTAAATCTCCATTTGTTTGCCCAACTAGCCATTTTATGTAGATCCTTTTGTAGAGGACAAGCATCCTGCTTTAAGAGTATTACCCTGAATAATTTAGTGTCATCAGAGCATATTAAAATGTTGTTGTTTCTACCTATTTCCAAGTAATTTAGAAACATTTTAAAAATGAGTGGACTAAGTACTGAACCTGGAGGTACCCAACTCTCAATTTTAAAGCAGAACTATCACCCCAAATAAAGTCACCCCCCCAATAATTAGTCATATAGAGATAAGCTTAGAAATAGTACCACTATCCAGCATAAGTACAGAGTTATTAAGGAATCCTATTTCTTCTAAGACTGACGGCCAGACATCAGTGCAGACATCTTGGCTTAGAGACATCTGCGTACCTGCGCTGTGTGTCCCGGTCTCCTCTAGGAGGCGCTGCATTGTACCTTAAGGGAAC
The DNA here is from genome assembly GCA_037306005.1 of Rhinophrynus dorsalis. NCBI lineage: Eukaryota > Metazoa > Chordata > Amphibia > Anura > Rhinophrynidae > Rhinophrynus > Rhinophrynus dorsalis. The sequence continues at coordinate 447,515,386 of CM074720.1, read as the reverse complement.
AGGAAGGCACTGACAGCGCTGGCACGCAGAGGCCTCTAAAGCAAGGAGCCTGCCCGTCAGTCTCAGATCAAGTAAGGTTTCTTAATAACGCTGAACTTTTGCTGGATAATAGTACAATTTCTAAGCTTGTCACTATATGACTAATTATCGGTGCGGGACTTTATGTGGTTGTTCTGCTTTAACTGATTTGAGAATATTCTCTTTACATCAACAAACTGTTCCCTATCATTCAACCAGGTTATCCCCTAGAGTCTAGACCTAATTTCTTTACTCTGCTTTACCGTTCCCCATAAAACCATGTATCTTTCCTCTAATAATTTAACAATATATTCCTGAATATAATCCCTTATGTCCCTTCAAGCAGTTTTCCCACTAACAAAGTCAAAGTTACTAGTGTATAATTCTCAGGATCCGTTTTAGGTCCCTTCTTAAGTGACAGTCCACCTAATTTTTTACTTTAAATGTATTTTGCCAGGGCATACTAAATAAAACCAAATTACCTGTTTTTATTTTTTTTCACCTCCACGTTTTTTTATGTTTTTATGTCCTTGATGTGGAGCTATCTGAGTTAGCTTTCAGAGAGCTTGCTGTGTGGAACCATGAGACAGTACAACAATGTAAAAAAGATACAATGTAAAAAACATAGTGAAACAATGTAGAAAAGCCAGCTACTGTAACTTACACATCTGCAGGGAGAATGAAACATTATATAAATAGCTTTACTTTCGAATTTTTAAACTGAAACAGTGATCCATGGGAGTTCAATGCCAGGGACGTAAAAGTGAAAAAACAAAACTGGCACTCAAAGAGTTAAATATTATTATTATTATTTTTTTTTTTTTTTTAAAGTAAAATTAAAAATGAACCCTTAGGTGTATACTATATGGACCAGGTGCTTTGTCAGACATCATTTTGTTCAGCATTCCCTCTTGTGCTAATCCCATAACTGATAATATACAAGGCTCTTCTACCATTGTTTGTGCCTTGGTATATACAGAAGAAAAGAATTTGTTTAGAACATCAGCCTTTTCCTTATTCTCACTAATCAAAGTACCCATCTGATTTATGAAAGGCCAAAAGCATTTTTTCTTTTTTTTTTAGTATTTACAAAAACACACTCTAGATTGTGGCCCTTATACACAGAGGGAGGGAGGTAAAGATTGCTCTCTTTCTTTTTCCACAAGAGGTTCCGAAATTGAAATCCTGCATTAACTTGGCAGGCAATCTGTTTTTTTTCTTCTATTGTAAGGACTGTTGTCTTTACAAGTCAGATTCCTTCCTTCAATCCCCTGAAAAGGTTCCAATAATTCTCATAATGATAAAAGGAGCTAAGCTGGAGTTTTAACCACTTGTCCTTTTGTATTCACACAGTCCAAATCCTCAAGGCAATATTAAGTCTGCCCATGACTGTCACACAGTTTTTTTTTTTTTTTTTTTTTTTATTGCTGTAAGAAGGGAACTAGGGAGCTTTGGATGAGAAGAACACAGCTGCGCCACAATGGATTTAAAGGTTTTGATAACGGGAAAGTTTATAGGACTTAACATCTTCATTACCAATGAGACCAAAACCACATAAAAAGGGAAATACTTTCTTGAACTCTCTGTCTTTCAGTGGGCAAAAAGAAAGCACACTCAGATACAGTTGAGGGCCACATGCTTAACTATACCTATACCTTAACTCTTTGAGTGACATATTATACATACCTTAAAGCGGAACTATCACCCTATATAAAGTCCCCCCATAATAATTAGGCATATGGAGATTAGCTTCTTAACAGTGATATTATCAGGCACAAGTACCACGATCTGAAGCAATCCTTCTTTTTCTGAGACTGAAGGCCAGGCTTCTCGCTTTAGAGCTGTCTGCGCTCCTGCGCCGTCAGTCCCTTCCTGCATCTTAAGATACCAGGAAATGCCTTCTAGATGAGACTGGGAAGTACAAAGAAAGCGCGCAGATGTCTCTAAGTCAAGATGTCTGCATGCAAGCCTGGCAGTTGGCCTCAGAAGAAGAAGGATTATTTTAGAAGGTGGAACTTGTTCCCAATAATAGCTCTGTTAAGAAGCTAATTACCATATGCCTAATTATTGTGGGGGGACTTTATATAGTCTGATAGTTCCGCTTTAAGCCAATATTCTGTACTAGACATTTTTCTTTACAATAGTGTGGCACTTTAAGCTAATTAGCTATGCCAAAGACCAAGCTGACAGCTAGTTGCATTATTAGGAACAACCCCGGTGTGTGTGGGCTCAGCCTAGGTTCATAGTACAATGACAGAAACAAATTAGCATAATATGCCAAACTGTGCCATCAATAAAAACAAATTAATTTCTCAATGACTATTTACACTAAAAAGAGCTAGCACACCATATAAGTAGTTTTAAGCTTCTTTAAATTAAACTAAATGTCTCTAAAGGTGACAGGGCCACTTTATAACATTTCCCAAAGGGGACAACAATAATGATTCTAAACAGTTAACATTTACAAATCATAAAATATGTGAGAGTAGACATTTTAAAAAGAAATTATGTTTCATGTTTTACAAAATCACATATATCGAACTTGTCGGTTTCTGAACATTTTTGGTAGGTACAGCAAATAATATAGGGAAGGAATGCAAGTGTAATATACATTGTACTATATGTACTATATGTAAGACATAGAGAAATTCTAGGAAAAGAGAACATTGCTATAGGGAACAAATAAAATTCCCCAAATATCCACTGATTTAACACTTGAGTGCCCTAGAGGCATCCAAGACATTGTAGCACAATGGCGGTTATGCACTAAAGTGTGATAAGAAGGTGATAAAGAGGAGATGACTTTTCCAGTTCCAGTTTATTCTATCGGGCCTAGGCACTAAGTTCTCCAAAGCTAGAGAATTCTTAGTGCATTGGCTCCATAGAGTAATATAGGAACTGGAGAAATTAAGTGGAAATGTCATCTCCACTGTATCACCTCTTTATCACCCCTTACTACATCATCCCCAATGTTTTGGATACCTATCTTGCAATGAAAAGTTTAAAAAATGTTTTAACTCCATAAATGCTAGAGAGGTCTCCAAAACATTGCAAAACAATGTATTAGACGACTGTATATCATTCATTCGGATAAAGACGCACTTAAATCAATGGTAATTTTTGGAATTTTTATATGTTTGCTGTGTTGCAGTTGGTTTTCCCTAGAATAGCTCCAATCAATGTTATATCTGAATATGGCCCATTGCCACATTAGAGGGTGGATAGTAAAACTCACATACTCATAAAATTCTGGGGCAACCAAGTAGCACCTGCACCATAGGGAACAGATACAGATTCCTATTCACTTAAATGGGGGTTTAAGCTCCTTGAATTTTAGAGAGGTCTCTAATGCATGGCTCGTTAATGAGTGGGAGACCTTTCTAGCATTCAAGGGGTAGAAATATCCATTTCAATCAAAGGGAATTTTAAGAATGATTATCTGTTCCCCATGGTGTAGTTAGTATGCTCCAGTATTGCACCACTCCAGCTTAGTACATCCTTAGTACAGCCTCAATTTGTTTAAAGCAGAGAGAGGAAAAGGTATCATCAGTTCTTTAAGACTTATGAGAAAGTAATCTATCTACCATATCTATAAAGAAGCTAACTGAGTCTGTACCATCATTATAAGTTAGGAAAGAGACCCCTAGTTGTAGAAATTGAAGTAGTTCAGTAATTCAGAATTGTTTTTATGGAATCAATGTTCCCAGATATGTATGAAGGAATTCATAGGCTATTTAAAGGGATATTAATGTTTCACAAAAATTAGCTCTGATTGATCTTCATGGTATTTGGGTCATGGAGAGTGTTATTTCAATATTGTCAGAGTATCAAACCTTTTTCACTTTCTGCTCCCTACATATGGAACTCCATATATCTCTCCTTATGTCTAGAATACCCTCCCTCTGTCTTTACGTCTAATCTGAAATCCTATCTTCTGGAGCACTAGTACCATGCAATCTCACGACAATTGACACTCTCATACCCTGTTGTCTCCTATCACCCATGAAGACTGTAAGCTACTTGGGGCAGGAACCTCTCTCCTGTTGTTTCTATGACTGTGAAAGTTATTTTATACCCCATTTGTTTCTTGTAACATACTATTATTGTAAGCCGAGAAGGTTTAAGACTTAATAGCTCCATAGGAAAGGTCCAATTTGTGACCCAGCATCTCTTGATCTGATACTTTTGACACAGAATGATTCTAGGAAACAGTGAGTGACACTCTCTCACGTTGATTTCTTTTCTAACCTATGAGTAGTAAATGGCTGTACAGTAATCATACAGGCACTACATGATGGGGTATTGGCTGTAGACATTTTTGTTGTATAATGGAGATTCATTTGTTATTTCGAAATTCACATATATTGTTAATGTTTTAGAGGTACTTAATAAAAGTTACATTTTATTGAATATCCAAATGTCAGACCCTATGGTATATTTATATCCAGGAATTTATCTAATTAGGGGATGAATGCTAGTACCACAGTGTTATCTGTGTTTAAAATCTTCCTGTTGAATATTCCCCTGCACCACCTCCCTTTAGTCTATTCCTCTGATGTAATAGGAAGGCAGGGTAAAATCTGAGAAAGAGTGCACCAGGGTTTTTGTTTTACTCATAGCGTGATAAAGGCGTATTCCCAACAGAAGTGCTTGGTGTTATTTTGATACAAGATGGTATATGCAATGCTTGTGTCATTTACATGTCCTGGTAGAGGAACAAGTAATTTCATCAGCCAATGGCTGTTTGCCCCATTATGTTCTGGGAACAGATGGACATTGACCTCTGGCTCTCAGTTATGAGGATGTCGGCATTATTTCAGTGTTGATTGGCATCCTTTCATTCTGGCATAGAGGGGCTGGAACTTGATGCCACTAATTCGGGTACCCCCAAGCAGGAATGCATCTGGCAGTACAAAATAGTTTCTGTAAATTTGGACAGAGCTGTCTTTACAGCTGGATGGACCTACTGTCTCTTAATATTTTAATAAGGGTAAGACTGGAAAGAAAAGGGGCAGCATGAGTAATAAGAGGGGTGACTCTGATATGCGTCTATATAGATTGGTACAACAATTGTGAGGTAGCGTGGCTGTTGTGAGAGGGTTTTTCAGTGGGGGTTTTGGATCCCCTTTCTGGAGCAGAAATAAGGGAAGAGCTTGCCTAACCTGAAGTCTGATTCAGATTTTTCCTTGGTGGTTGAGAAAAAACTGGTGAAATGTTAAGGAAAAAACCCACCTTTTCCTTATGTTAGCAGTTTTCTAGAGTGTATTATGAAGAAAGAGGCCGCCTATGGTTCAATCCTTCACAACCTTGATGACGTCCCATGTATCAGTCTGGGAGATTTGTCAGTCTCTAATATTCTTCAAATGGTTCAATGAGTTTTAGAATGCTTTCAGTGTGCCCTTGGCTGTGGAGAAAATGGGGGCTTTTTGCCTTGAGTTTTGTTTCGGAATTGAGCAGAACGCCATTGAAAAGTTGGCTGCTTCAGGATAAGACACAGGAATTTGGTTTGTATGTTCAGAAAGATTACTTTGAGGCCAGGGCTGGATTTACATCTCAGGAGCCTGTAGGCACAGAAATCTGAAGCGCCCCCCCCCCATTGGCCATCTTCACTGGACACCTCCACAATGCTCCTAATCGCCATGTTGTCCCCATCATCTCCATATTGCATTCACATTGCCCCATCAGCTCCAACTTGCCCCCCATCAGCTCCACATTGCCCCCATCATCTCCATATTGCCCTCGCATTGCCCCATCAGCTCCAACTTGCCCCCCATCAGCTCCATGTTACCCTCACATTGCCCTCCATCAGCTCCACATTGCCCCCACCATCTCCAACTTGCCCCCCATTAGCTCCACATTGCCCCCACCATCTCTATTTTGCCCTCACATTGCCCCCCTTCGGCTCCAACTTGCCCCCACCATCTCCATGTTGCCCTCACATTGCCTCTCCCCATTGTCTGTTTCCTACCTCCTTGGCAGAAGATCTGTCATCTGTGCCTCTTTTGGCACAGTCCTGTAAGTGCTGGAGCTCCCACGCAGTCTCCTATTCAGGAATGCAGAGCTCTGCATTCCTAAGGAGCCGACGAGGGAGCGCAGCACTTACAGGACTCTGCCAAAGGAGGCACAGACCTGTCCTGCCAGGGAGGTAGGAAATAGACAACAGGGGACGGGCAATGTGAGGGCGACATGGAGTGGGCGCCAGCGCAGCCAGCGAGGTGGCTAGTTTTTTTTTTTTTAAATAATAAAAAAAAGAGTCCCAGTGGCAGGCGCCCCTCGGTGGCATGTGCCTGTAGGCAGGTGCCTACTTTGCCTTATGGCAAATCCGGCCCTGTTTGAGGCAGGCCCAGTCTCTTCTGGGTTAGCTGAAGTTTGATCGTAGAATTATCCTGTGGGAAGCATGCTTAGTAGGTGTTTTTTGCAACATGTGGCAACATTATATTCAGTTGGAGAAAGGTCAACGTGGATTCAAAAGTTTGGGACTGTCTTCTGTAGGATTTTATTGTGAAGTCTCTCTGTCGAATCAGATGTTTCTGCTTCACCCCGATGCAGCATGCTCATTAGTTTTCTGCACCATTTTGGAAACATGCTGGTGTGCCAGTGGGTGGTCAGAATAGTTGGGGACTGTGTCCCTAACTGGTAACCTGATCTTTTTGACATTATTTCCAATTGTAGTGGTGCTGGAATTGTGGGGGTCCCATCTGCAGAACAGACTAATTGTCTTCCACTGTGATAATTTGAGTGTGGTTCAAATGGTCAATCATCTGTTGGCTTCTTCTCCTCTTGCTATGAGACTTCTTTGGCATCTTGTACTAAAGTACTTGCAACTTAACCTTTCCTTTTGTGCCTTTCATGTGCCTGGAGTAGAGAACACCATGGCTTATGCCCTTTCTCTATTTCAGATGACAATTTGTCAGGAGTGCCCAGAGACAGATGCAGGTTTGAGATGCCCAGTCTCATTGTGGGAAATTGACATACCATGTGGGTATGGTAGTCTAAGGTCTGGAAGGCATGGTCTTCCTTCTCTATTTGGGCAGGTAGGCTAAACAATGATGTTGCTTGGGTGTCTTGGTGCTATAGTTAATTTGGAATTGGGTTGGACAAGATTTGTCATATTTGGCTATTTCTTTCTGGTAGCTGGTTAGGTTTTTTGTTATGAACCCATGTGCTGAAGGGATGTTATAAAAGAATTTTAGTCAGGTGGGCTTTGTATCTACGGACAGCTGTAGACCAGTTTCACTAATGCATAATTTCTTCCATATTGGGGCAGATATGGAGACTGCTCTTCTGGGTTATTCTGATGACACTTTGAATTGGATTGGGAGGTGGGAGTCTGCTCAACTTCGTTTGTATGTTAGACTTTATAGGATCATACCTGGTTTTAGCATTGTCTCTAGCTCATGCATTAGTCACAGTGGAAAGATCCTATGGGTTTCTGTCTTTTTGTATGCTTTTATAAAGAAAAAAAAGAAGAAATAATCATGCTATGTCATGAGTAGAGCTGCACTAAATAAATATTAATTAAGACAAAGTAAAACAGGACAATTTGAATACTGTCTTAACCCTTTGAGTGCCCGAGGGGTACACAAAGCATTGCAGAACAATATGATGCATACCCCTCTGGCACTGAAATAGTTTTTTTGGTGTAGTTTATGCTAGGGCTATATTTGTTTCATGCAAGATAATTTCCAGTTGTATTTGGGGTTCGCTTCCCTTTTCTTTTCACTGATGTAAGGTTTCTATTGCTTTTAGAGTAATGTTCTCCTTTTTTACTTATCTTTAGGTCACACTCCTAGGAAGGTATGTATCATAGGGTGCTCATATGTGTTCTGGTTTAGAAAAAGGGCAACAGTATGTAGGAATGGACCTCCAACAAGCCGACATTGCTGAGGTGAAAGTATCTTTGTATGGGTGTAGGGACATGAAGTGGGTTCATTTGCTTAACCATATAACCCAGTTTGTAAGAGCTTTGGGTCAGGACCCTCATATCCTAGTAGTACATCCGGGAGTAATGATTTGGGGCCCTTCCAGGTATAGAATTTAAAGGAACACATGAAAACTGATATGAGTAGGCTAATGTCATTTTTCCTCGATTTGGTAATTGTCTGGACCCAAAAGCCGTGGCTAAGTGCAGGATTTACCTTAATAGGCTATTTTTTGTAAATTTGTAGTGGACATTTGGGGATTTTTGGTCTGTCACAGGGTTTTAGAGTATAAGGATCATCCATTATTTCAGTGTGAAAGGATACACCCGAATGAGCTGGGTTTGGATTTTTTCAGTTTGGAGTTGGGGTACAGGGATCAAACAAGCCATGTTTCTGTTGTGAGGTGAAGGACTGGATGCTTAAGGAATTAAGCAGCCACCCCTGGGATGATTTGTCCTCGATTTTCTAATTGGGTGGTGGATATTTTAGAAATCAAGGTTGACTGTGTGTTCGTTCACTAGGGAGTCCACCATATGGTATTATGCCCCCCGGACAATTCATCACATGTAGTTAAGTTAACCAGTAGAGCGAGGTGGTATAGCCTAGCTGGGTAATTGAAACTGTTGTTTCAAAGAGATGGGAAATTGTTACTATGAGCCTGTGCCCAGTCATTGTGGCAATGTGTTGTTTATATTATGAATATGTTTCACTATTCGGGAAGGACTATAGACATATATCTTATGTATGTTAGTATAATATGTATTTTTACATATAAATATTTTATTCATTGTTAATTGTAAAAAACTATTACTTGTCCTCCTCCATTTCATGGTGTTCATAGTATTTATTTAATATTTGCCCTGTACCTCAGAAATATGAATTTGGGGAACTGGGGGAAATTGTCCAGAGGTGTTGGCAAACAAGCAGGGCCAGATTTCTATTGCTATGTGCCCTTAGCTCCACCCATGGCCACACCCCCACTCCTCACATGACCCTCACCCCCAGTCCAATGTACAATTCATTAGCACAGGAAATAGTCTTAGACTCAAAGACAAACAAATAAAAAACAACCCCTTGCTTTCCAGTGGGTTCTTCAATACATTGCTTATCTATACATTGGAAATCTCTCTAGCAGCCATAGGGTTAACCCTTTAACAAACAAAAGCATGAGTAACACATTAAGAAGCAATGCATTGCGTAATCGTTAATTGCTTTGATAAATATCCAATAAAAAATAAAAAATGCTAAAAAAATAAAAAATGTAATGCTATGATGAAGGAGACATTGCTAGCATTTAAAGGGTTATAAGTTACCTCCAAATCAATTGGACTTTTTATTTGTACTTTTACAGGGAAAATAAAAAAAATCCCAAAATTCTCATTGATTTTAATGGGATAGTTGTCAATAAGAACTGTTGTCCATCTGCACATAGATCTAGAGGCTCCACAAGTACCCCTTCCATATATCAAAATATACAGGAAGGGATTTACATTCCAGGCACTGCTAGGCATGGAATCCTAGGCACCTTAACTCTGCCCATGGCCACACCCTCGCTTCTCATGTGACCCCGCCTCCACTGTTCCTTTTCAGAGAAAATACTTTTTGCCTATAACAGGTGAGTGGTTGCTAGAGAGAGATCTCCAGTGCATTTCTCTGCACAGGGTTAAATACTGGCCTGTAAAGGGGTATAAAACTGTTTCAGGGACATTAAGATTTCTCTGGCCACACCCACAAATCAGAAAGTGGCTGTGGTCAGCACAGCTGAAGGGTCCTTCTAAATTTGGAACTCTAGGCAGTTGCCCACTCTGCCTATTGGCAAACTAGCCCTTGAGACATAGCATTCCTTTTTAAAGGGATAGTAATGTTTCATAATAAAAGCAGCTCTAATTAATCATCATAGTATCTGGACTTTGGAGAGTGTTGTTTCATTTCTTTCGAGTTGTAGTTCCAGAGTAATTCAGTGACAAAGTGTCCCCCTTCCGCCCCTTTTACTGATGTAACACTGCTCAGCCAGAGCAGAAGGGAGGAGCCCAGGTAGACTGCAGAGAGGGACAATCTTCAATTAAGATAAGGGAAAAACCTGAAAAGCTTGTCAAGGGGGCAGGGATTTCATTGTTTTCATAGGAATAAGAGTGTCCCCTTCTGTTATCTGTCTGGTCTATGGACTGCATTCCACATAAGAGATGGCTTACACTAGGTAAAAGGGGCGGGAGGGAAAACTTTGCTTGTGAATATCTCTCAAACCATAAAGGTTTGAGACATAAGACTTATATCATTCTTCATGTTTTTTTAATGCCTACAAAATAAAATAAAGTTAAAACAAAGTATTACTATCCCTTTAACTCTTAGGGAGGTAGGGAGCATTCTGAAGTATTGAGAAGCAATGCATTGCATACCCCACTAGCACTCAGATCTACAGAGTGTTTTTTGCAGTGGGAACAATGAATGCGTTCACTATTGTGTACTTTTGTGAACGGTTCAGTTTTATGCAGTAATTTGTCACCGGATCTAAAGAATATTCTGTTCATTTCTGCTGATGTAAAATCAAAACAACATAACCCAAAATGCCAAAAAGTCCTAGAAAATGGCCTTTGTTTCAGCTGTCACCCAGCAAGTGGAGGTTTAATAGCCAAGAAGCAGACATCCAAATTTTTTTGACAAGGCCAAAAGGAGTATTTATCTCCCTCTCCGGAGACTGGAGTTTCATGGTTTGGGATCTTTTTCATCCCTCCCCCGTTTCTAGGTTGTGGAAACATCTGGTTCAGTCTTGGAGAGGCATAGTTTGCAGCTTCCCCATCGGGATTAAATTACAGCCACTGAAACATTAATGGGTGCCATATTGTACAGATAGATTCTATCTACGCGCTTTTATACCCATGAACTGAATCTGACAAATGGAGCCGTTTAAAGCAGCAATTCACTAGGAAAAGCACATTTCAATTGGATTTAATGCATCCATCCAATTATATACATTTAACCCCCAATGTACACATCCTTTTGTTAACCTCCAGAGTGCCAGATTGGTGTCCAATGTGTTGGGTTCTTTACTGGCCTCTTTACCTTTGAAAACCTTAAAGCAGAACTATTGTGCATTTTAAAGTGCCCCCACTTTGATGTGATACTTCATTGAACATTGGGGGACTTTATACACACACACACACACACATACACCCCCCTCCATGACTATTGGTTACAAGTATTCACAGACCCACCAGTTCACTAGTATTCACAGACCCACAAATTCACTGTTTGAGTCTTCATCTCCAGCCCCTCTGGTAATAGCAGAACCACACATACACTGTCTGACACCCCAGCCTTGTTTTGCCATCCCAGTGGTGATAACAGAACCACACTTACATTGACTGAGACCACAGCCTTGTTCTATTTGTAGTCACAGATCTAAACATACACTGTCTGACACCTTACCTCTGTTCCACTGTCCACGGGTACCAACAGAACCACTCATACTCTCTCTGCTCTGTCTCTCTCTCTCTGTCTGTCTCTCTCTCTCTCTCTCTGTGTCTCAATAAAAAAGTGATGTGTGCTAAAGAACACAGGAATAGAAGGTGCAGCAGTTCATATGAAGCACAAACTGGGGCTATACATTCCAAAAATATATTAATGGGAATTTTCTATAAGCCACCTAATATTGGGGAGTTTGAAGAACCCCAATTATAACTGCAAAAGGAAAAGGCTTCTCAGTCAAGAAATGTAATCATAATGGGAGATTTCAACTACCCCTGAGATTGAAGAAATAAGGCTTCCAGCACAACAAAGGGAAGTAATGATATAAAAATAATAAGTATGGTTAATAATAATTTCATATCCCACCTAGTAGAGGAGCCAACTAGAAAAGAAGCCTTGCTGGACCTAGTGGTCTCAAATAACTCTGAATCGATAAACAATATACAGTTTATAGGACATTTAGGAAATGGTGATCACAATATGATATCCTTTGAAATTTGTTATGGGAAACCCATTAACATGCATTTAACCCCTTAAGTACCATGCCTTTTTTACACTAGAAGTCCAGAGCAATTTGGCCTTTTTAGTATTCCTTTGTTCATCAATATTTTATCTTTAATTCATCCACACAAACTATATATATTTGTGTAAGCATAAGCAGGGCTTTATTTTAATATGTATAACCCACCATTTCATTTGATACAAATAAAAAAAATAGAAAAAAAGAAAAAAAAACCAAAACATGTTTTTATAGATTTTCCTGTCATAATTTGTGCTCAATTAGTAAATTTTTAGTAGTGAATGGATTAAAAGGTATGAAGAGTCATCGTTTATACCTCCCAAATGTTCCTTTTTAGGGGGGAACTGTCCCTCTGAGGTGAAAATACCTATGTCTCTCTTTCTATCCATGGTGTCCTTCTTTTTAGGTGAGCAGATTATATGGTGTATATATAAGTGTTTCACATTGCTCCACAGTAATAACACTTACATTAATGTTTGTTTAAGCTTCCATATATGTGATTATAAATAATTTTATGCAAATTAAATATTTTGGTCTTGTTCTAAATCATTTATTCAGTTACACAAAGAGGTGGCAGTAAGCAATCAAGTGACCAAACCTGTTCTACATCTAACTCCCATAATGTAAAATTTTATTAAAAGTGCCCCTCATTGTGCTCATTTGATATGTTTAGGGGTACTCAATATCAAATTATGCAGCAGCAACTGAAAGCAGGATAAAATATAAACTACTGGAACAAGTCCAAGGGTACAGCATACCAGGAACAATAGCATCTATCTAAAACAAGCAAGGAAGCAGTACAAGTAGAGTCATACAGTGAAGGAAGGAACAGGTCCAGTTCAGCAGCAATATTTCAACAAGCACAATGTGGCAGTGAGGAAAGAAACAGGTCCCGTATGGTAACTACAGAACAGGAACACGCAGCAAACAATAGCGTGGTTAGGAACAGGACTGGTTCAGCATCAGCAGATTAATGCCAGAACAAGCAGCAAACAATAGAGTGCTTAGAAACGGGCTGGTTAACAACAGGAGGGCAAAAGCAAACAGCATACAATGGACAATGGAAGATAGGAAGTGGAGAGAATTATTGTAAGGAAGAGGTGTTTCTTTAAAGGAGGCCAAGTGATCACAAGAGCTGGACTGCAACACTAGATCAGGACTCAGGTAAGGGAACAGATAAAGTCAGGACCAGACTATGAAATGGGCCATAAAGGTTGAGCAAATATTGAATAACACACTTGCACCTAACAAATAAGAAATTCCATTGACTTAACTGGAACTTTTAACCCATTGAACGCATTGGGTGGGTAAAAAGACCAATGTAAATCAATGGGGATTTGGAGTATTTTCGTTTATTCCTGTAGTGCAGCTGGCTTTCTTTGTAATTGCTTCCTGCATCGGGCACTGTTTGCACTAGCTCACAGTTCTAAGGCCAGTTTGCTTACACTGACATCTGCAGAATCTAAAATAAAATGTTGCTAATGTTGCCATTTCAGCTACTGGTAGACACAGAGATGTCTATTCAAACTGTATACCAGATTTGGGATCAAGATATATCAGGATACATGGCAAGGTTATGCTATTATTTATTGAGCATCATATTCACCAGCACTATTCAATGTGGCAACAAAAGACAATAACATTAGTAATAAGAGGAAGTGAGGTCGCTGACCAGAAGAGCTTACACTCTAGAGATAATGGGGTATATATGTACATGAGTAATACAAATGCATTTGGAAACAAATAATAACACCAAGTTGAAATATACCTTGATATATGACATAGCTATACCAGACTTGGTAGATTATGTCAGTGTGCATGCCCTGCAGTCTGCTGAGCATGCCCCTTTTCCAAGGATTGGTGTACCAAGAACCAACCAAAGGAATAGACTGGAAAACCCTAGTGAAAAACAGATATATTTTTTATTGTAAATTAAAGGAGCAATAAAGTTTTATTATAAAAAAACATACAATGTAGGGTATTTCCTGCTGAGTACAAGAAAGGTACTTAGAATGAAAGCTGTTTTATTGAAAAGTTACTACAGTTAATATTGTCATTAAGTGGTGGAGCTGTTACTGTCACATTCAATGGAGAACTGTAGCCAGTGGTTCGTTGCCCCATACAAAGGAACAGAATAAATGTATGTGCACTGTTGCTAGCTGTTTATTATAAAAAAATAACAGTTTGAGCTTTAATAACTTTTGAAAGGATGCTCTCCCAGCAGTGGGAGTACCCTAGTTTTACCTGGCAATGAAAGTTTTTTTCCCCTATAATAAAAGTTCAATAGAGCTTTAACTGATACAATAGGCATTATTTAAATGATTCCAGAAAAAAATTGCAAATAGATATTACATGTGGACCGCAGGGCTTTATCCAGGGTATTTTCTATAATCTTTCACCTGCTAGCGTCTAGCCATGAGTAAGGATTAATTTAATTTACTGCAGACAAGACACTTTCCTTTGTGTAGCTAAAGTAAAAAAAAAACCAAAATAGCCCCATTTGTGGTTAATTTAGAAACAAGAAATAGCTTATTACACTAATTAATTCAGTATTTTGGTCCAAGATGAGCAGATGTATCTTGTTGGTTTTCTGTCTGTGTGGTCACATCCTTTCTGCACTAGTATAAACATAGGAATGCTGATGTACTAAGAGGAACCAGAGCAATTCTGGAGCACACCAACCTGCACCATAAGGGACAAATAAACATTCCCCAAATTCCAATTAATTTTAGTGGGGTTTTAGACTCTTAACCCCTTAAGGACTCATGACATGCCAGGACCATCATGTCTGTCCTGCACTTAAAGGGATAGTAATACTTCAATTTTACTATCCCCATCTTGTAACCCTTAACTCTTTGAGTGCCAGAGTGGTATGCAGCACATTGCTCTGCAATGCACTGCCTACCCCCTCTGGCACTCAAAGGGTTAAAAAGCTGAATTAAACGAGCCCAGCAGCATCTCTCAAACCTTTATTATTTGAGAGATATCCGCTTTCAGAGTTCCCTCTTCCCTGACATCAGAGTTCAAGCTGACAGCAGGGGAATCTGGTCCCTGAGCAAGTGGAGGTTCTGCAGCAGAGCCGGGATCACATTATGGAAGAAGAAGTCCTTCACTGAAATGGTCTTCTACGTGTGCTGGCAAACCAAGACCATTTAAGTGAAGGATTTCTTCTTCCACAATGCGATCCTGGCTCTGCTGAAGAGCCCCCGCCTGTCCCAGGAACGGATTCCCCTGCTGACAGCTATAACGCTGACGTCATGGGAGAGAGAAGGAGAGGGAACTTGAAAAGCGGATATATCTCAAACCATAAAGGTTTGAGAGATTCCGCTGGGCTTGTTTAATTCTGTATTTTAAGGGCTGGCACATCATGGAATTCAGCACTACCCGCTCAGCTGCACGCAGTTCGGGAAGAACTGAATCCATTACTGAAAAAAAAAAAAAAATCCCCATGGTCCTTAACTGCCAGGCACGCAACCTCTGTAGCATTCAGGTCTTAAAAATGCCATTAAAACACTTTGGTGGAAATACACTAAGATGTAAAAAAGAGGTGATAAAACTGAGATCTGGGGGAATATTCACTATGTGGTGATAAAGAGGTGATAAAGTAAAGGTCTGGGGGAGATTCACTAAGAGGTGATAAAGAGGTGATAAAACTGAGATCTGGGGGATGATTCACTATGTGGTGATAAAGAGGTGATAAAGTAAAGGTCTGGGGGAGATTCACTAAGAGGTGATAAAACTGAGATCTGGGGGAAGATTCACTATGCGGTCATAAAGAGGTGATAAAGTAAAGGTCTGGGGGAGATTCACTAAATGGTGATAAAGTGGAGATCTGGGGGGATTCAGAGGTGATAAAGTAGAGATGACTTCTCCAGTCTATCACTTTTCCAATTCCTATGTTATTCTATGGCGCCTCTGCACTAAGATTTCTTAAACTCTGGAGATCTTAGAGCATAGACTCCACAGAATAACAAAGGAATTGGAGAAGTGATAAACTGGAGAAGTCACCTCCACTTTATCACCTGTTTATCACCGCTTGGTGAATCTCTACCAATGTCTCCAGTGATGTCACGTTTCCAGTTCCTATGTTATTCTATGGAGCCAATGCACTAATATGTCTCTAGTGAAACTGGAGAAATTATATCACTGGAGAAGTTATCTCCACTTTATCACCTCTTTATTACATTTTAGTGCATAACGTCCCCTTGAGTGCCAGGGTAGTCCAACACATTACCATGCAATACATTGAATACCTCTCTGGCACTCACAGTGTTAAAATCAATGTGATTTTTATTTGTTCCCTATGTGCCATTGGATGTGCCTAGAACCTGTCTAGCTCTTTTTAGTACATGAGTCTCAAAGATGCAGTCCATTGTATAATACCTTTTAATGGACCAACACATGGTTTAATAGTATATTTTTATTATTCTCTAGCATCTAAGGGGTTAGAAGACATATCGAATCAACAGAAATCTAGGTAATTTGTATTTATTCTCTACATGACAGTTGGTTTGCCCAAGAATTTCTGCAGATGCCTCTAGTATCCAAGGTTTAGAATAAATAATCAGTACACTCCAGCTGACTGTACACAACCGAATCCATGGTACTCCATATTGCACTGTAAAGGCAAGTAATACCTCTTAGTAACACCCTCACATGCCTAACCATGGCCAGAAAATCCTTATGGCCCTAATGGATTTTGCCCTTGTGCCTTTGTTGAAGAGATAACATGTCATGTCCATGGAGGCAGACGTGACAATTGCAAAAACGATCACAGGACAACAACTCTGCTCAGTACCCATGGCAATCTTAACCCTTTAACTCTCTGAGTGCCTGAGATGTGTGCAACATGTTGAAAAGCAATGCATTGCATATCCTTCTTGCACTCAAAGAGTTAAGGACCAGAGGGATGTGCAACACATTTCCATACATGAGAAGTTCTTCTCTTTGAATCCAGGAGATAGATCATGTGCTTCCGGACAGGGAATAGCAATGATGCTATTTGTCTCATATAAGGGGCAGGGCTAAATTGGGTTGGCGGTGCTTTCTCTTCTACATGTCATAAAGTGGGTGGGAAGTGGGCAGAACAGGGTGAGAGGGAGAAGAAACAAATCACAGGTTCTGTCCCTGGAGACCCAGTAATTTAGTCTGAAAACCGACATTTCAGAGGCAGATACAGATAGTTTCCAGGTATGCGCGTTTATCTGCAATGTGCTGCACACCCCTCTGGTCCTTAAAGGTACAGTAATGTTTCACAAAAAAGCAGCTTCAATTAATCTTCATAGTATTTGGGCCATGCAGAACATGTTAAACCAAAATAAAGTGTTGCTATTCCTTTCAACTCTTCGAGTGCCAGAAATGTGTCCAGCACATTGCTTTGCAATGCGTCGAACACCCTTCTGGCACTCAACGGGTTAAACCTGGCCTGTTTTTATCACTATAGAACTGGAGCATGCCCTCCCTGGTGTAAAAGAGAAAACACTGATAAGTAGGTGGGGAAAAGGGGCATATACCACTGCTGGAAGATGGCTCATTGTGATTAACCCTTTGAATGCCTTGCCCCTCTGGCACTCATACGCTTAAACAGCAACATTTTGGGTACAATACACACATGGCCTGTAAGTTTTATGGTGGCTTTCCATTATGCCTTGATGAAGTGTGGCACTTGGCATGGAGTCTTAATGTGCATGTCTCCTCCATTTCTGACAATTGCTTTGCCGTGTTTCTTGGACACAGGTTTATGCAGTGAATAAAAATCATCTTTGTAGTCTGAAATTGGGCGACTGCACCCATTGTTCCTTTTACAGTGCTTGGACATTATGTAGTGGCGCTGCTGCAGTTTTAGTCTGTGGAGAGCTATTGTGGCTGAGAAACGGTGTCCAAAGAAAGAATCAGCAAAAGCACCACCATAAACTAGAAAGGCCATAACTACTGTGCCCAAAAATGCTGTTTTGCTCTTTAAAGTGACAGTCAAACTCGCTTTTGACATTACATATTCTTCAATGCATTATATTTAAAGTGTATGTGTATATGTGTGTGTGTATAACACACACTGTGTATGCATATCTGTGTGTGTTTATTTTTGTGTGTCTGTATGTCTCTGTGTGTATATGTCTGTGTGTGTATGTGTGTATTTTTTCCTTGTGTATAATTTATTTTTCATATTGGACAGTTTGCTTAGCTGAATGGGGTTAAAGAGGAGAAAGGTAACAATGTATTTCTTCACAATGTTCTGGAGAGGTTAAACAGCGTCTGAATTGGTTGGGATCTGTTTACCCCTAGGGCTGCTTTAATCTGCCTTCACTAGAAATCTCACACAGACAGGTAATGTTCTATCCTGACTCCGCGGCTCGACTGATCTAACCACACACACTGCCTGTTACAAATGAAGTTTAGACAACAAAACAAGCCTGACAATCTTGAAACATTTTATTTGGCCGAGAAGTTTTCTCCTTTAGTGTAAACTTTGGTTTCTTGCCAAGAATGGAGATTTGAAAGAATCATCCGCAGTCTCGAGGTTTAATACTAAGACTAGCATTACCCTCCCCCCCAACCAGTTTTAGTCTTTGTAGCCTATTTATTACCCCATTTACCCTTTGAATGCAAGATGGGTGTCCAACACATTTCTTCACAATGTGTTGGACTCCCACTGGCACTCAAAGGGTTAAAACATCTTCCCCAAAATAAAAAGAGGTTACAATTTTGAATTAAATTATGCATAATCAGATACAGCAGGAATTTCTAAGGTCAAATAATTGACCTACGTATCTGCCTCATTAAAGGAACATCACCTAAAATGTTTTATTAACTCTACTCCTATGGGAGCATACTAAGTAAAAAGTAACAAACCAAATGTTCCTCATAGTTTGTTTCTTTAGGCCTCTTTCACACCGAGGCCTAAAGAAACAAAACTGTTGCAGCCCCCTGTTAATCTTCAGTTGATTGTTTCCACCTACATTCCACCACCAATCAGGACAAAGGAGAGGGTATCTGGCTGGCATCTATGTGGCTCAATCATTAATTGGCAGTTGCGATGAGCATCTCAAAATACAAAAATACTAGATTGTTTAATCTACAGGAGGCCTCATAGGCCAAAGTGAAGACCTTCCTGAGTGCATCTTTACTGCAGTAAAGCTACAGCATGCTGGACGTTGAAGCAATCACAAGAGGAGATAGTTGCATGAACTGTAATAGAGCCAGCAGTGAAACATTCAGAACAGTCCATCGAACCAAAGAAGGATTGCTGTGATGGAGTTGCCCATGTGAAAGGGGCCTTATAGGCTGTAACTCCAACATATGGGATAAAAACCTGTAGCCCGCTTATACAGAAAGTCAGATAGCCAATATACATTCAATTGCTACTGGCTTACATTGGCTTTTACCATTCAAATGTTTAACAAAATGACTTACCAAAGTATGGACTGGATTCCATTGTAGTTAATAACTGTATCATTGGTGTTGTCTACCAATTCTCCATAGGATTCAGTAGGCATCTGTGAGATAAAACCAATGATAACTCTTATACCTGCAATGGAATCCAGTAGTCAGATTGATCTAGATTCTATATATTTTTTTGTATTTGAACTCTCTTGTAGTCTGTAATTGAACAGTGGTATTTTATCATCATACATGGTTTTGCGCAAGTGAATGGGGATTTTGTATGAGTTATCTTAATTAGCAGATTCCCACTGGCTTTGATGAAAAGTGATAACATACCCCTGCTTTAAATACAATAAGGAAACAAATATTGTCTGGAAATAGCATTATCTTTATTGACTGTATCCTTTTTTTATAAATAACAAGTACAATAACAATAATAAGCTTTTTTTTCCCTAAATAGTATGAAATACAATTACAGTTTCAAAGCTTTGAGGGAGAAAAGGAAAGAAATTCTGACACAATCTGACTTAAAATGGCTGATGCTCTTAGGCTTAGTTTACATGGATGACACTAGTGAGGTAACTGAGTCACCATTCTAGTAGCTGGGGTGCACACAGAATGGCTGCCTGATTAGAATGTTCATGTGAGAGACTATTGTTAAGGTAGGTTGCAGGGAAATTACAATACTGAAGATCTGTACTGGAATGTACGGGGCTACCATGCAGACTGTTCACATGGGAAACTGTGATGTAAACTCCTGGATTCCATGTCAAATCACAGAATCTTCTCTCAATGTGTAACTGACGTCTGGCCAAGTGAGATGCTCTGCCTAATCGCACCATCAACATTATTAAAATCAGCAGAGCTTAGCACCCTTCCATGACTTGTGCTAGCCAAAAAATTAGAATGTTAAATTTGGGTGTTGCACATCCCTTATGTACTCAAGAAATTAAAGTAGACTTGTCACCCTAATTCAAGTTATAGTTTGGTTTAAAGACAATTAAATATGCTTCAACGTTGTGGTAGCCATTTTTCTGTAAATAGCTTAATCCTGAGTGCCAGAGGGGTATGCAGAGCATTGCAAAGCAAAGTGTTGCATACCCCTCTGGCACTCAAAGGGTTAAGACAAATTAACCTATATGGTTTTAGTGGCAGTTTATGCTAATTCCATGCACAGTATGCTAATGAGCTCTGTTCTAGGCCGGACTTACTGCTTGTTGTGTTATTAGACCCAGCACAGAAACAAGTTAATATAAAGTACCAAACAGTACCACCACCAATACAGGGTCATTGCTCACAACAGATTTATATTACAAACAGATGCTTCATACAACATATAGACAGTTTTTAATTCCCTTTAAAGAAACTGAACTTATCTTATGGTGACATGTCCACTTTAATTATACTATATGTCTGCTAAATTATGTTTAATATCCAAGGGCTCAAAAGCTCCATTTAAATGAAATGAGAATTTTACTTGTCTCATAAAGTGCAGGTGGTTTGCCCCAAACTTCTCCCCTCTTTCTTTGCAAATACATCCCAATCTGTTCATAAACCAGTTTCAAAAGGCTGTTTAATATCACCTCCGACCATTTCACTCAATTTGTCTTTGTCTAAGTTAGCAGCTTAGTGGGCGTTCAAGCAACGCCCCACAGCAGCTTTACAGGACAATGAAAGAAGAGCAATAAAGAGATAGCTATGCAGAGAAAGCTCCTATTCACTAGTTTACGTAATTAGTCTTGTGGACTTGGGATGTGAGGAAAGGGGGAGCCTGGTCATTGGGACACAATACGGTTCACTGGACACCTGTTGCCTCTGTGGCCAGCCAGACCTTTCCTTGTTTTTCCAGAACAATTTTTTTGTAGACAGGGGTCCTTTTAGAAGTATTAATAACTGAGCAACTAATCACATATAAGTAAATAGAAGTGCTCATCCATATGTTCATCTTTACCAAATAATTTACTGGGCTCCAGAGAGGTCATCAATATAAAACACCAAACAAGTTTTTTTTTTAATACTCTGGTACATCGGGGGTTAATAGTATGATTTCCTGGCAGACATTTAAACTTTTTTGTAATATATTTATTTATCCTATAACATATAGTGGTAGAATGAGTCGCTCCCTATGAGCGTAACCGCACATGAGCAGTAGAGTCCACTGTTCCAGCAGTCTCTACTGTGCATGTGTGGTTTCACACACACGGAGCTTCACTGTGAGCCGTCTGAAGCTCCCCGCTAAGGATCAGCGCGTTCAGTGAGAGAGTCGCTGAACGCACTGATCCGGAGCAGGGAGCTCTGGATGGCTCATCACCTGTCTCTGCTCCGGGGCTGCTGGGTGCACTTTAGCCCGTGTATACGGACTTTGATACTAGTTATTATTATATTTATTAAATTACAAAGTGCTAACAAATGCCATAGTACTTTACAGTTAGAAAACCAATTATAAACACACTAGTAGAAAAGCCCGTGTATACGAGCCATGGTGCCAGGCGTTCACAGCGCAGTCATGCCCAGTAGAGACTGCCCCCGCCATGGCTGATACAGAACTGGACCTCCGATATGACTTCAGAGCTCCCCGCTCTGTATCAGCCTCGTCATGCGCAGTCTCTACTGGGCATGACTACATTGTTACAAACGTTTTAGCAAATTATTATATGGGATTATACATTTAAAACCCTGTAACCCTCTGAGTGCCAGAGGGGTACACAATGTATTGCTTTGCAATGCTTTGCACAACCTTCTGGCTTCAAAGGGTTAAAAGTGATAGCGGAGTATCCAACACATTACTAAGCAATGCATTGGATACCCCTCTGGCACAAAAGGGTTAATAAACAGATACAAATGGTGGCGGATCCTGCTTGTGAGAGCTTACATTAAAGGAATACGGTACTCTTGAAATAAATGGCTTTTAATTTGTTGAATAGGACTTGCTTAGTAATTTGTCCATCATTTAGAAGTCAGTTAAATTTTTTTTTACCTCTGTTAACTTTTTTTTTTTGGATTTGAACTCTGCTATAGTCTATGCCCTCTTTCATACCAGTGATACCAATGCTGTAATGGTATTACTTAAAGGGATAGTAATGTTTCACAATAAAAGCAGCTTCAATTAATCATCATAGTGTTTGGGCCATGGAGAGTGTTATTTCAATACTGTCAGCATTGTAGTTCAAGAGTAATTGAATGATAAAGTATCTCCCTCCCCTTTTACTGATGTAACACTGCTCACCTCAGAGCAGAAAGACTGTCCAGATGGATCTCAGACAGGGATAATCTTCAGTGAGCATAAGGGAAAAACCTGAAAAGCCTGTCAAGGGGGGCAGAGTTTTCCTTATGCTCACAGTAAGAAGATTGTCCCTTGCTGTGAGCTGTCTGGTCTCAAGTCCAGACTCCACATGTGATGGAAGGTGGCTTACACTAGGTAAAAGGGGGATACGTTATCATTAAATTTCTCTTGAACTACAACTCTGGCAGTATTGAAATAACACTCTCCGTGGCCCAAATACTATGAAGATTCATTGGAGCTGCTGTTTTTGTGAAACATTACTATCCCTTTAAGTCACCCATGGTGAAAGATAAAGTGCTGGGCTATAATGTTGTTCGTACAGGTGACTATTGCCCTAAATGAACATGCCAGCAAGCTGCATATTTACTGGGTCTTGTCAGGAATGCAGTAAATAAGCAGCTGGACAGATTTGCACCACAGCATGTAGGGCTCCTGGCAGATCTTTCATATAAGCTTTTCTGGAAGCTGAGACTCTAATTACAACGTCTTATCAATGGGCAAACTATGTGGGTATCTGCCAATATTATTTGACTGATACTCGTGTGTGCCTCTCTCAGCTTCTCTGGATCAAAACAACAGCACCAATGATGGTATACTGCAGGTTAAGGAGACAGCAAGACAGAATGGTATATGCAGAACCTCAATATTGTTATTCTAAAAAAAGAAACTTGCATCAGAACATTCAAACAGATCTCTTTTAGATGTGCCAAATTTACCATATTGTAACACACTATTGACAGCAGCCAAAGGGTTAATAGTAAAAGTTATAAATATTTTAATAATTTCAGTATTTAAATAATACATGTTTTCCCTATGCGTTTCGTGAGACACAGGCTCACTTCATCAGGGGATCAACAGTATGCACTAAAGTGTCTTCGACATCACACCCCGTCAACCCGACAAAAATCGGACCACATCGACATCAATTTGACATGCCTTCGATAGGTTTACACATTTTGACTCATCACTTTGACAATGGCCTTTTTCCATATGGAAATGCAGCGTAATGAGTCATTTCCTTATGAAAATGCAGGATAATGAACCATTAATTTAATCATGGGGGTGTGTTTATATGTTAATGTGGCACTTCACCACATGTACTGAACTCCAATAGGAGCCTCTGCTGTCAGAGTACACAATCTTAACTACTCCTACCTGAGACTAGTGAAGTTGGGATCTCCCTGTAGTTTTCTATGCAGTCACAGCCCTCAATCAGTCATAAGCATGGAGGGTTGTCAAAGTGCTGGCAGTGTGGAAGGGATGCTCTCCCTCACACATCACCAGCAGCAGACAACCCTGAAGTCTGAGAGCATTCTCTCTGTTTCCCCACTTGTTCAATAGGGGAGTGAAGAGAATCCTTTCAGCACCACGAACAGCATCACTCTCTTAACCCTTTGAGTGCCATTCTTTTCACACCCTCTTACACTCAAAGGGTTAACTATAAAATATGGTTGGGCAGATGTTCACTTCAGGGATAACTTCACTATCATTTTATTATATAGCCTTATCCATAAAGCAATTCTGGAGCAAACCAACTGAAAGGCAGTTTTTCTGCAAATTCCATTAATTTAAAAGGGACTTTTATTTTATACCTGCCTAGTATTCACTGAGATTTTTCACCCCCCCCCCCATATTGTGCTGTTGGTGTACTCCAGAAATGTTCCTCTATAGCATGACGCCTTTAGGGCTTTAGAATGTTGCTCTGTTATAAAGACTTAGCTGTTTCTACCCCCCACAACCACCATATACAGATCTCGGGACCATAATCCTGCCATATTGCCATTCCCTTGAAAAAGAAAGTCAGAGCAAAGTGAATTTTTTGATTGAGGCACCTGTGGATTACCTGTGTTTATTTTACTGATCAGTCACTAGAAACAGAAACAGACAAAAGCTGCACTATTTAGTAAACTTGTATCTTGTGTCTGACATCTTAATTTCTGTCCAGCAGTCTGAGCATTGTTCTATGTAACACGCCTTGGATGTAATCCTTTCTAACATATGTGGATTAAATGTAATGGAGTCTTACACAAAGGCAGGAATTCTCCCTAGGCTTACTTCAGGTGGGATCTGGAGACTCGCGCTTGTTAAAAAAAATAATACAGTCAGAGTCTTTCTGAGTCTGCATTTGTGCACTTTAAGGGTCAAAGGTGACAGCATGATTGGGATATCTCAGTTTACCAGCTCAAGTTGTGCTATTAATAAACATAGCATTAGGCAGTCTTGTAACACCACACCACTAATTTAACCTCTGGAATGCCAGAGGCATCTCCAATGTATAGTAAAGCAATATGTTGAAGACATCTCTACCATCTAAGGGTTAATATAAAAGAAAACAGAACAAGAAAGCAGAACATAGCATCTTTCTAAAAAGGAAAAGTACAGCAATTTAGGAGCACATGGGATGTAAACTATAGGAATCAGATAACATTGTCCATTTTTTCAGATGGGGATTTTGAAATGGATAGTAATATTTTACAAAAACAGCAGCGCCGATTAATCGTCATAGTATTTGGGCCAAGGAGAGTGTTATTTCAGTACTGTCAGAGTTGTAGTTCAGGAGTAATTGAATGATAAAGTATCCCCCTTTTACCTAGTTTAAGCCGCCTCTCCTCAGATGTGGAATCTGGTCTCTTGACCGTACAGGTCACACAAGGGACAATCTTCTTACTGTGATCATAAGGAAAACCCTGCCCCCCTTGCCAGATTTTTTAGGTTTTTCTTTATGCTAACTGAAGATTGTCCCTCTGTGAGATCCATCTGGACAGTCTTGCTGCTCTGAGGTGAGTAGGGTTACATCAGTAAAAGCGGTAGGAGGGGGATATCTTATCATTCAATTACTCCTGAACTATAACTTGGACAGTACTGAAATAACGCTCTCCATGGCTCAAATACTATCAAGACTAATTGGAGCTGCTTTTATTGTGAAATATTACTATCCCTTTAACATCCCTGAATACTAGAAGTGTCTTCAATGCATTGTGTTATGGGCTACCATTCCAGCAGTTAAAAGGAAGGCTGATGTCTGCACACGGAGTTGTAGTTTAAGCTCTACGGAGCATGTTTGTTAATCACCATTTGCGCAACATTGAGGGGAAATATTCCCTTCGTCAGGAGGCACCTGATGAAGGGAAGATTTCCCCGAAATGTTGTTGACACCTGACGAAGGGAAGATTTCCCCAAAATGTTGTGCAAATGGTGACTAATAAACATGCTCAGTAGAGCTTAAACTACAACTCTGTGTGCAGACATCACCCTTCCTTTTTGCTGTTGCTGTGGGTCATAATGTGGCACTGACCCTTCTGATATCTTGCACCGGATACATAACGTGGTGTGCTGGGGTAAAGAACCTTTTTCTACATATATTCCAGCAGTTAACCCCTTGAGTGCCAGAGAGGTTTCCAGTGCATTACGTGACCATGCCTTTAAAAACATCTAAAAGAAAGATAGAAATAGTGCCAGAGAATGATTAGTGTATTTAATTAGTGATTTAGACTCTAACTAGAACAGACATGAAGCAGCTAGAATGAGCAAGGAGATGTGCAAAAACCAGAAACAAAGAAGAAAAAAACTCACATTGTGAACTTGCCATAATATATACATGTTAATAAATAAGATAAGAATTAAGTATAGATAGCAGCAAAAAAAAAAAAATGAGATGGTTCTCCAGACCTCCAAATATTAGGCTGAAACCTAAAGTGCAAATGCAAAACAAAAAACATACCTTCGCTCCTCCATACAATTGTGCAAATGTGTACCCTGTATAATACATATATTATACAACTGTGTTAATAAATATGAGATTTTTATTGCATAGTTTGGCCAGTATGTTAAAGCTTGCCCACCACATCACAATGCCCTAATATCAGGCAAGTACTATCTAATACACACATTAAACCCTATCTATAGACATTCCCTGATGATTTCTTGTAATAAACACGTTGGAGGTCATGTGTTCAGTGCATATAGAAAGTCCTACATTAACCCCTTAAGGACTACATGGCGTACTATGACCATCATGGTCCTTATACCCTTAAGGACCAGTGACGGTCACAGCACGTCACATACTTTTTACTTATAGCGATCTACCGGGAGCGCTGTAAGTAAAAACGGGGCCTACAATTGATCACTCCAAGACTGGAGTGATCTCTCTTAGGCCTCAAAGCGGCACGCCGGTACGTGTAACAGGTCACATGTACTGGCGCGTCGGCAAGGATCAAAGCGGTCCTTAAGGGAAGGTAGCTGCCCTGGACCGCTGGTCCTTAAGGGGTTAAAAACAAGTAACATGCAACTTATACAGTTCGATGAAATGACTCAACTGATATCATACCGCGTTGGCTTGCAGTGGGGGGAGGGTGTAGAGCCAAGAAGACTGTGGATCCACCAGTCCTCCTTATAGGCCTATTCCTCCAACCCAGAGAGGCTACATGGGGTTTAAGTATTACGTTAATTACAAACAAACATGGTGCATGCAAGCCAAAACAGGCCAGTGACCATGCATTTGAAAACCTCTAAAAGACAGACAGAAATAGTGTCAGTGAATATTTAGAGGCACTACTTATAGCCTCTTATACATGTGAGTACAAGACTAAAGAGCACAGGGTGAAGGTGACGGTTTCTGAAGAAAATATTTATACTAAACTTAGAGAGATCTTTCTTTGCTGCTGTTGACATCTTTCTGCTGCTGATTTGTGCCATTGGTAACAAAAATCATTTTTTTAGCAAGCTGTTAAGATTTCCTGAATCCAGATTTATAAAGGGACTTAGATTGTTATGCTTAAGGTTTTTGAGCATTTGTTTGCTCTCCTTATGTATGTATGTATGTATCTTTATTTATATAGCACCATACATGTACACAGCGCTTAACAAAAGTTGAAATAATATAATACAAAAATACAGAACAGGGTTAAGAGCATTAATCTTAAGTGCAATCATTACATTATTCGTGGGAGAAAGTGCAGTAAGGGAATCCTAGACTGGGAAAGGGACCCTGCCCCAAGGAGCTTACAATCTAAGCTGAATTCATAATGGCAAACAGAGACAATGGGAGGAGGATTATAAATGAAGGTACAAGGTGTGGTGAAAGAAGTGCATGAGGATTCTGCTGTGATTGTCAGTGTGCAAGAGGAGGACATTGCTATTGAGATGCTTCCCTGAGCAGGCTGGTTTTGAGGAGATACTTTACAGTGATGAGTGTGGATGATTGGCAAATGGTGATGGGGAGGGCATTCTACAGTGAAAAAGCTTGTAGTCGAGAGATGGCTCAAGTTGTGTAGGGAGAGGACAGGAAAAACCCTTGAGAAGACCGTAGGGGACGGGAATGGGGGTTAGAGGTTATTTATTTGGCATTGTTGTCTCATTGCTGACTTTTGGGGATGGGCTACTATTTTGTGCCTTTCCTCAGTGGGCCAATTTCCCTAAATCTACAGTCTATTAGGAAGCAGGTAGGGGAACCCATTATTCCCCTGAAGTCCTTGAGCATGTATCAAGATTAGATTATCTTGAAGTATGTGCAGACTGACCAGCACCTTAGCTCCCTGATTGTGCCATCTGCAGGGCTAGGCTGCTTAAATGGAGCATAAGCCATCTGGGTGGGGTCAGCTGCATGCAGGGTACAGTTATGGCACAAGCAGACATGAATCCAAAGGAAACATAGCCTAACAAAAGGGCAAAGTCTTAACTGATTGCTTGGGTGCTGATGACCATGTTTACTGTGTTAGCATCCTGCTACCTCAGGCAGACTTCATTGGCTGGCTGATACAAAAAGAAGGGTGCAGGAGCACAACTGTTTGTTTTTTTATTGTGACCCCCAATAAATAAAACTGCTTACCAGGTTCACATATGTGTAAGCTTTTGTATAACACCCTTCTGTAAACATGCACCTACAGATTTCCAAGTCCTCCAGAGTTTCCAGTGATATTTATTAAACGAGTTCCAATACAAATAGTACAGGTATGTTATCTGAATATAATCGCCCAATGTGTTTCTTATTCTGATAACAGTTTCTCAAGGGCTAAAAACATAAGTACATTATACACTTGAAATCAATTATCTTTAAAAGTGGGGTTTTTGTACCTTTCTTTAGAATTTTCCCATTATATGCCCTCCATACCTCGTTCGTGTGTCTCTCCATTCTGACATCTCCTGCATTAGTGAATTGGCGTCATAGTATTAAAGGGATAGTAATATTTAAAATTTACTAATCCCCATATTGTAGGTATAAAAAAGAAGTTAATTGCCCCCAGTGTCATCTCTCATTGGAAACTCTGGAGGATTTAGAAATCTGAAGGTGCATGTTTACAGAAGGGTTTTATACAAAGGGTTACACGTATTTGAACCTGGTAAGCAGTTTTATTTATTGGGGATCACAATCAAAAAACAAACAGTTTGTGCTCTTAGAGGGTCCTGCGCCATCATTTTGTATCGTCCTACAGTCCTTTGAACCACACACAATCCACTAGTGTGAAAGAGGCAGGGGACCGAGGGAGACTGCTGTGACGAACTGTGAACCCATAGGACATCTTACAACATGATATTATGATTTGGAAGTCCACAAACAAGCTAGAGAAGTGTTCCATTTGAGACTCTTACCTCTACTCTGGTTGAACTTAAGAACGGTTATCTTCATGGAAGGATTGTGGAAAGTGCGTTCCAACCTGAAGATTTATCCCTGTTAAGAGCTTTTTATTTTTATCTTATATTATGTATTTATTATTTTGTGATTTGTGTATATCATTACCCTCACTTTGTAGTAATTATTAATCAGTTCACTTAGAACCCAAGCGGCAAAACATTCAAGAACTCCCTCTTGTTGAGCGGGAGTTCTGTTCTTTGTGTATATTTCATTGGCTGGCTGAAGGTGGTGACAGGACAAATAAGGGTAAATCTGGGATGGGATGTTCTAGCTTCAATGTTAATATAGTCCCACCATTTGGATGGGATAAAATAAGGCTCAATAGGCAAAAATGACATATAGGATAATTGGAGTGACGATTATGAGACCAGGGCCTAAGGATGCAGTTAAAATTGAAAAGTACTTTGAGGGTAGGGGGATAATAACTGACCCCTGGGATGCTTGAGACATCTCTAAAACAAAGTCTAGCAATGAGATTTTGAGCATCCAAGGGATAATTTTACTGAGCCTCTGATGTGTCATTCTCTTTCTCCTCCTACCTTAGCTGTGGTTTTGTCTATGGCTTAGCTGCCTGGGGCCCGGAAATATGCATACAAATCCTTTATATCACTACACGCTAAAATTAATTTCCTACACATTTGGGATTTTCCCATTGAACATAAAATCTACTGTTTTGTAAGTAACAGTTTTAGACAATTATGTTAAGTGCTGGTCTTCAAAAGACTGAGATAACTGTTAAAATTCCTAATTAGTTCTGGCAGAAATAATATTGTTTAATAGAAGTTTTGAATCTGATTACTTTATATGCAGAAAAAAGACAAGCTATACGATCACATAGACAGAAGATGAATAGAGACAAAATGATTGATCCTGTATCATGTACACTGCTCCTCCTCCCCCTAAATAATGTTATTCTATGACTCCCATCATCCTCAGTGAGCAACATCTAAAGGGCCTCAGATTGCTCATCTCTGCTGTAAACTGAAACAAAGAATCTACAGAGCTGAAATTCTGGAGCAAACCAGCTGCACTATAGGGTGGCGGGAAGGGTTGAGAATTATCATTGATATAAATGAGGTGTTGGCGAGGTTGGTTGCTAGTGCATTTATTTTCCATAAGCGCATTTTTGCAAGTTTTTTTTTTTTTTGCAGGCTTTAACAAATAAAATGTCATTGTTGAATTAAACTTCTAAATTATAAACATAAATGACAAATAACATGTTCTACATTACAGGAATGATTTTCCCGAATCGAATGCCTGATGGTAAACACTGTTTATTAAGGGAGAAAAAACTCAAACAACTATGTAATAACACAAAGAAAACATAATGTTGAAACACTATACTTTCACCTAGATGTTAACCCTTTGAGTGCCAGAGGGGTAAGCAACTCATTGCAAGCCCCTCTGGCACTCAAAGGGTTAAGGATTACAAAATATAGTGAATGAGCAAAATCATATATTTAATTGGATTCAGTCTGTAAAAACTGGTAAAGAACAATGGGGGATGTCCAAATCTGCTCATCTCATTTTCTCCCCTTAAAGGGATAGTAATACTTCGTTTTAACTTTTAACTTTTATTTTATTGTGTAGGCATTAAAAAATCATGAAGAATGATATGTCTTATCTCTCAAACCTTTATGGTTTAAGAGATATTCAGAAGCAAAGTTTCCCCCTCCCGCCCCTTTTTCCTAGTGTAAGCCATCTCTTCTCAGATGTGGATCTGGTTGTATGACCAGACAGATAACAGCAGGGGACAATTTTCTTTGTATGAAAACAATGAAAGCCCTTCCCCCCTTGACAAGTTTTTCAGCTTTTTCCATTATCTTAATTGAAGATTGTCCCTCTCTGCAGTCTACCTGGGCACCTCCCTTCTGATGTGACTGAACAGGGGGGGGGATACTTTGCTTGTGAATATCTCTTAAACCATAAAGGATTGAGAGATAAGACTTATATCGTTCTTCATGTTTTTTTAATGCCTACAAAATAAAATAAAGATAAAATGAAGTATTACTACCCCTTTAAACGTTAACTATATATAATCCTCACCCTGCACCTCTGCCCTTTAGTATGTAACTAGTTTTAAAGACTGTGTACATGGGCTAACACTGGTGGCGCTGCAATCATGTGCAGTACTGACTGCCCCCTTCACAGCTGTTACGGAGCGGAGCGCTCCAAATTCAGAGCGTAGTCCTCTCTGAGCACCTGAAGGACTGCAGAGAGGACTCCGGTCTGAATTCGGAGTGCCCCGCTCTATATCAGCCGTGGCGCGGGTAGTCTGTACTGCACATGACTGCAGCGCGCGCAGCTGTCTGTACTGAGCATGACAGCTTCTGACAAACATCCTAAGCAAATTAAAATATAGGATGAATTACAAGGTCCTGATCATTATTATCTTTAAGCCCTGAATGCCTCTTGTTTAGCATATGCAGGAAAATGGACAGATTTTACATCACTTTCCTCCTAGTGTTGTTATAACACAGGCCCAATTCAGCAAGCTAAAGTGCCAGCCGCACCACAGGGCACAACTGCCCTTGATTTAAATTAGGCTTTTAATCCCTTGAATGCTAAAGGTTGCATGTATACCCTGTAGCTTTCAAGGGGCTAAAACCCCATTTAAGTCAATGTGAAAATGATTAATTTTCAATTTGTCCCCTATGGCTTTGTTTTGTTCCGGAATTGTCCCACTTTAGATTGCTGTGTTACTCCCATGGCGCCAATTGGGGCACAGAGAAATGACATGTCCAAAAAATGCCCAAAGACTCTAACTTTGTGCACCCCTTTTTGCTAGTGATGTCAACAGGATCATTTTTGAAGAAGATAGCTTAGTAAACAGGCATTAGACAGGAGCAGAAAACATCCAGTGGCTATTAGTACAATAGTAACATAGCTGATGAGGCTGAAAAAAGACATGCATCCATCAAGTCCATCCTATGCCAAATCACCCCTGTTGATCCAGAGGAAGGCAAAAAAAACAACAACAATGACACCATTTCCAATTAAGCCCCAAGTGGGTAAAAACTATTCCTTCCTGACTCCAAATGGCAGTTACAGTATATAGTTCCCTGGATCAGTAGCATGAAATTGTATTAGTACAGCAGCCTCATTCAGGAGAATATACGTAAGGCAATTATGGAGCAAACCAAATGTAAAATATGTGATAAAAACCCATGTTTATCTATATTTCGCTTTCCTGAAGCCAAGGTTGGGCCTGTGATCAGTTGGTGAGGCTGCATGCTCATTGATGAACATACATCATGCATGTAATAAACTATTTCACTTTCTTCCGATCCCAGTAGAATTCAATCACTGGATCTATCCACAGCATTATCTGTATGCAGACTGATTGCTAAGAAGTGCTTGGGATAGATGAACTAAGATGTGATAAAGATGTGGTAAAGTGAAGATAACTTTCCCAGTGTTATCACTCGCTCGCAAAGTTCCCCCACCCCCCCTTTCCCTGAAGTCAGCGTTCTAGCTGACTGCAGGGGAATCTAGTAGTCGGACATCCGGCGGCTCTGCAGCAGAGCCGAGATTGCGTTAATAAAGAAGAAATTCTTCACTGAAACGAAGAATTTCTTTTGTATTAATGCAATCTCGGCTCTGCTGCAGAGCCGCTGGATAGTCGTATGACAGGATTCCCCTTCAGTCAGCTAGATCGCTGACTTCAGGGAAAGGGGAGGGGGGTTTGAGAGATGACGTTGGGGGCAATTAATTTTTTTTTTTATGCCTACAATACCGGGATTAATAAATTTTAAATATTACTATCCCTTTAATACGATGAAGCCAATTCACTAAGGTTTCTTCAACTTGAGAGATCATTGACTCCTTAGAATGATATAGTACTTGGCACCATAGAATGACATAGTACTTCGGGAAGTGATAACAGTGGATCATTTATCTCTACTTTATCACCTATTTATCACACCTTAGTGCATAACCTCTTGAAGTTATTCTGGGGAAAACCAATTGCACCACAGCGGACAAATAAAGAGTCTCACTTAAAGGGATAGTAATACTTCGTTTTAACTTTATTTTATTTTGTAGGCATTAAAAAAACATGAAGAATGATATAAGTCTTATCTCTCAAACCGTTATGGTTTAAGAGATATTCACAAACAAAGTATCCCCCCCCTGTTCAACCAGATCAGAAGGGAGGTGCCCAGGTAGACTGCAGAGAGGGACAATCTTCAATTAAGATAATGGAAAAAGCTGAAAAACTTGTCAAGGGGGGAAGGGCTTTCATTGTTTTCATACAAAGAAAATTGTCCCCTTCTGTTATCTGTCCTGTCATACAACCAGACTCACATCTGAGAAGAGATGTCTTACACTAGGTAAAAGGGGAGGGGAGGGGAACTTTGCTTGTGAATATCTCCTAAACCATAAAGGTTTGAGAGATAAGACTTATATCATTCTTAATGTTTTTTAATGCCTACAAAATAAAATAAAGTTAAAACGAAGTATTACTATCCCTTTAAATTTAAAGAAGTAACACTTCCTAATACCCCCCATCCCATTTAACTTATTAATGCTGAAAAATCCTAATGCTCCTATGAATTTATTCCTCGTGTGTTTGCTCAAGAGACAATATCACCAGTCAGTCCTCAATGTCATGTTCTTGGTGGAGGACATGACAATTTCTATCAGCACCACAGGACACAAACTCACTACACATGATAATCTTAACCCTTCAACGACCAGTTGGATGTGCAAAGTATTGCACACTACTCTAGTTCTTAAAGGGATAGTAATGTTTTAAAATAAAAGCAGCTCCAATTAATCTTCATAGTATTTGGACCTTGGAGAGTGTTATTTCAATACTGTCAGAGTTGTAGTTCAAGAGTAATTGAATGATAACGTTTCCCCCTCCCGCCCCTTTACCTAGTGTAAGCCTCCTCACCTCAGATGTAAATTCTGGTCCACAGACCAGACAGCTCACAGCAACGGACAATCGTCTTACTGTGATAACAATGAAAACCCTGCCCCCTTAACAGATTTTTCAGGTTTTTCCCTTACACTGAAGATTGTCCCTCTCTGCAAGCCATCTGGATACCACCTTTCTGTTCTGAGGTAAGCAGTGTTACATCAGTAAAAGGGGTGGAAGGGGGAAACTTTATCATTTTATTACTCTTGATCTACAACTCTGACAGTATTGAAATAACTCTTCATGGCCAAAACACTATGAAGATTAATTAGAGCTGCTTTTATTATGAAACATTACTATCCTATTAAAGAGTTAAGTAGGATCATTTTGCTCTGTGTGCTTCGTTTTGAAAAACCTTTTATGTCCGACTTGATGGACATGACACCCAAGACAGAATGAAGATGTTATCTCCTACACAAAGACACAAGGCCAAAATTCATAGGGCCATTAGGATATTCTGGCCATAGTAATGTAAGCAACCAGTTATTATTATTAGGAGGAGTAAGTTCTTGTTTTAACCCCTTGAATGCTAAAAAGATTTCCAACAATTGCAATGCATTGGAATTCTCTCTCTCTCATGCTCTGCCTCCCACTTTGCACCACTGCACCTCTCTTACAGACTTCAAGGCACGTTTAGAATTACACCTCCTCAACTGAACTTAACCCTTTGAGTGCCAGAGAGGTATCCAACGCATTGCATTGCAATGCGTTGGCTACCTCTCTGACACTCAAAGGGTTAAACAAGTTAGAAGGCACTGACTCTGTAGATCTGTGGCTCTTCTAATTTACCTACTTTATTTATGTCCCCTATCCCAACCAGAACACTAGCACTGTATTCCACACTTGACCCTTATGTCCTCTGTATGTCTCCCATTGCCACTTTGGATTGTAAGCATTTAGGCAGGACCTCAGTTCCAGTGTTTCTGTATGCAAAGCACTTGTAATCCTGAATTGTCTAAACCTTGAAATTATAAAGCTAGTGGCGCTATATAAATAAGCATATTAATTCATTCATTCATTCTCTAGCAGTCAAAAGGCAACAAATCTTAATTTAAAGCAATATGAATTTGAGGAATTCCATTTGCTCCTATGGTTCAGTTGGTTGCTCTGTATGTACACTGGCCTAGCTGTCTTCTGCAGAGGGGAGCTCAGCTCACCAATTGTCCAGTTTTCTTCAGTACTGTTTGTACACCATTGCAATATCAGGATACATCGCTAAATGTACCCAGCTCATTACATCCTCGGAAGCAGCAGTGCTTAGCAGCTACCCCGCTGTGCTGAGACTGCGTAGGTAGATACAGTATTTTCATGCTCTGTTACACATATGCATTATTCATTGAACACTTAGGGCCATATGCACAATGTAAGAAGAGCACACAGAATCAGGGGCAGAAACAAAAATTCCCATTGATTTAAACGGGGCTTTTAACCCATTAAATGCTAACAATGTATTCAAAGCACTCTAGCAATTAAAAGAGTTAAATGCCCCTTTTATGTCAATGGTGGTTTGGGGATGTTTTTATTTGTCTGATATGTTGCAATTAGATTGCCTTAGAATTACTCCATTTTTAATTCATGTAAATGGTCCACATACTTTGAAGCAGGGGGGTGCATCCTGAGCCTGCCAAGTTGTTGTTGTACTACAACTGCCATAAACCTTTGTTGTTTGTCAATTCTTGTACTAAACCAGTTTTCCTCTAGCCAGGGTCCATTTACACTCTGGGATTTTAGCAAATCCTATAGGAATATAGTTGAATCAATCAAAGGCAAACTAGGAAAGGGGGTTGGCAACCTTTGGCTCCCCAGCTATTCAAGACTACAACATCCATCATCCCAAACCATCCAATGAAATTGTAGTCGCCAACATTTTGAGAGCTAAATGTTGATTTCACCCAGACTGGAAGGTTACAGCATCCAATCAGAGCAGGTTACTTTTACCTGTAATAACAAGGTGGTCTAGAACATAGCTTCTCAAAAGCAGGACTCAAGTACCTTTGCTCAGATGAATGATTTACTAACTAGTTTTAAAGCCTGTGTACACGGGCCACAGTGCCACCCAGCAACCTCGGCTGGTGGCCGGAGCCTCTCTTCTCACTGGCAACGCTGCAGTCATGGCCAGTACTGACTGCCTGAACGTGCTGTAGCTGATACGGAGCGGGGGCTCCAAATTCAGACCGTAGTCCTCTCTGTGCACCTTCCTGGGACCAAGCAGTCCCAGGAAGGTGTGCAGAGAGGACTCCGGTCTGAATTCTGAGTGCCCTGCTCCGTATCACCCGTGGAGCTTTCTTGCAGTCAGTACTGTGAATGACTGTAGAGTGTACCATCTCTACTGTGCATGACGGCTTCTGACAAACATCCTAGTGAATTATAATATAGGAGGATTACACTGTGTTAGGGGTATTGAGGACCATGGTTCAGATATTCTGTTGCAGAAGAATCCAATATTTGTCCAGAAACCATTACACTCATCCTCAGATTCAGATTTCCCAGGTTTGAATGAATTACATGTAACATTTTTTCCAATCGTAACTTCAGCCATCAGCATTCTGTTTTATTTCCAGTAAATGAAAGCTGGATCATTGTTTCACAGAGAATTACACAACCTCTTAATTTGTTTAACATAGGAACTTGTCTAGGTAAGAATCCTTTAAAAATCTGCTCGTTATACAGTATTTATTAATATATTTATGCATTGTATCTGCAGTTACTCGCATTTACTGACTTCCACTGAAGTTTGCATTTATTTCTCACCTCTTATCCATAGATAATGTCACACCTACATGAATGAGCAATCCTAGATGGAAACAATTTACTTATAACCCAGACTTTATCCAGTTGCCAGCTTAAACTGACCAGCTTTTCCATTGTTAAAAAATAGTATATTGATATCACTGACCTCTGTAAGAACATCTACTTAGTTAAGTCCTCTGCTTAACTATAGGGATAGGTGGGTCTTAGTACTTACTCAACCATTTTCATTTAGTGAAACTCCAATATCAACCTATAAATTACAACAGGCAATGTTCAATAATCAGAATGAGAACTTATACAGAAAAGTGCCCCACCTATGGTTCTTTAGTACACTACTTATTTTCAGATATGAAAATGGAACTGTCCAGTGTTATTCTACTTCCAAGTTCTAATGCAAAAAGTAAAGAAACACACACATAAATCCTTATGTTAAATTAATAAACTCACTAGATGATAGAGAATCTAATGCATTGGTTAAGAGCAATATATCCCTATATGTGAAGGGCACCTCTAAAGGCACAGTTAACATGTATTATGGGAAAAACATAGCCTAAACTATAAGGATTTTTTTTTGCTGAGCACAACAAGGTAACACATTTCTGGGGGATGCTTCTTTCAACAATCATTACAGCTCAACTTTTTTTTTTTAATCAAAATTTTAACAATAGTACCAGAAAATCTTTTTATTGCATTCTATGAAAGAGGAGAGCCACGGGGCAGAATTTTCCAACAGGCGGAGTAGGCAACTGCCTAGAGCTCCAAATTTGAGGGGTGGCTCAGCTGAGTTGGTCATACCCACATTCTGAATTGTGGGTGTGGCCAGAGCAATCTCATGGTCCCTGCACCAGCTTTATACTCCTTTAAAGGCTATTATTGAAACACTTGGATGCAAGTGATATTGCCAGCTTATTGTGGAGCAATCAATGGAGATCTTTCTAGAAAACAAGAGGTTAAACCTTTTTTCTTCATTAAACAGTGGACGGGAGTGGGAGCGGGGTCATGTAAGGATTGGGTGGGGGTATGTGGCCATGGGCACCTGAGATATAAAACTATCCCGCTGAGATTACAGTTCTCTCCAGATTGTGATAGCAATAGCTCCACCACTATGTGACAGTTTGAACTGTAACCCTTTGAGTGCCGGAGGGGTATGCAACGCATTCCAGAGCAGTGCATTGTGTACCTCTCTGACATTCAAAGTGTTAATCCTGTTCCACCAGTGGGGGCACCCTAGTTTTAGTCTGTAGGAAAATCCTGCAATCTTTGCTGTTTTATAATAAAAGTCTGCTCCTTTGAAAGTGAGCTATACCTACACGCATACGTTGATCTCAATATCACTGATCCTTTAAGAGCCAATTATTCCTATAGGTATAGCTTCCCTTTTCCGTGACCTTTTGGCCTTTGATTGGAATCTTCCTCCAAAGCCATGTTTTTCAAGCTGAAGATTAAGATTTCCTATGCCGCTAATTTCAGGATCTACATGTTGCTGTATTTATAAGATTTCCTATCTCTACTTAACGATAAAAATATGGGGTTTTATGCTAGAGCCTAACTGGAATAATGAACCGCCTTCCAATGGGAGAAAACATGAGAAGGAGAAATTGGAAACATGATTTGGAGCAGCTTAAGGAAGTGAAAGAACAGTCGAGACTAATGCAGCTGAAGGAATTTTGAGGTAAAGATGCTGATAGAGCGAGAAAAATGCCTGATTTGAATTAAATCAATAAAAAAGAAAGTATCGGATGGAAAAAATATGAATTGTTGCTGCTGGTGTATAGATTAGGAGATCCAAGGACAAAAGCAGATGCGAGAATGGATATGTGCATGGGAATGATGTAGGTTTCTTGGCCCAGCACGTGGCTATTGGGCTGGAGAACATACATTTTATCAAAGACTGAGGGCCTATTCAGAACACTAAATAGGTGTCATTGTGGAGTAAACCAAAATCACCACAGAGATAAATAACAATTTGGTATGATTTACTCCTTGAAGGTCTCTGGAATTTATCTGGAAAATGTTGTCAATGATGTCCATTACCAATTGCACTATTGGGGAAAACTAAAAATTCCCTTTGATTTAACAGCTTAATGATGGAGGTCCTGAGGAGTGGATTCCCCTTAAAGGGATAGTAATACTTAAAATGTAAAAAAAAATATGTTGTAGGGTTTATCCCCCTGAGTAAAACAAGAGTACTCCCACTGCTGAAAGGTGTTTCATTCAAAAGTTATTAATTTTCAAAGTTGCATTTTTTTAGGTGCAATATCACAGTGGCCTGAAAATTGTACAGTAGCGCTGTTGCTACACCATCCTATGGAGATTTATGGTCCCGGGACCACAGCTGTCCATAGGATTGTGTAGCAACAGCGCCACTGTACAATTTCAGGCCACTGTGATATTACACCTAAAAAATTCAACTTTGAAAATTAATAACATTTGAATGAAACACCTTTCAGCAGTGGGAGTACTCTTGTTTTACTCAGGGGGATAAACCCTAAAACATATTTTTTTTTACATTTTAAGTATTACTATCCCTATAAGGACCACATTGATCTCATTCAAGGAGCTGGCTCACCAGATAAGGGACTGATAGTGACCTCTCTGGTTGTGGAGTGGTCAGTTTCAGACTCCGGTAGTGCTCAGAGTGCTCCAGCAGAAGCGCTGTGAGCAAAAAACCCATGATGCGCCAGGACTGTCATTGGTCCTTGATGATGGTCCTAGCATGGCTTAGAGAAGTCAGTAAAGCATTGTGTAGCAAAGTGCTAGAGCCCTTTCTAACATTAAAATCCCCTTGTAACTCGATGAGTGACAGAGAGGTATCCAACACATGCTGCAGTGGGTTGGATACCACTCTGGCACACAAAGGGTTAACTCAGTTTTTACAATTGTTATTCTTGCCTTATGGTGCAGTTGGTTTTGTTCAGAATTCTTCTGTTTTTCTTTGAAACATAGAGCCCTAAGTCCTTTAACCCCATGAGTGCCAGAGAGGTGTGCAAAGCATTGCATAGCACCCCCTCTGGCACTTAAAGGGTTAACTTTGACAAATATCCATCAGCTAACAGATATGCTGAGTCTGATATACTAAATAGAACTGGAGTAATTATGGAGCAAACCAACTGCCCTTAAGTGGACATGCAAACATTCAAGTGGAACTATCAGCAGAAGTAAAGTCGCCCTGCAATAATTAGTCAGGTGGTGACTAGCTTCATAAGAGTTCTCTCACCTCTCACAATGACACGATGCTAGAGAAATCCTTAATCTTCCGAGACCAGAAGCCAGGTATCAGCTCAGACATCTTGTCAGCGTTCCTGTGATGTCA
Source organism: Rhinophrynus dorsalis (assembly GCA_037306005.1). Lineage (NCBI taxonomy): Eukaryota > Metazoa > Chordata > Amphibia > Anura > Rhinophrynidae > Rhinophrynus > Rhinophrynus dorsalis. Next base: position 447,475,182 of record CM074720.1, on the reverse strand, counting down.
GTCCCGGTCTCCCTACAGATGCAATGCCATGTCCCGAACTGCACCGGAAGGGACTGACGTCACAGGCACGCAGACTGCACTAACCTAGCCGTCAGTCTCGCAAGCTTAAGCATTTCTCTAGCATCTTGTCATTGTGAGAGGTAAGAGAACTCTTATGAATTTAGTCGCCACCTGCCTAATTATTTCAGGGCAACACATTGATTTAAACTGATTTTTAACCTCTTGAATGCTTGGGAAGTGTGCAGGGGAGAGCTGGCAACTTGTGGCCTTGGAGGCAAATACAATCAAGTGACCCATTTCTATTATAGTTCCAGCCCACTGTCCCAGCTCACCCCCTTTTGTTAATTTTAAAACTGCCATTAATGTTATGAAGTAAAGGATATCACATAGCTTGCAACTGAAATGCGGCTGCTTGTGATACTACAAAGCTTACAGCTGAAATGAAGCTACCTTAGTTATACCACAGAGCTTACAAATGAATAGGCTTGTGCGATTCATTTTGTCAGCATTCGGAATTTGACGAAAAAGGGGTCATTCTGCGACATTTGGGCCGTCTGACAGGCAAGGGTCTTTCTTAAAAAAATATCAGAATCCGAACAGCCCTGGTTCAGAATGTAGTCAAAAATTTTGGAAATTCTGTGACTACTACCCGTGCCCACGATACTTTTCCTCCATACTTTCTCTCCCTCTCTAGTCCAGTTAGCTTCTTTGTTTCATGATGGGGGTTGGACTAATGACACATCAGACAGCCTGCATTTCCTGTTAGTCCATTGTTGGAGCTCAGAAAAAGAAGAAAGAGATAGACAGTGTCCAGCTTTTGTGTAGGCAGGCAGGTAGCTTTAGGCATAGGCAGGCAGCCAGCATTAGTGCCAGTTATTGCCACTGCAAGGGCGAGTCATTTGTTCTGTGCAAAAAAATATAAAAATATGAGGAATTTGTTTCAATAGTTTTCAGAGTGACACAGCCAGTCTCACAGTTGTTTAGGCAGCCAGGCAGGCCTAGTACCTTATTGCCACCGCAAGGGAGAGTTATTTTTTAAAGCATTTTAAATTTGATGAATAATTCAGACTGTTGTCGAATTTCGTCTGCGTTGAACAGGTCTGGTCCAAAAAATTGTCCAAAATCGAATTTTAAACGAAAATTTTTGTTGTGCAAAAGTCTACAAATGAAATGAAACTACACTAATGATACCACAGAGGTTACACTTGAAATGGAACTACACTACTGATTTCACAGAGCTTACAGTTTAAGTAAAGGTACACTAGTGATACCACAGAGCTTACAAGACAAATGGGTTATGCTACTAGTGTAGCTACATTTGAATTGCAGCTCTGCAGTATCCCTAGGGTAGTTTAATTTCAACTGTAAGATTTGTAGTATCAAAAGGTAGCTCTTTTTACAGCAGCAGGCGGGAGACCGAGTGAGGCAATGGCCCACCGGCCCAGACATATGACTGGTCCAGAGGACAACTGCCCCCCAGCCCACCAGGCCACCGCTCCCTTGGAACTGTGCAAAACAAATTTACTATAATTCTCCATAGTCCATCAGCTTCACTGTAGCAGAAATGTATACAGCAGCCTAGCAATCGACACAGATCAATCTTCCGGTAGTCATTCATTTAGTAACAAGCAAAACAAACAAACAAAGAAAAAATCTAAACAAAAACAAGTACATGTGGCTGTTAACCCTACAGAGACTGATGACAGACTTTATCCTGTCTCTGAGACTCTTCCATTACTAATCATGCTCAATAAGCCTTTGTCTACACAGTTTAAAAACGTATTTTTGTGCCAGAGGCTCTGGAAGAGAAATGATTTGCCTCAAGTCAAGACACTAACTTGGGAAGTGAAATAGGATTCCCTTCATCAGAACTGCAATGACAGAGTCTGTATAGTTATAAATTGCTGTAACACTCCTGATGGATGCTGGGAAATACTGATATCCATGTGAGGACTGGACGTACATCTGTGGTAAAAAAAAAAAAAAAAGTCTCAAAAGAGTCACTTTCGCAACAGCAGTAATTAGATTTCTGGCAGTATTTTGAAATAAAAAAATTAAAAAAAACATTTAACATTTACTAGAGTGATACAGTCCAAAAAATAGAATGTGAGAAACTGGTTAAAATTATGTTTTTTAACCCGTTGAGTGCCAGAGAGGTATCCACATATTGTGTTGCAATGCGTGACTGCCTCTCTGACATTCAAAGGGATAAGGAGGAACAGGGGAGGGTGGCAACTTGTAGCCTGGAGGGTGATTACAATCAAGTGGCCCAATTTTACTATCGTTCCAGCCCACTCTCCCAGCCCACCCCCTTTTGTTAATTTTAAAATTGCCATTAACCCTCTGAGTGCCAGAGGGCTATGCCACGCATTGCTCTGCAATGCGTGGCATACCGCTCTGGCACTCAAAGGGTTAGTGTTGTGAAGTAAGGCAAACAATACCACAAAGCTTAGAACTGAAATGGGGTTACACTGGTGCAACTACAGAGCTTACAATTTAAGTAGAGCTACACTAGTGATACCATATAACTTACAAGAGAAATGGGTTATGCTACTAATGTAGCTCCACTTGGATTGTAGCTCCATTTCAGTTGTAAGCTCTGTGGTATCTCTACTGTAGCTACATTTGCAGCAACAAGCGGGAGTGGCCCACCAGTCCAGACATATGACTGGCCCAGGGGGCAATTGCCCCCCTGCCCCCCAGACCAGCCCTACCTTGAGGAGGAATATTGTTTCAGATTAGTTACTGGAGGCCTTGGAGTACAACTCTCATCATCCTCATCTAGACATTGGCCAGCTAAGAATGGTGGGAGTTGTAATGCAAGATTGGAGTGGTACACCTTCATTTTGTTACTAATGATCATATTCAAGAAGATAAATATGAGCAGTTATGGAGAAAATATACTATATTCCTGAGGACCTATAAAAAAATCCCCCCTATTCCAATTGATTTAAATTGGGCTTTTAATCCCTTGGAAACTCTCCGGATCAGCCCCAGAGACTCCGTTCTTTAATTACTGGGTCTCCAAGGACAAAAGCTGATTCCACAGCTCTGGTGAGTTTCCTGAGTAATTCTGCCCGCTTCTCTTTCCCACCCTGTTCTGCCCACTCCCTGCCCTCTTGCCATCCCAATACCTGTTAAGACCTGCCCACTGATGCAAATCATGTTATTAACATAATCCTGATCCCTCTCTGGGGGCTCCACAGGAGGAACTTCCCAGTTATGAAGAGGGGTCTCCAAAGTATTGTAAAACAATGTACTGAAAATCTTTCTAGCTTACAAAGGGTTAAAAGCTATGGTTTAACCATGCAGCCCTAAATATGTGCATTTCCTTTGGGTTCCCAGTTAAAGTCTGGTCAGTTTATAAAAAGTAATCTTTAAGACATTGTGAAATTCTATCCCCCCATAGTACATTTAGCTTCTGAATAATTGCCCATCCTTTGTTTTCTATATAAGGACCTAGGGAAAGCAAAAGTCTTGCAACTCTGGTGTAAACCAGCTTCACTATAGGGAAAATGACATATCCTATTTATTCAAATGGGGATATCCTTTAGAATGATCGTGATGTCTGCTTTGCGATGCATTGGGGACCTTTCTGGCACTCAAGTGATAAAAATCCCCATTTATATCAATGGGAATTACATACCTCTTTAGTGGCTCTATCCCTCCTTCCCAGCATGGTGCCCCTCTGTTTAGGAGATCAGACTGTGTGATGTGTATATAAATGTATCACATTGCTCCACAGCAATAAAACTCACATTAATGTTTGCTTGAACTTCAGTAATTGTGTTTATACATTGGTTTGCGTAAATAAAATATGTTGGTCTTGTTCTAAATCATTTATTCAGTGACATAAGGTTGTCAATAGATAGATCATGAAATAACTGAAAAATTCTCAGTAATGCCCGCCCACTAGTCGTGCCCCCAGCAACAGTAACTAAAACAAAAGTGATCCTCTCTGGCCATTTGATATGTTTGGAGGCATGGAATTATGGGTGTTTTTATTTGTCCTCATAGTACATTTGATGTGCTCCAGAATTGCAGAAAGTAAAGGATAAGCAATTCTTCATCAAGCCAAAAGTACCATAAGTGGCAATGAAAATGCCCCAAATTCAATTTCACTTAACCCTTTTGGTGCAAGAGAGGTATCCAACGCATTTAACTTAAGTTAAATGGGGATTTTAACCCCTTGACTACTAGAAGTGTTTTCAACCCATTGCCATACCTGGGAACTTTGTCTTCTGGAGTCCCCAGAGAGGACTCCTGGAGTGCCTCTGGGTGATAGAAATGATGTGATTCCCATTTAAAGTGGGGTGTGGCTTAATCACAAGTAGGGTTGCCACCTTTTCTTAAAAAAAATACCGGCCATGATATTGCCTCCATAGACTTAACATTGGACAGAAGCCAATTTTTTACCGGCCTGCCGGTAAAATACCGGCTGGGTGGCAACCCTAATCACAAGTATGGGTGGGGCTTAATGGAAATGTAAAAAAGTGGGCAGGAAGTAGGAGGAACAGGGTGGGAAGGAGCAGAGGTCAGTAGAGTTTCATGAGAAACTGCCCACCACTGTTGAATCAGCCTCTGTCCCCAGAGACCCGGTAATGCATTACAAAAAACAGAACCTCCAGGCAGACCCGGACAGTTCCCAGGTATGCCCACTGCTTTGCAATGCATTACAGTCAAGTGGTTAAAAGTCCCATTTTAATTGATGGTTTACTTTTAAACGGTCGTATACAAAATATAATGTGCACACACAACGCATTAACCATGTCGTTGTGGTTAAAATGGCAAAATGAAATTCTTGCACTGCATGAAAGCAGCAGATTGCCATCTCACTTCCTGGAACGGCGCATTGATGTTTGTGACGTCTTACATGAGAGGACAAAGGAAGCGTCCCTCCCTCCCTCCCCTTTTCGGTGTGGTTGAATTTTTTCCAAAGGGCGCATAGTCCTTTCATGGTTTTCAGAGATCGATAACTGATGTGGTAAAGTTAGGGGATTTTATCCTCGGGCAGAAGCCCTTTAGGAGTTTGCCCTGGACTTAGGTCGCGGGAGGTAACGTTACCCATTGATGCTAAAGTGGATGGCCAATGGGGTAATTTCTTGGGGGTCAGCTATAAGGGCTGAAGAATGGTGGAATCAGCTGTAAGTGCTGAAAATGGTGGAATCAGCTGTAAGTGCTAATGAACTTTGGGATCAGATGTAGTGCTGAAGAGTTTTAGCATGAGCCTGGACAATTTGGCTATGCTTGGTTTCAAGGATGGCGGATTGGCAAGGGCTGTCAGTTAATGATTGATGATTAGTTAATGATTAATTATTCTTGTGTTGAATAAGAACAATAATATGTGGGGAAAATAGTTAAATAAAGCTGTGGTCTGTTATCCCCAAAAATATTAATGTGTCTGTATTTATTTATGGATCATACCCTCTCCTATGACATGGTTAATGCGTTGTGTGTGTGCACACGCTTTGTATGCGACCAATTAAATGGATACCTTAATTGATGGTGCAAGTGGTTTGCTATAGAATTGAAAATCTTTTGCTTTACAGTGCATTGCTTTACAATGAGTTGCACAACCCTCTGTACTTTAAAACGTTAACTATACAAACATCATAAAGCAATAGTTTTCCTTTAATGCTTCCAGCAATAACTGTTTCTTGAAAGATATTCACAAATTCTTGTCTGTAAACTTGAGCAACTTTTATTTTTTTTTAAATATTCTGTGAAAAGTGGCTATCTACCAAGTCTTAATCACCAGAGAGTCACGTGGCTCCCTGCGTGTAGTTTATAGCAAGTCATAAACAGGCTCGTAAGCGCATTATGTTTTTATGATGTATGATCTGGCATGTTAAAAGATGTGATACTTATTTTCATTTGCTTTTTTTATGTTTTCATCATTAGCAAATGCACAGGCTGTGTACTGGAATTGCCTGCACAAATATAGTCCTAAAAGTAATATGGCAAAACGTAGCAAAAAACAATATCCTATTAAATAAAAACATTAAAATGCCTGAAATCCCTACCATTCATCAACAGTTTCCCATAATGCATACCCTCATGCTGGCTTCATTTAAAAAAAAAAAAAATCTTTAAAGCAACACTGACACCCTAAATTGACCAAGTTTAGTACAAAGTACACCGTGTTGTTAATTCACTCCATGCAAAGCAATTGTTTATAATAATGCAATTAACATATATTTGGTAGCCATAGAACCACATACGCTGTAGGCTTTCCCTGCTTTTCTCCACTGGTAGCCATAGAACCTGCAAACACAGTCTTCTTTCCCAGCCACAGAACCATACATTCACTGTCTAACACCCCAGCCATGTCTCACTGGTATTTACAGACCCATACATGCACTGTCTGACATCCTAGCTTTGTTCCATTGTCCACTGGTAGCCATAAAACTACACATACACTGTCTGCATCTCCAACCTTGTTCCACTGTCCACTGTTATCCACAGAACCAGATGTATATTGTCTGACAGTCCATCTTTGCTCCCAGCACAGTGCTAAACATAATAATTAGTAAGAAAAGGGAACACAAGTGAACCAAATATGAAGAGCAGCAAGGAATGAGAGAACCCTCCACAATCCCCAACTTAAATACAAAATACGCAGAAAACAATCCTGCACTGCTCCATAAAAGTTACTTAATTGTGAACCTTGTTCATAGCATACATTATTACCCACCTATTAACAAACATATTTAAAATGTAACGTTTGTTGCTTAGTTTGGCCAAAATATGTTCAAGCTTGCCTGCACACCAAGGAACTACATTTTAGGCAAGTCCTATCTCTTATATCATAAAGCCACACAAAGAAAGTGATTGTAATGTTTCAAATTTTTAACATCCTGTATGTGTGAAAACATTGTGGTACCCTTAGAAATGCATATATACGGGATGATTTCCCAGCCTTGTTCCACAGGTAGCCATAGAACCAACATACACTGTTGCTTTCCCAGCCATAGAACCACATGTACTCTTAACCCCAGACATATTTCACTGTCTTCTAGTAGCCATAGAACCAACATATACTTTCAAACATCCCAGTCATGTCACTGTTATCCACAGACCCTCACATACATTGTCTGGCAGCCGAGCATTCTTCTACTGCCCAGTGATAGCCATAAAACTACATATACAATGTCTGCTTTCCCAGCCTTGTTCCACTGTCCACTGGTCAGAAATTATGTCTAAGCTTGCCTGTTACACCAAGGCACTACATTGTAGGTAAATCCTATCTCTTATGTTGTACCATATCATATGGCCCACAAAATGCTTCATAATAAAAGCTCTGTCTAATGCACCTTTGGTTTAACTGACATCACCTTCAGAAGGGATTGCCTGCAGTGTGTGGGGACCTCAAAAACTGGGATGTATCCACAGTCCATTTCCACAGAGGTCTGCCCCACCCACTAGTATTAACTGTGTTGTGTTTAGCCTGAATAAAATTTCCTATATATTGAATCTTTCATTTTCATTTACTCAACTATCCTGGAGCAGCTACAGATTAATATGATATTAAAAATTATGCCATGTGCTATTCCTTTAAAACCTCTCCAGCAATATTCAACAATCATGCATATTTAAAAGCACATTTTAGTGCATTCCATTATATACCATTATTGCTATTTATAACTTTTAAATTTCTTGTCATGTGTTGAAAAAGCAGCTAGAATAAAAAGGCAACTGTCAGGGAAAGAAAAGAGAACTCACAGTGATAAAACGACATAATATAAATATACAAAAATAGATTTAAGTGAGGAAAATATGCAGCACAGAGAGGGACCCTCTACAATCTCCACATGAAAAAACAAACAAACAACAGAATACAGTCCTATGCTGCACCAAACAAATTACATAAATGTGAACCCTGTGCATAGCATACATTATTACCCACACTAGTTACAAAGCCCGTATACACCGGCTGATCCGGAGCATGGAGCTCCAGATGGCTCACAGCCTGTCTGTGCTCCTGGCTCCGGAGTAGCAGCGGAGGCACTGGGTGACAGTTTGTCACCCAGCCACCTCCGCTGCTGCCCCAGAGACAGGAGCACAGACAGGCTGTCCGCCTTCCAGAGCTGTCCGCTCTGGATCAGCTTGTTCTGCGAGTCCCTACTGCGCATGTGCGGTTACGTACACAGTAAGCACGCATTCTGGGACTTTATGTTATAGGATATTAACTCATTTCATATAGAGGATTTGTTGCATAGTTTGGCAAAATACGTCTGCCTGCCCCAACCTTTGCTTGTTGACTCTTTTGCTTGGCAATTCAACTTGACTCTTCAGACTAACGTGTGGTCCTGTACCACAGCCACATAAAACCTTTGGACTCACTGGAGAATAGTCATTTTTCTCTAGTTGCAGATACTAGCCTTTTCATCTTGGTCTCCATCTCCAGTCACAATCACAATACCTGATATTTCACTGAAGCCACCCATGGAGTCTACAGGACTAGCTCATACTTTGGCCCCATTACACAGCATCTAGACATCTTTAGTCCAATAATTCAAGAGTTAAAGGGAAGCCACTCCCAGCTTCTGGAGCAGCTGTTGGCAGGGCTGGTGCAAGGATTTTTGCCACCCTAGGCAAAACCTCATTTTTCCTCCCACTTGTCTCCGCCACTTGAGGCCTTCCCCTTTATGCCCCACCCATGTATACCCCACCTCTTTTAATGATTTTTACATTAGCACCTTTTATGCGCTAATTAACAGATTTTTTTGTAATGTGGAAAGGGGCACGTATATACCCCATAGCATTTACTCCTTCTGTGTCTCACCTACCTTCCTCTAGACTGTAAGCTTTCAAGAGCAGGGCCCTCTGATCCTTTTGCTTTCTATGTTCCATTTTTAATGTTAATTGTATGTCTATTCCCTATTGTATAGTGCTTCAGAATAAGTTGATAAATAAAATATAATAATAATAACAAGATGCCAGTCATCTTGTCCACATCCTAAAAGACCAGGTTCTCTGGTGAGTGTCCTGAGCTCGCTATTTGGGGGGTTATGTCATGGTCACATTCCTGGTCATGTATGCGCCTGCCCTGACGTCCCCTTGCCTGTTGATCTGGTAGCTTGGATCTATGATGGATCTGCCCCTTTGCAGACACTAAATCCAGGAGCTCTGTCTTCATCCTTATGCCCTTTTTTATTGTGGGTTTTCCATGAGTGTGCACCACAATGCTGTTTCTAATTTTTTGAAACCTTTAGATTGTGTCAGGTACAATTTAGTGTTTTTAGCACAGCCTATAATATATGGCAACCAAAAAAATGTGGTGCAATTTTTTTTCCAGGAGACATGTCATTGTAATAGTAAAATTTGAATGATATTCAGCAAAACATATAAATATAGCTGAAACAAAAACCTTGCATACAATTTCCCCCTAAAATATGGTGAAATGTTGGCCCGGTATGTAACATTTTCTTTGTATGGGTGGAACATACTCACTGGGCTATATGTGTTTTTAAAATATGTACATATTTTGTGTTGGATATTGTTACATGGGTCAATTGTACTGCGTCAACAATGAAAATACCTCTTTTCTTTCTCTCTGAAAAATTATATATGAATGCTCATTAGAATTATGGGTCTGTAGAAGCCAAATATGTATTAAAACCAGCACGTATCTGGTATATTTACACTCCAAATACAAGATAATACACTGTAATACCAATATTCATAGAACAATGTTTTTTTACTACAGATACGGGAACAACATAATAAAGAATTTATATTGTCATTTTTTTTAAATTTTTTAAAAGACCAACTAGTGTTAAAAAAAGATATAACTTGCCCAGGTTGCGTCTGACTCTGGGTGTGGAGTATTATTCAGGCCTCCTCCAGTTCGCTTGCTATTCGCTCAGTGCGCTCACTCTCTGAGTGACTCCTGCTGGCAACTTCCTACATGCCCTTCATGGTCAATGCTCCACTCCTGTGACCATCTCTAGACCAGAGCTGTGTTGCATCACATGCACAGGCAGCCAATGAGAGAGGAGTATCCTGTCAAAGCACTCCTCTCTGATCGGCTGCAGTGGGACATCATCCAAAATGCTAGGAAGGTATTGGATGGCACGGCACATCTAATGCCGTCCATACCTTTCACAGACAGACACAGCAGCAGATGAGGTGTGTGTGGCTCTGCTCTGCCTCAGTGCCCTAGTAGATGTGCGCCCTAGGCCAGCGCCTAACTTGTCTATAGGTGGCGCTGGCCCTGGCTGTTGGAAGTGCAGACTGGTCAGGCCTCTCCTCCAGGGCCTGTTCCAGTTGATCCTAGTTAAACTCAAGCTCAGTTTTAGGGTCCTTCTATCAAGGACCAACCAGAACCACAGGTTCTGCTTCCAGAAGAACATTATATGGCAGAATTCTGAAGGTGGGTGGATGACACTTGCTAGAATGAGCTGACCCTCCAGAATCAATTTCATCTAGGGATCAGAACCTCTCAAAGATGAACTGACTCATGTTATGGTCCTTGAAATATTGAAGCAGTTAAGCTTCCTGAAACTCCATTCCACTGTTATTTCTAAACACAGAATTCTTCAGAAACTCAACCTTGAAGTGACAATAGTCAAAATAGACTATTGGATACTGATGTGGTTTCCTGGATAAACAAATTATAGCATTCATACAGACTCCTTGCCATTCTAATGAGATATGTATACCAGTACTTTTATGTCATCACTCTTGAGGGATATTGGAAATACCTCTGCTTTGAGGTTGTGGAAACCTCTCTTTTCCCTCTCATTCTTACCTTAGCTCAAAGTACATATTCCTGAGATTGATCTGTTCACCCTTTTGTGCACAGAACTGTTTTCTAGACTCTCTTCCTATTATGTACAGAGTAAACAATGGTTGGAAAAACCCTACTACCTTCTGTCTATCAAGACCATGCCAATGTATTTAGAAAAAAGAAGCAAACGCTTTGCCGCTTCATCTGATATATATATGATTGTCCAGTTGAGCACTTACTTGAATTCAGTATTCTGTAAGGTCATATTTATCTACTTTCGGAACCTGAACTACCATCTGTGTGAGAATATTCACAGGAATATTACTTTAAAAATATTAACCCATTGCCACTTATCTCCGAGCTATTTGAGAGATTTCGAAAAGTTAAAATATTAATCAGTTTTGGTCTTAGAGGTGCATACAACCTGGTAAAAGTAGTCAAGTGGAAAATTACTATCTGGCCACAAGAAGTATATCAGCAACGAGTGAAAACAATTATATTCTTTTGATTTATCTTATCACCTTCCTTCTGGGATTAGTATGGATTCAAGCAAGGTGTCTGCAGTTCATGATTGGCCTCCACTTGTTGATTGTCAGTACAACATTGTATTGGTTCTGAGTCTGAATAAAGCTCTTTCAACCAGACCCAATAAGCACAAGAGGCTTTTGCATTAATTAAGGCCCAGTTTACTTCTACAACCATTCTGATATTCTCTAATCCTGCATTTTCCTGTATTTTGGAAGATGATGTCTCTGAAGTTGTCATTATACTTATGAAGGTATTCTCCATTCTGTGGCCTTTCATCTAGTAGAAGCTAAACCCAGCTGAGAGCAGTTACAGTGAAAGAGACTGTGAACATTTTCTATTACAAATGCCCTTAAAGAATAGAGGCATTTACTTCATGGGGCTACTCATCCAGTCACAATTATCACAAACCATATTAATTTGAAACTCATGCAAACAGCCAAACACTTATGCCCTAGGCAGGCAAAATGGTCCTTGTTTTTTCCTTGCTTCAACTTTCACATTCCCTATAGGCCTTGTGCTAAATGTGAAAGCATATGCTGTCTCGTGACAGTTTTAGTCTGACAAGGAACCTACTCATGAAACTATATTCTCCCCCAAACATTTACTCATTGCTACTTCCTCATTCCTGGTTTGTCATTAGTGAGACCCTGTTCCATGCATGCAATTGCCTCATACTTTTCAATAGTATGAGAAGCAAGGACAGTATTAGTGACTAAACCATTATTTGACCCTGAATCTCTTCTCTTAGAAGCCCTGTAACTGGTTCATGATTCTCCTCTCTGTGGTCAGCAGGTATTAGAAAGACAGCTGTTCCCATTCGTTGTTTCTTCTGGAGGCCTAAGCTATCATGTGAAATGGTAAACTATGTAAAGTCCTGTCAAACCTGTGCCTCCTACAAAGACATTCTGGCACATTCTAATGGTCTACAAGTGCCTCTTCTGACTCCTAAGCCCCCTTGGATTTTGGTATCCATTAATTTTATTGTGGAAGTACCCTCTCAGGGGCATAATACAATTCTTGTGGTAGTTGATAGGTTAACCAAGATGACACACTTTACTCCTTTCACTCAATTATATTGTGCTGCTGTAACTGCTACTGCTTCCATAAGGGAGGTTGCCCACTTCCATAGACTATCCAGAAAGATAGTTTCTTACTGGAGTTCACAATTCACATCCATTTTTGGAAAGCACTGTGTCCTGTCCTGTGTATGTTTGTCAGAAGCTGTCATGCGCAGTAGAGATGGATGCGCGCTCTGCAGTCATGCGCAGTAGAGACTGCCCATGCCGAGGCTGATACGGAGCGGGGCACTCCGAATTCAGATCGGAGTCCTCCCTGTGCACCTTCTTGGGACCAAGCGGTCCCAGGAAGGTGCATAGAGAGGACTTTGGTCTGAATTCAGAGCACCCCTGCTCCGTATCAGCCGTGGCGCGGGCAGTTTCTACTGCGCATGACTGCAGCAGTGGCACTGTGGCCTGTGTAAATGGGCTTTTCAACTAGTTTACAATAAAACAGGATTGACCACAGACTTTGTAATCAGTAAGGCAAATAACCCTCAGAGCATGCAATCTGTGGGGAGACAAAGAGGCGTCAGTGTACCTATAACTCAAATGTTCAGCAAACAAACTTTGCTTTTTTTTTTAACCCTATGAGTGCCAGAGGGGTATGCAACGCATTGCATACCCCTCTGGCACTCAAAGGGTTAAAGGTTGACTGTAATGCCCTATATTGCCCATCCTCAAAGTAGCAATGGGCTGTTTCTTTAAAACCAATGACTGATTATTGAAAGTGACTAGTTTCACAAAACTTTATTGTAGAATGGGGTTATTTGAGAATTTAGTTATTGAAATTATTTTGATTAACCCATTAGATTTTAGAAATATTTCTAATGCAAAGCAATGTGATGGAGATGTCTCTAGCATCCAAGGGGTTAATCAAAGAGAACTTCATTTAATTTACACGCAACGTGGAGGATTACAAGAGCTCTCACTTTGGTTCATCAATACAATACCTACAAATAACATGCATTGTCCACGTTCAACTCAGCTACTTTATTGTTCATTTTTTTTAATCTGTTAACACAATAAAGTCTGGCTGCTAATCAAGGATTATGTGCTTTCAGTGTTAGTTCTCTCCCATCTCATGCACATCTCTGGACACACACAAGTGGCTTAAGGCCCCCTCTCTGAGTTTATTGGGAGCAGGTTTGATATGTTTGGAAGAAGACAAGCCTCAGATTACAACCCAGGAGGATTTGTATTACAAAGGCTCATTCTCTCAGATGCACAGACAATCCCCCCTCTTTACAAAGCAGTTGAAGAATTTTCTTGGAGCATCCAAGGAGCCCTTTTTGTCTTTTTCACCCTTTATTTTCTCTTTAAAAAAGGGGCTTAAGGAATGAAATGATAGAATGATCTCAACCCCCCTCCTCCTGCCTTTGCCATAAAACTACAGGAATAAGATGCAGTTTTCTTTGAAGCCAATTATAAGAGAGCATTTCAATTAAAACACTTGGCTCACATTAAAAGAACCAAGGCTGCGATTTTTAGTGGGCATCAGGACAAGGAGAGCATACCCAAAATCTGCCCTTCGTTATCGTAATTCCAGTTTCTACTCAGTTATTACTTTTTTGATTTTTATAATAATGTCTTGAATGACAGAAACACAGTCAAATCTTAAAGGGTACAAAATGTGATGGATAGCTATAACTTTTTACTTTAAAGGGATAGTAATGTTTCACGAAAAATCAGTTCCAATTAATCTTCACAGTATTTTGGCCATGGGGAGTGTTATTTTAATACTTTCAGAGTTGTAATTAAAGAGTAATTGAATGATAAAGTATCTGCCTTCTACCCCTTTTACTGATGTAACACTACTCACCTCAGAGCAGCAAGACTGTCCGGAAGGATGGCAGAGAGGGATAATCTTCAGTGAGCATAAGGAAAAACCTGTCAAGGGAGCAAGGTTTTACTTATGCTCATAGTATGAAGATTGTCCCAGGACCAGATTCCACATCTGAGGGGATGTGGCTTACGCTAGATAGCAAAACATTGCTATCCCTTTAAGACTAAATGGCTTGTGGAAATTTGTGAGCTAAAGATAGTACATTTGCAGAATATGCATTTTTTTTTTACCAAAAAATGCCATTGTAATCCATCACATTTGAATACTTGAATGCCAGAGAGGTCTTCAGATATTACTTCCCAATACATTGAAGACATTTTTACCATTCACACGCTGATCCGGAGCAGGGAGCTCCCGATGGATTACTGCCTGTCTGTATTCCTGGCTCCGGGGCAGCAGCCGATACCACTGGGTGGCAATTTAGCCCATGTATACAGGCTTTCATACTAGTTAAGAAATAAAATTGTTGTTACTTTTCACAAAACTGATATTATTTCATCTGAAAAGGGTTGGAGAATGTCTCAAGGACATTTTATCCGCATTTCACTGCTCTCTACCCATTCTTCTCCCTTCTGTACTTTCAGTCCCATTCTCAGTCTCTCCAATCATTCTCTCTCCTGGCCCTGTTAAATTTCAGGTCCTGTGGACCCTGGTCCCTGTTCAGTACTCATCCCTTCTCTCACATGTTCCCTTCCTCTTTCATCTTTCCCTGTCCCTTCCTTACTTTGTTCCTTCTTCTGCCCTGACCCAGCTGGTCTGAAGCAGGGAGATCCTTAAATACCGGACTGTTTCTTGCTCTTGAGGAATAAGCTGACACCCCTGCTCTGGGTAGCTTAGATCAAACCTAGCCAGGGGGTAAAAACCCCTGGGTGAAAACTTACATATCCATCGTGCTAGTAATTTTCAAAGCTACCTGACAGAAATACAATGATCTTTGCATGAGTAATATACTTTGTAAATGGAAGCTTTTACTAGTTAGTGATGCAAATGTCTGTGCCCACTGAGGGTATTGCTAGGCACTGTCTGAAGCAATTCAGGCCCAAGACTCAGGTTTAAAGCAATGGGTTGCCAAATTATCCATTTATAAAGGAACAGCTAATAAAAATTCATGCTGCACTATAACTTGGGAACTACATGTAGATGGTTTTCTACAGAACTTCAATTTTACTTTCTACATGTTGTGTTAATTCAGGCCTAGATTACATTTAACCCTTTGAGTGCCCAGAGAGGTATCCAATACATTGCAACACAAAGTGTTAGATACCTCTCTGGCACTCAAAGTTGATTGGTGCTATCAGCTGGCTTTATCTAAAGGATTCCAGTGGGAGTCTATGGAGAAATTTGCAGTAAAATCATTGATGAATTATCAACTGAAATGTAATCCAGACCTCAGAGACTCCTGTGTCTAGAGATTTATCTTCAGGCTAAAGTCTGGCCTGCAATGGATTTACTCCTGAGTAGTGATGTCACTTCAGTGATTAGTGAGGGAAGTATTCCAAGCCAGCACCAATAGTTTTTACTGTTTACCAAGTAGAAGCAAACACTTTGGTAAGCAGTAATGGTTATTGTCTTCAAAAGTTTAATTTTTTTTACCATTAGAGATGCAGGGCTGGATTTGTAATTAGGCAGAGAAGGCATCTGCCTACAGGTGCAACCCATAGGGGGTTGCCTGTCATTTGGATCTCCCGCTTGGAGCCCGAGGCCTGCAACAACATGGTGAGGTCTCAGTCTGTGCCTTCTTCGGCACAGACCTGTAGCTGAGGTGAGCTCCCTCATCGGCTCTTTGGTAATAAAGAGCGCTGGGAGATGACATCATGTCCAGTGCTCTGTATTATTGACGAGAAGACCACGTGGGAGCTCCTGCAGTTGCAGCTCTGTGCAGAAGGAGGAGGCACAGACAGACCTCTCCTCTCCAGGGTAGGAAACGGACACGGGGAGCAATATGGAGATGATGGGGGCACTGTGAGGGGCAATATGGAGATGATCATGGGGGCACTGTGAGGGACAATATAGAAATGATCATGGGGGCAATGTGAAGGGCAATGTGGAGATGATGGGGGCAATGTGAGGGGCAATATGGAGATGATGGGGGCAATGTTGGGGGATATGGAGATGATGGGGGCACTGTGAGGGGATATGGAGATGATGGGGCAATGTGAGGGGATATGGAGATGATAGGGGCAATGTGAGGGGCAATATGGAGATGATAGGGGCAATGTAAGGGGCAATATGGAGATGATGGGGCAATGTGAGGGGATATGGAGATGATGGGGGCACTGTAAGGGGATATGGAGATGATGGGGCAATGTGAGGGAATATGGAGATGATAGGGGCAATGTGAGGGGATATGGAATTGATGGGGCAATGTGAGGGGATATGGAGATGATGGTGGCAATGTGAGGGGCAATTTGGAGATGATGGGGGCAATGTGAGTGGATATGTAGATGATGGGGGCAATGTGAGGGGATATGGAGGTGATGGAGCAATTTGAGGGGCAATATGGAAATGATCATGGGGCAATATGAAGATGATGGGGGGCTAGTTGGAGATAATGGGGGCAATGTGGAGATGATGGGGGCAATGTGAGGGCAATGTGGAGCTGATGCGGGCAATATGGAGCTGATGGGGGGCAATATGAAGATTAGGAGCATTGTGGAGATGGCAAATCGATGGGGGGGGGGCGCTTCAGATTTCTGTGCCTACAGGCTCCTGAGAAGTAAATCCAGCCCTGTAGAGATGAGCAAATTGCCCTCCCATTGCTACATGAAGAATATCCTTGCTCCAAAATTTCCAACTCATTACTTAGATCTGGAAGTGAAAATATGCTTGCAATTCTTATCTACATTTGGGTGCAGATATTTTATGTATTCACCACTGACATTCTGGAACTATCTGACACTCACAATCAGAGACATTTTGAACATTTTCAAAGAAAAATGAAAAACATTACTGTTAGGTTTTCATTATTATATCATCGTCCTTAGAACCCTTCTGCCCATTATCATAATCATGTTTTCCCTGTTAGAGGGCTGTAACTACAAAAAGTACAGAGGGTACATTCATGGTTTCCATCTTCTCCATGGCCCAATAGGTCCTAGCTGCACAGGGCCCTCCAATGACTAGTTACGCCAATGCTCTGCTATAAACTGTCAAATCTTAAAGCTGCTAGGACAAAATATAGTTAAGTACAGTATTATGTTAAGGGAAGAAACTAAATTAGGCCTGCGTTTTTATTTTTGTCATGATATGACCTATTCACATAAAAATATAAAAAATAGTTTAACAAGCTTTTTTGTGTTGATAGGACAACATGCAGAGTCTTTGGATTACATTTGTTTTGTAATCTAGTAATGTCAGCTGTGATATTTCCATGGGATTGTCGTGGAATTTTAACCTTTTGAGTGGAAGAAGGGTCTCCAGTGCATTACGAAACATTCAAAACCTCTCTGGCAAATAAAGGACTAAAGTGAAAAAGAAAGAAAAAAGAAGAACAAAGAGAAAACTGTCTGAATTTAGAGGCAACAGAGAACATCACAAAATGGTGAAAATAGCAAAAATTAACTGTACGTTTTATTTGTGAGGCCAATTGTCAGAGAGATGCCCCAAATGTTGCATTTATTAGGAAAATAATTTTTATTCATTGTAAGAGGCATTGCCCATTTAAATTGTTCATTTGATTACTAATTGCTATTTGAATATGTTATTATTATTATTATTATTATTATACTAGTTTAAAAGCTTGTGTAAATGGGCCAGCATTCTGTGCGTTCGGGCAGTCTCTACTGCGCATGACTGCTTCAGGCAAACATACATCTGGCCTTTTATTATATAGGATAGGATGGTTGGCTGAATTTTAGGATTTCGTTGGCAGGGCCATTTTAATGCATGGCCGTACCTGAGTGTTCTTCATGGCCTTTAGTCTCAGGGGGCCTCTGTCTGGGTTCCCAACAGTCCCATTTTTACAGAAAGGAATTTCCTTTGGTTAGAAGGCCAGTGAGGAGTGAGGCAATTCTGGGGGCAAATCAAGTAGATATAGATGATTTCCCCACAAATAGGAAGAAAAGAAAGGGAAGGCTACAATTAAACTTAAGGATCCGAATGATTAACTCTTTGAGTGCCAAGGGGTAGGCATCACATTGCAAAGCTATGTCTTCACACTACTCTGGCACTAAAAGAGTTAATCTATAGATTTCACAATTCTGTCGGGGCCTCGGGAGTTCTAAACCCTTTGAGAGCCAGAGGGGTGCGCAACGCATTGCTTTGCAATGCGTTGCGTATCCCTCTGGCACTCAAAGGGGTAAAACTGCCTAGTTCCTAAGACCTGAAGCATGCTTATACCACACATAACCCTCTTTTCTTCAGAAAATCATGCCAAACCCCAAACATCACATACTTTGTCCCCTCCAAACCAATCTGCCAAAACATAGAACTTCTAGGAGGTATGACAAATCAACTCACATGGCCACAGATTCCCTCATGTCTATTATTAACATTTTTGTCTTACTGCTCCCTTCTACTGGAATTCTCCTCTACAGGTAGTCTGTGTGCTTTCCCCTTGAACTTCCCCTTAATGGAGAAATCATAAAGACAGGTAGGCTGATATAAAAAGAAAAAAGAGGAGCAATTGTAGAACAAACCAACTGTACCACAAATAACAATTCTCAAAATGTCCATCGGTTTAAATGGGGGGTTTAAACCCTTTAAATGCTTGAGTGGTCTTCAGCACTTGCTTTGGTGAGCTCTCTGGGATTCAAGGGGTTAAAAGACCGATTTAAAATGATTAGTTTTTTTTTATTAGTTTGCTCCAGACCTGTTCTATGTCTTTTTGGGCAGGGCTTAAAATGTGAAGTCCTTTGCTACTAGCCAGACCTGAAAAGTTACTCACCACTGCAAGCCACAGCATACCCACCAGGGCTGAATTTCTACTCGCCAGGGCTAAATTTTCACTCACCATTTGCTTGTGGCGAGTGGAAATTTTGAGTCCTGTTTTTGGGTATTTGGCCAAGATGTAGTTACTGCAACAGAAAACATTTAATTAATAAAAAACTGAGATCTGGAGAAAATCTAACTGAAAAAAAACCCCCAAACAAACAACAACTGTCTTTTATTACCATTGTCAGACTCAAGGAAGCCAGTTAGACTATTGACACTGGGCTTTTTATGATTGGATACGGGGAATTTGTCTTAAACCCTGTGAGTGCCGAAGAGAATTGTACTCAAAGGCTCCTTTGCATTGGTGATACCAACTCAGAGATAATGCACTGGTTATATCACTGTTGGTGAAAAGTATACAGTTTGACTATGGCGCTTCTCACATGCTTGTGTGAATGCACCAAAATCCAGGAAGTTGCAGTTTTACTGTGCTCACAAAGGAACTCAGTAAAGATACATCAGAGTAGATCTACACAGCCATCTATAGGAAGGACCTCCTTCAACATGAACAGCATTGAGGTTGTGGTGTTCATAACAACCTCCAGTGAAGGGCCATAAGCATACATGGGAACTGACTGGATTTGCGCCATAGATTCCGGTTTGACAGTGCATTACCGGGTCTCTGGGGAGAGTTGATGATGCTACGGATGTAGGGAGTTTCCCCTGAAAACTTCTGCTCCTTCCCACCCTGTTCCTCCCACTTCTACTCTTTCCCCACACAGTTCCACCCACTTCCCGCCCACATTTGTGAAACATATGGTAAGCCCTACCTTTTTTTTACCACAATTTGCAGCAATTATATACCACAGCAGCACCAGAGGAGAAAGTTCAAAGGTATGCCCATACAGGTAGCAGTCAGCTATAGCTCATATGGGATGACTGTCAGCCATGCCCCCTTGCAACACAGGTATGGTGTCAGCCAGTTACAGGCCGCAAAGCAAAGAGTCTCGCCTTCCTGGTAAGACATGGAGGCCCCTGCAGTCCCCTTGATGTGTGCTGGGAGGGCTGTGTTAAAGGGATAGTAATACTTCGTTTTAACTCTATTTTATTTTGTAGGCATTAAAAAACATGAAGAATGATATAAGTCTTATCTCTCAAACCTTTATGGTTTATGAGATATTCACAAGCAAAGTTTCCCCCTCCCGCCCCTTTTACCTAGTGTAAGCCATCTCTTCTCAGATGTGGAATGCAGGCTATAGACCAACAGATAACAGAAGGGGACACTCTTATTCCTATGAAAACAATGAAAACCCTGCCCCCCTTGACAAGCTTTTCAGGTTTTTCCCTTATCTTAATTGAAAAATGTCCCTCTCTGCAGTCTACCTGGGCACCTCCCTTCTGCTCTGGCTGAGCAGTGTTACATCAGTAAAAGGGGCAGGAGTGGGACACTTTGTCATTGAATTACTCTGGAACTACAACTCTGACAGAATTGAAATAACACTCTCCAAAGTCCAAATACTATGATGATTAATTAGAGCTGCTTTTATTATGAAACATCACTATCCCTTTAAAGGCACTCCTATACAACAAAACTGGTCATGGGGATTCTGGAGGATTTCCTCATGGGCCTTTTTTAAAGCATTTTCTGTAGGTAGTATAGCAGTGAACTGGAGAACACCTCTGCCTCTCCATCCTCTGTTTCATATCATACCGCATACTGGAGCAATTCCACAGACTCTGTTTTTACATATATTTCCAGGTTGCAGTGCAAATGTGTGGTGTGTGGGCCCTGGCTTTATGTTTGTACTGGGCCCCAAGGTTTCTGATGGCAGCCCTGTTGCAATGGGATTAATGGGGGATTGTAGGGGAAAGTTCACAATACAGGTGACCGAACTGTAAAAGAACCAAAAGGGTTAACCCCCTAACGACTCTTTATGGTCATGGCACATAATGGGTTGTTTTGCGTTAAGGACCCATGACATGCCAGCACCGTCATGGAATTCCAGGCTCCCCGCTTGGCTGCACGCCGTTCAGGGAGCCTGGAACCGGAAGGGAAAAAAAAAAAGGTCCGTGGTCCTTAAGTGCCGGCAGCGTGTGCGTGTGGCCGGTCCTTAAAGGGTTAAAGATATAGTTTAACCAACAGGTCATATTTTAAAATGAGAGAAATCTTAATGTATTCTTCATGGGAAAAAGTCTTTCTAAATAAATAAAGATTCTAGACCTTGTGATGAATTAAAGAGGTTATTTACTTATTTGCTACATTTAAAGAAAAAAAAAAGGAGCATGTTTTGCATTTCTCTGGAAAACATCCGATTTAAGTAAATCAGCTTATCCTGTTTATCCCTGACTAATGATAGCTATGTAATTACTTCGCAAAGTAAGAACAGAGATAGCGGAACAAAATCTGTCTTATCTCTAAAAGAGACTTTGGCTCAATTGCCTGCATTTAGCCAATTGCAAATCCCAACATCCTTTAATTTAAAGGAATTTTTTTCAGGGAAAAACGTTTAACCCCTAGGATGCTAGCGAGATCTCCAAAGCATTGCGAATCAAAACAGTGGAGTCCTCTCTGGCATCCAAGGGGTTAAAATTAGCCTCTTAAAATAAATAAAAAGAAAATAAATAACCTTGTTTTGCAAATCCCCATAACTCAATCCAATGAGGAATTAGTGCTCCTTTGCCCCCTTAATGAGGAAGAGGTCTACAGGAAATTCTATGCTCGTTCATAAAGAGACGCAGAGGATCTTTTTCAAGCCAGGAGCTTATTACAGCTTATTAGAAAGAGAGACAGGCAACATGATGAGACTCAGAGTGGGGACTTATTGATGAGACGTGAAACAAACCCATAGGAAATGCCTTGTTTATATGGAAACAATTAAAAGGCAGTTAGCCGATGCTAAACCTTTTGGAAACTTGTCTTGTGTTGAAGCCACCATTGACAGGCATGCTATCTGTCAGATCATATCCTTCTCTCTCTTCTCCCCTCCCTCTCTCTCTGTTCTCATTTCAGAAGTGGAGTCTAGCTTACTGTAGTAGATGATGCACAAGCTGAAGCTTTCTATAGCCTGAAGGTCTCTGATTCTGCAAGAATATTTTAAAATGCACTGCATTACACATTACCGTCAAAAGTTTGGGGTTACTTAGAAATGTCCTTGTTTTCAATCAAATGAGTTGCAAAATTAATAGGAAATACAGTCAAGACATTGACAAGGTTAGGCATCTTTAATTTAAACAATAATTGTCTCTTTCCAACTTTAATTTAGTCGAAGAATCCTCCATTTGCAGGAATTACAGCCTTGCATCCATTAGCATTCTAGTTGTCAGTTTGTTGCGGTAATGTGAAGAGAGTTCACCCCATGCTTCCTGAAGCACCTTCTACAGTTTGGATTGGCTTGATGGGCACTTCTTACGTACCATACAGTCAAGCTGCTCCCATAACAGAAACAAGGAAATTTCTCAGCGACCCCAAACTTTTGAACGGTAGTGTATGTTTCCGCTCATAGTTATATAGGATAAAAGTGAAGCTCTAAATCAGTGCTTCTCATATGTTATTCCATGATAGAACCCCAGTGAAACCTTAACACTGTAACCCTTTGGATGCTAGATAGGTCTCCAATGTATACCAGGGGGCAAACAACTGATTTATTATTAAATGTTTTAAGATGCTGGTTAGTACCAGAAATGTAAAGAGAAACTATACCCTACAAATAAATGCCTCTTCATTTATTTAACTGATGGACTTGCTTAGGAATTTGTCCTTCATATAGCCGTCTAGTGCAGATCTTTATTGGTTTTTGTTTTGAACAGTACCGGAGTCTGTAACTGAATGGGGGAATATTACTATACTGAGAATGTTCTTGTGTCCCCTTAGAATCATGGGTGGGGCTCTCTATGACTGATCCCATTCAGACTGGTAAAGTTTACTGGTAATTGTGTGGAAGTGAAAATTCAATATATACCTGAAATCAAATAACAGTAAGTGCAGATCATAAGCAAAACATCTCTAAACAGATATACTTAACTGATGTATGAAGGACTCCTACCTTGGTAAGGGCTTCTGTTAATTACAGTAAAAGCCAGTTATTGTAAGAACTATAGTTTCCCTTTAAAATTAAAATATTAGCGTAAAAAAGTATTGGAAAAGAGATAACAGGTAATTGTGCCTGATAATTTTTTTCCTAGAAGACAATAGGTCATAGTGCTTATTACAAGAGCAGTATAACAGGCATTGTGTGAAATGATTCAGTATTCTACTTATCCACTGGTAGTCACCAACCCACACATACACTGTCTGCCACCACAGCCTTGTTCCCCTACCAACCTCCATTACTGACTGGGAACCCCTTGCACTTTTAAGGGACCCTAAGATTCCATAGAGCCCAGTATGAGAAACGCTACTCTAAATCAATCAGTACCAGATGTAGGCCTGAATGTTATTTATATATGTAATAAAACAAGACAGGTGGAAAGCAATGTAGTGCACACCTTCTCGTGTCCTTAACACTTTCAATGACACATTGCTTTGCAATGCATTGTGCACCCCTCTGGAACTCAAAGTGTTAAAGGGGTGAGATAAGTGATGTTATTATTAGGAGTTATTAGTGTTTCTGTAATGTAAATCTCAGTGTTAGAAAGTTTGTGAAGTTCAAGAAGAAATGTAATCATTCTGGAGCAAACCAACAGCTCCTTTGGGGCACCTAAAAATTCCTAAATTCCTATCTATTAAAATGGGCTTCAAACCCCTGGAATGCTAGAAAGGTCTCCAACTCATTACACTTGAGTACTTTCTAGCATGCAAGGGGTTAAAAGCACCATTTAAAACAACTAGTCTCCCTATGGTACACTTTATTTTAGCAGTGGGCAAAAGGTTCCATCATGTTCCCGCTAATAAATCTGTGAAAACCATGTGGCTGTCTGCTTTTTCGCGGGAAAATCAATTAAAATCTTCACCATTTTTGCCCATTGCCCCACATGTTTTTTTTGCTATTTTTTCAATGGCTAGGAATTTTTTGCCCCTTTAATTAAAATGTTTTTCGCATTTGCTCTATAAAAACGTGCAATTTTCCAGGAAGTGAAGCACAATACAAGCAGTTACAGAGAGAGAGAGAGAAAGAGAGAGGTACTGTGCTATTGTGCTGTGAGCTGGTTTGCTAATTGAGGCAGGAGAGGCTCATAGTGACTGCTATCACTATGAGCAAGTGGAATAATAATAATAAAAGGAGGAGCTCGATGGACCGTTATGCATTCAGTGAGTCTGAGGGGGAGGAACTGACCACTATCAACATGAAAGGGTCTAGATGCCCTGGTTCCCCAGACCCAATGATGGCCAGTCCTCCTACATCACCCCTATGGATCTTGGAGAAATTTATGTCATGGGAGGAAGAAGAAGGTAGCAGTGTGAGAAGGACAGGTCAGCTACCTGTGCCTGCTACCAGTGCTGCACCTGCTGCCAGGGTGTCTTGTAATTTTCAGGAGGGGGAAGGAGATGATGCCAAGTGTGGCAGAAGAGGAATTAGAGAGGAAAGTTTAAAGAAAGAGCTGCTCCTTGTTCCTACTTGTCAGTCTATATACTATACTGTGGTGATGTTGTCTGACCAAATTTTGCCTGCTTGATGTTGGATGAGTGGTGATGCTATCTACAAAGCTCTCCAAACTGCAAGCAATTGTAAACAGTTGGAGTGTAACTTGCTCTCCATTGGAAGCCAAAGGCCCTGAAAGGAATGGTCCCATTCTATTTTCCTGGCATTGGTAGTCACAATGACCCAATAGGGAATGGACTATGAAAGACCTATGGACAGATTCACTCTGCTCCTCCATGCAATTGACAATTTGACTAGAGGTGTGATGCGGCCCCGGAGATGAAGCAAAAATGGATCTGTGTTCCACCGAGAGAAAATGAGCTGTTGAAGAGGTTTCATTGCAACTGACCCATAGAACTGCTTCAACAGTCATCAGTTTGTAGATGTACATTAGATGCAGAGACAGCTGGTCTTATTTGGTCTAAGAACTTGGCAAGCTTGTCCTCTGGTAAGTAGTCTTCCCTTCCGCTGAGTCCAGAATCCTTCTGGATACAATGGTTAAATTGCCAACATCAGGAGACAGATCTAGGAACCATCCTTGACTGTCATGGATGAACTACATAAAAATACTCTTTAACTCTTTAAGGACCAGCGGGGTGTGCAATGCATTACAAAACATTGCATTGCACCCCCAGCTGGTCCTTAAGGGGTTAATAAAAATACCAGAAACTGAAACACTTATATTTTGAGGATGAACAACATGTCTCCAGGTAAGAGCAGACCATCTAGAACAATTCTTAAGCTGCACTTTATCTGATCCTACCTACTGGTGATTTGTTTAAATTCGTCTTACTACTTCACCCTCATGGACTGAGGTGCAATCCAAACAACAGCAATTTCTTTATCAGATCCAGTCAAGATTTGTCGAACACCATCATTTTTCTCTGCTGTGAATTAGATGAATACCTCATTTTTACCTCCTGGATTCTAGTGAGGTCTCAGCACATTTTGTTGGAGCTCTCTCTAGCATCAAAAGGGTTAAAACTAGCAGTTGACCTCATAGCTCTTCTCTTCTATGATTTTTTATTGTTGTCAGTCTATGAAATATCATTATCCCTTTATTGTACATATTTATTTGTAAAGCATCAAAATAATTTACAGAGCTGTACACTTGTCAGGTCAACAAAATACTAATTTATGGTATACCATTTATTCTTGGAGATTTATTGGGAACATCAATTTTCTAAAGTGTCAACTTATTTTGCAGTAAATTACTGCACAAATTAAATGTAGAACTAACACTTAACTGACAAAAATTCCTGTTCATCAAGCTTACTAGCCAGAGTATAGTGAAAATTACATATAGTTGAACACTAATGTGAAAATACAAGTTAATTTTATAAGAAAGTATAATACCTTTTATAACTTGATAGAGCTTTACATGGTAGCTAATTATGTGTTAATTTATTTATTTATTTTTGTATTAATTTTCAGTAAGCACTTCATATAATGGTCAACTCCCTTCTTTGTAATACACAGCGGATTATAGTTTCTTGGTCTATGGCCTGGAGGCTGGGTAGAGTCTGAAGGATCAAGCCGAGGTTACCAAATGATGGGGATACCTTTAGCTGTGCTGGAAACACCCACTGTGCTAATTTGAGCAATTCAGTTGACACCAGCTGTTTAGTGTATGATGTATTTACTATTTTATACATGTTGCTATAATATCCTATTTATTTAATAAGGCCTTAGCTCCATTCCATAGGAAAACTAGAAAGTTACAAATTTATCCATTTACATTGCATCCAAATCCACTTTGGTGTTTCTTCAAAATGGCGAATCATCCCTCCAAAGCCACAATACTCAGTGGGTCCAGTGCCTTGAGTGATTTGTCAGTGCTGCCAAACTCAAAATCTATAACCAATAATCGAATGATTGAAAACTTGCTTCCCAACTTCTAAACTTTGCAAACCAATAAAAGATTTCACTTTTATGGGTGGAATGACTTGGGGGATGCTATATAAGGGGCTTCTTGATGCCATTTTTGTGGTTTTGTTCCAGGCTCCGTTGCGTTAAAGGGATAGTAATGATTAATTTTAAATTGATTTAATATTGTAGACATTAAAAAAAGTTAAAATCGATGTAAGTCTTATCTCTCAAATGTTTATGGTTTGAGAGATATAACTTGCTAAAGTTACCTTTTCCTGGCTGTTTTACTCAAGTCTGTCATCTAGCTGACAGCTGCAGATTCCAGTCATTTGACCAGACAGAGGCTCTTCAGCAGAGCTGAAATCATGCTATTTAGAAATAAATGCTTAATTGGAACGGTCTACAAAGTGTGCTTGCAAACCAGGCACACTTTGTAGACCGTTCTAAATGCAGTATTTGTCTTTAGATATCATTATATCGGCGCTGCTGAAGAGTCGCATCTGGTCGAATAAGTGCAAGTACTCTCTTTTAATTGGATCTACCATATGGTTAATACTTTTTTTCTGACATTACTATCCCTTTAAGCACAATATTCAGCAATTGGAGGTTAGCAATAGAACTAGGAGACATTAGATTTGTGGATTGAGTTGAGAGTTGTGCTTTACATTTATACATACACATACATCCATCACTATACACAACATCACATGTATACATACTGTACATTAATACATACATACACGCTCACATCTACTCATAACCACACACATTACTCCATCCTACACACATTCGCTGTTCCCTACTCTTTGCTTTTTACCCCTGCATCCCCCATTTTAGACCTTTTCTTTATATTCTATTTCTGATTTATTGCTAGATTTTTGTTTGACATATATTTATTTAGACCTCTCCTTATTATCTATTTGGTTTATTTTCTGGGTTTAGTTTTGCTTTTGCGAGTGTGTAGTTGGGTAGTAGTGCAAGGGATTGTGTGAGTGTAAGGCCATATGTACTAAGGGAAGAATACTGGACGTATTTAAATGTGTCCTGTGCAGCTGTTGGGGCCTATGATTCACAGCATCCCTAGCTAAAGAAAATCTCCAAAAGGCAATTTGAGTGCAAAATCTCCTCTGAAAGTTTTTTTTTCTGGTGTAAGGTAATGGTGGTAAATAGCTTTTTACGTGTAGTCCGAGTTGTTTTTATCAGGCTCCAGAACTGGTCTGAGTTAAGTAAAATAGATGAGAATTGGCTGCAATATGATTGCAGAATTGCCTCAAATACAACCAAAACAGCTCTCTTTAATCCTGAAGAACTAATCAGCTGAAATGGAATCCAGGCCTAATTTGGCTAGTTGATATACCCCTATACTGACTAGTGTTGTAAATACCTTGGATGCTAAGAGATGATTTAAAGGGATAGTAATACTTAATTATTACTAATCCCTATATTAAAGTAATATTAAAAATAAATGTATTGCCCACAGTGTCATCTCTCAAGCCTTTATGGTTTGAGAGATAATCGCTCCTAAAGTTGCCCTCTCCCTCCCCCTTCCCCAAAGTCAGCGATCTAGCTGACTGCAGGGAAGTCTGTCATATGACTTTCAGGAGGCTCTGCAGCACAGCCAAGATTGAGTTAATAAAAAAGAAATCTTTCACTGAAACAGTCTTCTACATGTGCTTGGTTTGCAAGAAGACTGTTTTAGTGATTTTTTTTTTTTTTATCAACTCAATCGCGGCTCTGCTGCAGAGCCGCCTGATGATCGTAAGACCGGATTTCCCTTCAGTCAGCTACAACGCTGACTTCGGGGGAGGGGGAGGGAGAGGGCAACTTTAGGAGCGATTATCTCTCAAACCATAAAGGTTTGAGAGATGACACTGTGGTAGTGATGAGCGAGCACCCCAATGCTCGGGTGTTCGGGTGCTCTGACCGAGCGCCCCCGGAGGCTCGAGTGCTCGGCCGAGCACCCGAGCCCCATTGAAGTCAATGGGAGGACTCGAGCATTACACCAGGCACCCCCTGCTCTGATGAGGGGAGGGTGCCTGGTCCATAGGAAAAGGGCAGAAAAGGATGGAAACACCACAGAAATGGTTCAGGGACAGCATAGGGAGGATGTCTGGATGCATCTTGGACTCCAACATCGCTGCTGGGAACGATCTTTCGCCCGTAGTACGCCATTTTTACAGACTGACCATAAAACACACAAAAAGGAAAATAAAAACGACTTTAGGCGAAAAATTGTTACCAAACAATATTTGCTGTATATTTACTTGTATATCATCTGCAAATTCTCCCAAAAATTTCCTTGATTTTCTGAAGTGAGGCCATGATTAAGAGGGAAACGTGCGCAGAGGCAAATTCTCCCAAAAATTTCCTTGATTTTCAGAACTGAGGCCATGATTAAGAGGGAAACGTGCGCAGAGGCAAATTCTCCCAAAAATTTCCTTGATTTTCAGAACTGAGGCCATGATTAAGAGGGAAACGTGCGCAGAGGCAAATTCTCCCAAAAATTTCCTTGATTTTCAGAATTGAGGCCATGATTAAGAGGGAAACGTGCGCAGAGGCAAATTCTCCCAAAAATTTCCTTGATTTTCAGAACTGAGGCCATGATTAAGAGGGAAACGTGCGCAGAGGCAAATTCTCCCAAAAATTTCCTTGATTTTCAGAACTGAGGCCATGATTAAGAGGGAAACGTGCGCAGAGGCAAATTCTCCCAAAAATTTCCTTGATTTTATTGAACTGAGGCCATGATTAAGAGGGAAACGTGCGCTGAGCTGACCATCTAAAACATTATGGGTGAGGGTCTGCTGCAGAGCTGACCATCCTAAACATTATATGCGAAGGCCCGCTAGTGAGCTGACGCTATAAAACATTATATGAGAGGGCCCGCTAGAGAGCTGACCCAATAAAACATTATATGAGAAGGCCCGCTGGTGAGCTGACCTATATAAAAATTGTCAAACAGGGCCCGCTGGTGAGCTGGCCCTATATAAAAATTATATCACAGGGCCCGCTGGTGAGCTGGCCCTATATAAAAATTATATCACAGGGCCCGCTGGTGAGCTGGCCCTATATAAAAATTATATCCCAGGACATATGGAAGAGGAGGAGGAGGATGAGAAGATTAAGAGTCAACCATATACCCGTTTTTTGGGTGGAAGGGGTGAATGGGAATACAGAGTATTCCCATCATTGTAAATAACATATATAAAGTGAGTTTATGTTCCCCCGGGGCTTTCCTCCAGTGGAGTGGAGAAGTCAGGGGAAATCCAGGCCTTGTTCATTTTTATAAGTGTCAACCTATCAGCATTTTCGGTGGAAAGGCGGATACGCTTATCTGTTATGATGCCACCAGCAGCACTAAATACCCGCTCAGACAGAACGCTGGCGGCAGGGCAGGCCAGCACCTCCAAGGCGTAGAGTGCCAGTTCATACCACGTGTCCAGCTTGGACACCCAGTAGTTGTAAGGCACAGAGGGATCATTGAGGACGCTGACACGGTCTGCTACGTACTCCTTCACCATCTTCCAAAACTTTTCCCTCCTTGTGACACTAGGCTGCGCATCAGGGTGAGGGTGCTGGCGGGGTGTCATGAAGGTGTCCCACGCCTTGGAGAGTGTTGCCCTGCCTTTCTCGGAACTGCTGTGTGCTCCCCTTTTCTCCCCTTCTCTGTTGGCCAAGGTAGCACGTACTCTGCCGCCAGCGTTGTCAGATGGAAAATTTTGGAGCAATTTTTCAACAAGAACCTTCTGGTATTGCACCATTTTGCTTGTCCTCTCCACCGGAGGAATGAGAGATGAGAAATTCTCTTTGTAGCGGGGGTCCAGAAGGGTGAACACCCAGTAATCCGTGTTGTTTAAAATGCGTATAACGCGTGGGTCACGGGAAAGGCAGCCTAACATAAAGTCAGCCATGTGTGCCAGAGTACCAACAGTCAAGATTTCGCTGTCCTCACCAGGAGGATGACTCTCAATATCCTCATCCTCTTCCTCCTCTTCTGCCCACCCACGCTGAAGAGATGGAACTAAAGTTCCATGGCTACCCTCTGTAGCGGAGGCAACCGTGTCTTCCTCCTCCTCCTCCTCCTCCTCCGCCTCCTCCAATTGTCGCTGAGAAGACGAAGTGAGGGTGCTCTGGCTATCACCTTGTGTAAGCTCTTCCTCCCCCATTTCCACCTCTTCCACATGCAAAGCGTCGGTTTTAATTGTGAGCAGCGAGCGTTTCAGTAGACACAGAAGTGGGATGGTTACACTGATAATAGCGTTATCGCCGCTCACCATCTGTGTCGATTCCTCAAAATTGCGTAAAACCTCACAGAGGTCTGACATCCATTCCCACTCCTCACTTCTGATTACAGGAAGTTGAACGGAGAGGCGACGACCGTGTAACAGCTGGTACTCCACTACTGCCCTCTGCTGCTCACAAAGCCGGGCCAACATGTGGAAGGTGGAGTTCCAGCGCGTGCTCACGTCACACAGCAGCCGGTGAGCTGGCAATTGTAAGCGCTGCTGCAGCTTCAACAGGCCGGCCGAAGCTGTAGATGACTTACGGAAATGTGCACACACGCGGCGCACCTTGGTCAAGAGATCATGCACATTGGGGTAGGTTTTTAGAAATCGCTGCACCACTAAATTAAATACATGCGCTAGGCATGGTACGTGTGTGAGCTTGCCGAGCTCCAAAGCCGCCACCAAGTTACGCCCATTATCACACACAACCATGCCTGGTTGCAGGTTGAGTGGCGAGAGCCACTGCTCGGTCTGGTGACTAATCCCCTGCAACAGCTCTGAGGCCGTGTGCTGTTTGTCCCCAAGGCAGATCAGCTTCAGCACGGCCTGTTGACGCTTCCCCACTGCAGTGCTACACTGCTTCCAGCTACTGGCTGATGGGGGAGTGGCGCTGCGTGTAGAGAATTCGGAGGTGGAAACGGAGGAGGAGGAGCCAATAACGTAGGTGCTGGTGGAAACCCTGATGGAGGTAGGGCCCGCAATCCTCGGCGTGGGTAGCACCCGTGCCATCCCAGGGTCCGAGTCGCTCCCAGCCTCCACGACATTCACCCAGTGTGCCGTCAGGGAAATGTAGCGTCCCTGGCCACAAGCACTTGTCCATGTGTCAGTCGTTAAGTGGACCTTCCCAGTAACTGCGTTGGTCAGGGCACGGGTGATGTTACGGGACACATGGTGGTGTAATGCGGGGATGGCACACCGGGAAAAGTAGTGGCGGCTGGGGATCGCGTACCGAGGGACAGCTGCTGCCATCAGGCTGCGGAAGGACTCAGTGTCCACAAGCCTAAATGGCAGCATTTCGATGGCCAGTAATTTGGAAAGGTGTGAGGTTAGTGCTATGGCCTGTGGGTGGGTGGCTGGGTACTTTCTCTTGCGCTCAAATGCCTGGGGTAACGACATTTGAATGCTGCGCTGGGACAGGGAAGTGGATGTGGTCGCTGATGGTGCTTCAGATGGTACAGGTGCAGGGCGGGAGGTATGCGGGCCTGCGCCTTCGACAGGCGATTGGCCGGCACCGAAAACAGGGGAAGAGGAGGCAGTGGTGTGGCCTAGAGACACAGATGGGCGATCCAGGCGTTCCTCCCACTTACTACGGTGCTTGGATGCCATGTGTCGGATCATGCTGGTGGTGGTGAGGTTTCTAGTGTTCATGCCTCGGCTCATTCTGGTGTGGCACAGGTTGCAAACTACAATTCTTTTGTCGTCCGCACTTTCCTTAAAAAAACGCCATACCGCGGAACACCTACCCTTTGGCAAGGTAGATTTACGCAAGGGGGTGCTCCGTGGAACATTTGCGGGCCGGTTTGGTGCGGTCCGCCTTCTTTCTGTAGCCACACCACTGCCTCTTCCAGCCTGTTGCGGTGCTGCAGATGGCTCACCCTCAGGACTGCTGTCATCGCTCGGCTCTACACCTTCCCAGGTGGGGTCAGTCACCTCATCGTCCACCAAGTCCTCCTCCACTTCCTCACTCTGATCATCCTCCTCAAGTCTTGATCCCACCACATACTCAGTCATTGACAACTGTATAACATTCTCCTCAACAAGGTCTTGAGACGGAAATAGTGGTTGATTTAATGGCAACTGTGTCTCATCATCATCATCCACTACTTCCTTTGACCTTAAATGCCGTTCACATCTGTCATCTTCTTGTGATTGGGTAGCCTCTAGAGGTTGTGAATCAGGGCACAAGATGTCATGTTCCTCTGCAAGCGTGCTTGGAGAGAGGGTCAAATGAAGGATTGGTGATGAGACGAGCTCCTCACTATATCCCAGTGTGGGATCACTTCTTTGACCAGACCGTGTATGGTGGGAGGAAGGATGATCAGAGTGAGGATTATGTTGACCAGACTCTTGGCTACTGAGAGTGGACTTGGTGGAAGACAGGGTGGTGCTTAACCGACTGGAAGCAGTATCAGCTGTCATCCAACCGACCACCTGTTCGCAGTGGTCGGACCTCGAGAGTGATGTCCTGCGACGCCCTGTAAAATTAGACATGAAGCTAGGTATGGTGGATGTCTTTCTTTCTTGTGCTCTGGCACCAGGCACAGTTTCTCCGCGTCCTGACCCGCGCCCTGAACTATCAGGATCACGTCCACTTCCCCGTCCCTTTTTACCCGCCTTCTTCATCTTACACGGAATATGTGACTTTAATATTTGAGTTTGAAAACTTAACAGTATTTCTTCCTATTCTGCAACTGTGCAGAGTACACAGAATAGGCTGCTAAACTGCGGTGACACACACTGAATGGAATATGTGACTTTGATATTTTAGTTTGAAAACTTAACAGTATTTCTTCCTAGTCTGCAACTGTGCAGAGTACACAGAATAGGCTGCTAAACGGCGGTGACACACACTGAATGGAATATGTGACTTTAATATTTGAGTTTGAAAACTTAACAGTATTTCTTCCTAGTCTGCAACTGTGCAGAGTACACAGAATAGGCTGCTAAACGGCGGTGACACACACTGAATGGAATATGTGACTTTGATATTTGAGTTTGAAGACTTAACAGTATTTCTTCCTATTCTGCAACTGTGCAGAGTACACAGAATAGGCTGCTAAACTGCGGTGACACACACTGAATGAAATAAGTGACTTTAATATTTGAGTTTGAAAACTTAACAGTATTTCTTCCTATTCTGCAACTGTGCAGAGTACACAGAATAGGCTGCTAAACTGCGGTGACGAACACAGAATGGAATATGTGACTTTAATATTTGAGTTTGAAAACTTAACAGTATTTCTTCCTAGTCTGCAACTGTGCAGAGTACACAGAATAGGCTGCTAAACGGCGGTGACACACACTGAATGGAATATGTGACTTTGATATTTTAGTTTGAAGACTTAACAGTATTTCTTCCTATTCTGCAACTGTGCAGAGTACACAGAATAGGCTGCTAAACTGCGGTGACACACACTGAATGGAATAAGTGACTTTAATATTTGAGTTTGAAAACTTAACAGTATTTCTTCCTATTCTGCAACTGTGCAGAGTACACAGAATAGGCTGCTAAACTGCGGTGACGAACACAGAATGGAATATGTGACTTTAATATTTGAGTTTGAAAACTTAACAGTATTTCTTCCTAGTCTGCAAGTGTGCAGAGTACACAGAATAGGCTGCTAAACGGCGGTGACACACACTGAATGGAATATGTGACTTTGATATTTTAGTTTGAAGACTTAACAGTATTTCTTCCTAT
This sequence comes from Rhinophrynus dorsalis, assembly GCA_037306005.1. Classification (NCBI taxonomy): domain Eukaryota; kingdom Metazoa; phylum Chordata; class Amphibia; order Anura; family Rhinophrynidae; genus Rhinophrynus; species Rhinophrynus dorsalis. The sequence continues at coordinate 447,440,997 of CM074720.1, read as the reverse complement.
TCTGCAACTGTGCAGAGTACACAGAATAGGCTGCTAAACTGCGGTGACACACACTGAATGGAATAAGTGACTTTAATATTTGAGTTTGAAAACTTAACAGTATTTCTTCCTATTCTGCAACTGTGCAGAGTACACAGAATAGGCTGCTAAACTGCGGTGACGAACACAGAATGGAATATGTGACTTTAATATTTGAGTTTGAAAACTTAACAGTATTTCTTCCTAGTCTGCAACTGTGCAGAGTACACAGAATAGGCTGCTAAACGGCGGTGACACACACTGAATGGAATATGTGACTTTGATATTTGAGTTTGAAGACTTAACAGTATTTCTTCCTATTCTGCAACTGTGCAGAGTACACAGAATAGGCTGCTAAACTGCGGTGACACACACTGAATGGAATAAGTGACTTTAATATTTGAGTTTGAAAACTTAACAGTATTTCTTCCTATTCTGCAACTGTGCAGAGTACACAGAATAGGCTGCTAAACTGCGGTGACGAACACAGAATGGAATATGTGACTTTAATATTTGAGTTTGAAAACTTAACAGTATTTCTTCCTAGTCTGCAACTGTGCAGAGTACACAGAATAGGCTGCTAAACGGCGGTGACACACACTGAATGGAATATGTGACTTTGATATTTTAGTTTGAAGACTTAACAGTATTTCTTCCTATTCTGCAACTGTGCAGAGTACACAGAATAGGCTGCTAAACTGCGGTGACACACACTGAATGGAATAAGTGACTTTAATATTTGAGTTTGAAAACTTAACAGTATTTCTTCCTATTCTGCAACTGTGCAGAGTACACAGAATAGGCTGCTAAACTGCGGTGACGAACACAGAATGGAATATGTGACTTTAATATTTGAGTTTGAAAACTTAACAGTATTTCTTCCTAGTCTGCAACTGTGCAGAGTACACAGAATAGGCTGCTAAACGGCGGTGACACACACTGAATGGAATATGTGACTTTGATATTTTAGTTTGAAGATTTAACAGTATTTCTTCCTATTCTGCAACTGTGCAGAGTACACAGAATAGGCTGCTAAACTGCGGTGACACACACTGAATGGAATAAGTGACTTTAATATTTGAGTTTGAAAACTTAACAGTATTTCTTCCTATTCTGCAACTGTGCAGAGTACACAGAATAGGCTGCTAAACTGCGGTGACGAACACAGAATGGAATATGTGACTTTAATATTTGAGTTTGAAAACTTAACAGTATTTCTTCCTAGTCTGCAACTGTGCAGAGTACACAGAATAGGCTGCTAAACGGCGGTGACACACACTGAATGGAATATGTGACTTTAATATTTGAGTTTGAAAACTTAACAGTATTTCTTCCTATTCTGCAACTGTGCAGAGTACACAGAATAGGCTGCTAAACGGCGGTGACACACACTGAATGGAATATGTGACTTTAATATTTGAGTTTGAAAACTTAACAGTATTTCTTCCTAGTCTGCAACTGTGCAGAGTACACAGAATAGGCTGCTAAACGGCGGTGACACACACTGAATGGAATATGTGACTTTAATATTTGAGTTTGAAAACTTAACAGTATTTCTTCCTAGTCTGCAACTGTGCAGAGTACACAGAATAGGCTGCTAAACGGCGGTGACACACACTGAATGGAATATGTGACTTTAATATTTGAGTTTGAAAACTTAACAGTATTTCTTCCTAGTCTGCAACTGTGCAGAGTACACAGAATAGGCTGCTAAACGGCGGTGACACACACTGAATGGAATATGTGACTTTAATATTTGAGTTTGAAAACTTAACAGTATTTCTTCCTAGTCTGCAACTGTGCAGAGTACACAGAATAGGCTGCTAAACGGCGGTGACACACACTGAATGGAATATGTGACTTTAATATTTGAGTTTGAAAACTTAACAGTATTTCTTCCTAGTCTGCAACTGTGCAGAGTACACAGAATAGGCTGCTAAACGGCGGTGACACACACTGAATGGAATATGTGACTTTAATATTTTAGTTTGAAGACTTAACAGTATTTCTTCCTATTCTGCAACTCTGCACAGTACACAGAATGTGCTGCTACACTGCGGCGAAGCACACTGAATGGAATATGTGACTTTGATATTTTAGTTTTAAGACTTAACAGTATTTCTTCCTATTCTGCAACTCTGCACAGTACACAGAATGTGCTGCTAAACTGCGGCGAAGCACACTGAATGGAATATGTGACTTTGATATTTTAGTTTGAAGACTTAACAGTATTTCTTCCTATTCTGCAACTCTGCACAGTACACAGAATGTGCTGCTAAACTGCGGCGAAGCACACTGAATGGAATATGTGACTTTAATATTTGAGTTTGAAAACTTAACAGTATTTCTTCCTATTCTGCAACTGTGCAGAGTACACAGAATAGGCTGCTAAACTGCGGTGACGAACACAGAATGGAATATGTGACTTTAATATTTGAGTTTGAAAACTTAACAGTATTTCTTCCTAGTCTGCAACTGTGCAGAGTACACAGAATAGGCTGCTAAACGGCGGTGACACACACTGAATGGAATATGTGACTTTGATATTTGAGTTTGAAGACTTAACAGTATTTCTTCCTATTCTGCAACTGTGCAGAGTACACAGAATAGGCTGCTAAACTGCGGTGACACACACTGAATGGAATAAGTGACTTTAATATTTGAGTTTGAAAACTTAACAGTATTTCTTCCTATTCTGCAACTGTGCAGAGTACACAGAATAGGCTGCTAAACTGCGGTGACGAACACAGAATGGAATATGTGACTTTAATATTTGAGTTTGAAAACTTGACAGTATTTCTTCCTAGTCTGCAACTGTGCAGAGTACACAGAATAGGCTGCTAAACGGCGGTGACACACACTGAATGGAATATGTGACTTTGATATTTTAGTTTGAAGACTTAACAGTATTTCTTCCTATTCTGCAACTGTGCAGAGTACACAGAATAGGCTGCTAAACTGCGGTGACACACACTGAATGGAATAAGTGACTTTAATATTTGAGTTTGAAAACTTAACAGTATTTCTTCCTATTCTGCAACTGTGCAGAGTACACAGAATAGGCTGCTAAACTGCGGTGACGAACACAGAATGGAATATGTGACTTTAATATTTGAGTTTGAAAACTTAACAGTATTTCTTCCTAGTCTGCAACTGTGCAGAGTACACAGAATAGGCTGCTAAACGGCGGTGACACACACTGAATGGAATATGTGACTTTGATATTTTAGTTTGAAGATTTAACAGTATTTCTTCCTATTCTGCAACTGTGCAGAGTACACAGAATAGGCTGCTAAACTGCGGTGACACACACTGAATGGAATAAGTGACTTTAATATTTGAGTTTGAAAACTTAACAGTATTTCTTCCTATTCTGCAACTGTGCAGAGTACACAGAATAGGCTGCTAAACTGCGGTGACGAACACAGAATGGAATATGTGACTTTAATATTTGAGTTTGAAAACTTAACAGTATTTCTTCCTAGTCTGCAACTGTGCAGAGTACACAGAATAGGCTGCTAAACGGCGGTGACACACACTGAATGGAATATGTGACTTTAATATTTGAGTTTGAAAACTTAACAGTATTTCTTCCTATTCTGCAACTGTGCAGAGTACACAGAATAGGCTGCTAAACGGCGGTGACACACACTGAATGGAATATGTGACTTTAATATTTGAGTTTGAAAACTTAACAGTATTTCTTCCTAGTCTGCAACTGTGCAGAGTACACAGAATAGGCTGCTAAACGGCGGTGACACACACTGAATGGAATATGTGACTTTAATATTTGAGTTTGAAAACTTAACAGTATTTCTTCCTAGTCTGCAACTGTGCAGAGTACACAGAATAGGCTGCTAAACGGCGGTGACACACACTGAATGGAATATGTGACTTTAATATTTGAGTTTGAAAACTTAACAGTATTTCTTCCTAGTCTGCAACTGTGCAGAGTACACAGAATAGGCTGCTAAACGGTGGTGACACACACTGAATGGAATATGTGACTTTAATATTTGAGTTTGAAAACTTAACAGTATTTCTTCCTAGTCTGCAACTGTGCAGAGTACACAGAATAGGCTGCTAAACGGCGGTGACACACACTGAATGGAATATGTGACTTTAATATTTTAGTTTGAAGACTTAACAGTATTTCTTCCTATTCTGCAACTCTGCACAGTACACAGAATGTGCTGCTACACTGCGGCGAAGCACACTGAATGGAATATGTGACTTTGATATTTTAGTTTGAAGACTTAACAGTATTTCTTCCTATTCTGCAACTCTGCACAGTACACAGAATGTGCTGCTAAACTGCGGCGAAGCACACTGAATGGAATATGTGACTTTGATATTTTAGTTTGAAGACTTAACAGTATTTCTTCCTATTCTGCAACTCTGCACAGTACACAGAATGTGCTGCTACACTGCGGCGAAGCACACTGAATGGAATATGTGACTTTGATATTTTAGTTTGAAGACTTAACAGTATTTCTTCCTATTCTGCAACTCTGCACAGTACACAGAATGTGCTGCTAAACTGCGGCGAAGCACACTGAATGGAATATGTGACTTTGATATTTTAGTTTGAAGACTTAACAGTATTTCTTCCTATTCTGCAACTCTGCACAGTACACAGAATGTGCTGCTAAACTGCGGCGACGCACACTGAATGGAATATGTGACTTTGATATTTTAGTTTGAAGACTTAACAGAATGTGCTCTAATCTGCAACTTTGCACACTAAACAGAATGTGCTCTAATCTGCAACTTTGCACACTAAACAGAATGTGCTCTAATCTGCAACTTTGCACACTAAACAGAATGTGCTCTAATCTGCAACTGTGCACACTAAACAGAATGTGCTCTAATCTACAACTTTGCACACTAAACAGAATATATATATTTTTTTTTTTTTTTTTTTTTTCCCCCCACACAAAATAACCTGCTGCCCCCACACACAGTAGTCCTAAAAAGGACTTTTGGTTCTTTTTTTTCACAATTTTGCTTTTTTTCCTCCCTACACTGACTTTCCCTTCCTATCCTCAGCTCTCCCTGGCTAAGACTGAGCCGAACTCGCTGGTCAGGTGCTATACAGCACCCGACCACGGGTTCTGGCCAGCCAATCAGTGTAATGCCAGCAGCCAACATGGCTGCTGGCATTACACCGATGTCAGAGCCTCCCTGCACGTTTATTGGCTGCGCAGCAGCCGCAAAACGTGCGGGGAGGAGACCCGAACATGGCGGGCGAGCACATGCGGTACTCGTACGAGTACCGCCATGTGCCGAGCAGAGCGATGCTCGAGCCGATCCGAGCATCGGCCGAGCATGCTCGCTCAACACTACACTGTGGGCAATACATTTATTTTTAATATTACTTTAATATAGGAATTAGTAATAATTACGTATTACTATCCCTTTAAGTTATTACAAAGTAACATGTTGTAATGATTATCAGGTTAAAGTTTCTCTTAAAAATAAAGGGTATTTACTGTGCTGGGCAACAATGGAGGGGAATGAGGTCATGTGAGGATCTAGTGTGGTAATGGGCAGGCCTATGGACACCTGAAAGTTAAATTTTACCCTGCGAGAAGAAAATAAGGAAAGGAGCCAAAAAGAAGGGACGGTGCAAGAGTGTGGTAGATCAGTGTGACCGAACCACAGAGGTAAGTGCTTTGAAAATATAAGGAGGAGAAAGCATGAATAGTTTCTTTAATGCTCGACGTCTCCAATACATTGCTTCAGGGAGTGTTGGACAAGTTTTTAGCACCCACGGGGTTAAGCAATTTGTATTTGAGACTCAGGATTTTGAGTTTGATTGTGGAGGAAATGAGACATCTGCAGAAGGATTTGCATAGAGGAGTTGCAGATTGTTAACCGTAATGAAATAAATGGCATTTACAACATAATGAAGTGGAGATTTAGAGCCATATGCAGAAAGCATGAGGAACAATTCTGGGACACACATTATGCACCTTAGGAAAGAAATACAATTTCCTATTGATTTAACATACTTTAGTCTTGAAAAACATTGTTTTTAGGGTCTTTTGTTTTTATGTATTTTATTTATGTTTGTATTTTACATATTTCATTAAATTTATTTTGACATTATGTATAAATTATTTTCTTTAGTCCACTACGCAGTTACCTGAGAACTTCCAAACTGAACATTTCCCATGTATACAATATGCCCCTGGTTGCTCTATCCCAGAGATGCTCCAGTCGGTGCACAAGGAATCTAACACACTACAACTTAGGGATCTCATTGCCTAAACACAGACAAGCAGGACTCCTCTGCCTTTCTGGTACAATTGGTCATAGCTGGGAACTTTCCAGATTTCCCCCCGGAGACTCTGATTTTTGCTGCTAATTACCAGGTCTCCGGGGAATCCTTAAAGGGGATCTATCACCCCTTTACAACTCTGCCTAAATTGTTTTGTTATATATCGTATATAATGAAAAGTGTATAGATAAAAAAACAACTGTTGTTTGATGAAATTAAAAGAATAAATACAGCTCTGTATCTACTTCCGGGCAGACTGCAGTTACCTGATATGTACTCTGCCTCTGCTCCTCTCCCTCTATCCAGCCTCCTCCAATGATGGAGGGTTTCAGTCTGTAAGCTGGAGTGCTCTCATTGGCCAGAAATCGATTTATGGCCAATGAGAGTGCTCCAGCTTTCAGACAGAAAGCCTCCATCATCGGAGGAGGCTGGCTAGAGAGCAGCAGAGTGGCAGACTGCGGCACAGATCAGTTATACGCAGTCTGCCCGGAAGTAGGTACAGGGCTGTATTTATTCTTTTAATTTCGTCAAACTTTTTTTTTTTTTTTTTTTTTTAAACTTACATACTTTTCATTATATACGATATATAACAAAACGGTTTAGCCGAAGTTGTAAAGGGTTGATAGATCCCCTTTAAGAAAAAGTTCCCAGGTATGCAAATAGCACCAACTTAGAGACTAAAAAAACATTTCATAGGGGCAAATCATAAGTTACACAGGACTCTCTCAGTGAAAATGTGGCTCTTCTCCTTGGTCTAAACCCTGACTTAGTGGGAACCCCGAAAGTTCCCAGGTTTGCTACACAGGAGGCAGGGTAAACTCCCTGAAGCTATTAAGCCAGCCAGTACCTAGGTATGTCCTGGCTGGCATCTAAATGTGAGTAACCCATGCTTCATATGTTTAAAACAGATATACAGTATTATTAAATACATGGATGATATGCTGCACATTGTGTTCCTATATGTTTGAGGAAACCATGATGCTATAGGGGAGCAGCTGTTTCTGTGTGAAGGCAGACATGATTCCTTCAACTTGTCTGTTAGCCATTTTGTAACCATCTACTAGGCACTAAGATGTGAGATAATTTCCATTAGATCATATAGATTGCATAATTGTATAAATATATTATTGCTTTAAATGTGGCTTTTTAACCCCTTGAATTCTAAAGAGTTATCCAGTAGATTGATTTTAAATGCATTGGAGACCTCTCTACCATTCAAGAGGTTAAAAGCCATATTTAATTAAATTGATGGTGATTTTAATTTGTCTCCCATGAAGCAATCAATTGCTTGCTCCAGAATCAGTGTTCCTTCAATGGTGAGAAAAGGTGAAAGTTAATGAGCAGTGTTTCTCAAGAGCTACATTGGAATAACAGCAGTACCATGCTGCCCAGTGCTGGGTCACTCGCCTGTGCCCTGTTTAGACTAGAGGAACACTGTCTAGAATGTCTCATCTTTTGCTTAATACATACATAATACTTAAAATGTAAAAAAAATTTTTGTAGTTTCATACCCCATGAGTAAAAGAAGGGTACTCCCACAGCTGAAAGGTGTTTTATTCAAAAGTTGCCAGTGACCAGATCTGTCCATAGGATGGTGTAGCAACAGCGCCACTGTACAATTTCAGGCCACTGTGATATTGCACCTAAAAAAATTCAACTTTGAGCTGTAATAACTTTTGAATAAAACACCTTTCAGCAGTGGGAGTACCCTTGTTGTACTCAAGGGGATGAACCCTACAACATATTTTATTTTTACATTTTAAGTATTACTATCCCTTTAACCACCTTAGCTGCCAGAAGGGCTTGCAGGAACCTCTGAAAAAAAAAGAACTTAAAATTACAACTCAGAAAACACTTTAAAAAAAATATAGACAAAAAAAAAAAAAAAAAAAAAAGAAAAGAATCAGGTAAGTACAGATAGATTATTTCAGGAAATTATTATTCAAGGAAAAAAGTAATGGGTGTAATGGATGTAGCATGAGATACAATTTAAATGCATTCTCAGCATTTACATGTCTTTATGTTCCAAGACTCAAAGAGTTTGCTTTTCAAGTGATGCCGAATGGTATTCCTGGCAATAATCAGTAGAGATTTCCCTTCTATCTGTGTTCATCCCCCCTGGGAATTGGAGTCTTATCCCCGGATGTCTTGTGGGCAGTGAGTGAGATGCATTCAGACTGTAATTCACACCAACTGGCAGACTCATCAATAAAGACTTGGGATAATTAGCTGGAGCTAAAGGTGCCAAGTGGATGCTGGCATGTTTATCACAGGCTAAAAGAAATTACCATTTCAGAAGCAATGTGTTGGAGACGTCTTTAGCATCTAAGTGGTTAAAGAGAAATTAAAAGCACACTTGGCAGGATTTAAAGGATCCTATTCAATAAGCTAAGGAGGTGTAATTCTGGAGCAAGCCAACTTCTCCACAGGGGAGAAATTAAAATTCCCAGTGATATAACGGAGACTTTTAATCCCTTCAATGCTACCAAGATATCTGATGCATTGCTTCGCAATGCACCGGAGGCCTCTCTAACATTCACGGGCTCAAAAGTCCCCGTTAAATCAATTTTGAATTTGGGAAAGTTTTCTTTGTCTACTATGGTGCAGATGGTTTGGGCCAAAATTATGCCCCTTTGAGTTTGCGGAATCACACCTAAAATGGTTCTCAAATTGTTAAAGGCAATAATAAAATACTAGGAATCATCTGAGTGAAAAGTATTTCAAACAACTTGGGCACTCAAAGGGTTAACAATCATGACTATAGCTCCAGAAACAAGAATATGGCAAAGAAGATGGGGGGGGTGCATTAAGGTGTGATAAAGAGGTGGTAATGTGGAGATAACTACTACAGTCATATCACTTCTCCATTTCCTATGTTTTCTATGGAGCCAATGCATCACATCTCTAAGGTTGGAGAAATCTTAATGCATTGGCTCCAAAGAAAAACATATAAATTAGAGAAATTATATCACTGGAGTCATCTCCACTTTATCACCACTTTATCACTTCATGGTGCATCTCCCCCTCAGGTGTCAGATGCACTAAGGTGTGATAAAGAGGTGATAAAGAAGAGATCTGGGGGGAGATACACTAAAGTGTGATAATGAGGTGATCATGTGGCAATAACTTCTCCAGTGAATTCACTTGGTACCAGCATCTGATTTAAAATGGAAATTACCATTTTACATTCCTCCAGCATCTTCAATTAGTTCTGGATGTCATGTTCATGGAGATGGACATGACAGGAGCTAGAAGGATCATAGGACTTCAAATTCTGCTCACCTAGCATCAGGAGAGAGTCAGAAACATTTAACCTGGAGGGTAAATGCAATCAAGTGGCATGTTTCTACTATCCTTCAAGCCCACTGTTCCAGCCCAACCTTGTTTGTTATTTTTAAAATTAGCATTTGTGTTGTGAAGTAAGGCAAGTGATACCACAGAGCTTACAGCTGACATGGGGCTACACCAGTGATGCTACAGTGCTTACAATGGAAATGGGTAAAGCTACTTGTGTAGATCAATTTGTATTGTAGCTCTGTGATATCATTTGTGTAGCTCCACTTCAATTGTAAGCTCTGTGTTATCACTAGTGTAGCTCTATTTACAGCAGCAAGTGAGAGACTGAGTTAGGCAGTGGTCCACTGGCCCACACATATGACCGGCCTCGGGGCAATTCCCATACGTGGAACTAATGGTTATAGAATCCCTGGAGAGAGGAGTCCTGTGATACCACTATGGGTGATAAAAGACACAATTTGTGTAAAAAATGGGTGGGACTAACAAAATTAAAAAAAAATTAAAGAAATAGGCTGCGGAAGAAGGCGAAACTGCGGGAGACTGGGGGGAATAGTCTTGGAATTCACAGATGCAGGGAGTTTGATTAGAAGCTCCCCACAGCCAGAAAATCAACCTTTGCCCCACAGACCCGGTAATTAGTTGCAAAAACCATAGTCTCCGGGGCAAATCCGGAGAGTTGCCAGCTATGGCAATGCCCCTCTACCCCCCATGTCAACCCTCCCCTTTAAACCCTTTAAAGATCAGAGGGGTGTGCTTTGTAATGGATTACATGCCCCACTGGTCATCAAAGTGTTAAGTAAGCTCATTCATTCGCTTGCATTAGTCTGAAAAAACTGATCGCAACTGTCATGTCTGCCTCCATGGACGTGACATCTAGAATTGATTGAATATTTTATTTCTTAGAAACAAGGGCAAAAATCACGGGGGATTTTATGTGTTTTTTTACCATAGCATTTTAAGTGTCATGTTGTTATTATTTGGAGCTTTTAGCACTTTAACCCCTTGATTGCTGAAGACTTGTGAAGCAAAGCCTTGTAGGTGTCTCTAGCAGGGCCTTGTAGGTGTCTCTAGCAGTCAAGAGGATTAACAAGATGATCTTAACCCTTTGAGTTCCAGAGGAGTATACAATGAATTGCAGGGTTGCTTAGCCCTGTGGCACTTAAAGGGTTTAAAAAATCTTGATATACTGTGAAATTACCTACACACTCTCCACCCCAGAGCCTCAAGTTCTTGCTTTGACTGACATGATAAGTTATCCAGACAAGGATTCCTGAATTATTTACCAGTTCCAACAATTGACATGTTAAAAACAACTTGTAAAATCATTGGATTGCATGCAGAAGGTGACCACCTCTGTGCAATCCCCTGCTACTAAACTGAGCCGCAAGTTTCCATTAGCATCAATAGATAAAGATTTCCAATTTTCCCCTGTGTCTGAGCAGTGAAATGAGTTTGCTTGTGAATTGAAGTGTTATTTCAGTGTGTGTGATAGCAGATAGAATTGTTCAAGACAAAGGATTGTCTGGGAAATCCACTCTCTCAGTGGATATAGATGCTCTTGTGCTGCGGGAAGAATCTCAGTTTATCCTCAGTGAGAAGGATCCTCTTCTCTCTGGGTTGTATCAGGCTACAGATGCTGCCTCTTTACTGCCAAAGTACTCTTGAAAACTTCACAATTCACTATTCAGAAGGAAGCTTCTCTATTCCGGGATGACTCTTCAAATAAATGAGCATAATTTAGCATTATTACATACGAGACTCAAAACAGTCTATGAAATCTGGCATTTTTTTTTTTCTTAAATTACAGGCTCTTCCAGATAGAAAAATAGAGAAAAAGATATCTATCTATCTATCTATCTATCTATCTATCTATCTATCTATCTATCTATCTATCTATCTATCTACTTCTGGGTCGAAATGCACACTCTTGATTCAGATTTGTTTAACACTTTAAATAGAAGATGAACGTCACTCTCATATTTCTTACAATACAATATTTTTATTCTGCCAGGTCGTTTGTTTCAGCCCCTACTGAGTCTATTATCAAAACATTGATCAAGGTCTTGATAAAGGCCCCAGTAGGGGCTGAAGCATTGACCTGGCAGAATAAAAAAAAAGAAATCCGAGAGTGCCATTCAGTGTGTGTGTGTGTGTATATATATATATATATATATATATATATATATATATATATATATATATATTTATATATATATATTAGCAATGTGGGACGGCGTTGCCCGTCATGTTATGACTGTTGGGCACACATATGTGAAATGTAGGCACACTGATAAACACAGACATATGCAACACACAGGCAGACACATACACACAGTGAGCGGCAGAAACATGCAAAAGACATGCACACACACACACACACACACACACACACACACACACACACACACACACACACACACACACACACACACACACACACACACACACACACACACACACACAGACACACCGAAGATGCACACATGGACTCACATATGTAACAGAGATGTACACACACACACACGCAACATATATGTGCAGAAACACATGTGCGCGTGAGTTGTGCACCCCTCTGGCACTCAAAGAGTTAAGGTATAGAGAGGCATGTCAGAGTTAAATAGCAGTGGGAAGTGTATTCATAGCTGGGACCTTTGACTTGTGGTTCTGTGGTGCTGATGTGGAGAGACAAATGGGGAAATCTGTATTAAAAGTGAGTGGGGCTTAATCACAAGTAGGGGCGGGGCTTAACATAAATGCGAAAAAGTGGTAGTAATAGGCTGGGGAAGGAGGAGAAGTGGGAGGGAAATGCAAGTTTACAGCGTGAGGGATAAAACTTGATACACAACCCTGTGGCAGTCAGTGGGTTAAGTATATACCTGATGGCTGCCTGTCCTGTGTCTTGCATGGCAAATGATGACAGTCAAGAAATAATTCAGCAATGAGGGCCTACCTTAACCCTTTGAGTGCCATTTTGTTCCTGTGGTGCTGCAGCATCCTTCAGTGGCTGTACTAAGGTACTGCTGAGGCCTCTAGGAGTCAGGGTGAGTGACTGTGTGTGTGTGTGTGTGTGTGTGTGAGCCATATTTCTTTCTGACTTTGTGTGTGTGTGTTTGGTGCTGTGTGAGTGGGGCATGTGTGTGTAATACCTGAGAACTTTTACTTGTGGAGTCCTTGGAGGTGACTTCTGTGGCACTGATGTGGAGAGAGAAATGGGTTAATTTGGGTTAAAAGTGGGCTGGGCTTAATCACGAGTAGGGGTGGAGCTTAAGGGAAATGTGGAAAAGTGTTAGTAATAGGCTGGGGAAGGAGGAGAAGTGGGAGGGAAATGCAAGTTTACAGTGTGAGGGGTTTGAACACATTCCCTGAGGGGGTAAAACTTGATCAACAAACCCTGTGGCAGTCAGTGGGTTAAGTGTGTACCTGATGGCTGTCTGTCCTGTGTCTTGCATGGCAAATGAAGACAGTCAAGAAAAAATTCAGCAATGAGGGCCTAACTTAACCCTTTGAGTGCCATTTTGTTCCCCTGATGCTGCAGCGCCCTTCAGTCGCTGTACTACAGGTCCTGCTGAGGCCACTGGGAGTCAGGGTGAGTGACTGTGTGTGTGTGTGTCAGCCATGTTTCTTTCTGACTTTGTGTGGGTGTTTGGTGCTGTGTGAGTGGGGCATGTGTGTGTGTTTGGTGCTGTGTGAGTGGGGCATATGTGTGTGTGTTTGGTGCTGTGTGAGTGGGGAACGTGTGCAGGGCCGGCGCCACCTATAGGTGAGGTAGGTGCCGGCCTAGGGCACACATGTACTGGGGGAGCAGGTATGCAGCAGAGAAAAGCTGCGCCCAGGACCGGCCATTCCAGCTAGCAGGACTCCTCTGCCGGGCACTGCAACACAGTCAGGTCTGTGTAGCTACTGCGCTCCCTCGTCACCGTCGGCACTTTAGTAATGCAGAGCGATCTGGAAGTCAACATCTCCCAGCACGCTCTGCATTACTGAAGAGAAGACCACGCGGGAGCTCCAGCAGCTACAGGTCTGTGATGGGGGGCAAGTTGGGGCTGATGGGGGGCAAGTTGGAGCTGATGGGGGGGCAAGTTGGAGCTGAGGGGGCAAAGTGGAGCTGGTGGGGTCAAGTTGGAGCTGGTGGGGGGCAAAATGGAGCTGGTGGGAGCAAGTTGCAGCTGATAGGGAGCAAAGTGGAGCTAGTGGGGGGCAAGTTGGAGCTGGTGGGGTAAAGTGGAGCTGGTGAGGGCAAGTTGGAGCTGGTGGGGGCAATGGGGGCAAGTTGGAGCCAATGTGGGACAATGTGGAGCTGGTGGGGCAAAATGGAGCTGATGGGGCAAGTTGGAGCTGATAGGGGGCAAAGTGGAGCTATTGGGGGGAAGTTGGAGCTGGTGGGGGCAAAGTGGAGCTGGTGGGGGCAAGTTGGAGCTGATAAGGGCAAAGTGGAGCTAGTGGGGGCAAGTTGGAGCTCATGGGGCAAGAAAAGAGGTTGGGTATAAGTAGGTGGGGCATAAAGGGGTGGGGCACAATGGGAGGTGCCAAGGGGCGGCAAAATTAGGTTTTGCCTAGGGTGGCAAAAATCCTTGCACCAGCCCTGCATATGTGTGTGTGTTTGGTGCTCTGTGAGGGGGGCATGTGTGTGTGTTTGGTGCTTTGTGAGTGGGGCATGTGTATTTGTCTGGGGTGTAGGAGCAAGTGGCATCCATTTTGTTTTTTCTGACTTTCTTAGTGGTGGGCAGGCTGCATAATGGGGTCGGGCCAAAATCACGCCCCCATTGAATCACCCAATGGGAGCAGTAACTCCTCCTTTCTGCCTCCCCTGGGTGTGTTTTGGCAGGCACAAAGTCTTCTTTTATATATATAGATATATATAGATGTATATGCTATGTGGGCATAACACAAAAAAGGGGATCAAATCTGCAGTAATACTCCTGCACCACAGGAAACATTTACAACTTCACATTGTTTTAAAGGGACTTAGCCCTTTAACCCTTTTAGTGCCAGAGAGGTATCTAATGCATTGCAGTGCAGTGCATTGGATATATGTCTGTTACTCAAAGGGTTAAGGACCATAGAAGTGTGTTGCCCACTCTATGGTCCTTAACCCTTTTGCATGCCAGAGGGCTATCCGCATAACTGGGAACATTGTCCATCGGAGGGGGCTCATGCAGTGCTGCTGGGGGATATAAATTGTGTGATTATGGTCACAAAAGGGTGGGGTTTAATCGCAGGTGAGGGGTGGGGCTTAATCAAGGGTGGGGTGGGACTTAATGGAATGTGTAATAAAGTGGGTGGGAAGTGATCAGAACAATGTGGCAAGGAGAGGAAGTGGGCAGAAAGTGGGAGTAACAGGGTGGGAAGGAGGAGAAGTGTGTGTGTGGGAAGTGGGAGGAAAAAGGTTCAACATAACTGGTAAAGGGATTCGAGGATCAAACTTCCCCGGAATGAGAAGGAAGTGTACAAGGAGGGGAAGCTTGTCATCATGATCGTTAATCCAGATGTGGACTGTGTGTTAGGAAGGAATTAATGCAAAAGGCTTTTATGTAGTTGTAGCAGGAAGTAGACTGCCATTCGGTTAAGAAGGTGCAAAGAGAAACATCCCTCCTTCACTCCCTCCCTATTATTGTTTATTGGGAGTTTCTGGCTGTTTTGTCACAGTGGGACGGTTAATCCGTGCTGTTTTTCAGATATCAATATTTTTTATTTTAAAATTATATGGATTTTCCTTGGGCTGGAGCACTTTGGAAATTATGCCCTGAATTTTGGTCGCAGGGATGACATTACCTATTGAATCTAAGGTTCGTGGCCAATGGTGTCATTTTCTTTGGAGTCAGCTATAAGGTGCAAAAAATGTTGGGATTCTAGCATGAGCCTGGGCAGTTTGGTAAGCGTTTTCACATTGGCAAGGGCTGCCAGGTTTTAATAATTATAAAAAATATTGATAGATAAAATTAACTTTAAAGGAAATGTTTAATAACGTTGTGGTCTGCTTTTCCCAAGATATTTGTCTGTGTTTATTTGGGAGGATCAGACCCTTTACCTACTAGTTATAAAGAGAGACAATCCAAACTGGGTTTGTTTCTGTTAGAGAAGAAACACCTAAGGGGTGATATGATTACCATTTACAAATACATTCAAGGTCAATACAAAGAGCTCTCCAAGGAACTATTTCCTAGTCCTTCGCAATGAGTTAGAGAGAGCATTCAAGTGGTTGGTTGAAATCCCCATTTGGGGAATTTTTATTTCCTTCTGAAGTGCAGTTGGATTGATCCATTACTGCACCTCTTTAGCTTGATAAATAAGACCCTAAGAAACTTATTTATACAATCAAAATGGAGTTATTCTGGAGTAAACCGACTGTATCATATGGGGCAAATACACATTCCTGAATTCCTGTGTACTTGAATAGAACTTTTCAACCCTTTTAATGGTAGAGAGGTCTCTGCAATGCATTGGAGACCTCTATAGCATTCAAAGGGTTAAAAGTCCAATTTAATTTAACAGGAATGTTTAATTGACCCCTATAGGGCAGTTTTCTTATTCCAGAATAACTGTAGTTTGCATTTAAAAATATGGGCCTAAGTATCTAAAAGCATAGCCGTAATGTGTACAGATAGCTACCACTACTATACTTTTATATCCAGCATCTCCCTTTTGCAATATGTGTAACAGATTCTTTTGTCATCACTACAGAACTTATTGAGGTTTTTGAACTGTCTTATTGCAATGACTGTGACTGCAATCCATTCAGCTTAGTGCAATCTCCTCTGTAGTGGGATCAAAGCTGCACTTGAACAGATAAAAGGTACATCCATGCATCTGAACTCATCTTTCATAGGAATCTTTTAATAAATGGATGTAGAAAGCAATCTGAAGGTCACTCTGGCAGAGCTAAACTATGGAGAAGTAAACAAGTCATATATACATGACACATGAAAACTATCTCAAGGGGTTACAGCCATGCCACGCAGTCTTGTTTTGGGGGTTGTTAAGACAGGGGATTAAACTTCCACTTAATAAAAATCCAAGAAGGCAGTAATTTTGATCCTCTAGTTTGTGGCTGATTTGTGTAAAAGGCATTGGATGTACACTCATAAAATTCAGTCGTGTCTGGACATCTTTTTTGTAGGAGACAAGTTCAGAAACACCTAGAGCGAAGCTGCAAAATCTCACACCTGAGAAGAATAGGAAATATTGGTATTTTGAGTATTCAAATGCAGCAAGAACAGGTCTAATTCATGGCTTGTAACTGCAGAACTATCACCCTAATTAAAGTTACCCCCAAAAGCAGAACTATCACCCAAATTAAAGTTACCCCCAAATAATTATGCACATAGCAATAAGCATATCCATACTAGTATTATCCAGAAAAATTCCAGTATTATTAACAAATCCAACTCGATCTGAGACAGTGAGGCACCAGCGCAGACATCTTGCCAAAGAAACATGTGCACGCTTGCACTGTCCATCCCAGTCTCCTCTAGGAGGAGTAGCATTGTCCCTCAAAGGGATAGTAGTACTTTAATATTACTATTCCCCACATTGTAGATATTTGAAAAAGAATTGAATAGCCCCCAGGTTCATCTCTCAAACCTTTATGGTTTGAGAGATAACCGAATGCAAAGTTCCACCTCCCTCCCCCTTCCCTGAAGTCAGCCAGTATGCGAGTTCACCAGAATTTGAAAAAATTGTACAGATAAAGAGGTTTTTGAAGAGAAAGCCAATAGTCTTAGAAGTTGGTTCCAAGAGAAGAAATACAATGAAGAACACCTAGAAGATACAGTAGGAGAAGTGAAGAACTATGAGAGAAAGAGAACATTTGGAAGACAGTATTAGCAACCACAGAGTCACTAGTTGTCCTTATAATGTCGGTTTTAAGGAATTTAAGAAGAACATCTAAGGTAAGTGTTGAAAAACGATATTATCTTAAACAGTATACTCCATCAGAAACCTAGAATAGTTTACAGTACATACCCAATTTGGCTATCCAATTAGCACCAATTTTTGGTAGAACGAAATCTAGATCTAAAAAGAAATGGATTCAGGCTTCCACAAGTATGGTGATTGTATGTGCTGTAAAAGCTGTAACATCAAAAGAAATATTAAGGAATTCAGCTTGAAAGTGACAGGTAAAACACATAAAATTAAGGATACTGTCTCCTGTAACACCAAATGAGCTATCCATTTGTTGGAATGTACATGCAGCAAACAGTATATAAGGAGAACCAAAAGAAGGATAGGATAAAGGATTATATATATATATATATATATATATATGTGTATATATATATATATATATATATATATATATATATATATATATATATATCTCCTATATAATAATTCACTAAAACGTGTGTAACGCCGCGACATGCGCAGTAGACACTGCTGTGCGTGCTGCAGTCATGCGCAGTAGAGACTGCCCGCCCCACGGCTGATACAGAGCTGGACGCTCCAAAGGAGCGTCCAGCTCTGTATCAGCCGTGGTGCGGGCAGTCTCTACTAAGCGTGACTGCCCCGCGACCGGGTAGCAGAGGCACTGTGGCCCATGTAATGGGCTGATCAACTAGTATATATATATATATATATATATATATATATATAATATCAAAATCAAATTCCAGAATCATATTGTTTTCACACATTTTGCTGAATGTCATAGATCCGATGTTAAAAACGTTTCTTTCATGGCCATAGGTATAGTGAAAGGGAATTGGAGAGGAGGTGATTAAATCCAAAAAATGGTGAGGAAAGAAACTGAATGGATCTTCAATATGAGAAGCAGCCAACCATATGGGCCTAACTGGGATGTGGAACTTTTTGATTTCTTAAACTAGCAGGTAGTGACAACTGAGAGTTATGGATATAAACCATCTTGAGCATTATTAGGCTAAGTTCTAGTTAACACCATCGTACATATACACATCACATGGGATATAGTTCATTATATTAATTCACTGTACACTTACTGTCATACAATATATTACAGGTACATTAACCCTTTGAGTGCCAGAGGGGTACGCAACGCATTGCAAAGCAATACGTTGCGTACCCCTCTGGCACTCAAAGGGTTAATATGGTCACATAAGATATCATAGGGATATCTATTGCTTTGAGATAGGGAAGGTACAAATAAGTATACTTTGGTTTTTGATTATAATGGGATTATGTTTTGTAAGAAATAGGAAGGTGTCATTTGTGATTAAACAATATTGGATGTTATATTTGAATATGAAGGGGGAGGTTTTGAATATTATTGTACGTAGTATTGTCATATTATGTGATTATGGAAATTTATTATAAATACAATTAGGTAGGTGAGAGTAGTTCCATTCACATTGTGCAAAGATGTGGATATTCATATTTTATAGAGCTCTAGTTAATTATTCAGTATTATAATATGACAATGATACTGATGGCATTAATTTTTGGTGGCGGACAAGAGATTGCCACTTATCAGTTATTTACTAGTGAGGAGAGTTAGAATGGATATGTCACATGTCCTTTTGGGTGCTGGAGGGGTACATGGTGCATTGCAGTTGGGTATGTTGTGTGCCTCTCTGGCACTCAGGGGGTTAAGAGGAATATAGCCCTGGGTAATACTGACTATTTGGAATGTATGAAATTAATAAAAGTAAATAGTTCAAATTGGGTGATTATTTTGTTATATTTAATTTTTGAATATATAGCCCTGCAAATTATTGATGTGAAATGTAGAATATTGAAATTAGAGGATGTTGAATATAGAGTTAATTGTTACAAGTCTATCATTAACGATGAAAAAGTATAGAAAGGAGGGTATAGGGTTGTACTGTTTGATCCCTGAGGAAGAAGCTTCGAAACGCGTTGGAGAACAGTGATGGATGGATACAAGAATTTGGGATACTGTGATGAGAAGATCTGTAGGGTTATAATGAGAACATTAATATAAATGCATATATGTGGAATATAACAGCTGTTACATAAAAGGGGAAGTGAGAAGGCTCACTTTCTGATTAGCAATCATTATCAGTGGATTGCTTTTATAATTACTTGCAAGTTTTACCAGTAGGGACTCCTTTTTTTTTAATCCTCCTAGTATTCATTGTATATTTGTACTTTTGAATTATCTAACCTAGACCGGGTTCTTCCCAGATTTAGCTGGAGACTTCAGATGGGAATATAGGCCATATATAACTGTAGGCTGTATTGGTAACTGAACTGGTGGATGATTCTGGTATTGGTTCCCAATTATTCATTAATGGGTTTGTGGCTTACGCTGAACTTGTACATGGTTCTGGCTGGATGTGGGCCACACTCCTAACTGGATGTATTAACATTTTGTGTGCGGGTTTCTTTTATTTTTGTAATTGGAAGTATGTCTTCTGGACGGGAGACTGGAAAATATAGCAATTAGAATACTAGGAGTTTGGATCACTGCAGAAGTTCCTCTTGAGGCTACTGTAGAGTCTACCTGTCAGGGTTTTCCAGGCAGGTGGATCAGTTATGGTTGTCTGATGGTGACCTTTTGCTAGTGGACATATTATCCTGGTTTCGTTGTTGTCTTGGTCTCTTAACCCCTACCAGTGATGAATACTATTGCCCCATTTCTATTGTGTTTGATGTTGGGATAGTATATGACTGGAGTGCTGTGTAGTAGTTTTTACAATTAAAACACATGGTGTTCATTTTATACTGGCATATAGTGAGTTCTTTAAGGTATTAGTGACAATAGAAAATTGAATTGTAATCAAGATTCCTTCACTGAGTGCGAATTCTTTGCAGTAGTATGGCACATTAGTATGACACAGGCACCCATTTACAATGCATCACTTTTTGTCCATGAACACTCAGGCAAAACTTTAAATGTTGCGTTTCAAATGTATATTAGTTCATGCACAACATGTTTTTTCTCATTCTGATTGTGAGACCTAAGAATAATGATTTATATATTTAGTATCCCCCTCCCGCCCCTTTTACTGATGTAACACTGTTCAGCCAGATCAAAAGGGAGGTGCCCAGGTAGACTGCAGAGAGGGACAATCTTCAGTTAAGATAAGGGAAAAAACGGAAAAACCTGTCAAGGGGGCCAGGGCTTTCATTGTTCTCATAGGAAGAAGATTGTCCCCTTCTGTTATCTGTCTGGTCTATGGACTGGATTCCACATCTGAGAAGAGATGGCTTACAGTAGGTAAAAGGGGCGGGAGGGGAAACTTTGCTTGTGAATATCTCTCAAACCATAAAGGTTTGAGAGATAAGAATTATATCATTCTTCATGTTTTTTTTAATGCCTACAAAATAAAATAAAGATAAAACAAAGTATTACTATCCCTTTAAGGCAGTGGGGATTGGTCATGGGACAACACCTAATTATGCCTCTGCTAGATTTTTTTCATTATAGTACCAGTAACAATCTTTTTAAGGACCACATTAGTTTGAAATGCGTTGCACATCCCTCTAGTCCTTAACCCTTTGAGTGCCAGAGGGATATCCAGCGTAATGTCAAAATGATTGCATCAGATCACTCTGCTTTCGCAGTCCCTGACAGAAAGCTCCCTAGAATCACAGATCCAGGGGACTCAATGTCAGATACATAAAAGAGATAAAAATAGGTGAAAATGAAAAAATAATAATAAATAGTATAAACAATTTGACATTCCATAGCATTCATTTGCAGGTTGACTGTCTCTTTAAATCAATTAGGATTTGTATTGGTTCCCTAGAGAGCATTTGGTTTACTTCAGAATTGCATCACTCTCTTAGTATATCATCCTCAGTAACTCTTTCCCTCTAAAATGGGCACAGGTGAGTATTGTAACTCTGTGCTGAAAGGGTTAAAATGACTGTTTTGCAGGGCTTCATTGGATTTAGAGATGCACCACGCAACCCTGGTCAGTTGTATCTACTCTTTCAGCTCTGGGTCGCTCATGCTTGCTAATCTTGGAGAGAACACTGTTATCAATACATTTCTTGGACACTTAATGATACCCATTTGTTTGCTGCTTTTCTTCTTCCTGTTTGTGTATCTTTCAAAAAGGAAACAGTGGGAAAAATATATCGTACAGAAAGCTAACCCCATGATACAGGCCTCAATGGTCCCATGGCAGGTAAATTGGTAGGTATTTTGAATGATCACTATTTGTTGTTATGGATATTAAGTGCTTGTGTTGGGTTCATAGGATTCCACATAAGAGATGAGACAAACATCCTCCAGGCTGAATTCAATGAGGAAACAATACTCAGCTGGGGGTCGTGACCTTGATGGAAGTTTTAAAGTGCTTTCTCATGTGGGTCATCTTCAGAAAAAGATGTGTGACAAATGAAAAAAGTAAATGATAGACATATTGAATATGCAGTAGTATTGTGTAATGGTGGGATTCTTTATAAAACTTTGTATACCTACCACAAGTATGGTTGATTGTGACAAATGCCCTACTTGGTATTTTGTCCTGTGCTGGGTATTTTACACACTCATTTCCTGCACAATAACCAATAAAGAAGAATGCTCAGACACACTCATATTGAAACTTACTGGTAGAAGATAGGGTTACCACCTAGCCGGTATTTTACCAGCAGGCCGGTAAAAAATTGGCTTCTGTCCAATGTTAAGTCTATGGAGAGAATGCCATGGCCAGTATTTTTTGTAAGAAAAGGTGGCAACCCTAGTAGAAGATGTAAAACTTCAGTACACAACAGACATATGTAGGCTATTTAGTTAAGCCATCACATTTTATCCATCAAACATAAAATCAACAAAGGGAACTTATGGACAGTACAAAAATGCCAAACCTTATGCATTTCCTGAGCCGTGCACTCACTTCATCAAAGGCCTCTGGCATGTTGAGACAGCTGTGAGCCCTCTTCCCTCTTATCTCCATTCAAAGTTTACAGCAGAATAGTCAAAATTGGGTAAATTCCAACTAACTCTTGTGGCCCACCAGTCTTAAAAATAAAATACATTTATTTCAATATTCTGTTTTGTAGTGTTCACACCTTCTTCAGGGTTAAGTTCTGATGAAGGAGTAACCATGTTGAAATGTTGACTCTTGGGAAAATGTATTTTTAAGACTTCTGTGCCAAAAGATACAAGCTCATAACAAAATGTTGCTACTTATGTTCCATAAAATAATGGCCTGATTATATCACTTAGAATTACTAAATCTTACTAAGGGTAGGGTATAGCATTTATTCTCATGGTATTTTATATGGTATCCAAATATAATAATTCACATCAATATTTCTCCACATTGTTTGCAGAACCCCTTTACCTGATACACAGCAATCTTTCAGTCTGGTGATAATCTGCCCTTGGGGTTCCACAGCAGATATAAGTGATCTAGCCACAGAAAAGCATTCAATCTGGGGCATACCAGGAACACTATGGGGACATTTAATAAATACTTTGCTTTATATGAGGCTTTTAACTCCTTTGATGCTAAAGAGATCTCCAATGCATTCTTCACAATGCTTTGGAGACCTCCCAGGCGTTCAAAAGGTTAAAAGCCCTTATAAAATGAAAGGAATGGGAAGTCTGTGAATGTTAATTTGTCTCCTATGGTGCAGCTTGTTCCCTCCAGAATTAATTCACTTTTTATACACATGGCCCTTTGACTTATTCAAAACAAAACCTACGAAAACTTTTAGACCCCTTTCACATGAGTGACACCAGTGCAGTGATGTTGATTTGGTAATGTCTCCTGCTGTAAAAGGTACAGTGCTGGGCTATGAGACCTTTCACATCACTTATCACATAGCATTAATGCACCAAAGTCCAGAAAGTGGAATCATTATTACTTTCACATTGGAAACAGTAATGCAGTAAAGTAGGCCTGCACAGCAGTTTATGGGACCGCTGGCAGAGTATCACACAGCAACAGGGTTATGATCATTAAGGAGGGCCTGCATGGTAGCTTATGTCACAATTGGCAGAAATATGACACAGGAACACAGTAATGATGCAGTAAGGACGGCCTGTATTGTGGGTTATTGTACCACTGGCAGACCTATCACTCAGGAACACAGTAATGATGCAGTAAGAAAGGCATGTATTGTGGCTTATGGGACCACTGGCAGACCTATCACACAGGAACACAGTTATGATGCAGTAAGGAAGGCATGCACGATGGCTTGTGTGACAACTGGCAGAAATATCACACAGGACCACAGTAATGATGCAGTAAGGAAGGCCTGTATTGTGGCTTATGGGACCACTGGCAGACCTATCACAAAGGAATACAGTAATGATGCAGTAAGGAAGGCATGCACGGTGGCTTGTGGGGAAACTGGCAGAAATATCACACAGGAACACAGTAATGATGCAGTAAGGAAGGCCTGTTTGCAGGATTGTCAGTGGAATGTAGGAGTACAGTGAGTTTATAACAGAAAGGGGGCATCTACAGTTCTGTCACCCAAATGAAAGACGCCTTAAAAATTTGTGTTTGCCTTGACTAATTTTAAATTAACCTCTGTTGGGATTCTAGTTTTCTGTAACAGAACAATTCATTATAAATCTAACCACTCCATGAGATTAAATAGCTGAAATGGATTGGTCATTTTTATCCTCATTTTGCAATTTTATTAAACTGAAAATAAAAAATAGAAAACAGACTAAAAATGGACTTTCAACCCAGCATGGCAATAAATGAACCAGAAATTACGGTAATTAGCTTGCATTTACAATTTGTTTTGTCATAAACAAAATGATATAGTTTGACTCTCAAACTTAACAAAACAGTCCGCTTATCTTTAGTACTGAGATTTGCAGTCAGGTCTCTTTCTTATGGTTGACAAAACTGCTGCAGCCCCTTCCAACAGTTCTGCCACCAGCAGCTCTCTCCTGCATTGCACCACCAATCTGAATGAAAGGAGAAGGGTGTAACTCTTAGCTGGCCAATATTACTGGCTGGAGCTCAAATGAGTCATCTATTCATTGATGGTTTTGATGCAGTTGTAACTACTGTGCGAATCAAAGTGCAATCTCAACATTCTATGAAGATTTAATACAAGATGAACATTGTGTTGTGATACTAGATGTTTTAGTACTCACTTTTAGCAGGAGGTTAAAACAGGTGTAGTTACTAGTGTTGAGCGAGCATGCTCGGCCGATGCTCGGATCGGCTCGAGCATCGCTCTGCTCGGCACATGGCGGTACTCGTACGAGTACCGCATGTGCTCGCCCGCCATGTTCGGGTCTCCTCCCCGCACGTTTTGCGGCTGCTGCGCAGCCAATAAACGTGCAGGGAGGCTCTGACATCGGTGTAATGCCAGCAGCCATGTTGGCTGCTGGCATTACACTGATTGGCTGGCCAGAACCCGTGGTCAGGTGCTGTATAGCACCTGACCATCGAGTTCGGCTCAGTCTGAGCCAGGGAGAGCTGAGGATAGGAAGGGAAAGGCAGTGTAGGGAGGAAAAAAACAAAAATTGTGAAAAAAAAAGAACCAAAAGTCCTTTTTAGGACTACTGTGTGTGGGGGCAGCAGGTTATTTGGTGTGGGGGGAAAAAAACAAAAAAAAAAAAAAAAAATATATATATTCTGTTTAGTGTGCAAAGTTGCAGATTAGAGCACATTCTGTTTAGTGTGCACAGTTGCAGATTAGAGCACATTCTGTTTAGTGTGCAAAGTTGCAGATTAGAGCACATTCTGTTTAGTGTGCAAAGTTGCAGATTAGAGCACATTCTGTTTAGTGTGCAAAGTTGCAGATTAGAGCACATTCTGTTAAGTCTTCAAACTAAAATATCAAAGTCACGTATTCCATTCAGTGTGCGTCGCCGCAGTTTAGCAGCACATTCTGAGTACTGTGCAGAGTTGCAGAATAGGAAGAAATACTGTTAAGTCTTCAAACTAAAATATCAAAGTCACATATTCCATTCAGTGTGCTTCGCCGCAGTTTAGCAGCACATTCTGTGTACTGTGCAGAGTTGCAGAATAGGAAGAAATACTGTTAAGTCTTCAAACTCAAATATCAAAGTCACATATTCCATTCAGTGTGCTTCGCCGCAGTTTAGCAGCACATTCTGTGTACTGTGCAGAGTTGCAGAATAGGAAGAAATACTGTTAAGTCTTCAAACTAAAATATCAAAGTCACATATTCCATTCAGTGTGCTTCGCCGCAGTGTAGCAGCACATTCTGTGTACTGTGCAGAGTTGCAGAATAGGAAGAAATACTGTTAAGTCTTCAAACTAAAATATCAAAGTCACATATTCCATTCAGTGTGCTTCGCCGCAGTGTAGCAGCACATTCTGTGTACTGTGCAGAGTTGCAGAATAGGAAGAAATACTGTTAAGTCTTCAAACTAAAATATCAAAGTCACATATTCCATTCAGTGTGCTTCGCCGCAGTTTAGCAGCACATTCTGTGTACTGTGCAGAGTTGCAGAATAGGAAGAAATACTGTTAAGTCTTCAAACTAAAATATCAAAGTCACATATTCCATTCAGTGTGCTTCGCCGCAGTGTAGCAGCACATTCTGTGTACTGTGCAGAGTTGCAGAATAGGAAGAAATACTGTTAAGTCTTCAAACTAAAATATCAAAGTCACATATTCCATTCAGTGTGCTTCGCCGCAGTGTAGCAGCACATTCTGTGTACTGTGCAGAGTTGCAGAATAGGAAGAAATACTGTTAAGTCTTCAAACTAAAATATCAAAGTCACATATTCCATTCAGTGTGCTTCGCCGCAGTTTAGCAGCACATTCTGTGTACTGTGCAGAGTTGCAGAATAGGAAGAAATACTGTTAAGTCTTCAAACTAAAATATCAAAGTCACATATTCCATTCAGTGTGCTTCGCCGCAGTGTAGCAGCACATTCTGTGTACTGTGCAGAGTTGCAGAATAGGAAGAAATACTGTTAAGTCTTCAAACTAAAATATCAAAGTCACATATTCCATTCAGTGTGCTTCGCCGCAGTTTAGCAGCACATTCTGTGTACTGTGCAGAGTTGCAGAATAGGAAGAAATACTGTTAAGTCTTCAAACTAAAATATCAAAGTCACATATTCCATTCAGTGTGCTTCGCCGCAGTGTAGCAGCACATTCTGTGTACTGTGCAGAGTTGCAGAATAGGAAGAAATACTGTTAAGTCTTCAAACTAAAATATCAAAGTCACATATTCCATTCAGTGTGCTTCGCCGCAGTGTAGCAGCACATTCTGTGTACTGTGCAGAGTTGCAGAATAGGAAGAAATACTGTTAAGTCTTCAAACTAAAATATCAAAGTCACATATTCCATTCAGTGTGCTTCGCCGCAGTTTAGCAGCACATTCTGTGTACTGTGCAGAGTTGCAGAATAGGAAGAAATACTGTTAAGTCTTCAAACTAAAATATCAAAGTCACATATTCCATTCAGTGTGCTTCGCCGCAGTGTAGCAGCACATTCTGTGTACTGTGCAGAGTTGCAGAATAGGAAGAAATACTGTTAAGTCTTCAAACTAAAATATCAAAGTCACATATTCCATTCAGTGTCTTTCACCGCCGTTTAACAGCCTATTCTGTGTACTCTGCAGAGTTGCAGAATTATAAGAAATACTGTTAAGTTTTCAAACTCAAATATTAAAGTCACATATTCCATTCAGTGTCTTTCACCGCCGTTTAACAGCCTATTCTGTGTACTCTGTACAGTTCCAGAATTATAAGAAATACTGTTAAGTTTTCAAACTCAAATATTAAAGTCACATATTCCATTCAGTGTCTTTCACCGCCGTTTAACAGCCTATTCTGTGTACTCTGTACAGTTCCAGAATTATAAGAAATACTGTTAAGTTTTCAAACTCAAATATTAAAGTCACATATTCCATTCAGTGTCTTTCACCGCCGTTTAACAGCCTATTCTGTGTACTCTGTACAGTTCCAGAATTATAAGAAATACTGTTAAGTTTTCAAACTCAAATATTAAAGTCACATATTCCATTCAGTGTGTTTCAACGCCGTTTAACAGCCTATTCTGTGTACTCTGCAGAGTTGCAGAATAGTAAGAAATACTGTTAAGTTTTCAAACTCAAATATTAAAGTCACATATTCCATTCAGTGTGTGTCACCGCAGTTTAGCAGCCTATTCTGTGTACTCTGCAGAGTTGCAGAATAGTAAGAAATACTGTTAATTTTTCAAACTCAAATATTAAAGTCACATATTCCATTCAGTGTCTTTCACCGCCGTTTAACAGCCTATTCTGTGTACTCTGTACAGTTCCAGAATTATAAGAAATACTGTTAAGTTTTCAAACTCAAATATTAAAGTCACATATTCCATTCAGTGTGTTTCAACGCCGTTTAACAGCCTATTCTGTGTACTCTGTACAGTTCCAGAATTATAAGAAATACTGTTAAGTTTTCAAACTCAAATATTAAAGTCACATATTCCATTCAGTGTGTTTCAACGCCGTTTAACAGCCTATTCTGTGTACTCTGCAGAGTTGCAGAATAGTAAGAAATACTGTTAAGTTTTCAAACTCAAATATTAAAGTCACATATTCCATTCAGTGTGTGTCACCGCAGTTTAGCAGCCTATTCTGTGTACTCTGCAGAGTTGCAGAATAGTAAGAAATACTGTTAATTTTTCAAACTCAAATATTAAAGTCACTTATTCCATTCAGTGTGTGTCACCGCAGTTTAGCAGCCTATTCTGTGTACTCTGCAGAGTTGCAGAATAGTAAGAAATACTGTTAAGTTTTCAAACTCATATATATTAAAGTCATATATATCGTGTAAGATGAAGAAGGCGGGTAAAAAGGGACGGGGAAGTGGACGTGATCCTGAAAGTTCAGGGCGCGGGTCAGGACGCGGAGAAACTGTGCCTGGTGCCAGAGCACAAGAAAGAAAGACATCCACCATACCTAGCTTCATGTCTGATTTCACAGGGCGTCGCAGGACATCACTCTCGAGGTCCGACCAGTGCGAACAGGTGGTCGGTTGGATGACAGCTGATACTGCTTCCAGTCGGTTAAGCACCACCCTGTCTTCCACCAAGTCCACTCTCAGTAGCCAAGAGTCTGGTCAACATAATCCTCACTCTGATCATCCTTCCTCCCACCATACACGGTCTGGTCAAAGAAGTGATCCCACACTGGGATATAGTGATGAGCTCGTCTCATCACCAATCCTTCATTTGACCCTCTCTCCAAGCACGCTTGCAGAGGAACATGACATCTTGTGCCCTGATTCACAACCTCTAGAGGCTACCCAATCACAAGAAGATGACAGATGTGAACGGCATTTAAGGTCAAAGGAAGTAGTGGATGATGATGATGATGATGATGAGACACAGTTGCCATTAAATCAACCACTATTTCCGTCTCAAGACCTTGTTGAGGAGAATGTTATACAGTTGTCAATGACTGAGTATGTGGTGGGATCAAGACTTGAGGAGGATGATCAGAGTGAGGAAGTGGAGGAGGACTTGGTGGACGATGAGGTGACTGACCCCACCTGGGAAGGTGTAGAGCCGAGCGATGACAGCAGTCCTGAGGGTGAGCCATCTGCAGCACCGCAACAGGCTGGAAGAGGCAGTGGTGTGGCTACAGAAAGAAGGCGGACCGCACCAAACCGGCCCGCAAATGTTCCACGGAGCACCCCCTTGCGTAAATCTACCTTGCCAAGGGGTAGGTGTTCCGCGGTATGGCGTTTTTTTAAGGAAAGTGCGGACGACAAAAGAATTGTAGTTTGCAACCTGTGCCACACCAGAATGAGCCGAGGCATGAACACTAGAAACCTCACCACCACCAGCATGATCCGACACATGGCATCCAAGCACCGTAGTAAGTGGGAGGAACGCCTGGATCGCCCATCTGTGTCTGCAGGCCACACCACTGCCTCCTCTTCCCCTGTTTTCGGTGCCGGCCAATCGCCTGTCGAAGGCGCAGGCCCGCATACCTCCCGCCCTGCACCTGTACCATCTGAAGCACCATCAGCGACCACATCCACTTCCCTGTCCCAGCACAGCGTCCAAATGTCGTTACCCCAGGCATTTGAGCGCAAGAGAAAGTACCCAGCCACCCACCCACAGGCCATAGCACTAACCTCACACCTTTCAAAATTACTGGCCATCGAAATGCTGCCATTTAGGCTTGTGGACACTGAGTCCTTCCGCAGCCTGATGGCAGCAGCTGTCCCTCGGTACGCGGTCCCCAGCCGCCACTACTTTTCCCGGTGTGCCATCCCCGCATTACACCACCATGTGTCCCGTAACATCACCCGTGCCCTGACCAACGCAGTTACTGGGAAGGTCCACTTAACGACTGACACATGGACAAGTGCTTGTGGCCAGGGACGCTACATTTCCCTGACGGCACACTGGGTGAATGTCGTGGAGGCTGGGAGCGACTCGGACCCTGGGATGGCACGGGTGCTACCCACGCCGAGGATTGCGGGCCCTACCTCCATCAGGGTTTCCACCAGCACCTACGTTATTGGCTCCTCCTCCTCCGTTTCCACCTCCGAATTCTCTACACACACCGCCACTCCCCCATCAGCCAGTAGCTGGAAGCAGTGTAGCACTGCAGTGGGGAAGCGTCAACAGGCCGTGCTGAAGCTGATCTGCCTTGGGGACAAACAGCACACGGCCTCAGAGCTGTTGCAGGGGATTAGTCACCAGACCGAGCAGTGGCTCTCGCCACTCAACCTGCAACCAGGCATGGTTGTGTGTGATAATGGGCGTAACTTGGTGGCGGCTTTGGAGCTCGGCAAGCTCACACACGTACCATGCCTAGCGCATGTATTTAATTTAGTGGTGCAGCGATTTCTAAAAACCTACCCCAATGTGCATGATCTCTTGACCAAGGTGCGCCGCGTGTGTGCACATTTCCGTAAGTCATCTACAGCTTCGGCCGGCCTGTTGAAGCTGCAGCAGCGCTTACAATTGCCAGCTCACCGGCTGCTGTGTGACGTGAGCACGCGCTGGAACTCCACCTTCCACATGTTGGCCCGGCTTTGTGAGCAGCAGAGGGCAGTAGTGGAGTACCAGCTGTTACACGGTCGTCGCCTCTCCGTTCAACTTCCTGTAATCAGAAGTGAGGAGTGGGAATGGATGTCAGACCTCTGCGAGGTTTTACGCAATTTTGAGGAATCGACACAGATGGTGAGCGGCGATAACGCTATTATCAGTGTAACCATCCCACTTCTGTGTCTACTGAAACGCTCGCTGCTCACAATTAAAACCGACGCTTTGCATGTGGAAGAGGTGGAAATGGGGGAGGAAGAGCTTACACAAGGTGATAGCCAGAGCACCCTCACTTCGTCTTCTCAGCGACAATTGGAGGAGGCGGAGGAGGAGGAGGAGGAGGAGGAGGAAGACACGGTTGCCTCCGCTACAGAGGGTAGCCATGGAACTTTAGTTCCATCTCTTCAGCGTGGGTGGGCAGAAGAGGAGGAAGAGGATGAGGATATTGAGAGTCATCCTCCTGGTGAGGACAGCGAAATCTTGACTGTTGGTACTCTGGCACACATGGCTGACTTTATGTTAGGCTGCCTTTCCCGTGACCCACGCGTTATATGCATTTTAAACAACACGGATTACTGGGTGTTCACCCTTCTGGACCCCCGCTACAAAGAGAATTTCTCATCTCTCATTCCTCCGGTGGAGAGGACAAGCAAAATGGTGCAATACCAGAAGGTTCTTGTCGAAAAATTGCTCCAAAATTTTCCATCTGACAACGCTGGCGGCAGAGTACGTGCTACCTTGGCCAACAGAGAAGGGGAGAAAAGGGGAGCACACAGCAGTTCCGAGAAAGGCAGGGCAACACTCTCCAAGGCGTGGGACACCTTCATGACACCCCGCCAGCACCCTCACCCTGATGCGCAGCCTAGTGTCACAAGGAGGGAAAAGTTTTGGAAGATGGTGAAGGAGTACGTAGCAGACCGTGTCAGCGTCCTCAATGATCCCTCTGTGCCTTACAACTACTGGGTGTCCAAGCTGGACACGTGGTATGAACTGGCACTCTACGCCTTGGAGGTGCTGGCCTGCCCTGCCGCCAGCGTTCTGTCTGAGCGGGTATTTAGTGCTGCTGGTGGCATCATAACAGATAAGCGTATCCGCCTTTCCACCGACAATGCTGATAGGTTGACACTTATAAAAATGAACAAGGCCTGGATTTCCCCTGACTTCTCCACTCCACTGGAGGAAAGCCCCGGGGGAACATAAACTCACTTTATATATGTTATTTACAATGATGGGAATACTCTGTATTCCCATTCACCCCTTCCACCCAAAAAACGGGTATATGGTTGACTCTTAATCTTCTCATCCTCCTCCTCCTCTTCCATATGCCCTGTGCTATAATTTTTATATAGGGCCAGCTCACCAGCGGGCCCTGTGATATAATTTTTATATAGGGTCAGCTCACCAGCGGGCCCTGTTTGACAATTTTTATATAGGTCAGCTCACCAGCGGGCCTTCTCATATAATGTTTTATTGGGTCAGCTCTCTAGCGGGCCCTCTCATATAATGTTTTATAGCGTCAGCTCACTAGCGGGCCTTCGCATATAATGTTTAGGATGGTCAGCTCTGCAGCAGACCCTCACCCATAATGTTTTAGATGGTCAGCTCAGCGCACGTTTCCCTCTTAATCATGGCCTCAGTTCTGAAAATCAAGGAAATTTTTGGGAGAATTTGCCTCTGCGCACGTTTCCCTCTTAATCATGGCCTCAGTTCTGAAAATCAAGGAAATTTTTGGGAGAATTTGCCTCTGCGCACGTTTCCCTCTTAATCATGGCCTCAGTTCTGAAAATCAAGGAAATTTTTGGGAGAATTTGCCTCTGCGCACGTTTCCCTCTTAATCATGGCCTCAGTTCTGAAAATCAAGGAAATTTTTGGGATAATTTGCCTCTGCGCACGTTTCCCTCTTAATCATGGCCTCACTTCAGAAAATCGATGAAATTTTTGGGAGAATTTGCAGATGATATACAAGTAAATATACAGCAAATACTGTTTGGTAACAATTTTTCGCCTAAAGTCGTTTTTATTTTCCTTTTTGTGTGTTTTACGGTCAGTCTGTAAAAATGGCGTACTACGGGCGAAAGATCGTTCCCAGCAGCGATGTTGGAGTCCAAGGTGCATCCAGACATCCTCCCTATGCTGTCCCTGAACCATTTCTGTAGTGTTTCCATCTTTTTCTGCCCTTTTCCTATGGACCAGGCACCCTCCCCTCATCAGAGCAGGGGGTGCCTGGTGTAATGCTCGAGTCCTCCCATTGACTTCAATGGGGCTCGGGTGCTCGGCCGAGCACTCGAGCCTCAGGGGGTGCTCGGTCAGAGCACCCGAACATCCGAGCATTGGGGTGCTCGCTCATCACTAGTAGTTACTTCTTAACTCCTTGGAATCTTTTATCAAAGCCTACTATAGACTTAAATCAGCCCTGGATATGGTGTAAAGTTGTCAGCCTCTTCTAAACCTTGTTTAGTATATGGATTTAAACAAAGCACATAGGAAATGAATGCCCCAGCCCCTCTCAAACACTCTCACAGTATCATCACCTTGTAGCAAGTGACATTAATGGACACAGTTTAGGAGTAAAAAGTTAGCAAATTAGTTTTAGGCAGATTTAACACATAGAGATCAATTCCAGCGTCTATTTTAGTGCAGAAACATAGTTGTGTATCCCTCCAGTCTCACCTCTCTGAAGAAATTAACCTGAAAGAAAATGAATGTTTCATCCTGAGACAATCTGCCAAGCCCGGACTGGCCATCGGGCATACCGGGCATTTGCTTTATCTGCAAATATCCCCATGGACTTCAGCGGAAATATGTTAAATAAAACAGTTGACACCCCTAATCAATGTGATCTAGTCAGAGGATAGAACTCAATAAACAATAATGACAGAGACGAAACAAGAAGCCACCGGGCCCTGGCAAAAAAATTGCCATGAGTCCCCTGACTACATTGCCCCCCCATAGGCCATCTCCACATTGCCCCCCATTGGCCATCTCCACGTTACCTCCATTGGCCATCTCCACATTGCCCCCCATTGATCATTTCCACATTGCCTCCAATGTCCACCTCCACTTTGCCCCCAGTGTCCACCTCCACAATGCCCCCATTGACCCCCAGTGTCCATCTCCTACCTCCCTAGTGGTCCAGCAGCGTGGCAGGAGAGGTATGTGCCTCCTATTGCACAGACCTCTATTAGCAGCTCGGAACTCCCACATGGTCCTCTCTCCAGTAATGCAGAGTGCTGGGAGATTATGTCATCTCCCAGTGCACTGCATTACTAGAGTGCTGGAGATAGAAAGGGCACTCAGCTGCTAATAGAGGTCTGTGCCGAAAATAGCCCCTTGGATTACTTGATGAACTGTTACAAGTTTGCTTCAGTCTGCTTCATTGGTCCCTTAACATGATACTGTACTGACTGATTGATGTCAAATGGCTTTTTTTTGTCGTGATTGAGAGTCAGATTTTGGTGCAGGGTTATATTCATTAACAATACCCAGAATTTGTCTTATATAATTCTGCAGCCTAAACCATTACAGAGTTTGTGCATTCCTCATCTTGCGTCCCTCATCTGTTGGTCGACTACAATATCAACCACCTTCAACTGACCAATATTTCTAATTATTGGGGTACTCAGACTTAGGGCTCGATTCAATTGTCCCTGTTAGGTTAAAAAAAAAACAAAAAAACAGCATTTTTTCATAGCACTGTAAGCCATTAAATTACCAGTGCTATGAAAAAATGCCGGCAAAAAATACCCTTGCAGGGCAATAAAGTTAGAGGTGTTTTGGCCCACTGACAAATTAAACAAATACCATAAGTTGCAATTCAATTGACTGTATTAGCCCAGACGATATGATAAGGGACTCACTAGCACAGGAAATTGTATTTTTTTTCTGTCTAAAATCCCTAATCGGATCTTTAGCCGACTCAGCAACTGAAGGCAAAAAAGAAAAAACGAAGTCCCCAGGAGATATATTGATATCGGGCACTAAGCCCCATATCAATAAATACAAAGTACCTACAAAGAGTTCAATGTTAGTAGAATTAACCTTATGAGTGCCAGTGGGTTATACTTACCCAACCGGCACTCATGGGGTTAACCCGACTAAGGTACAAATCAACATTCCATAAAAAGTAATACTTACCATTAAACCTGATGTCCAGCGGAGTCCTCAGCATCCTGGTCATCTACTGTCCATCTTCTTTCTTTCTTCTCTCTCTCGTATCTTCTCTCTTCTCTTCTTTCAATTGTCTTGTAGCGTGAAAGAAAAAAAAGAAGTCTAAATAAATGTTTTCATCAAATAACCCACACATGTATACATAGTTTAACCCCTTGAGTGTCAGAGAGGTACGCAACACATTGTGTACCTTTCTGGGGCTCAAAGGGTTTAACTATGTATTAGTGTGCAGGTGAAGACCCAAAAAGATGCCTCTAGTTCTTAAAATTGTTTCCCTTTTATTACAATAATGATCCAGTATATGTACAAAATAAAGCTATACTTTCCTATTTCTCGGCCGCTGTGTGCAGCCGCGGAGGCAGAGAAATTGATGTGCAGCATAGACCCCCCTATCCTTCCCTCACGGGCCGATGCCAGTTCCACACTGAGGGAATTTGAAAAGAGACTGACATTATGTATGGGTAGTCTCTGTTCCAGTTCCCTAATAGCCATTGGCTGGGATGTGCTTACGCACCTCTCAGCCAATCAGTTTTGAGCTGTGAATATATAAAGGTAGTCTCTGTTCAAATTCCCTCGGGTGTGGAATGGGCGTCGACCCATGAGGGGATGACGAGGGGTCTATGCTGCACATCAATTTCTCAACCTCCACTGCCTCCGCTGTCATACACAGTGGCAGAGAAATAGGAAAGTATAACTTTATTTGTTCATATATTGGATCATTATTTTAACAAAAGTTAAACAAGCTTAATAACTGGAGGCATCTTTTTGGATCACACTCATACATAGTTTAAACCTTGGAGCCCCAGAGAGGTGTGCAACAGATTGCTCTGCAATGCGTTGCATGCCCCTCTGACACTCAAGGGGTTAAACTATGTAAAATTATCTGGGTTATTTAATGAAAACATTTATTTAGACTTCTTTTTTTGTTTACAGCTACAAGTCAAGAAGAAAGAAGAGAAGACAGAAGAGAAGAAAGAAGAGAAAGCGGAATGGAAACAGAAGGAGAAGAACAGTGGATGACAGGTAAGTTTAACACAGATAAGTTAATGATTGGTGCTTGACAGTATGTCAGGCACGATTGTTAGCTTTTTTCCTTTGAAGTTCCCAATATTGCCGCTGTTTAGTGGCATTTTGGGAACTTTACTCACAGAACGGACGTTTGGCCATAAGACCATTTCTGTGGCCCAACATCCATTGTGCTTTTAGCTGGTAGGGCAAATGAACACCTTGTTAGCACTTATTCCTAACAGCCGGTATCCAGTTTTGCCCTACCTCCTGTTTTACCGGGCTCAATTGAATCACGCCCTTAGTCTCCCTCTGATCTGATGGGGCTATAACATTTAAATGGGAACATCTGAGCAACTGGAAACTGCATCACTAAGGCTATTGTACTAAGTACAACTGGAGTAATTCTGGTGAACACCAACTGCACTATAAGGACAGATAAAAAAAATCCCCAAATTTCCATTGATTTAAATGGGAATTGTAACCCCTTAAATGCTAGAGAGGCCTTCAAGCATTGCAATACATTGCATTAGAGGACTCTTTAGCATTCAAGGAGTTAAAACCACCACTGAAATGAATGGAAATGTTTATTTGACACCTATGGTGCAGTTGGTTTGCTCCAGAACTACTTCATCACCCTCACTGTTTGGCCTTGTCACCCATTCAAAATGTAAGCACAAGTAAACATTGAGAAGGTTCCCTCTGCTCTGGAAAATAATGGAGAGAATTGAAGCCAACAGAACCAGATAAAAATCTGACCAGTCATGTATAAAGTATGATGCCTTGTATTATGTGGAAATAAAAAAAAAATTAAAAGCACCTCTGGGACCTGTTTAGATTTTATGTGTAATAATAATTATTTGATTGACAAGTACTTTTTTTTTTTTTTTTTTTAAACATGGCACCTAATTAACTTAAGATGTTTAGTATACTGTTACTATCTGTCCTGGAATCTTATCTAAGCCTACTGAATGGGATGCAGTAAAAAGAAACATGCAAGTGGCAGGATAAGGGTGGGAATGGTTAGGGGCGTTCACAGGTAGACTGATTGCCCAGATGATTCTTCAGGATTACTCTGGATTAGTGTCCTAAACACAACAGAAGCTTTGAGATAGGAGGTGAATGTACAGGTTTAGCTGTGGGGAACAGGATTAATGTCTTGATATGTCTGTTTGGAAGGAATGTCTAAATGGAGGGAACCTAAGTGGAAATCCATTAGAGTTCAGTAACTCCTAGAATATCCAGATTAGCAGCTAAAACAACTCCATGCTTTGGGATGGTCTAATTGGGAGGGAGAGATGTCTACAAGTTAGGGATTTAGGACACAAGAGACAGTCAGACCACCTGTTAGTGCATGAGCAATGGAGGATAAAAGGGTGGTGCCAAGACTTTCACAAAAGAATGTTTTGTGGGATAAAATACTTAGGGCAGTACGACCAAAGGAAACAGGAGTAATTCTGAGGCAAACCAACTGCATCATTCAGGACAAGTGAAATGACCACAATTCCCATGAGTGTAAATGGAGATTTTAACCCCTTGAATGCCAGAAAGTTCTCCAGCACATTGGTGGAAGATTCTCTAAGCCAGTGATTCTCAGCTCCGGTCCTCAGGGCACACCAACAGGTCATGTTTTCAAGATATCCCTGATTAATCACATGTAAATCAATCACAATGACTGAGCCACTAATTGCTCACCTGTGATTAAGCAGGATAAACCTGAAAACCTGCACTGTTGGTGTGCCCCGAGGACTAACGTTGAGAAACACTGCTCTAAGCAGTGATAAAGAGGTGATAAAGTGGAGATGACTTATCCAGTGATATGACTTCTCTAGTGTTGAGCGAGCATGCTCGGCCGATGCTCGGATCGGCTCGAGCATCGCTCTGCTCGGCACATGGCGGTACTCGTACGAGTACCGCATGTGCTCGCCCGCCATGTTCGGGTCTCCTCCCCGCACGTTTTGCGGCTGCTGCGCAGCCAATAAACGTGCAGGGAGGCTCTGACATCGGTGTAATGCCAGCAGCCATGTTGGCTGCTGGCATTACACTGATTGGCTGGCCAGAACCCGTGGTCGGGTGCTGTATAGCACCTGACCATCGAGTTCGGCTCAGTCTGAGCCAGGGAGAGCTGAGGATAGGAAGGGAAAGGCAGTGTAGGGAGGAAAAAAAAAAATTGTGAAAAAAAAGAACCAAAAGTCCTTTTTAGGACTACTGTGTGTGGGGGCAGCAGGTTATTTTGTGTGGGGGGAAAAAAACAAAAAAAAAAAAAAAAAAAATATTCTGTTTAGTGTGAAAAGTTGCAGATTAGAGCACATTCTGTTTAGTGTGCACAGTTGCAGATTAGAGCACATTCTGTTTAGTGTGCAAAGTTGCAGATTAGAGCACATTCTGTTTAGTGTGCAAAGTTGCAGATTAGAGCACATTCTGTTTAGTGTGCAAAGTTGCAGATTAGAGCACATTCTGTTAAGTCTTCAAACTAAAATATCAAAGTCACATATTCCATTCAGTGTGCGTCGCCGCAGTTTAGCAGCACATTCTGTGTACTGTGCAGAGTTGCAGAATAGGAAGAAATACTGATAAGTTTTCAAACTCAAATATCAAAGTCACATATTCCATTCAGTGTGTATCACCGCCGTTTAGCAGCCTATTCTGTGTACTCTGAACAGTTGCAGAATAGTAAGAAATACTGTTAAGTTTTCAAACTCAAATATCAAAGTCACATATTCCATTCAGTGTGTATCACCGCCGTTTAGCAGCCTATTCTGTGTACTCTGAACAGTTGCAGAATAGTAAGAAATACTGTTAAGTTTTCAAACTCAAATATTAAAGTCACATATTCCATTCAGTGTGTTTCACCGCCGTTTAGCAGCCTATTCTGTGTACTCTGTACAGTTGCAGAATAATAAGAAATACTGTTAAGTTTTCAAACTCAAATATTAAAGTCACATATTCCATTCAGTGTGTTTCACCGCCGTTTAGCAGCCTATTCTGTGTACTCTGTACAGTTGCAGAATAATAAGAAATACTGTTAAGTTTTCAAACTCAAATATTAAAGTCACATATTCCATTCAGTGTGTTTCACCGCCGTTTAGCAGCCTATTCTGTGTACTCTGCAGAGTTGCAGAATAGTAAGAAATACTGTTAAGTTTTCAAACTCAAATATCAAAGTCACATATTCCATTCAGTGTGTATCACCGCCGTTTAGCAGCCTATTCTGTGTACTCTGAACAGTTGCAGAATAGTAAGAAATACTGTTAAGTTTTCAAACTCAAATATTAAAGTCACATATTCCATTCAGTGTGTTTCACCGCCGTTTAGCAGCCTATTCTGTGTACTCTGTACAGTTGCAGAATAATAAGAAATACTGTTAAGTTTTCAAACTCAAATATTAAAGTCACATATTCCATTCAGTGTGTTTCACCGCCGTTTAGCAGCCTATTCTGTGTACTCTGCAGAGTTGCAGAATAGTAAGAAATACTGTTAAGTTTTCAAACTCAAATATCAAAGTCACATATTCCATTCAGTGTGTATCACCGCCGTTTAGCAGCCTATTCTGTGTACTCTGAACAGTTGCAGAATAGTAAGAAATACTGTTAAGTTTTCAAACTCAAATATTAAAGTCACATATTCTGTGTAAGATGAAGAAGGCGGGTAAAAAGGGACGGGGAAGTGGACGTGATCCTGAAAGTTCAGGGCGCGGGTCAGGACGCGGAGAAACTGTGCCTGGTGCCAGAGCACAAGAAAGAAAGACATCCACCATACCTAGCTTCATGTGTAATTTTACAGGGCGTCGCAGGACATCACTCTCGAGGTCCGACCACTGCGAACAGGTGGTCGGTTGGATGACAGCTGATACTGCTTCCAGTCGGTTAAGCACCACCCTGTCTTCCACCAAGTCCACTCTCAGTAGCCAAGAGTCTGGTCAAAATAATCCTCACTCTGATCATCCTTCCTCCCACCATACACGGTCTGGTCAAAGAAGTGATCCCACACTGGGATATAGTGAGGAGCTCGTCTCATCACCAATCCTTCATTTGACCCTCTCTCCAAGCACGCTTGCAGAGGAACATGACATCTTGTGCCCTGATTCACAACCTCTAGAGGCTACCCAATCACAAGAAGATGACAGATGTGAACGGCATTTAAGGTCAAAGGAAGTAGTGGATGATGATGATGATGATGAGACACAGTTGCCATTAAATCAACCACTATTTCCGTCTCAAGACCTTGTTGAGGAGAATGTTATACAGTTGTCAATGACTGAGTATGTGGTGGGATCAAGACTTGAGGAGGATGATCAGAGTGAGGAAGTGGAGGAGGACTTGGTGGACGATGAGGTGACTGACCCCACCTGGGAAGGTGTAGAGCCGAGCGATGACAGCAGTCCTGAGGGTGAGCCATCTGCAGCACCGCAACAGGCTGGAAGAGGCAGTGGTGTGGCTACAGAAAGAAGGCGGACCGCACCAAACCGGCCCGCAAATGTTCCACGGAGCACCCCCTTGCGTAAATCTACCTTGCCAAGGGGTAGGTGTTCCGCGGTATGGCGTTTTTTTAAGGAAAGTGCGGACGACAAAAGAATTGTAGTTTGCAACCTGTGCCACACCAGAATGAGCCGAGGCATGAACACTAGAAACCTCACCACCACCAGCATGATCCGACACATGGCATCCAAGCACCGTAGTAAGTGGGAGGAACGCCTGGATCGCCCATCTGTGTCTGCAGGCCACACCACTGCCTCCTCTTCCCCTGTTTTCGGTGCCGGCCAATCGCCTGTCGAAGGCGCAGGCCCGCATACCTCCCGCCCTGCACCTGTACCATCTGAAGCACCATCAGCGACCACATCCACTTCCCTGTCCCAGCACAGCGTCCAAATGTTGTTACCCCAGGCATTTGAGCGCAAGAGAAAGTACCCAGCCACCCACCCACAGGCCATAGCACTAACCTCACACCTTTCAAAATTACTGGCCATCGAAATGCTGCCATTTAGGCTTGTGGACACTGAGTCCTTCCGCAGCCTGATGGCAGCAGCTTTCCCTCGGTACGCGGTCCCCAGCCGCCACTACTTTTCCCGGTGTGCCATCCCCGCATTACACCACCATGTGTCCCGTAACATCACCCGTGCCCTGACCAACGCAGTTACTGGGAAGGTCCACTTAACGACTGACACATGGACAAGTGCTTGTGGCCAGGGACGCTACATTTCCCTGACGGCACACTGGGTGAATGTCGTGGAGGCTGGGAGCGACTCGGACCCTGGGATGGCACGGGTGCTACCCACGCCGAGGATTGCGGGCCCTACCTCCATCAGGGTTTCCACCAGCACCTACGTTATTGGCTCCTCCTCCTCCGTTTCCACCTCCGAATTCTCTACACACAGCGCCACTCCCCCATCAGCCAGTAGCTGGAAGCAGTGTAGCACTGCAGTGGGGAAGCGTCAACAGGCCGTGCTGAAGCTGATCTGCCTTGGGGACAAACAGCACACGGCCTCAGAGCTGTTGCAGGGGATTAGTCACCAGACCGAGCAGTGGCTCTCGCCACTCAACCTGCAACCAGGCATGGTTGTGTGTGATAATGGGCGTAACTTGGTGGCGGCTTTGGAGCTCGGCAAGCTCACACACGTACCATGCCTAGCGCATGTATTTAATTTAGTGGTGCAGCGATTTCTAAAAACCTACCCCAATGTGCATGATCTCTTGACCAAGGTGCGCCGCGTGTGTGCACATTTCCGTAAGTCATCAACAGCTTCAGCCGGCCTGTTGAAGCTGCAGCAGCGCTTACAATTGCCAGCTCACCGGCTGCTGTGTGACGTGAGCACGCGCTGGAACTCCACCTTCCACATGTTGGCCCGGCTTTGTGAGCAGCAGAGGGCAGTAGTGGAGTACCAGCTGTTACATGGTCGTCGCCTCTCCGCTCAACTTCCTGTAATCAGAAGTGAGGAGTGGGAATGGATGTCAGACCTCTGCGAGGTTTTACGCAATTTTGAGGAATCGACACAGATGGTGAGCGGCGATAACGCTATTATCAGTGTAACCATCCCACTTCTGTGTCTACTGAAACGCTCGCTGCTCACAATTAAAACCGACGCTTTGCATGTGGAAGAGGTGGAAATGGGGGAGGAAGAGCTTACACAAGGTGATAGCCAGAGCACCCTCACTTCGTCTTCTCAGCGACAATTGGAGGAGGCGGAGGAGGAGGAGGAGGAGGAGGAGGAAGACACGGTTGCCTCCGCTACAGAGGGTAGACATGGAACTTTAGTTCCATCTCTTCAGCGTGGGTGGGCAGAAGAGGAGGAAGAGGATGAGGAGATTGAGAGTCATCCTCCTGGTGAGGACAGCGAAATCTTGACTGTTGGTACTCTGGCACACATGGCTGACTTTATGTTAGGCTGCCTTTCCCGTGACCCACGCGTTATACGCATTTTAAACAACACGGATTACTGGGTGTTCACCCTTCTGGACCCCCGCTACAAAGAGAATTTCTCATCTCTCATTCCTCCGGTGGAGAGGACAAGCAAAATGGTGCAATACCAGAAGGTTCTTGTTGAAAAATTGCTCCAAAATTTTCCATCTGACAACGCTGGCGGCAGAGTACGTGCTACCTTGGCCAACC
This sequence comes from Rhinophrynus dorsalis, assembly GCA_037306005.1. Classification (NCBI taxonomy): domain Eukaryota; kingdom Metazoa; phylum Chordata; class Amphibia; order Anura; family Rhinophrynidae; genus Rhinophrynus; species Rhinophrynus dorsalis. Next base: position 447,398,727 of record CM074720.1, on the reverse strand, counting down.
GAGAAGGGGAGAAAAGGGGAGCACACAGCAGTTCCGACAAATGCAGGGCAACACTCTCCAAGGCGTGGGACACCTTCATGACACCCCGCCAGCACCCTCACCCTGATGCGCAGCCTAGTGTCACAAGGAGGGAAAAGTTTTGGAAGATGGTGAAGGAGTACGTAGCAGACCGTGTCAGCGTCCTCAATGATCCCTCTGTGCCTTACAACTACTGGGTGTCCAAGCTGGACACGTGGTATGAACTGGCACTCTACGCCTTGGAGGTGCTGGCCTGCCCTGCCGCCAGCGTTCTGTCTGAGCGGGTATTTAGTGCTGCTGGTGGCATCATAACAGATAAGCGTATCCGCCTTTCCACCGACAATGCTGATAGGTTGACACTTATAAAAATGAACAAGGCCTGGATTTCCCCTGACTTCTCCACTCCACTGGAGGAAAGCCCCGGGGGAACATAAACTCACTTTATATATGTTATTTACAATGATGGGAGTACTCTGTATTCCCATTCACCCCTTCCACCCAAAAAACGGGTATATGGTTGACTCTTAATCTTCTCATCCTCCTCCTCCTCTTCCATATGCCCTGTGCTATAATTTTTATATAGGGCCAGCTCACCAGCGGGCCCTGTGATATAATTTTTATATAGGGCCAGCTCACCAGCGGGCCCTGTTTGACAATTTTTATATAGGTCAGCTCACCAGCGGGCCTTCTCATATAATGTTTTATTGGGTCAGCTCTCTAGCGGGCCCTCTCATATAATGTTTTATAGCGTCAGCTCACTAGCGGGCCTTCGCATATAATGTTTTATTGGGTCAGCTCTCTAGCGGGCCCTCTCATATAATGTTTTATAGCGTCAGCTCACTAGCGGGCCTTCGCATATAATGTTTAGGATGGTCAGCTCTGCAGCAGACCCTCACCCATAATGTTTTAGATGGTCAGCTCAGCGCACGTTTCCCTCTTAATCATGGCCTCAGTTCTGAAAATCAAGGAAATTTTTGGGAGAATTTGCCTCTGCGCACGTTTCCCTCTTAATCATGGCCTCAGTTCTGAAAATCAAGAAAATTTTTGGGAGAATTTGCCTCTGCGCACGTTTCCCTCTTAATCATGGCCTCACTTCCGAAAATCAAGGAAATTTTTGGGATAATTTGCAGATGATATACAAGTAAATATACAGCAAATATTGTTTGGTAACAATTTTTCGCCTAAAGTCGTTTTTATTTTCCTTTTTGTGTGTTTTATGGTCAGTCTGTAAAAATGGCGTACTACGGGCGAAAGATCGTTCCCAGCAGCGATGTTGGAGTCCAAGATGCATCCAGACATCCTCCCTATGCTGTCCCTGAACCATTTCTGTAGTGTTTCCATCTTTTTCTGCCCTTTTCCTATGGACCAGGCACCCTCCCCTCATCAGAGCAGGGGGTGCCTGGTGTAATGCTCGAGTCCTCCCATTGACTTCAATGGGGCTCGGGTGCTCGGCCGAGCACTCGAGCCTCAGGGGGTGCTCGGTCAGAGCACCCGAACACCCGAGTATTGGGGTGCTCGCTCATCACTAGACTTCTCCAGTTCCTATGTTATTCTATAGAGACTATGCACTGAGATCTCCAAAGCTGAATATACCTTAGTGCATAGGCTCCATAGAATAACATAGGAACTGGAGAAGTCATCTCCACTTTATCATCTCTTTATCACTGCTTAGTGAATCTCACCCCCATTGTCTTTTCAACAGTAAAGGGGGTAAATATGCATTTAACCCTCTGAGTACCAGACAGTTAGCAAACACATTGCTTTTTGTAATGTGTTGGATAACTATCTGTCACTCAAATGGTTAACTGAACCTGAATGTTTATGTGTCCTTATACGTGCAGTTGCTTTAGTACAGAATTGATCCAGTTGTCCCTTGAACATATGGCCCTTAGGGCTGTCTTCACAGAGCAGGAGGAGAACAAGTCAACTGTCCCTTAGGGGACAAATAGAAACTCTTCAAATACCCATTGACGTATAAATGCAAAATTGGAGCAATTCTGGGGAAATCCAGCTACCCAATAGGATTGCAAAATTCAAAGCAATGAATGGGAGGCCTTTCTAGCAACCAAGGGGTTAAAAGCCCTGTATAAATGAGTGTGTATTTGTTCCCTATCCCACAGTTGGTTTGCATTGGACTTGCTACACCTTTACCTTTATACATAGAGCTCATTCTCATTTCACTCCCGTTGAGCAGAGCTTTATTAGTTCTCACATATGGACACAAGAAGGGGAACTTACAAATTCAGTTCAGTGTTAAAATAGACGCAAGGGACCAATTGCTGCTAGAACAGAATAAATAAAGTCATATAGCATATACTTTTTATTATTTTTTTTATATTTTACCATTTTTTCCTATTTTCTTCTTACAATAACTACACTCCCAGGTTCTGTCTCTACCCAGAGCTCTGGAGTTTGAATAGAGGCATGTATGGAGACACAGCTCTAGCCAGTCTGGTTTAGGCCAATAGAAATATAAAACAAAGAGAGGGAGCCCAATGGTGCAGTATCATATACACAAATCTTAAACTGAACACGGAAGAATTGCACTCCCATTTCTCATTGGTCAGAGTGGAGCTACTCCAGCAAAACTCGCATATGGAAAAAGTACTCTGTCCCTGCTTAGGCCTTTAACTCCCCAGTTCATGGATCCAATGGCTGATAGCTTTAATAAATTGGCATTGAAGATGTGAAATACATTAGCGGGCCATCTAATGTTTCCTTGTTCCTTCTTTTGGGATACCAGCCGTTGTTCCAGGGAATTAAAGCCCTGAGTGAATACAGGTTATTTTCACCACATGCAAGGTTCACATGCAAGGTTCATTGGTGCATCTCCACTTTGAACATCTAAAAATGTGAGTGGAATTCTTGTGTGTTCATTTTAGGATTTGTGTATGTGATATAGCTCCACTGGGCTCCCTCTCTTTGTGTTATATTTCCTATGCTGGTTGTTTCTTGAGCGAATTTGAGAGGAGCAGCCTTTTTACCTTGAATGTCTAGATAACTATGGTGTATGTCACCACTGGATGTATGGTGGTTCTGAACTGGTGCTAGAAGATTCCACACAGGGGCACCCCATTCTCTTCTGTTCCTTTGTGTGTTGGACTATGTTCGCATTGGTGCCTTGACTACACTCCATTTTAGCACAGGCCAAGCCTTCTGCCTCAGCTTACATCCATTGTCCAGCCCGGTGTTCCCCTGCAATTCTCTCAAATGCAGTCATATAAGGCAATCTGAGTCCCACTGCTGTATTTCAGGTGGTAATGAGGGTGTAGAGAGATAGATTTGTGTATCATATTCATAGATATGGTAGTTAAAGCCAAATAATTTTATCAGTTGCCCCAGAGATAGGGTATACAGAGAGAAGAGAAGAGGTCTAAGAAAAGAGCCTTGGGATATGCCTACTGAGAGGGGGACAGGAGATGAGGAGGTGCTAATGTATATGTGTATATCTGCATTTGTATGTGTGGGTCTGTATGTATATGTATGTGTGTCTATATGTATGTATGTATATGCCTGTGTGTGTGTATTTATGTATATAGATAGATAGATCAAATTAATGATTATCAGTAAGCGATAATACCTTTTTAACTGGATTAACATTCAGTTTTAGGGATAAGCTTCAAGAGCATTGCTCTATTTATCAAGTCAGACGCATAGTGGTTTTAAAAGCCGCAACATACATTTAAGGTCTCTCTAAGGAAAGGACAAGCTGATAAGTAACAAATCACATAAAAAATGTTTTTACAGTTATGGAGGAGTTGTTTTTATGGAGGGAGTGGTTTATCTGGGTGAAATGTTGATCGACTGGGGTATGTTTCTTTGTTTTTATGGTATTTCTGAATAGATTTTCTGTGTGTATTCATTCTTAGATTAAGTTGTAAACTTTTTTCACCAATGTAACATCCAGTTTCACATTCAGTGCATTGTACCATATCCTATATAATAATTTGCTAGGATGTTTGTCAGAAGCCATCATGCGCAGTAGAGACGGCTGCGCACCCTGCAGTCATGTGCAGTAGAGACTGCCCACGCTGCGGCTGATATGGAGTGGGGCAGTCCGAATTCAGACTGGAATCCTCTCTGTGCACATTCCTGGGACTGCTTGGTCCCAGGAAGGTGCGCAGAGAGGACTACAGTCTGAATTTGTAGCGCCTCACATCAGCCACATCGCGTTTGGGCAGTCAGTACTGCGCATGACTGCAGCGTGGCCAGTGACAAGAGAGGATCTGGCCACCAGCCGAGGTTGCTGGGTGGCACTGTGACCCGTGTACACGGGCTCTTCAACTAGTATACAATATTTCTGATGTACCTGCACATAATCCTTTAATGTTGTATATCTTGCCGTTGTGTTCTACAGTAAAATGTGTTGGCATGATTTGCAGCAAGATTTGTTACATGGTTTGGGCCCATTATCAGAGTTTGTCCATTCATTGGTCAGTTTTTTATTAACCAATTTTGGTTTCAGACTCTGTGGTTGCCTGAATGCAGGAATAGGTGGCTGGGGGAATATGTCTTTTAACAGTAAATTCTCTTTTAGCAGAGGCTGTACCTCTTTGATGATGATGCATATTTCCTCTAGTGCAGGGTTGTATGTTGTCACACACACACACACCCACACACACATACACACACACACACACACACACACACACACACACACACACACACACACACACACACACACACATATTTCTACGTATCTGCATATGTATATGTGTGTGTGTCTATGTATGATACATGTGTGTTTGTGTGTCTATGTGTGTATGTATGTTTGTTTTTGTTTGTGTGTGTGTGTTTGTGTGTGTGTGTGTGTGTGTGTATGATGGTGCAGTGTGTTCTTGTTAAAGTGATAGTACATACCTTGAGGAGTAGATGCAGGATTTTAGGGTTATGAATAAGCTAATGGACTGCAGTATCAGATTCAAGTGAAGGATGAAAAGTTGTGCTCTATGGACTGTTATTCCTTTGGCTAAACATGATGAAAAACTTAGTGTAATGGTGGGTGCTTTTAACCCTTTTAGCAGAATGGGCTGCAATGCGTTGTATCCCTCTCTGGAACTCAAAGGGTTAAACCATTCCACCGATGTTGAGGTGTTATTAATTCATTACTATTCCAGTGTTAATGCAGTCAGTGACATTAATAATGAATCCTGCTGTACCTGCACCAACCTAAAATATCTGTAAACATTCAGCTACTTTCTCTCCAGCAGTGTAAATGAAATATGAAAATGGTAATAAGCTGATTTTTTTATTTCACATAAACATCTCTGAAACTACAGGGTCCTCTAATATATGACTGATGTAGTTATGTTCCAGGAGTAACCCAGCTTGGAATATCTAAATGGATGAATACATGAATAAAAAAGGAGAGTCACCAGAAAGTGGAGCAGTGATTTCTGCCTTGTGTCTCATGGTAGAACAATCACGGCTTTGAACAGAAATTAGCTGCAAAATGCAGTCACACTGCCTGTTTTAGAACTGTGCAATGCTGAATAGCAGTGAATAGCTTTTCTGTGCTACATTCTCATTACTCTGCATCAGCTCTCAACCAGACATACAGGTCTATACGCACAAAGAAAAGTGGAATAATTTTGGCTCCATATGTGATAAATATAAATCTGATTGATAAAAGAGGTCTCTGACAGATTGCTTCACAATTCATTGGAGACATCTCATATTCAAAGTATTAACCCTTTGAGTGGTGCTCAAAGGGTTAAAGGCCTTATTGAAATTTGTATGAATTTTTGTTTTTTCCCATATGATTGAAGATTGTTTGATTGAGAATGCCTTTATTTTTGCTTTAAAGGGATAGTAATGTTTCACAAAAAAACAATCTCCATAGTATTTGGCTCAAGGAGAGTGTTATTTCAATACTGTCAGAGTTGTAGTTCAAGAGTAATTGAATGATAAAGTATCCCCATCCCACCCCTTTTACCTAGTGTAAGCCACCACCCCTCAGATGTGGAATGTGGTCCTGGGACAAGACAGAGAACAGCAAGGGACAATCTTCTTACTGTGAGAACAATGAAAACCCTGCCCCCTTTGATAGGTTTTTCCTTATGCTCACTGAAGATTGTCCCTCTCTGTGACCCATCTGGACAGTCTTGCTGCTCTGAGGTGAGTAGTGTTACGGGTGGGAATGGGATCCTTGACTGCTGAGGGAGGGGCACAGCCACCCATATTAATCAACCCGTTCCACCCAAGAAAGACTCAGGACACCTGCTTGGGTAAGAAGAGGCCACAACATTTATTAACATTAACCATTATCAGTATGCTATCCCCAGCAACTGGCCAGGGGCACAATTAACCCACAATAACCAGAGTCTCTGCCCTCCCCGCAGCGTTAGCCAACGGGTCAGAGTCTAACTTCCCAAAGCCCTGATGGGCAAGTACCATTTCTTCCTCAACAGGCGATGACCCATCCACACACCATGAACCTGCTGTGACAATAATAGAAAACAAGGTAGGGACAACAGCAATTTTTTTGTCCTAACTAAATGTCAGGCACACTGAAAGTGCAACCCCCAGGATCCCAGGGATATTTATTTGTGCTGACCCCTGCCCACCCCTTTAAACCCTATGACCAATGCAATTATTACTTCTTCACAATATTTTGGGACACAACATGGTGCCGTGCCCACAGCAGTCAATCTCTGCCACCGCTTCGGTCCAAGAAGGTTATCTTATCATTCAATTACTCTTGAACTACAATTCTGACAGTACTGAAATAACACTCTCCATGCGCCAAATACTATGAAGATTAATTGGAGCTGCTTTTATTGTGAAACATTACTATCCCTTTAATGCTTATGGCCCACTCTTTATATTGAGCTACAATTAAACTGTAACTTTCCCCAGTACTTGGAAAGAGAGACACAAGGGGGAATATACTAATATGATTCTGTGCTATAACATGCACAGGGACTCCTAGTCCTACCCCTTCCCATGGAGCAGAGGTGAGTGACTCAGCACTGAAAGAGTTAAAAAGAGTTATTAAAACTGGGAAGAGCTGCAAGGTGCATCTGTTATTTCAATATAATCCTGTAAAGACTTTCATATTTAACTCTTTCAGTATTCAATCGCTCACCTGCGCTCAAGTTTGAGGGCACACTAACCTTGCTTAAGGCCATTTACTACTACTTATTCCAAAAACTCTGCTGCTTCCAATAAGTGGTGGGCAGTGGGCCAGTGTATGGGCATCTCATCTTATGACATTCTATAAAATAACGCTTTTAGTGCCAGAGAGGTATCCAAAGCATTGGACATCTCTCTGGCATTCTAATGGTTAATCAAAGAGCAGAAGAAATGGTGTAACTTGATTTTCTTGCACATACTATAGCTGGAATTCATCAAGGCACGAATGGCTTAATGCGCAAGAAAATCTGAGGATTTCTTTATGCATTAGCCATTTGCCCATTCAGCAACTGCTGGATTGTATCTGGCCATTGCTTATTCATCAATAAGTGATGGCCAGATAGATCAGCCAACTTGATTACAATGTATGGGGCGAACACACGCATACACGTTTTCTCTTATGCGTATGTGTGGGTTTATCGCCTGACTGGCCTATTTGTGCAATTTTCCCTGCTTCACATACGCAAACAGGGAAACACGACAAATTATTGATGACTACTCAAAGGTATCCTTGAATGATCTCATCGAAGTGCTGACAAAGAGCAGTGTATTTGATACGCTGCTTTTCCACAGTTTGAGGAATCCTGGCCTATGTGGCAGGAGTTTGGGAATTGCTCACATTAAAGCTTTAACAAAGGAAAAATGTGTGTGTGTGCCAGTATTCACTAATGAGTTTATATGGTCTACTACATATCACCACGAGCAGATGCAGGAGTTAGAGGCCAATGCCTATGGGAGAAAACTTGGTACAAAGTCCTGACTGCACTGTGCTGCCCTATAAGTGCTCCTGTCAGTCATTTGGAAGGTCATAAAACGGATGCCTGTGGCTAGCAGTGGGCTGGACACAACCTGAATGTTTGTGGCTCATAGTCACAAACTTTGTGAGTTGGGTGTACAGTCTCAGACTGCTAGTGTCAAGTTTGTAAACAAATATATAGAAGTGCATGGAGCAGGGCTGGCCTGACCATATAGGCAACTTAGGTGATTATCTGCGGTGCCAAACTGAAGACAGTGCTCAAAATGAGTGTTGGATTCAGCTGTATTAATGCATCTGAAATAGGGTTGCCATCCAGCCAGTATTTTACCGGCAGGCCGGTAAAAAATTGGCTTCTTTCCAATGTTAAGTCTATGGAGGGAATGCCTTGGCCGATATTTTTTTGAAGAAAAGGTGGCAACCCTAATCTGAAAACACCTCTTTAACCCCTTGGGTGCCAGAGGAGTATCCACCACATTGCTGAGCAATGTGTTGGATATCCCTATGGCCATCAAAGGGTTAATAATATACATTGCAAAGCAATGCATCAGTTTCCTCTTTATCATCCAAGCAGGAGGGAGACTTCATGATGCTGTAATACAGCAATATATAGAAATGGAGTAAGTAATGGGAATTTGGGGAATGTTTGCTTGTCCCTTGTGGTGGGCTAGTTTGCTACACTTGCCTTTATACATAAGGCCCCCTGTTCTGAAGTGACCTATAGAAGGCATTTTGAAGGCTAGGTTGCTGTAAGGTGCACATAATTCTTGTGTACTTATGAACAAACTCTTCTGGCACTGAAAAGCCTGAATGATGATGTCTTCTCCTGTTTTTGGAATTATGTGGTAAAATAGTGGGTACTATGAGATAGCATGTGACCACCGAGTCAGTGGTTATATGATTTGAACACATCTTGTCATAAGCAAAAGCACAATTTATGAACAATTGCTGACAGATGATGAATAATTTTACAATAATTTTGTATATTAACTGGAAATATTATTTAAAGAGATAGTAACCCTTTTATAAAATGTGAACTTTCCCTCTTTAGCAAAACAAGCTACTTTCATAGTTGGGAGATTCTTCGTTTAAAAGGTATTACAACAGAAAATAGTATTTGTGTGGAGGAATAGTGCAAGATTTTCTTATTTGCCCATTCCATTTTCTGGCAGAGTTGCTGCTATAGGTTATAAAACCGAGCACCTCGTAGCCTGCAATAACCTTAACCCTTTGAGTGCCTGATAGGTATACAAAGCATTGCGAAGTTGAATGCCCCTCTGGCACTCAAAGTGTTTAAAAGGAATTGCCACAAAAAAAGTCAGTCTCAGAATTGAAAGAAAATGCATGTTTGTGCTGTAGTGACTTTTGAATCAAGTGGGTTTTGGTTAAGTAAGCCATTCCCAGAAGTGGGATCCTTCTTGTGTTACTAATCTGGAAATGCCCTACAAAATATATATGTTTTCATAATTATTGCTATTCCTTAAAAACATCACTGTTTCTTTAAAACTACAAGAACCTGTATACAGTTTAAATGCTGATATGTAATTTTAATTATTTTTTTTTGTTTCTGCTGCTGATCCTGCATCCCTTGCAGACACATCCAGGCAGAGCTGCCATCAGGGGGGTAAGGGAAATACCAGTGTAAGGGGCCTGACCGAGGGGGGAGGCTGCCTTCCCATGATCAGGCATGGAGGCTTCTGTGATATGTTTGGGGGTTCTGTGTCAGACAAACCAGATGTCCAGACTGGCCCACAGAAGTTCTGGATATCTTCTGGTGTGCCATATTTTTAAACATATTTTGTAGGTAGCATAATAGAGAACTCTGTTGCTCTGTCATATCATATAATTTCATATCATACTGCATAGAGGAGCAGTTCCGCACGTTCTGTATTCAGAGATACTTACAAGTTGCAGCGTAGTTGCTTTATGTTTGTACTGGGCCAAAACATTTCTGATGGCAGCCCTGTACCCATAGGTTGAAACAGGAGGAGTTATTCAAATGTATTCCTATAAAAGTGTGCAGGATACATCAGAGTTTGTAGGCTGAGGGTGGCAAAACGAATACTAGTAGGCAGAGGGCAAAGTCCCCTGTTCACTCATGGCCAAATCACATCAGGAACCCCATCAACCTATACTGGGGCTTCTTCTCACTCATTTCTCATTTCCATTGGACTCCTCACCCATCATCCGCCCTCTTAAATGTAAAGAAACAAAAGAAGAAAGAGCTTCCAATTATTGATTGTATAAATGTATATATCAGAAATGACTACTCACAAAAGTGATGGTCAGGTAATGGTTAACCTGACATTAGTGCAGGCATAGAATATAAGCCCGTCTCTACTCGGGATACTCCAGGATCTTCCGATAAATTAATGAAGTATAAAACTGATGTCTTAAAGATAATAGAGGCTCGGGATGTACTCAAAAATATTTAATAATAAAAACAATGAATATAACATTATAATTAGCACAAAAATGTGCCTAGAACAATAACATACAATTAAAATATAAAGAGATCAATCTCCAAATGTTAAAATCAACTGTAATGTATTTTGCGGTGTGTAGTCACCACTTTCTCAAAGAGATAAAAGTGGAAGCAAAACCCGATCACATCAGGAACCCATACTGGAGCTTCTTCACACCTACTCCTTACTTCCATTTTCCTCTTTCTCCTACCCTCACCCATCCTCCACCCTCTTAAGCCTCCTCATGTGTCCTCTCACCTGCCAGCAGCATCCTGTCACCCACAAGACACCTCCACTACCCTAGAGCTCTTGCCACCAAAGTTTTCAGTCAGCTTCCCCTAACCCATCTGACACCTGCCCTCATGTGCTCGGTTTGCCAATGTCTACTGTCTTTAGCCATCTTCTGCATCCTCTCACACACCCAACTCTCTAATTCCTCCCTGTCATCAACATCTTCAATGACATGCCACCCTATGTCCACTGACTCCCATTAAACACACACACACACCCATAGTGTGTCCCATTATCAGCACATACCCTATTCACTACTGCACACTTGTCCTACTGGTAGACTCAGATCCCCCTTCCTCCGCTAAACACATAATGAGAGTCTATAAAATAACACTTTCAGTGTCCAATGCATTGCAATGTGTTGAACAAACTTCAGTCAATGAAAGGGCTAACATGCCTTCTGTGCCTCTAAATGTGTACTGTTATACTTACCCATTGTGTTTGTGGAGCAAGCGACACTACAGCCTGCTTCTTCACATGTGCCCTGTGCAGCCTTGTTCATATGAGTATCCCCAAAGACTGAGTGTTATGGTGACATCAACACATTCAGTTACCAGGGCACGGCAGCCGCGAGGAATTAGATTGGGGCAATGCTTTCTCCACAGGCACACTGCGTAAGCATAACAGTACACACTAAGTAGTGCAAAAGGCATGTTAAAGGGATAGTAATGTTTCATAATAAAAGCAGCTCTAATTAATCATCATAGTATTTGGACTTTGGAGAGTGTTATTTCAGTTCTGTCAAAGTTATAGTTCAGGAGTAATTCAATGACAAAGTGTCCCCCTCCCTCCCCTTTTACTGATGTAACACTGTTCACCTCAGAGCAGAAGGGAGGTGCCCAGGCAGATTGTAGAGAGGGACAATCTTCAATTAAGATAAGGGAAAAACCTGAAAAGCTTGTCAAGGGGGGCAGGGATTTCATTGTTTTCATAGGAAGAAGATTGTCCCCTTCTGTTATCTGTCTGGTCTATGGACTGTATTCCACATCTGAGAAGAGATGACTTACACTAGGTAAAAGGGGCGGGAGGGGGAAACTTTGCTTGTGAATATCTCTTAAACCAAAAAGGTTTGAGAGATAAGACTTATATCATTCTTCATGTTTTTTTAATGCCTACAAAATAAAATAAAGTTAAAACGAAGTATTACTATCCCTTTAATCCTTTCAGTGCCAGAAATGTGTATAATGCATTGGACACTTGTCTAGCACTCAAAGGGTTATTTTGAAGAACATTACTATGTGTTTAGTGTGCGTGTGTATGTGTGTGTAGGGGTGGGCAAGGCTGTAATGTCTAACATTGGATATGGGGTTCTAAGGCTACCAACAGACTATGAAACAGGGCTGGGGTAGGAGACTGTGGCAAGTTAAATATGTCTCTCCTCTCCTTGGGCTGGATTCTATTAGAGGTGCTAATTTTATCACTGCTTTTCTCTCCAGTTTTCCCCATAGACTTCAATGGGAAAATGTTTGACAAAACGGGTGTTAACATTTAGCACCTGCAGTAGAATCTAGCCCCTAATCTCCTCTAGCATTAGGCAATACTAGGCTTCTTTTTACTAGTTTTTATATAAATCTACACTTATCACTGTGAACTCTCTCTAGGAGACACTTACTAATGAGAGAAATCTCAAGGTTTTCTTCCAGGTAAAGCACTTTGTAGACACAAATCAAACAAACAAACAAGCAAAAAAGAAATAAACAAGTACATAGATTAATTAATCCTTTGAGTGCCAGAGGGGTAAGCAACACATTGTGTTGCTGATCCCTCTGGCACTCAAAGGGTTAATTAATATAATACTAATATTTAAGTACTGGCTTTTGTACATTTTAGTCTGTTAGAAAGTCTGGGTAATATCCAGGAATGGCTCAGCTACTGGCTCTTAATTAAAGGGCAGAGATAACGGCATAATATCTTGCCTTTCATATCAGTGTTTTCCAACGAGAAAAGTGAACAATTTGGGAGAATCTCTGGGGAGTAGATAACAGGACAAGTGCTAATTCTGGATACAGTATTGTTGGATTCTTGCGCAGATGATAACATCCATATGTGTCTGTCTCTTCCTTCTCACTGGGTACATCCTGCTGTTATTCACAGCAGACAAGACTGGAAGCAGTATGAGTGTCACTGACAAACCAGGCTTAGGCAGGGTTACCTAGGGATTACAGTGCAGTATTGTCACCTTGCTACTTGGCATATTGTGGAGTGCAGTGTTCAAGGCTAAAAACCAGATGCAGTGTAACCTTATAATAGATATGACAAGTGAGTCTGTAAGTCCATTGTGTGGGCATGGGGTCTGAATGGGGGTAATGTCAAGGCCAGAAAGGGAGAAGGACGTTTAGATCATAAACTTTAACCCCTTGGTGGCAGACATGTCTCCAGTGTGAAAAAATGCAATGGAAAACACCTCTTGCATCCATAAGGTCAAAGGAATCTGACACTACAATTGGGTTAGTTCTTACGAAAATAATCCAGGCAACAGTCCCAGTGATAAAGTGACAGAACATAAAGTGATACTATCTCCTTGTAACAACAGGCCATTTTGAAAGAGCTTTCAGAAAGGACATTTTATTATTTCAAACAATGTTCTATGAGATATTCAGCTTTATTTATATTTCAGTTTATGCAACTGCACTGATATTTCTAGGGTGACCACATTTCTGTTCTGCCATTCAGGGACACTGCGGAGAGAAGAGCACATCACAGAACCACCCATTGACTGCTGTGACAGAAAGCAATGCCTGTGATGGGCTATAAGAAAATGTACATCACGACCAAACCCTTAGATTAGCATTACACTACAACAAAATTGCACTGCAGGTCCTGATTGATGTCAGTATCAAAGGTCAGTTCTCTCTCTAGTGTTTAGAGCTCTGTTCGGAAGCCATTTTTCTGTAGCCCAGCAGAGACATCACTTTGTGACAGTATTCTATGGGCTGTTCTTCTTATAGTGTTTAGACCTCTGAGATTAGGAATCTTCATTCCAGGACATTGAACTGTCCCAGATTGCCTGGGACAGGGGATAATCATTTAAAATTTGGGACTGTTCCGGGCAATCCGGGACATGTGGTCACCCTAGGTACTTCCTGTTAGGAAGTAGCAGCTGGGAGGGAAGCAGTGTGCCAGTGCCTGCCAGAAACTCCCTTGCTCACAATCCAGTCTACTCTAGGATTGTTTCCAATATATTGCTTTGAATCCAAGGAGACAATATGTTAATTCATTTTAAACCTTTAATTGCTGTACACTTGAGACTTGCCCTGGAAATTTGTGTATTTATTGCCAAATACTTGGCCACTGGGGAATGAGCTTCTTTCTTTGTAATCAAATATTTCTCCATAACTGTATCATCTTTATGTCTGGTCTACCCACTTTAAGAAAATCCCGCCCACTTCTCTTCCTTGCCCCACTCATCATATTTAAGCCCTTGACTTTATGGTGTGAATCCAGTCCTTTGGACACTCCTACCCTGACACCATGCATTTCTATGGGGAAGGGGGACGGAATGCCAGTGTTCTATGTATTATCATTAACCTGAAATATGTTTCAAACCCTTCTGACACTCTGGAAGATGGATAGACAACCTGTAGTTCTCAAACTGTTGTTGGACTACAACTGCCAATGGGCAACTAAAGATGATGACAATGGGCTGTACTTCAGCAATAGCTGGAAAGCCACAAGTTACCCACACATAGGGCCTTATGCACAAAGTAAAAATTGAGAAATTCCAGAGCAAACCATTTGCACAATGTTGGAGAAATAAAAGTTCCCTCTCTAGCATTAAGGGGGCAATACAATGGATGCGTCCCTGGCACTTAAAGGGTTAACAATAGCCATTATTGGAATTTGTATCCATCTCCTATAGTGCACTTGCCCTATAATTATTCCGCATAAGGCTTTACAAGTGGGCAATATGTGGCTCTCCAGCTATCACTGAACTGAATTCCATCATCATCTTCAGCCAGCAACTAATGAAGGTTATAGTGGGACAATAACTTGAGAACTACAGGCACGCCCACCTATCTGAAAAATATGGCCAGTAAATTAGAAGAGTATGATGCTACGTGGTTTACGTGATTCACCTCGAGACCCTAGGGCCAACCCTTTTATATAGCCCTTCAAATCCATATACATATGTACTTACACACGCATCCTTAGCACTCCACTGATCATCCACTCCAATAGACCTGGCTTCTTGACCCAACTCTCTTCACTGGAAGCTTACCAGCGGAGTGACTATCAACCTTTTTCCATATCTTTTTTTTTCCATACCCCCCCCCCCCCACTCCTTGTCTTCCCTTCCCTCCCTTCCCTTACTCAGGATCCCTTGACAAAGTTACGCTTGAGGAGATTTATACCCCTGCCACAAATATCATTCAGGCCTACCAATTTAATATGACTTCAACTTTAGCATACCCTGAACCTGATTGTACAATTATATTGCTGTACACTCCTATTCATATTTCGGTTTTATTGTTCCAGATTCAGCCCTTCAATGACTGGGGTTATTCCCCATTGATTTTTCAATATTTTGGTATGTGATTTACACTTTTCTCTGTTTGTTCAACCATATTGCCACCCTACTCATATATTGTGTTACATACCTCCCAAGTGTCCCTCTTTTATACCCAAATCTCTCTGTCCCTCTTTCCCACCTTGATGTCCCTCTTTTTTAGGAGATTAGACTGTGTGGTGTTTATATACATGTATCATACTGCTCTACAGCAATAAAACTCACATTATTGTTTGTTTAAACATCAGTATATGTGTTTATAAGTTGGTCTGTGTAAATAAAACACCTTGATCTTGTTATAAATCATTTATTAGGTTACACAAGGAGGTGTAAATAGGTCGTGCAATTGCCAAAAAATTATTGGTAATGCCCTGCGCACCAGCCACACCACCAGCAACACCCCCTAAAACACAAGTGTCCCTCTTTGGCAATTTGAAATGTTGGGAGGTATGGTGTTATCTGTGTCCTTTTGCTGTTAATAATAAAGATTAAAAAAAAAATGGCCAACCTGATGTAAAACGTTAGACTGCATCAATGAACAATATGTATTTGTGACAGAAACAATGTGCTTCTTATGTTACCTAAAGCTACACATGAAGACTGGCTTTGCTTTTTTTCCACATTTTTGACCTCCACAGCTTGATCTTATAAGAGGCGTCTGGAGACATGTTTTGGGAACTCTGCTTGTTTCAGATAACAGTCAGACAACTCCATCCTCAGCACTGAGGATCTATCCAGCACAGCTATCTGCTGGACCTGTTGGAGATGTGTCCTTGTCATATACCATAAGGATCAAACAGGCAGAGCAGGACCCCCCACAGACTTCTGTGTGGCTTTTAGATAAGCAGTTTCCCTTCCAACCCACGTTTGTCACATTGTGTACTTCTTATGCCACTCTGCCCTTCCAGATGTGAGAACAAGGAAAAACAAACCTTAATTCATATCCATACATATTTCATAGTTTTCCAAAAAAATAAACAATATATGTTGATCTTACGTAAAACAGCATGTTTTAGCCTTCAAAGGTTTCCAAGCCTTGATGGAACTTATTGTACCCACATTTGCATATACATGTCCCTATGAAGAAAGGAAAGTGCAGTAATTCTGGGTCAAACCAACTACACCATAGGGTGCAAATAAAAATGGCAATCAATTTAAATGGGGATTTTAACCCCTTGAATTCTAGAGAGGTCTCCAATGCATTTTAAAAGAATGCTATGGACACTTCTTAGCATTCATGGTGATAATTAACCACTTGAATGCCAAAGTGGAGTCAAACGCATTGCAACACAATGCATTGGATACCTCTCTGGCATTCAAAAAGTTAAAAGTCAAATTGAATTCAATGAGAATTTTGGGTTTTTTTTTGCATGTTCTCTTCTGCAGACTTTCTAAGCTGCAGTATTTAAATGTCTGTAACAGTGCAAGTTGTGAGGCTTTTCCTACCTGAACACAGGTAAACCATTCAGAATGACACATCCACTTAAAGGGATAGTAATATTTCACAAAAACAGCAGCTCCAATTAATCTTCATAGTATTTGAGCCATAGAGAGTGTTATTTCAATACTGTCAGAGTTATAGTTCAAGAGTAATTCAATGATAAAGTTTCCCCCTCCTGCTCCTTTTACCTAGTGTAAGCCACCTCCCCTCAGATGTGGAATCTGGTTCACAGACCAGACAGCTCACAGCAAGGGACAATATTCTTACGGTGAGAACAATGAAAGCCCTGCCCCATTGACAGATTTTTCCCTTATGTTAATTGAAGATTGTCCCTCTCTGCAATCCACCCTGCTGCTCTGAGCTGAGCAGTGTTACATCAGAAAAAGGGGCGGGAGGTGGATACTTTATCATTCAATTACTCTTGAACTAAAACTCTGACAGTACTGAAATAACACTCTCCATGGACCAAATACTATGAAGATTAATTGGAGCTTTTTTATTGTGAAACATTTTTATACCTTTAACTACACAGCTGTGCTCAGGTATGGAAATACCTAAAATCTGCACTGTTAGGGGTTACAATTTGGTTTTGTTCTAGCACTTTCAGTATATTGGCTGCTTCCTTACATTATTACATCATTCTCACACATAGTTTCATTCTGAATTAGACTTTGTCTCTTTAATAGCCTGGTGGTAGAAAAGAAGAAATCTACCACAGTTTAGTCTGAGAGCTGATTTGGCCCAAAGTTTCAGGACTTGAGCACTTCAGTTTTAAAATATTGCACACATAAGAATGTGTGACATCAAGTTGCAATAACTAGGTCGATGGCTTGAAAAGTGCCACATCAGAATCTTACCTGAATCAAAAGGGTGAGATTCTTATGTAACGGGATTTTGTGTAGGCCCACAGACACCCCTGTGGTCCTTTACCCCAGAAACCTCCTTGTGCTCTGCAGGCCAATCCTGAGTCTCCGCTACCTGGGAGTTGGGGTACATGACTGCGGCAGTGCCTCCACCCAGCTGGGCATCCAGGGTATCTGTGGGGCCCAGTTGGGAACATATTTAAGTGAGCAATAAAACTGACACAGAACTATCTTAAATAGAACTTTGTATTGCACAGAAAGAAACCCCTATGCAGAAATATAACAGATACATGAATATAATACCGTAAAACAGTTCTAGAATGCAATGGTCATTATGGTATTAACCCACCCACAACTACGGCCCACCCTAGGCTTCAACCTAGTGGCAGTTGGGTACCATTAGTTGGTGCACAAAGTTGGGGCCCAGAGTATTTGTAATCCACATTATGATTTGTGTTATGCTGTAATCTTCCAATGTGGTGATTATGCTGTAATCTTCCTGTGGTGAAACAGGGGGATAGGTTTCAAGCTTACCACTCCACAGTCTGCAATCTGGCCAGTACAGGAAGGGGAGCACCTGCTCCTTTAACTGCTGCTGGAATTCCTGCACTGTTCACAGCATTCCCTGCCAGGATCAGTTATGTGCCTTGGTCTGGTTACAGTTGTCTGTTGGAATGCTTCTTCCAGGATCCTCCAGAACTGGATCAGCCAAGTCAGCATTCCCTGCTTAGAAGAGGCTCCTTCACTCACTTCAACCCAGCTTTAAAACCAACTCCAAACTAAAATGGAGTCCTGAATATCCATTGATGTGCATAGGAGTTTGCCATCAGCTGGCCACTCCACAGGAACTGCAGGATGGTCAGTGGCAGCAGAAATCACTGTGATCCCAGAGGGGTTACATGCTCCCCCTTGAAAAATACTTGCCTTCTATTAGCAAGTGGCCAGGAGCGATCAGAATCGAACAGCATTAAACATAACATATGTAACAGCCTGCAATAAAAGTGCTAGCTAATACAATGACATCCTGGCTAGTCAACTGCTCTAACACAGAGAATGATTAGCATCTAGTATTTCAGCTATTGCAAGGAGGAAGGTGGCCATTTTAGATGAAGCCTGTGTCAGGGGCGCATAACTGGACTCTTCTATACTATCATAAACCAAGGCCCTAGGAGGCTGCCGTACCCTGGTGCTGTGTCTCAGTGCTCGCTGAGGAAGATAATCTTCTGGCCGTGCCTGGGAAGCTTCAGCTCCTGCCCTGCGGTTTGGGGGGTCACCAGTGGTTTGAGGCCTTGGCTCTCCCATAGAACTAGAGTCTCTAAATGTGGTCCCAGGCATAAAGCATGGGCTTTCTGGGTTCAAATGTGGTGAACTGTGTGACACAGGAGGGATTCTAACACTGTGAGGTACTTCAGGGGTAGAAGAAAGCAACTGCTGTGTTTCCTCAGCAGGAGAAGACCACCACTGATCATCAGCACTGAGAGCTTCTGGGGTCTTTTCTGTCCCACTTCTAGGACTCTCCGTCATGCTTTTCTCCAATTCACTCCTACTCCCTTCCTCATCATCAGTATAGGCTACTGGTAGTCGATGGTTCCTATGCCAAGCCTTTATCCGGCCTTCTGGCCCTTTTATATTGTACACTGGCAGCCCTTTTAGCTTAGACGCAACTTCGAACAGGGTATCCTTCCATCTGTCTGCCATTTGTGTTTCCCAGGTACTCCCCCAGGTACTCCTAGATTCCGTATTGTATCTTCTTTTGTTCCGTTCCTCCATTCTTGCCGTAGCTTAAGTGGCCAACTCATAGGCCCTGTAAAGATTTTGTCTGAGGGTCCTCACATACTGGAAGTGTGAGTCTGAATTTGCCCATGTGGAGACACCCCTAGCCGAATATCTATTGGTAGTCGGGCTTCCCTTCCAAACATCAATAAGTAGTGTAAGAATCCTGTCGACTCATGCCTTGTGCAGTTATATGTGTGGACCATGGCTTCCACGTGCTTACTCCAGGACTGATTCTCCACTTGTTTCAGAGTCCCAAGCATGTCCAGGAAAGTCCTGTTGAAACGCTCAGGCTGAGCATCACCCTCTGGGTGATAGGGTGTTGTTCTAGACTTCTGAATCTGTAACATATCCAACAGTTCTTTGATCAGCTTGCTCTCGAAGTCTCTACCTTGATCAGAATGTATTTGATTGGGTAGACAGTAGTGCATGAAATACTTCTGCCAGAGGACCATGGCTACGGTCACAGCCTTCTGGTCTTTAGTAGTGTTGAGCGAGCATGCTCGGCCGATGCTCGGATCGGCTCGAGCATCGCTCTGCTCGGCACATGGCGGTACTCGTACGAGTACCGCATGTGCTCGCCCGCCATGTTCGGGTCTCCTCCCCGCACGTTTTGCGGCTGCTGCGCAGCCAATAAACGTGCAGGGAGGCTCTGACATCGGTGTAATGCCAGCAGCCATGTTGGCTGCTGGCATTACACTGATTGGCTGGCCAGAACCCGTGGTCAGGTGCTGTATAGCACCTGACCATCGAGTTCGGCTCAGTCTGAGCCAGGGAGAGCTGAGGATAGGAAGGGAAAGGCAGTGTAGGGAGGAAAAAAACAAAAATTGTGAAAAAAAAAGAACCAAAAGTCCTTTTTAGGACTACTGTGTGTGGGGGCAGCAGGTTATTTGGTGTGGGGGGAAAAAAACAAAAAAAAAAAAAAAAAAATATATATATTCTGTTTAGTGTGCAAAGTTGCAGATTAGAGCACATTCTGTTTAGTGTGCACAGTTGCAGATTAGAGCACATTCTGTTTAGTGTGCAAAGTTGCAGATTAGAGCACATTCTGTTTAGTGTGCAAAGTTGCAGATTAGAGCACATTCTGTTTAGTGTGCAAAGTTGCAGATTAGAGCACATTCTGTTAAGTCTTCAAACTAAAATATCAAAGTCACGTATTCCATTCAGTGTGCGTCGCCGCAGTTTAGCAGCACATTCTGAGTACTGTGCAGAGTTGCAGAATAGGAAGAAATACTGTTAAGTCTTCAAACTAAAATATCAAAGTCACATATTCCATTCAGTGTGCTTCGCCGCAGTTTAGCAGCACATTCTGTGTACTGTGCAGAGTTGCAGAATAGGAAGAAATACTGTTAAGTCTTCAAACTCAAATATCAAAGTCACATATTCCATTCAGTGTGCTTCGCCGCAGTTTAGCAGCACATTCTGTGTACTGTGCAGAGTTGCAGAATAGGAAGAAATACTGTTAAGTCTTCAAACTAAAATATCAAAGTCACATATTCCATTCAGTGTGCTTCGCCGCAGTGTAGCAGCACATTCTGTGTACTGTGCAGAGTTGCAGAATAGGAAGAAATACTGTTAAGTCTTCAAACTAAAATATCAAAGTCACATATTCCATTCAGTGTGCTTCGCCGCAGTGTAGCAGCACATTCTGTGTACTGTGCAGAGTTGCAGAATAGGAAGAAATACTGTTAAGTCTTCAAACTAAAATATCAAAGTCACATATTCCATTCAGTGTGCTTCGCCGCAGTTTAGCAGCACATTCTGTGTACTGTGCAGAGTTGCAGAATAGGAAGAAATACTGTTAAGTCTTCAAACTAAAATATCAAAGTCACATATTCCATTCAGTGTGCTTCGCCGCAGTGTAGCAGCACATTCTGTGTACTGTGCAGAGTTGCAGAATAGGAAGAAATACTGTTAAGTCTTCAAACTAAAATATCAAAGTCACATATTCCATTCAGTGTGCTTCGCCGCAGTGTAGCAGCACATTCTGTGTACTGTGCAGAGTTGCAGAATAGGAAGAAATACTGTTAAGTCTTCAAACTAAAATATCAAAGTCACATATTCCATTCAGTGTGCTTCGCCGCAGTTTAGCAGCACATTCTGTGTACTGTGCAGAGTTGCAGAATAGGAAGAAATACTGTTAAGTCTTCAAACTAAAATATCAAAGTCACATATTCCATTCAGTGTGCTTCGCCGCAGTGTAGCAGCACATTCTGTGTACTGTGCAGAGTTGCAGAATAGGAAGAAATACTGTTAAGTCTTCAAACTAAAATATCAAAGTCACATATTCCATTCAGTGTCTTTCACCGCCGTTTAACAGCCTATTCTGTGTACTCTGCAGAGTTGCAGAATTATAAGAAATACTGTTAAGTTTTCAAACTCAAATATTAAAGTCACATATTCCATTCAGTGTCTTTCACCGCCGTTTAACAGCCTATTCTGTGTACTCTGTACAGTTCCAGAATTATAAGAAATACTGTTAAGTTTTCAAACTCAAATATTAAAGTCACATATTCCATTCAGTGTCTTTCACCGCCGTTTAACAGCCTATTCTGTGTACTCTGTACAGTTCCAGAATTATAAGAAATACTGTTAAGTTTTCAAACTCAAATATTAAAGTCACATATTCCATTCAGTGTGTTTCAACGCCGTTTAACAGCCTATTCTGTGTACTCTGTACAGTTCCAGAATTATAAGAAATACTGTTAAGTTTTCAAACTCAAATATTAAAGTCACATATTCCATTCAGTGTGTTTCAACGCCGTTTAACAGCCTATTCTGTGTACTCTGCAGAGTTGCAGAATAGTAAGAAATACTGTTAAGTTTTCAAACTCAAATATTAAAGTCACATATTCCATTCAGTGTGTGTCACCGCAGTTTAGCAGCCTATTCTGTGTACTCTGCAGAGTTGCAGAATAGTAAGAAATACTGTTAATTTTTCAAACTCAAATATTAAAGTCACTTATTCCATTCAGTGTGTGTCACCGCAGTTTAGCAGCCTATTCTGTGTACTCTGCAGAGTTGCAGAATAGTAAGAAATACTGTTAAGTTTTCAAACTCATATATATTAAAGTCATATATATCGTGTAAGATGAAGAAGGCGGGTAAAAAGGGACGGGGAAGTGGACGTGATCCTGAAAGTTCAGGGCGCGGGTCAGGACGCGGAGAAACTGTGCCTGGTGCCAGAGCACAAGAAAGAAAGACATCCACCATACCTAGCTTCATGTCTGATTTCACAGGGCGTCGCAGGACATCACTCTCGAGGTCCGACCAGTGCGAACAGGTGGTCGGTTGGATGACAGCTGATACTGCTTCCAGTCGGTTAAGCACCACCCTGTCTTCCACCAAGTCCACTCTCAGTAGCCAAGAGTCTGGTCAACATAATCCTCACTCTGATCATCCTTCCTCCCACCATACACGGTCTGGTCAAAGAAGTGATCCCACACTGGGATATAGTGATGAGCTCGTCTCATCACCAATCCTTCATTTGACCCTCTCTCCAAGCACGCTTGCAGAGGAACATGACATCTTGTGCCCTGATTCACAACCTCTAGAGGCTACCCAATCACAAGAAGATGACAGATGTGAACGGCATTTAAGGTCAAAGGAAGTAGTGGATGATGATGATGATGATGATGAGACACAGTTGCCATTAAATCAACCACTATTTCCGTCTCAAGACCTTGTTGAGGAGAATGTTATACAGTTGTCAATGACTGAGTATGTGGTGGGATCAAGACTTGAGGAGGATGATCAGAGTGAGGAAGTGGAGGAGGACTTGGTGGACGATGAGGTGACTGACCCCACCTGGGAAGGTGTAGAGCCGAGCGATGACAGCAGTCCTGAGGGTGAGCCATCTGCAGCACCGCAACAGGCTGGAAGAGGCAGTGGTGTGGCTACAGAAAGAAGGCGGACCGCACCAAACCGGCCCGCAAATGTTCCACGGAGCACCCCCTTGCGTAAATCTACCTTGCCAAGGGGTAGGTGTTCCGCGGTATGGCGTTTTTTTAAGGAAAGTGCGGACGACAAAAGAATTGTAGTTTGCAACCTGTGCCACACCAGAATGAGCCGAGGCATGAACACTAGAAACCTCACCACCACCAGCATGATCCGACACATGGCATCCAAGCACCGTAGTAAGTGGGAGGAACGCCTGGATCGCCCATCTGTGTCTGCAGGCCACACCACTGCCTCCTCTTCCCCTGTTTTCGGTGCCGGCCAATCGCCTGTCGAAGGCGCAGGCCCGCATACCTCCCGCCCTGCACCTGTACCATCTGAAGCACCATCAGCGACCACATCCACTTCCCTGTCCCAGCACAGCGTCCAAATGTCGTTACCCCAGGCATTTGAGCGCAAGAGAAAGTACCCAGCCACCCACCCACAGGCCATAGCACTAACCTCACACCTTTCAAAATTACTGGCCATCGAAATGCTGCCATTTAGGCTTGTGGACACTGAGTCCTTCCGCAGCCTGATGGCAGCAGCTGTCCCTCGGTACGCGGTCCCCAGCCGCCACTACTTTTCCCGGTGTGCCATCCCCGCATTACACCACCATGTGTCCCGTAACATCACCCGTGCCCTGACCAACGCAGTTACTGGGAAGGTCCACTTAACGACTGACACATGGACAAGTGCTTGTGGCCAGGGACGCTACATTTCCCTGACGGCACACTGGGTGAATGTCGTGGAGGCTGGGAGCGACTCGGACCCTGGGATGGCACGGGTGCTACCCACGCCGAGGATTGCGGGCCCTACCTCCATCAGGGTTTCCACCAGCACCTACGTTATTGGCTCCTCCTCCTCCGTTTCCACCTCCGAATTCTCTACACACACCGCCACTCCCCCATCAGCCAGTAGCTGGAAGCAGTGTAGCACTGCAGTGGGGAAGCGTCAACAGGCCGTGCTGAAGCTGATCTGCCTTGGGGACAAACAGCACACGGCCTCAGAGCTGTTGCAGGGGATTAGTCACCAGACCGAGCAGTGGCTCTCGCCACTCAACCTGCAACCAGGCATGGTTGTGTGTGATAATGGGCGTAACTTGGTGGCGGCTTTGGAGCTCGGCAAGCTCACACACGTACCATGCCTAGCGCATGTATTTAATTTAGTGGTGCAGCGATTTCTAAAAACCTACCCCAATGTGCATGATCTCTTGACCAAGGTGCGCCGCGTGTGTGCACATTTCCGTAAGTCATCTACAGCTTCGGCCGGCCTGTTGAAGCTGCAGCAGCGCTTACAATTGCCAGCTCACCGGCTGCTGTGTGACGTGAGCACGCGCTGGAACTCCACCTTCCACATGTTGGCCCGGCTTTGTGAGCAGCAGAGGGCAGTAGTGGAGTACCAGCTGTTACACGGTCGTCGCCTCTCCGTTCAACTTCCTGTAATCAGAAGTGAGGAGTGGGAATGGATGTCAGACCTCTGCGAGGTTTTACGCAATTTTGAGGAATCGACACAGATGGTGAGCGGCGATAACGCTATTATCAGTGTAACCATCCCACTTCTGTGTCTACTGAAACGCTCGCTGCTCACAATTAAAACCGACGCTTTGCATGTGGAAGAGGTGGAAATGGGGGAGGAAGAGCTTACACAAGGTGATAGCCAGAGCACCCTCACTTCGTCTTCTCAGCGACAATTGGAGGAGGCGGAGGAGGAGGAGGAGGAGGAGGAGGAAGACACGGTTGCCTCCGCTACAGAGGGTAGCCATGGAACTTTAGTTCCATCTCTTCAGCGTGGGTGGGCAGAAGAGGAGGAAGAGGATGAGGATATTGAGAGTCATCCTCCTGGTGAGGACAGCGAAATCTTGACTGTTGGTACTCTGGCACACATGGCTGACTTTATGTTAGGCTGCCTTTCCCGTGACCCACGCGTTATATGCATTTTAAACAACACGGATTACTGGGTGTTCACCCTTCTGGACCCCCGCTACAAAGAGAATTTCTCATCTCTCATTCCTCCGGTGGAGAGGACAAGCAAAATGGTGCAATACCAGAAGGTTCTTGTCGAAAAATTGCTCCAAAATTTTCCATCTGACAACGCTGGCGGCAGAGTACGTGCTACCTTGGCCAACAGAGAAGGGGAGAAAAGGGGAGCACACAGCAGTTCCGAGAAAGGCAGGGCAACACTCTCCAAGGCGTGGGACACCTTCATGACACCCCGCCAGCACCCTCACCCTGATGCGCAGCCTAGTGTCACAAG
Organism: Rhinophrynus dorsalis; assembly: GCA_037306005.1. NCBI lineage: Eukaryota > Metazoa > Chordata > Amphibia > Anura > Rhinophrynidae > Rhinophrynus > Rhinophrynus dorsalis. The sequence goes on along the minus strand of CM074720.1, from coordinate 447,373,289 downwards.
GAGGGAAAAGTTTTGGAAGATGGTGAAGGAGTACGTAGCAGACCGTGTCAGCGTCCTCAATGATCCCTCTGTGCCTTACAACTACTGGGTGTCCAAGCTGGACACGTGGTATGAACTGGCACTCTACGCCTTGGAGGTGCTGGCCTGCCCTGCCGCCAGCGTTCTGTCTGAGCGGGTATTTAGTGCTGCTGGTGGCATCATAACAGATAAGCGTATCCGCCTTTCCACCGACAATGCTGATAGGTTGACACTTATAAAAATGAACAAGGCCTGGATTTCCCCTGACTTCTCCACTCCACTGGAGGAAAGCCCCGGGGGAACATAAACTCACTTTATATATGTTATTTACAATGATGGGAATACTCTGTATTCCCATTCACCCCTTCCACCCAAAAAACGGGTATATGGTTGACTCTTAATCTTCTCATCCTCCTCCTCCTCTTCCATATGCCCTGTGCTATAATTTTTATATAGGGCCAGCTCACCAGCGGGCCCTGTGATATAATTTTTATATAGGGTCAGCTCACCAGCGGGCCCTGTTTGACAATTTTTATATAGGTCAGCTCACCAGCGGGCCTTCTCATATAATGTTTTATTGGGTCAGCTCTCTAGCGGGCCCTCTCATATAATGTTTTATAGCGTCAGCTCACTAGCGGGCCTTCGCATATAATGTTTAGGATGGTCAGCTCTGCAGCAGACCCTCACCCATAATGTTTTAGATGGTCAGCTCAGCGCACGTTTCCCTCTTAATCATGGCCTCAGTTCTGAAAATCAAGGAAATTTTTGGGAGAATTTGCCTCTGCGCACGTTTCCCTCTTAATCATGGCCTCAGTTCTGAAAATCAAGGAAATTTTTGGGAGAATTTGCCTCTGCGCACGTTTCCCTCTTAATCATGGCCTCAGTTCTGAAAATCAAGGAAATTTTTGGGAGAATTTGCCTCTGCGCACGTTTCCCTCTTAATCATGGCCTCAGTTCTGAAAATCAAGGAAATTTTTGGGAGAATTTGCCTCTGCGCACGTTTCCCTCTTAATCATGGCCTCAGTTCTGAAAATCAAGGAAATTTTTGGGATAATTTGCCTCTGCGCACGTTTCCCTCTTAATCATGGCCTCACTTCAGAAAATCGATGAAATTTTTGGGAGAATTTGCAGATGATATACAAGTAAATATACAGCAAATACTGTTTGGTAACAATTTTTCGCCTAAAGTCGTTTTTATTTTCCTTTTTGTGTGTTTTACGGTCAGTCTGTAAAAATGGCGTACTACGGGCGAAAGATCGTTCCCAGCAGCGATGTTGGAGTCCAAGGTGCATCCAGACATCCTCCCTATGCTGTCCCTGAACCATTTCTGTAGTGTTTCCATCTTTTTCTGCCCTTTTCCTATGGACCAGGCACCCTCCCCTCATCAGAGCAGGGGGTGCCTGGTGTAATGCTCGAGTCCTCCCATTGACTTCAATGGGGCTCGGGTGCTCGGCCGAGCACTCGAGCCTCAGGGGGTGCTCGGTCAGAGCACCCGAACATCCGAGCATTGGGGTGCTCGCTCATCACTAGTCTTTAGTGGGAAAGGCCTGAGCGTATCTGGTGAAATATTCTGTTACCACCAGAACATTCCTGATTCCAGTAGTATCATTCTCAATACATAAATAATCCATGCACACCAGATCCAAGGGTACTGTACTTCTCAGGTGGCCCATAGGGGCAGCTCTCACAGGCAGGGTCTTTCTCTGAATACACCTTCTGTAGGTCTTCACATAATGTTCAACATGCTCCCTCATGCAAGGCCAATAGAACCGGTCTTGTACCAGGCCGTAGGTCTTATCTACCCCAAGATGCCCATGTTGATCATGGAGGGCTTTCATGACCATCCCCCGGTATCTATGAGGTAGTACCAGCTGCTTTCGAGCAGGGTGGTTGTGATATTTGATAATTCTATAAAGGATCCCATCTTACAGATGTAGTTTACTCCACTCTCTCCGGTACAAGTCTCTTTGTCCAACAGGGAGGGAGTTCAGTAATTTAGGGTTCTTCGCTCTTATTGCCTTAAGGACTGTCCCTATATACCAGTCCTGGGATTGGGCTTTCTTCTTGTCTTCAGTGGTTATATAAGACCACTGTTGGAGTATGGCTGGAGCGCAGAATATCTCTGGTACGGCTTCTGGGGAGTGACTGATGGAATCTATTCCTCTAAGTTCGGAGAACTCATCCTGCTTCTCGGCTACCACATATGTTTGGCAAAGGGCTCCTACCCCAGGCCCAGGGATTTCTTCCCATTTATCACGGTGCCCGTGCTCCCCTTGCGACATTCTGTCAGTCTACACTGTGCTTTATTCCTGTTGGCTATTCTGTGCTTGTCCCGCCCAGTATGGCCTTTATACACTGGGTTCTGGCACCCCTCCGGTGCCCTTTCATGGTGTTCCTGTACCAGTGCTTGTTCCTGCTCTCAGTATTCCCAGTGTACCGACCTGGCTTGCCTAACTACTCTGCATCTCGTCTCCTGCCAGTGAACCGACCTGGACTGCCTGACCATTCTTCTTCGCCTGCTCCTGTGTACCGACCTGGCTTGGCTGACGTTCCTGCTCCGTGTACCAACTCGGCTTGGTTGACGTTCCTGCTCCGTGTACCGACCCGGCTTGGCTGAAGTTCCTACTCCGTGTACCTACCCGGCTTGGTTGACGTTCCTGCTCTGGCTGCCTCTGTGTCGCCTTGGTGACAGTCCTATCGGTTAGGCATTCGTGACCCTCCCGGTTGGTTGCGACCTCAGGGCGAGTTGCTCAGTTGCCCAGTCTGTTCTTGTCACGGCAGTGGCCTAGTCTCTGTTACTGCTACAGCAGTGTGCAAGTGGCCTTGTCTCCGTTAATGCTCCTGCAGAGTGCAAGTGGCCTAGTCTCAGTTACTGCTATGGCAGTGTGCAAGTGACCTTGTCTCCGTTACTGCTCCTGCAGAGTGCAAGTGGTCTAGTCTCCGGTACTGCTACGGCAGAGTGCAAGTGGCCTAGTCTTCGTTACTGCTATGGCAGTGTGCAAGTGGCCTTGTCTCCGTTACTGCTCCTGCAGAGTGCAAGTCGCCTAGTCTCCGTTACTGCTACGGCAGTGTGCAAGTGGCCTTGTCTCCGTTACTGCTCCTGCAGAGTGCAAGTGACCTAGTCTCCGTTACTGCTATGGCAGTGTGCAAGTGGCCTTGTCTCCATTACTGCTCCTGCAGAGTGCACGTGGCCTAGTCTCCGTTACTGCTACGGCAGTGTGCTAGTGGCCTAGTCTCCGGTACTGCTATGGCAGTGTGCAAGTGGCCTGTCTCCATTTACTGGTACGGCAAAAACACTAGTTGCCTGGTCTCCGTTACTGCTACGGCAGTGTTATAGGTTGCTCAGTTTCTGATACTACTCTGGCAGTTCACTTTTGTCTGCTAACCTATTACTGGGCGTTACTTATCCTTAAGCTCTCTATCTTGAGTGAGCCCCATCACAGATCTCTCTTCACATGGGACTGTTTACACTCGCTGAAGACCATTAACCCATGCAGTACCGATACCCTGGGAATCCTTCGTATTCCGCCTGACCTGTGTCAGTATATTCTGTTATAGACTCTATGGTTATACTGGACCTGTGTAGGCATATGTATATGTAACCTGTCTTGTGTCTGTATTATTCTGTTAAAATACTACAGGACCTGTGAGGGTTATTAGATTACTGTGTTTTCAATAAAACTGTGTTTTACCCTAAACCACTGTGTCTGTGTGTCAAACCGTTACACCATTCCTCCTTTTCTTCATGAAAAGGGAGTCCATGTCTGTGGGACAGAGCATCCATACTGACATTCTTGGGGCCTGGCTTGTATTTAAGGCTGAAACTATAGTTCAACAATGCAGCCAGCCACCTATACCCTGTGGCATCCAGCTTAGCCATAGTTTGAATATAGGTAAGCGGATTGTTATCCGTCCTTACCTCAAATATTGCTCCATTTAAATAGTCATGTAACTTGTCCACAATTGCCCACTTGAGTGCCAAGAATTCTAGTTTGTGGACCGGATAGTTTTTCTGTGCACCAGTCAGACTTCTACTTATGGGTCCCCCAGGTCCAGATGGTATACACCCACGGGTACTTAAAGAGCTAAGCCAGGCCCTGGCTAGACCGTTATTTTTGATTTTCAGGGATTCTTTTATTCCAGGTATGGTGCCCATGGATTGGCGTAAAGCAGATGTGGTGCCCATATTTAAAAAGGGATCAAAATCACAGCCAGGAAATTACAGACCTGTAAGCTTGACATCTGTGGTAGGGAAGCTGTTTGAAAGGTTGCTAAGGGAATATATTGAAGAATTCAGCTTGAACAGGAATATCATTAGCAGGAGCCAACATGGCTTTGTGAAAGACAGGTCTTGTCAAACTAGCTTGATTGCATTTTATTAAAATGTAAGTAAAAATATAGATTTGGGAGCGGCGGTTGATGTGATCTATTGAGACTTTGCCAAGGCATTTAATACAGTTCCACACAAGAGGTTACTGTACAAACTGAATGAAATAGGCTTAGGGGAAAATGTTTGTGCGTGGTTTGGAAATTGGCTGAAAGATAGAATGCAAAGAGTGGTAGTGAATGGCAAGTTTTCCAATTGGATAAACGTGATAAGTAGAGTACCTCAGGGATCTGTCCTGGGTCCTCTTCTTTTTAATTTGTTTATTAATGATCTCCCAGAGGGCATAGGGAACCATTTATCAGTGTTTGCCGATGACACAAATTTAAGTAAGGTAAAAAAGTCTGAATGTGTCTTCATTACAAGAGGATTTGGACAAATTGAGTAACTGGGCAGGCAAATGGCAAAGGAGATTCAATATAGACAAGTGTAAAGTTATGCATTTTGGTTATAATAAAAAAAATGCAACATATAGTTTAAATGGTGTTTCTCTGGGGAAATCTACTAATGAAAAGGATTTGGGAGTAATGGAAGACAATAGACTTAGTAGTAGCGTGCAGTGCCAGCTGGCAGCTGCAAAGGCCAATAAGATATTGGCATGTATTAAAAGCGGTATTGACTCAAGGGAGGAAGATATTATTATGCCTCTTTACAGGTCCATGGTAAGACCCCACCTAGAATATGCTGTTCAATTCTGGGCACCCTTTCTGAAAAAGGACATTATGGAACCAGAGAAAGTTCAGAGGAGGGCTACAAAACTAGTAAGGGGATGGAAAGTTTTAGTTATAAAGAAAGGCTAGAAAAGTTAAACTTGTACACACTAGAGAAACGGCGTCTTAGAGGGGATTTGATAACACTATATAAACATGATCAGGGCCCATACAAAGGGCTCTCCAAAGACCTGTTCATTAACAGAACAGTACAAAGGACAAGGGGCCACCCACTTAGACTTGAGGAAAGGAGATTCGATCTACAAAAGCGGAAGGGTTTCTTTACGGTTAGGACAATAAAGGTATGAAATTCACTGTGCTATCGAATACATTAGATGCCTTTAAAAAGGGCCTGGATACTTATTTAAAAGAGCAGAACATAGAGGACTATGTACGTTAGTATTGGGATTAATATTTAGTTAGGGCTTGTTGATCCAAGGAGAAGTCTGATTGCCATTTGGAATCAAGAAGGAATTTTTCCCCTCATTCAAGGCAGAATTTGAAATTGCTGTATTGAGGTTTTTTTGCCTTCTTTTGGATCAACGATGGTAAACAGGAATAGGAAAAGGGTTGAACTAGATGGACGCAAGTCTTTTTTCAACCTAAATTACTATGTTACTATGTTACTTGGAGAATAGCTGTACAATCAGGGTTATACGATTAACATGTTGCTACTCTCAGGGGTAAATGCATTATTAATTAACTAATAAAAGGCAACTTTAAAATATGTTTATATATTTATATTACCTGGTTGATATAACTATTTTAATAATTATGTCTCCATAATCTTGAGACCTGTTTCTCCTTTATATAATAAAATAATATTCAAAACACTTCTCTCTTTAAAATACATTTTTCCCCTTCAGGAATAATTCACTGCTCAACATCCAACTATGATCAAACATGTTATTCAATTTAAACAGTTAAATTGCTGCATAAATATTTATGTTCTGCTGTCTCCCACCCACAACCATACACAGAAATAACAACAGCCTGAATTACATATTTCTCTAGAGAAACCAATATTCAGCTTTCCTGCCACAATTGCTTTTTTACAAATGGAATGATGGAAACCACATCTTCCTGTGCCATCAAGTAGCTCTTTGACCTTAGCACCCTTTTCTCGTTTTGTAATTAGATTATGAATATAACAGGCAGCCCAGAAAACTGGAGGTCTTTGTTCGATGACAGAGTCATGGAAACAGCAAGCAGACATAAATTAGCACATACACTAAACACCCACCTACCTGCCCACCCTATCTGTTGGACATCAAGAGGAAAGTGAAAGTGAAGCTTAGAGACTGTGCAGATATGTTGACGATCCAAAGCATTGCATTGGAGACCTCTCCAGCATCCAAGGGGGTTAAACAATAATAGAATTTCCAAACAAACCACAAGTTCTTTTTGTGGAGAAGGATTCACAGAAAAATGTCAATATATCTACACAATCTTCTTTTAAGAAGGGAAATGTATCCTTTTGATACATTTTGTTAGAGTGTTCAGTGCAGGGCCTTGTTTCTCATTAGGCAGAGTAGGTACCCTGTTAAGGAGTCAAACTTGGCTGACTACAACCACCATGTTGATTTACGGGTGTGGTATGTGCAACCCCAATTCACCTGTACTAGAAGTTAGTGTATAGTGGCAGGTTTATATACAGCTACATTGTAGCTGATTAATGTAACCAGCTTGTTTTCCAAGTTCTAGAAATCTGCAATGTGCAGTTCTATGAACCTTTGTGTTTTCTTGTTATAATTAAGGGTAATTTACATGCCAGTAAATAGTGGATGGGGCTGGGGAGTGAGTTAGGTCAGTAGTTCTCAACCAGGGTGCTGTGACACTTTGGTGTAACCTGGACACCAATGTAAGATGCCACTTTTGTCTATGTTTTTTTGACAAAATGTTAAAGTTGGGATTTGTTGTTATGGAATGGTATTTGCAGTTTGGAAGTGCGCCTTTAGATCACACCTCTTCACAACAAGCAATGGGCTTCAATTGTCCGAATGAATGAATTCATTTTTACTTATATAACGCCATACGTTTAGATCATGCTTTACAATGTAAGGATTTGACAATATGGGGTGGCAAGGGCTCACAAAAATGAAACACTTTAAGTTGGGTCCCTGTTCGAAAGCTTACAATCTAAATCTTAATGGTCCTTATGGGTCATGTGTCTTTATAAGCTTGTCAACTGAAACCAACTAGAAGTAGACTACAACAAAAATTAAATGCCAAAAAAGTACTCGGCTATAACTCATTGTTAATGTGAAGAACAAGTACTAGGAATGAGGGAAACTATTCTGTAAGTTCTGTATTTCTACAGACCCGACTGTCTTTCTAGATCCAGTTTGTGCAATCTGAGGATCTCCAGTGCTTGGGGACTACAATTTTATGCAAATTAGGCAGTACTGGCCTTTTACTAACATTCCACTCTCCTGCCTATCTGCTACTTCCTACCAGGAAGTACTGGCTCATTTGTGTAAACTAGCAAACAGTTACAAAGAATAGCTAATATGACTATAGAGGATTCTGGGAGTGCTTTCAAAATTGCCCAAGTCACTATAAGGTTTTAGTTTCACTTTAAACCTGAGTGCAGAGGGGTACCCAACTCAATGCATCGCAATGAATTGGATACCCCTCTGGTACTCAAAGATTTAAAATATGTACTCAGTATTCATAATTAAAAAGAGAACTGACATCTCCCTACTGTGGAGTTTCAACTTCCCCATGATTACATTTAAAGCAGAATGTCACAATGCTAATCTCCCACTTACCTTTATATGGCCAGAAAATACTAATGGCCCCTGTACATTTGTTCAAAGGCTAACACTATCAATCAGTCCTGGCTGTCATGTCCACAGAGGCAGACGTTACAATTGCACAAAGTAACCTTAAACATTTAAGGGAGCAGTAAACTTTTTTTATGAAAAAATATATATTGTAGGGATTTTCCTATTGAGTAAAATAAGGGTATTCCAACTGCCGAGAGATTCATATTTCCAGAGTTATTACAGTTTAAACTCATGTTTTTCTACATTAGCATTGCCCTCTAGTGGTCAAATTCTAATTAGATTTCCTGTTAGATTCTAATGGAGAGGAAAGTCAGAGACATACAGTTCTCCATAGAATGTGATAGAAACTGCCTGTTACTTCCTGTCAGTTAGAACTAACAGGAAGTAAACACAGTAAATTCACTTCCTGATTATTTGAACTGATATAAATTTTGAATAAAACATCTGACAGCAGTGGGAGTGACCTTGTTTTATTCAGCAGGAAATACTCTATAAAATATGTGTTTTCATAAAAAAACGTTTACTGCTTCTTTAAAGACCAGTGGGTGTACAGAGCTTTGCTTTACAATCTGGTTCTTGAAGAGCTAAGGAGACATACATTCTGCCTGCATCAACTCTCATTTCTGCCCCCATGGTCAATGACAGCAGGACTGATTAAAGATGTTATCCTTTAACCCTTTGAGTGCCGGTGGAGTACTCAACACATTGCAAAGCAATGCTTTGTGCACACCTCTGGCACTCATAGGGTTAACACAATGCATTGGATACCTCTCTGGCATTCAAAGGGCTAACTACTTGAATGGTAGAGCATAACACAATGCATTGAAGACATTTCTAGTATTCAAGGTGGTTAGCAATGGTTAGCAATGATTCAAAATAAAAGCAGCTCCAACTAATCTTCATAGTATTTGGGACATGTAGAGTGTTATTTCAATACTGTCCGAGTTGTAGTGCAAGAGTAAAGGAATCATAAAATAATCCCCCTCCCGCCCCTTTTACTCATGTAACACTGCTTACCTCAGAGCAGCAAGACTGTCAGGCTGGACCGCAGAGAGGGACAATCTTCACTAACCATAAGGAAAAACCTGAAAAACCTGTCAAGGGGGGGCAGGGTTTTCCTTATGCTCACAGTTAAAAGATTGTCCCTTGCTGTGAGCTGTCTGGTCCCAGGACCAGATTCCACATCTGAGGGGAGGTGACTTACACTAGATAAAAGGGGCGGGAGGGGGGTACTTTATCATTCTATTACTATTGAACTACAACTCTTACAGTACTGAAATCAGCTGAGTGTTAAGATAAGACTATCCATGGCCCAAATGCTATGAAGATTATTTGGAGCTGACAAAAAAGTAAATACTCAATTTCAGATGTATATTTAGGGACATTGACACTGTTATTCATAATAGGGTTATTGCTCTTATTATTATTATGACCATGAAACCTAAGAATGACTACATATTTATGCATTGTACGTTTCATTATGACCTTAATAAATTACATATCAAATGTTATGGGCACCCCAAAAATTCCAGATTCAATGTTAGGGGGTGTCTTGAGTAAAAAGATGGAGAACTACTGTCTTAACCCCTTAACAACCAGGACCACACAACTTTTTTTTTCTCATTTGATTCAGGGTCCCCGAATGGTGTGTAGCCATGTGGGGACCCCGGAATTCCATAACGTGCCAGGACCGTCACTGGTCCTTAAGTTCTAGGACTACAGTGATGGTCCTAGCACATCAAGGGTCATTAAGGGGTTAAACAGAGATGCAAGGGCAAAATTCAAAGGATCCATTAGGATTTTCTAGATATAATATAGTAAGTGGATGGATATTATTAGAAGATGTTCTCTTTTAAATCTAGTCATGGGGAAGTTGAACCTCCACATTAAGTTTCTCCTAACAGGAAGCATCCACGGGGATAAAGCCTGAAAGACTCCATACTGGCAGACAAATCGTCCCAAACAGAGAAATACAAATGTAGGCGCCACAATCTTCCAAGCTCGCTCAGTGATAAGGGGTGTTAAGCTTCAAAGAGATAACGTTCCACAATGAAATCATAGCACAGCTGTCTGTCTCAGCCCTTGGATAATATTTTGGCTCAAGATTACACCCCTCACCCTGAAGCTATGCCAGCCTGTCACATTCCTCCTGGGAGACTTCTGTCCGCACCTTTCACCACTGCAGAGGTGACAACGTACAAGAAAATACAGTTAGTGTAGGTTATTTTCACTTACAATTCGGCATATGTAAATGTCAAATACATCAAAGGCCATAAAATCAACATGTACTTAATCCTTTCACCACAACCTGCTAAGCTATGTCTGGAGTATCTTAATTAATCAATGACATCCTCAGTACTTTACAGCTTTAGGCATCTGAGTGCCAGAAGGGAGTGTAATGCTTTGCACACCCCTCTGGCACTTATAAGGTTAATGACTTGGATGCTAGAGATGTTTGCACAGCACTGCTCTCTAGTAGGGGTTAAAGAAATACTAATTCATCCTAATCATACACCACCTCTTGCCTTAACCCTTTGAGTGACAGAGGGGTATTCAATGCATTTTTGAATTGTGTTGGATACCCCTCTGACAATGAAAAATGTAATCACGGCAATAAATGGCCACTAAGAATCAGTTTTGCATGGATTGGTTCCCCAAAATAAATCATGAGACTTGATGTCATCTCCATAAAGGAGGACATGGGAGGAGATGAATACAGAGCATTCTTAGTGTATGTTTAAGGACAATCGATAAAGTTCACAATGTCAGGTCATATTTCTAAAGATGTAAAGTCAAGTTTATAAATATGTCTGTCTGAGGATTTTCTGGAATATTCTGAGGAAATTCATAGAAAATTTGCAACTGAGAATATTTTTTCTTTTATCTGTCACTATATACCCCCATTAGGAACAGGTTATACTGCGTTAAGATTTAATCACTAAAACTACCTTTTACTTTGGTGAAATTAGCAAATTTCTGTGACACAATTCTTATTCTACCCCAGTTTTCAAAAAAGTCAACTGACTGGAGTTAGCACTTACAAAAAATATCACTAAACTTTATACATATCCTTAAGTCACTTTGTGACAATTTTACAGATACTTTCTATTAAGTACAGCATTATAAATCTCCCCCAGGGCTGGTTACTGAAGGACCCGAGGATCTCCTCCAAAATCTTCCTGGATCTGACAAAAAAAAAAAACTGATCATGTCAACCTCCATGGATATAATATCTAGTACTTAATACAGCTTAATTTTTGATAACCAGTCTACACTGAATGGGTTCATAGGAGCCATTAAGGTTTTCGGTTGGTTTACTATTAAGGTGGGTTATTGTTCCTTTAATAAAAATAGCAGAACTAAAATAAAATGTAACATATATTAGAATTTGGAATGGCAAGCAAATATACCACACCTATGTAAGTCTAAATACACCTAATAAAGTGCACATCTATATTATTAATACCACTTTAATAGCTGTCTACCTACCATATCAATCCAACCGTATGTGAATTTCAACCACTCGAAATTCCCAGTGCTTTCATATGTGCGCAGTTGGTTAAATTTAAAAAACAGTGTAGTGAGCTCAGCTGATTGGTGGCTCTCTGCACCTGCAGGACACCTGGGCTGTCATGAGACAACCTGCTCCAGTCTCCTGAATAAAAGCTGGGTGATTAGAAAGTTAGCACCATTTATAATTAGTACTATGGTACAAAGTCCAGCAATAAGTGTCATTTATAAATTACATAAGGGGTTAAGTTGTGGCTTTTAATCACTTGGACGGTAGAGAAGCCTTCATCATTGCTTTACAATATAGTGGAGACCACTCTACTAAGAAGGATAATTTTTTATGTTGTGAAATTGGATTGCCATAGAACTGTCATACTCTTGTCCACCCAAGTAGCGTAAACAAAAAATGTATTTGGCAAGATCTTCATACTGCCATGGATCTTGCAAGTCATTAACATTCAAATAGGCAAAAATGCTTTCTTTCAATAGCATTTCAATGATTTTCCCAACTACTGATGTCAGGCTCACAGACCTGTACTTGCCAGAGTCCTCTCTACTGCTATATTTTTGAGAAATGGCATTCCAGTGGCTATTTTCCAGTCATCTGAAATCATTCCTCCAAAACGTTTTGTTAAAAAAAAAAACTTAGCAAGAAGTTCTGCAAGCACTGGTTTACTCACTTCCCATTTTGATAACATTAGTAACATCTCATCCACTCTTAACAAACTAGTGTTCACTGCTTAATGGGAGGTTCCCTTTTCTTGTGCAAAAACTGAGCAGAAGTAATTATTTACACCAGTGGTTCTAACCCAGGATGCTGTTTCAAATATATACTTATGGAGATTTTATGCACAATATAATTGCTGTTATTCTCACTGTATATATCTGTATCCATTGTGACTCACTGACAAATTACTGTGTCCTGAGAATTTCAGATCTATTGATTTGTACAGTCAGCCATTTGCTTATCTCCCTCCATATATCTAATATGTCACAATTCAGTCAAAATGTTTACAGATTTGGCTGTTTTCTCTGCTTCTTGGTATTAGCACATCTAAAAAAATCAGTCCATCCGTCTGTCTATCTATCTATCTATCTATCTATCTATCTATCTATCTATCTATCTATCTATCTATCTATCCATCTACCTACATGTATTGCTGGAGAAACAATCACTAGGAAAATTCTGACACATTTATGACTGGGGAGAGGCTGCTTTCTGGGGATTTGGAGAGATTAGTGAGAATGACACAATATTACAGAGGTATTATTATAATGTGTTTTGCTCAGCAGTGATGTGCCAGCGCTCGTTAAAAAGGTCTTTATCTGGCACCTCCATAGCAATGGATGAATAGAGCAATTTTTTTTCCTGATCTTATCCTAATCCAATGCAGCTGAGGTCAGACAAAAGTTCTGTGTGCCTCAAGATTTGTTAAGTCGAAAGGAGGGTTGGACATTTGGGGTCAACACTCTATCAGGAATAATGGCCTTCTGCAATTTTCATATGAATGGGCCGACCTTAATGGACCTTCCCTGGTAGCTTAATTTTAAAAATAAGTTAGCATTGCAGTGACTGAGTTACCATTATAAAGCATACCCTTGATTAGAAGGGAGCAAATTCATTCATCCACATTACAGCTCTTGGTGGGATCAGGCCAATTCATTAGGAGGAAAATAGTTTTTTTTCTCTTTTTGGAACCATGGCAATTTGAACATATTTAATGAAATATATCACACCATTATGTCCCTCCATTTGTAGTCTCTCACAAGGAGGTCCTCTGTCATATGATTCTATTAATTGTTTGAGCTCCAGAGCACTGTGCAATGCATAGCTTCATAAAGCCTTGTACATCCCCCTTTGACACTCAAAGGGTTAATGAGAAATGCAATGCACTATTATGTGTTTTTACACCATTTCCTTGCACGTGCTATTAGGAAGGCACATAGGGCTTGCTAATAACCTCCATGTGAAGTGCAGCCAGTGGAGTATGCACTGGCATTGATAAGTTTGTGCATTTGTGCAGTCCGGTGACCACATATCCCTTTAACCCATTAAGGACCGCTTTGATCCTTGCCGACGCGCCTGTTACACGTACTGGTACGCAGCTTTGGGGCCTAAGAGAGACTGCTCCAGTCTTGGAGTGGTCAGTTTTAGGCCCCATTTTTACTTACAGCACTCCTGGTAGAGCACTGTAAGTAAAAAGTATGTGACGTGCTATGACTGTCACCGGTCCTTAAAGTATAAGGACTGTGACGGTCATAGCACGTGATCTGGTACTTATGGGGTTAAGCCAGGTACACTTACACATACCTCCCAAGTGTGCCTCTTCAGAACCTCTTTGAGACCCAAATCCCTCTGTCCCTCTTGACCCACCCTGGTGTCCCTCTGTTTAGGAGATCAGACTGTGTGGTGTGCATATACATGCATCACATTGCTCCACACCAATAAAACTCACATTAATGTTTGTTTGAATTTCAGTGTATGTGTTTATACATTAGTCTATGGAAATAAAATACTTTGGTTTTGTTCTACATCATTTATTCATTAACACAAAGAAGTGTCAGCAGGTCAGGAAATAACCTACAAATTCTCAGTAATGCTCTGCCCACCAGCAACAACACAACCTAAAATGAAAATGTCTCTCTTTGGCCGTTTGAAATGTTGGGAGGTATGCTTACAAAAAACTAACACACTGCAGGGTTCCACTTTGCAGTTCTGCAGAATGAAGATTTCATAAGTGTCCCTGATTTAAAGGGATTTGTGGTCCTTTATATTCACCCCATTGAGGCTGATGGACTAAGTACAATTGGAGCAATTCTGAAACAAACTAGAGGGAATAAATAAATGTGCCAGAAATTCCCATTGATTTAACCAAGCAATTCAATCATACCCTTCTGGTCCTGAAGAGGTAAACTAGCCACATTAACCAGGAGTGGGCATCTGATGATTGTGCTGACCACACCTATAAATTAACACCATGAGTGTGGCTAGGACAGCTGAGGTGCCCTTTAAAATGATTCACTCCTAGACAGTTGCCTACTTTGCCTATTGGGAAATACAGATTGTTGAAACTCACTTTGAAGCTATCAATATAAATACTACTGTGCAGTAGAGAATGGAGTAAGTTTGGGGTTAATAACAATATAAATCCCAGAGAGACCATTCTTCCATGACTTGTATGACCGCATGCTTATCCTACTGTCTGCTCATCAGGCAGATTGCAGTAATGGAAATAAACTATTGATTGCAAATTAAAAAGCTTTTAATAATATCATGGAAATAATTTAATTACAAGCAAACAGACCATTATTAGAAGTTGTAATTAACTGGCTCAGGAAATTGAAGATCAGCATTTACAAGGTTAACAAAAGTCAGCACAATCTAACTTCAGTTCTGATAATTAAAGCCGTAAATATTTGAGCTGAGTTCATGTTTGAATTTCCTAATAAAAATCTCCATATCCTTTCAAATGTCTTGAAATTTTCTAGTGGGTTAATATATGAAATATTAAGCAAAACAAAGTTTTAGGTTCCTGCTAGACACAAATGCAAAGAGATGCACTGATGAGGCCCACTAAAGGCCAAAACGTACATTTGGAGTTTTGCTGTTTCTCTTGTGAAGACTGGACTGTTTGTGGGGCAGGACCAGACTGATGGGAATATGGAAATGTCTCCTCTGTAATGGCACTAGGAATGTAAAATGTGACCTGAAAAAAGAATCATGTTTTTGTCAGTGAACATGACATTCAGTACTAATCATAGATTGTTTTTGAAGAATTAATCCACCCAGAATTGATTCATAGTGGCCATTAGGATTTCCTGACCAGATTGGTGTATGTGGAGGTTTAGTATTACCAGGTATTAATGTTAATTTAAAGGCCCCACACTACAAACACAGGTCAAGTAGGGTTACTGACTGAGATACCCTTGTATGTGGGTAGATAATACATGACTTTGAGAAGTTTAGGAAGGGGTGCATGGACAGGGGGTGGGGTGTTGTTCATTATGGTTTTGTGCTGTTACCTTGGATATGGTTCTAATCATCACTTCCCCCACCATTGTAGAAAACACAGTGAAATGGTCAGTATGCATTTACTGTAAACAGTGCCATAACTTGTCATTGAAGGGCCTCACTACAAATATTTTGTCTGGGTTCAACACAAGGCAAAAATAATTTTATAGATGAGAACCTATTGAACCTTGAGACAGATGGATCCCACTTAGATGCTGTATCCTGTCATAACTGCACTCTCTGCCCATCCCCAAAGTTATGCCCCTGACAGTAAAACACATTTCTTGGTTACTGCTACCTTAAATGTTCTAGTTATATGAGCATCCCTTAAAAAAATCGATATGTCCATTTCAGTTGGCTAAATTTTCCAAAATCTGAACATCCCTTACACCTATACGAGATGGAGAAATGAAGATGATCAGTTATTTTGGCACCTAACACATGGACAAAATAAAGAGTTGGAATTCTACCTTACTTGGGATTTTTCCTTATTTTACATTTATTTCTCTGTACAATGGATCTCTCTCTCTCTCTCTCTCCCTCCCCTAGTCTTTCATGAAACTCAGTTTTGCTGCTGTGGGACTGAGATCCATGTTATATCATCCCATCAACTACTAATATTGTGAGAGAGCGAAATGATAATTCAAACAAATATGCAATTTCAGTTTCAAAACCAATAGCCTCAACACCCTAATGCTCATTGTATCAGTATGCTGTTGGAGTTCTCTCCAGGACCTGTGTCACCTTTCTACTCCCCCCATATATGTAGATTGCCAAATTATAATAAACCATACAATTTTATTTCAAACATGTATGCCCCTGGCCTTAAAATGTACCATATTTCACTTTGGTGTCTAAAAGGGAGAGCGCTGCCATCTTGCCGAGGTTTAAAATGATTGGAAATGCTCTCCCTCTGAAGACCTGCCAATCATCTCTTATAAGCCTGCCTCTTCACTTTGAGACAGGATCTCCATGCACATTATGTGCGTATGAAGGATTTTTTCTGATCTCAATACAGTCAGCCTGCTTCACTCACATTCTATTTTTGGCAGAGGAAACAGGCTGCTAATCGATACATAGTGAGGCAGCGTTCCATGAACGCTATCTCACTATATTGTCTACAATGTTCAATGACTAGGATGAGTGTAATGATAGTAGAGTGCTCTTTCCTGGGAAGAGTGGAGGGGTATTTCTTGACAGGGGAAGGCCAGCATCATTGCTTACGTCAAAAGGTGACATTTTAAACATAATACCTCATAAAATATAGATTTTTCTTTTTAAACATTCAACAACATGTAGGCAGTTTTAAGAGCTTTATTGAAAGAGACAAAGTTTGTTGGGGTGAAAGGTCTACTTAATCAGAACTTGATCTACATCTATGCAAAGGCACCATAGCCTATATACACTCCACCTATGGCCACACTCCTCACAAGACCATACCCCCAAACCCAACTGCTGATGCCTGATGCATAAAATACTGTTAGCTAGAGACCCCTTAGCAGCCAAGAGGTTAAATAATAGCCAGTAATGGGATATATAAATAAACTGGCCTCCATAAATCAGACCACACCCACAGCTCATAATGGGGGTGTGGTCAGCACAGCTGAGGAGCCCGGCAAAACTTGATGCGCTAAACAGTTGTCTTCTTTGCCTAATGGGAAATCTGGCACTGAAATTAACAAAGATGAAATAAACATCCACTTAATTATACAAACTACATTTCCCTTGAATCATTTTGTTCCAAAGGTGTCAACAACAATGTAATGTACTGAAATGTTGTTGCTTATTCTTGTCATATCAAAAGAATTGTAAAAGTCATTTTTCATTTATCCAAGGAACTTAAAATTCAAATGTATAGATTACTGTTCTCAGAGCCAACAGCCAGTTCCTGAGACCACAAAAGGACTGCACATTTGATCTATTGGAACCCAAAAGGTTACACGTCTCTATTGAGATTGAAGAGAGGAGATTAAACCTTTGAATTCCAGAGGGAAGAGCAACAATGACATGCTCAAATCTCTGGCAGAGACAGAGCTGGAATTAGGCCTATATTACACTGCAATGGATAAACTGGTTTTATCTTACAGATTCCCAGGGAAGTCTATGGATAAATGTGTACATAAAACCCAATATAAATTGCAATGTAATCCAAGCCTCAATAAGAAGAACTGACACAATTCTGGTGCACACCAACTGCACCATAGTGGAGAAAAATAAGATTTCACATAGATTTGATGTCATTAAATGTGATGTAATAATTATGTGAGATTTACCATGCCTGATGTGGACTGGCAGATTCCTGGTGCTGTAACAGAGGGGAGTAGTGACAGATTGGATCCCTGGATAAGGTCATCCTTTATACACGTAACAGGCAACTTGCATAAAAAAATGCCATATATATATATATGTGCGTGAGATTCTGGGAAGCAGCAATCACCAGTCAGTGTGGTTTAGTATATTGGTAATATATGTGAGTATCCACACTAATACAAGGATGTAGACTGTAGAAGGGCAGATTGTTTTCTTATGGCTAATCACATAAGAAATTCCTTAGCAGAGAGTACATTGCTTTGTAATGTGCAGGAACAACGGAACAATAAAAACATTCAGTTTTATCTGCAACCAAATTCTTCATCAGGATTATAAACAAAGGTAAAAGAAAAAGAAAACCAGTCTGTACTCTTGAGAGGTGGAAGGTATTGTAAATGATAAAGAATTTGCATACAGAAAAGTACAGACTGACTTAGTCAGCACAAGATAGAGAAGTTTACAGGGATAAACAGAGGAGGGCTAAGAACATTATCAGATGTCCTAAATCCAGAGCAAAAGAGAAAATAATCAAGTCTGTAAAAAAGAATGACAAAATGTTCTTTAGTTATATCTGTGGTCAGGGCTTACTGCTGACTGACTGTGATGAGGTATAGTACTGATGGTAGCAATGTAGTAGTAATATTGCCACCCCTTGGCATGCAGGGTCCCAGGGTCGAGCCGACATGGTTATCCTGTTTAGAAGGCTATCCTATGTGTAACTAATGAAAATGAAGGGAGGGTAATGGGGGGGGGGGGCTCAACTTGAATTGAGCTCCAGTGGGAAGGGCTGCTACCCATGTTAGAGGACTTGCTGCCCCTCCCACAAATACAGATGTGCAACATTTAACTAGCGAAAAGAAAAAATTAGGGATAATAACATTAATACAGATCCTGGATGTGGAGGGGAAATAAAGAAATAACTGACTGTCAAAATAATTATTTCTATCCAGTCTTTCAACAAGGATGTGAAAACGAGACCCACCATTTAAGTGAATAATTGTTAATGTTAAACCATTAGACACTAGTCTGTTTACAGAAGATCAGGGGGGAGATGCACTAATGAATGATAAAGAGGTGACAACAAGGAGATGTACAGTGATATCACTTCTCCAGTTCTTATGTTATTCCATGGAGCCAATGCACTAAGATTTCTCCATGTTTGGAGATCTTAGTGCCTAGGCTCTATAAATAACATAAGGACTGGAGAAATTATATCACTGGAGAAGTTGTCTCCACATTATCACCTCTTTATTATGCCTTAGTGCATAACTACCCCATGTTACCAATGTTATCAAAGTCGAAAGTGGATACATCAGTTGGTCCAGATGAGATTCATATCTGCATATAATGAACCCTTAGCTGAGCTTTTTAACCAATCTCTGTTGACAAGAGTTGTTCCAATGTAGTGCATTTATATAAAAAAGGGCAGTAGTTCTAAATCTTTCCAGATTTTATTAAATCAGCTCAAAATGTTGAGGTGGTACAGCGGAACCAGGAGAAGTAGATTGTGGTACAATGAAGAAGAGTGTTTTGCTTTTGTTAAAAAAAAAAAAAAAAAAAAGGGGTGGGGTGTGAGAAGTACATATTGAGAAAAAGTGGAGCAAATTTGGAGCAAACCATCTGCACCATCAAGAAAAATATCCCCAGTTTCCCATTGATTTAAATGGGTCTAACATTCAAGCAGAAGGATTTTAATTCATAAGCATTCCAGACATTTGCCTCTTGTTTCAAGGGCTTCACCTGTCCTAGCTTTATGTGAAGGAACCAATATAATCTTATGGTAACCTAGGAAGTTATGCTATTCTAGGTGCACTACAAACCATTGGGGCTGCATGATCCACGAATAGAAAGGGAAGCTTCCAGTAAATTAAGAGGACCCTAAATGTTCCCATATATTTAGGTGCCTCTTTTCAAATTCCACCAGGACCTCAGGATTTTTTAAAACCAAATAACATTCAGGGAATTATAAGCCTCAGTGAAATCAATGGACACTGATCCCTATGTTGCAGTAAATTTGCCCCAGAATTGCTCCATTTCTTATTACATTAGCCTGTCTTATTTCTACTGCACCATAAATAGCATGGTGACCAAAGAAAAAACCTAGAAGGCCTGTTTTCAATGAGTTGGAGACATCTCTAGCATATGAGTGCTTAAACTAATATAATCAGTGCAAGAACATCATAAGACATACGTTAATATGTCATCTAAGACAGAATACCTTTAAGTTACACATGAAAAAAAACCTTTTTGTTGGGGAACTTTCCCTTAAAATACGGAAAAGAGTAATTAACAGTCAATGATTATCCAGTGTAAGCAGGAGAGACGAGAAGAGCTAGTCCAAGTCACTTAAAGTGATAGTAATGTTTCACAAAAACGGCAGCTCCAATTAATCTTCATAGTATTTGGGCCATAGAGAGTGTTATTTCATTACTGTGAGTGTTGTAGTTCAAGAGTAATTGAATGATAAAGTTTCCCCCTCCCTCCCCTTTTACCTAGTGTAAGCCCCCACTCCTCAGATGTGGAATCCAGGCCATAGACCAGACAGCTCACATCAAGGGTCAATATTCTTACTATGAGAACAATGAAAACCCTGCCCCCATTGACAGATTTTTCACCTTTTTCCCTTATCTTAATTGAAGATTGTCCCTCTCTGCAATCTACCTGGACACTCCCTGCTGCTCTAAGGTAAGCAGTGTTACATCAGTAAAAGGGGTGTGAGGGGGATACTTTATCATTCAATTACTCTTGAACTACAACTCTGACAGAATTGAAATAACAATCTCCAAGGCCCAAATACTATGACGATTAATTAGAGCTGCTTTTATTATGAAACATTACTATCCCTTTAACACTGCTCTGTGGCCATATGGACATGAGAAATTCAATACGGCTCTATGTTTATGGAAGTTATAGTCGAGGTAGAGATGGATGTAGTGTCATGACGAGGTCATTATTCATTCACTGGAAAATCATTAATGGAAAGGATAATGCAAATATACATTCACACAAGGTTCAGAGAACTGTTCAAATGTAGGAGTTGGCAACTTGTAGCCCTCCAGCTGTTGTCATTTGTAGATAGCTATGCATGATGGGAGTTGTAGTCTATCAACATCTGGTGAGAGGCAGATTTCCCATTCCTACACTGATGAGTGGCTGCAAAATAGTGTGCTATATTCAGAAAGCTAAAGAACAAGATTTCTGGAGTAAATCAACTGCACCATAGGAACAAAGAAATATTCCCCCAGTTTTCATTGACTTAAATGGTGCTTTTTACACTTTGAATGCTTGTGAGATCTCCCATGAACTGTGTCACAATTCACTGGAGGCCTCTCTATGATTCTAGTGGTTAAAAACTCAATTTAAATCAATAGGAATGCTTATTTGTCCCTTGTGGTGGAGGCAATTTGCTTTACAATTGCACATCTTTAGCTTTGCAATGCGTTGTGTACCCCTCTGGCACTCAAAGGGTTAAGGTGCACTCACAGGCAACTAGGTATTATCAGCACTGCAGAATTGGTTGGCGCTATATAAATAAAAAATAATAATAATATGAGGGAATAAGACACTTTACAAACTTTCTGCAAAGCCTAAAGTGCTATAGTCAGAAAATAAAGCAAATCACAAGCTTATATTTGATCATGTTCACTTTGGAAAACAGGTGCCTGTGAGGAATCTATTAGCCATGAACCCTGGTATCTCACATTTTTAAAATAGTGTATTTTCTTTAGAAGATGGCTATAAGCACAGAGCATTAAAGCACCAATCTGTCATCCTATGCCTTGGCCTGCTAAGCCTAGGGCCTAAATTCCACACTGATCCTTAGCTGGCCATAGGCTGACTGAGGATGATGGGAGTAGTAGACCATAGCTTATGTAATGAAACTTAGATAATGTTTGGGTTTTATATAACAGCACATTTCTTAGCACACTGTCACTGAAAGGAATATAGGATCTCAATTCATTATTTATTAACCCCTTGAGTGCCAACATTGCTCACCTCTCTGGTTTTCAAGAGCTTAAGCTTGACACCAAAGCCCAGGATGGTGATTCCTGTTTTTATTAGAGAAGAGTCACAGTAGAGTAACTTTCCACCAGAGCATCACATACGTGAACTGTTCCATGACTATAAACAAGGAAACCAGCTCTTCTGGTGAGACTGAAAAGTGTGAGCACCACCCTTCACAGGATAGAAATATTCTACTTCTCATGCTTGTAATTATTCACAGGGAACTGTAGGCCATATTTCCTAAGTATTGGATAGCAGCACATTGCAAAAATCCCATTGGAAATCAAAGGTTTGGAAAGGAAAATATACTCCCAAAATATTCCATCTTAATTACCTTTAAATAAGATGTAATCTGTCTTGTCAGCATTCTTTATAATGTACGTAATTGCAGTTGTCTAACTTGGCTATATTCATTCACATGGTGACTTGAAAACAGACAAATGCATTAACCCCTTGGATGCTAATAACGGCTCCTACCTAATCCCCATCCCCATAATGAAGCGAATAGTATCTTTTGAATACTCCAACTCCAGCAAGTCTTACTTCTCAGAGATGTCTGCCACCTTACTGTGCAATCACATGATTCATTACACATTGATTTCCTGAAACCTGCAGCATACACTCATTACATAAATCTAAAAAATAAGGTCAGCAGGTCAGATTACGTCTATACTTTGATAGAGGTATGCTAAAAAAGCACATGGGTTGCTCCAAAAGACTAATTTTGGTTACATTTCAAAGAGAAAGAAAATTCATTTTTCTTTGTAAGGTTCACCTGGATATTTGCCCTACTGGCATTTCTGCTACTATGGGTTCTTTTCTGGGAGCTGACCTGCAGATGACACCGGGATTTAATTGTGAGCCATACTGTGAGCCATGGAAGATCTGGCAGATAGACTGCAGTGCAAAACTCTGAGTCTCAGATTCCAGAGCCACATGGGAGCCACCCATAGTCCCAGCAGACTGCTAGGGATACAATTTGGCACAATTTGTGCTGGGGAGCCACAAATTCCATGTTAGATCAAACAGCTATGACAGCCCGGGGGGAATTGTTAGTATTCTGACCCACCCCCAAAAAGGGTACATAGAGCCATTGTGCAGTTGTAAAGCCTAAACCCTGATTGCCCTTTAAAATCATTATCTCTATAAATGTTTTTCAGTTCCATTCCTTTTTGTCCTGGTGCATGGAAACATATTCAGATGACTGAAAGTTCCATGAATCAGTAGCAGCCTCTCACAAATACACATCATTGATAATCTATTCTTCTGTATGCCGTGAAGACTGTTCTTTGTAAGCTTCCTGTGGCTGAATCAAGTTTGAGAATTTCTGACATGCAGCAATGACTTCTTGAATATTATTTGAATATTATTATTATTATACAACGATACATCATATATAAAACAGCTGAAGACGAACATTTCATATAGTTTCTCCCTTTCTCTGTTTTTTTAAATGTACCCTAAAGTGTCTAATTAAATTTCTATTAACTTCAGAGTGAGAGGGGGTACCCAATGACAACCCAATGACAACCCAAAAGATAATAATGGTATCGCAAAGTTATGGGAATAGAGTTTTCATAGTTTAAAACCCTGTTATAACCACCATGTCCCTTCTGCATATTTCCCTAATCTTAAAGAGGGGACATCAGTGCTTCACTGAGTGGTTTTCAGAGTTTGCCATCCTCTCTGTTGAAGCCCATTAGTGCCGAGTTCATCAATATTGGGCTTTATTGGAGATGATAGCAATCACAAAGGAGCTCTGAGTGAAGTCCTGATTTCACCCAGACAGCTATAGAGACAACTTTTCCTAAAGGCAAATATTAGTGTTGAGCGAGCACCCCGATGCTCGGGTGCTCGGGTGCTCTGACCGAGCACCGCCGGAGGCTCGAGTGCTCGGCCGAGCACCCGAGCCCCATTGAATTGAATGGGGCGACACGAGCATTACACCAGGCACCCCCTGCTCTGATGAGGGGAGGGTGCCTGGTCAATGCCCCCCTTCATCTCCACAATGCCCCTCTTCCACAATGTCCCCCTTCATCTCCGCAATGTCCCCCTTCATCTCCGCTATGCCCCCTTCATCTCCGCTATACCCCCTTCATCTCCGCAATGCCCCCTTCATCTCCGCAATGTCCCCCTTCATCTCCGCTATGCCCCCTTCATCTCCGCTATACCCCCTTCATCTCCGCAATGTCCCCCTTCATCTCCGCTATGCCCCCTTCATCTCCGCAATGCCCCCTTCATCTCCGCAATGTCCCCCTTCATCTCCGCTATGCCCCCTTCATCTCCGCTATACCCCCTTCATCTCCGCAATGCCCCCTTCATCTCCGCAATGTCCCCCTTCATCTCCGCTATGCCCCCTTCATCTCCGCTATACCCCCTTCATCTCCGCAATGTCCCCCTTCATCTCCGCTATGCCCCCTTCATCTCCGCAATGCCCCCTACCTCCAGTCCCTGGTGGTCCAGCGGAGCGTCTTCAGATCTGTGCCTCCTTCGGCACAGATCCCCGCCACCCGAACATGCCGGGCGAGCACATGGCGGTACTCGTACGAGTACCGCCATGTGCCGAGCAGAGCGATGCTCGAGCCGATCCGAGCATCGGCCGAGCATGCTCGCTCAACACTAGCAAATATATTTTATAATACACTCTACTGGAGGGCTTGAGTCACTGACTGCTGCTCTCCATATGAAGTATAGGATCAGCACTATCTGGTAGCTCCAATAGAAAATAGAAGTTTAATGTAACAACAAAAACAAGATTAAGCTACAATAACTTTTGAATGAAAGCTCTCTCCACAGTAGGAGTATCCATGATTTACTCAATGAGAAAAGCCCTCCAATATGAGCTTCTTTCTTTAAATAACTTTACTGTTCCTTTAAATTTTAATAGGAAGTTAAATGCATGCTAGACACACTTCAGGTGTACAGTGTTTCAGACGACTCTTGCTTCCAAGCAGTTCAATTTTTGAATCTGGCACTCACATGGTTAAATGGGTTTTCTAAAATAATAGAAAGGAAAAGTATATAATTCAAACATTATGAATAAATTATATTTATCCAAGTTCTGAAAGTAAGAGTTAGATAACAAGATAATCAAAGAGTCAGCGGGGAGTCAGCCATGCAGCTTTCTGCAAACACAATAATATGTGTTCCTAATTATGCCGCAGACTGACAAAGTCACAGAAATTCATCCTGAAATGTTACAGAGCAATGGTACAAAATATAGAGAAAAAAGTCTAAGAAAGGGGCTGTTCTGCAGGGGTATGAAGATTTCGTTTTCAGTAGTCATGGCTTAACCCTTTGAGTGCCAGAGGGCTTGGCAACTCTTTGCGTTGAATACCCCTCTGGCACTCAAAGGGTTAATGGTTTTTGTAAATGTTTAATTATTGTGGATTACTGTAGAGTCTACGGGGTAGATTTAAATGCCGGCGTTAAGCTAAAAAAAACGCCAACGGGTGTTTTAACGTGTAGTAAGCCATTCCAAGGGCCATGTAATCACATCCCAGCCAATCAGATTCGAGCGGCTGTTCTTTAAAATGATTAGCTGTGATGTGAAGAACATCCCAGCCAATGGCTGTGCAAATGGAAGTGAGCCTGTCCATATATAAAGGCAGGCTCACTTCAAATGCACTCAGTGTGTTACAGGCATCAGCCCGTACACAGCTGAAGGGGAGCGACGTTGAAAATTTTTGTCTCCGCTGCCCTCACAGCCGGTCCAATCGGCTACGTTCTCATACTGGGCATTAATGGATGACATTTAATTCTGTCTATATGGATCATATTATTTATTGGCATGTTTATTCTTTGGGGCATTACATGGAGGCATGTCATATGGGAATATTTATGGCTCAATACTATTGAACCCTTTGAGTGCCAGTGAAGCAATGCATTGCGTACTCCTCTGCCATTCAAAGGGTTTAGGAATGCCTTCATTCATGCTTGGTATTAATTATTTTATTTTATTTTACAGAGAGAAGAGAGAAGATTGAAGAGAAGGCGGAAGAAAGAAGAGAAGACAGAAGGACAGTGGATGACAGGTAAGTGTAACATGGATCAGTTAACGATCGGTGCTTGGCAGTATGTCAAGCACCGATAGTTAATTGTTTTTTACTGTTCAGTTCCCAATATCGCTGCTTTTAGAGACGTTTTGGGAACTAAACGCACAAAACGGATGTTCAGCCACAAGGCTGTTTTTGTGGCTTAATGTCCTTTGGGGTTTTAGCTGGTAGGACCTTTAAATACCACGTTAATCATGTTAGTGTAACAGCCGGTATTCACTTTGGCCCTACCGGCTATGTTAATGCCTGCCTTTAAATCTACCTCTATATGGTTTTAACCATTTAAATAGATAGTAATACTTCATTTTTACTATCCCTCATGTTGTAGCCCTTAAAAATTGGAATTAAACGAGACCAGCAACATCTCTCAAACCTTTATGGTTTGAGAGATATCCACATTCAAAATTCCCTCTCCTTCTATCTCCCCTGACGTCAACGTTATAGCTGACAGCAGGGGAATCCGGTCCGTGAGCAAGCGGCGGCTCTGTAGCAGTGCTGAGATCGCATTATAGAAAAATAAATCCTTCACTGAAATGGTCTTCTATGTGTGCTTGGTTTGCAAGCACACGTAGAAGACCATTTCAGTGAAGGATTTCTGTTTCTATAGCTCAATCTCAGCACTGCTACAGAGCCACCGCCGGTCCCGGGACTGGATTCCCTTGCTGTCAGCTATAACGTTGACGTCAGGGGAGATAGAAGGAGAGGGAACTTTGAATGTGGATATCTCTCAAACCATAAAGGTTTGGGAGATGCCGCTAGTCTCATTTAATTCCAATTTTAAGAGCTAGAACATGGGGGATAGTAAAAATTAAGTATTACTATCCCTTTAAGGAGAAGTTACCTTTGCTTAAGGACCTCTTTGATCCCCGTTTTTACTTACAGCATTCCAGCAGGAGCGCTGTAAGTAAAAAGTACATGATGTGCCAGGACCATCACATGTCCTTAAGGGGAAAAATCGATGACAGTCCTGGCATGCCAGACAGTCCTCAAGGGGTTAAAGAGGTAAGATATAGAGAGGGAGGCAAAAGAAATCTAAACAATCCAGTGCTATTATAGTTTTACTAGTTTAAAAGTCTGTGTACATGGGTCAAAGTCTGGGTGATGTTAAGAGGCCGGTCCTGCTCTGCGTCCTGCCACCTACGCAGTCATGCACTGTAGAGACTGCCTGAAAGCACAGAATGCTCCCAGCACAGAACTCCCAGCCTTCTATGTGTTCAAGCAGTCTCTACTGCGCATGATAGCTTTTGACAAACATCCTAATGAATTATTATATAAGAGGATGTACACAACATGAGTGTGATTGAGAGTGTTTGCTATTGTTTGTGTATGTGTGTGTACTGTATATGTGTTTGTATGTGTATGTGTATGTGTTTGTTAGTGTGTACTTGTTTGTGTGAGCGTGTGCCCATGTGTGGCCCATGGAGCCTGACTTTTGCAGTATGCTACAGTCTGCATCACAATAATCCAATCACACGTGATTTTCTGCACTTCAGCCCCATGCTCCAACCCACTGGCAGCCATCCCCATGCACAGGAGAAAGGCATCATTCTGCATTAATGAATGTTTGCCAACTTAAAGTCCTATGTGTTAATGATCCCATAGAAGCCAAGGAAATCTGCAGTATTTTGGTAGACTGCACAGTGGCCCATGTACAGGAAGTTTAGAATAGACATACTCTATATAGCTAGGGTTGCCACCCAGCCGGCAGGCCGGTAAAAAATTGACTTCTTTCCAATGTTAAGTCTAAGGAGGTAATGCATTGGCCGGTATTTTTTTGAAGAAAAGATGGCAACCCTATATATAGCTCTTTATTGAAAAGCAATGTGTTCGTAAACTGTAGCTGTCAAAAGTGTTAAAAATTCCATCCACATTCAACTTAGCACCTTATTTTTATACCTCTTGAGTAGCACTGGGGAGTACAAAGCATTGCACTGCATACCCCATTGTCTCCAAGGGGTTAAACTTGTTCAATACCATTCCCCCTTTTTGTTTTATAGTTTTATGCTTTGCAATGCATTGGAGACATCTCTAGCATTCAATGGATTAAAAGCCCCATTTAAACAAAAATACTTGGGAAATGTGTATTTGTCCCCTGTGGATCAGTTGGTTTACTTTAGAATTGCTTTAGGAGGAAGAGGCACTAAAGTTCAATAAGTATCCTGTTTGGCAATAATGTGGTGAAATGGACCTGAATCCGCCTCATGATATGCCCTAAGCTGTCTATAGCATCTTAGTTCTGTGATTACACCTCATATACTCCTATGCTGGCTTTGCGTATTTACAATGTTTCAGTGTTTCCTATACTATGCCTTATTTGCATTTTGAAATCTGTCTTAATGAGCAATTTTCTTATTCCTGAAGGTGTTTATATGTTAATATATCACTAAGCTCAGAGAGGTGGTAATGCTGTCGGAGCACACAGAAACAAAATTGCCTCCCTCATGCTGGTGAATCTTGCTATAGCTTTCTATAAGCCATTACATTACAACAGTTAACAATGTGTTTAGAAGGCAGAAAAGCACAACAAAAAAAGGGGCATGGTGAAAGCATGTCCCAGGTGTCATTCGGTAGTGTTTTCTGCAGGGACCTCAGTAGTCACATGTGTCTCCTCAGTAGGGGTGGGCGAAAAGTAAGAAACATTTCCTGCATGACTTTTTATGCAAACTGGCCGATTTTTTTCTTCTTTCGTGAACATTTTCTCCTTTTTGCCAATGCAAAATTTTCCTCCTTTTTGCCTATTTTAAGAAATGTTTTGCCTATATTTCCTATGAGTACATTTCCCACTGCAATATTACTTCTTCTGAGGGCTGTAGTGGAGAAATAAGTAGCTGAAAGCCAAAGTTGTGAGTCTGACAGCTACATATACCTTGAAAAATATGTTAGCATGTAGAGTGCATTTGTCCTTTGCCCACAACACTTACTTCCTGCTTTAGTGACACTGGGACATATTCATAATGATGACAAGTAATAAAAAAAATGTACAACCTACAATGTGGCAGATGTGTATGGTAGTGGTGGTGGACTGGCATGATTTGATTGATTTGTATATATATATATATATATATATATATATATATATATATACACAACAGTTTTTACCATTGTCATGTTGGTGTCAAATGTAAGCTATCCTTCTTCTCAGATTATTGACACACATTACTTATTGGTCATAGCAGTGGTCTCAAGTGTGGTAGATGTAGCAATACTTCTTCACATCCCTCCTCCTCCTCATCTGTGCTCCTATTAATACATTTGACCTGGCTTTTTCTGTCATTTTGTGTAGTTTCTGCTACCTGATACTCCGATGGTATGGGATGTTGGATCATTTGTAAAGTGATAGTAATACTTAAACATTGCTATCCTGCATCTTGTTGCCAATAAAAAACTGTGTTAAATGAGCCCAGCGACATCTCTCAGACCTTTATGGTTTGAAAGATATCTGCTTTCAAAGTTTTGCTTTTTACCTTTTCCCCTGACATCAGCGTTCTAGCTGACAGCAGAGGAATCCGGCCCTTGAGCAAGCGGAGGCTGTTCAGCATAGCCGAGATCACGTTATGGAAGAAGAAATCCTTCACTGAAATGGTCTTCTACATGTGCTTGGTTTGCAAGCACACGGAGATGCCCATTTCAGTGAAGGATTTCTTCTTCCATAAAGCAATCTCGGCTCTGCTGAAGAGCCTCTGCTGGTCCCGGGACTGAATTCCCCTGCTGTCAGCTAGAACGCTGATGTTGGGTAGGTGGAACTTTGAAAGCGGATATCTCTCAAACCATAAACGTTTGAGAGCTGCCACTGGGCTCATTTAACTCAGTTTTTTACTAGCTACAATATGCAAGATAGTAATTGTAAGTATTACTATCCCTTTAAGAATGTTAGTCTCCCAGCATTGCTTCTTGATATCTGTGTCCTGCAGTAATTATAAGGAATATAGAGTGTTGCGTGCACTATAGGAGCAACTACAATGGGCACAGATTTTGTGGACAATAGTAAGCACCTCTCTGACGGTTTCGAATTGTGACAGGAATCTGGTCACAACTAAATTTAACAAATGGGCAAAGCAGGGCACATGCACCATATCACCTATTCACAAGTCAGCGATTATGTTGAAGCCGTTATCAGCAGACACAAAACCAGCTTTTCAGGAACGGGGTACAAGCCATTCCTCTATTACCTGCTCTAGCTTACTTAAAGTATCTACGGCTTCGTGGAACTGTCTTTCAAAACTCTGCATGCACAAGGTGGTGTGACAATAGTATAGGCTATCCTCTTGCCACCTTTTAATCACACTGCCAGAACCAGAAGCATGATTACTGTCTGTTACCTGATGCTGTAAGCTAGTGTTGCCCACTTTTGGCGGCGGGAGAGAAACCCAGTGAGCAGTCACAGTCATATAGTCTGTGCTCTGCCCACTTGTCCACATATCTGTTGTCAGGTGGATTTTCTTGCCATACATACTTTTCAGCCCTTTGCCCACCATACTACCCACCTGCTTGTACAATTCGGGCACAGCCATCTTGAAAAAATAATTGCGGCTTGGGATATGCCAGCATGGAGCTACACATGACATCAGTTCTTTGAAACCTCAGTTTTCTACAAAAGAATATGGCAGCATGTCCACTGCCAACATTTTGAAAACCTTGAGATTCCGCAGGTATATTTTGGGATTGCTTTTGTGAAATTTTTGACTCCTTCTCAGAAACACAGTCAGTCTGGGTTGGCAGGACATGGCTTAAGAACCCTGGAACTTTATTTCTTTAACAACATGATGAGAGGAGGTGGAGGAGGTAGAGGTAGCATGTGTGGGCAGTCTATGACTCTTGCCATCTTCAACAGCAAAGCTAAAGTCATCATACTCCTCTGCAGCGGGAGCCATAGATGTTATTTGGAATATAACTAACAGTTGGCAGTAGCACAATTTCTGACACATAAATAACATCAGTATTTCTCTTATCTGCCTCAGAGCCCTTGGAACATTTTGGAATGCTTCTGCTGCTGCTAGTTGTGGCACCTCTGACCTACTAATAGTGTGTCTCCCAGTCAGACTTGTGGTCGTGCTTCAGGTAGGATCTCATAGAATAGGTGCTTTCCCCCGCTCACGTTCTTTTTGCACAGACAATAGATAGCAGCATGCTTAGCTTTAGGATCCTGAGTGAAGTATCTGCATACTGTGGATTTCATGGACTGAGGGGTTCTTGAAGGGCTGCTACTACTACTGGGGCTAGATGATGATGCAATTCTACTGCTACTATTGCTAGGTGTCAAAGGTGCAGCACTTCCAGCCGCAGCATTGGCACTCATCATAGCTAAGGTTGTGGATGTTAATAACTTGTGTTGTTGTTGTTGTTGCTGCTTCTGGGTACTTAACACAGGTGTGTGTGACTGATGTTCACCTGTGCTTATATGAGATCATTAAAATGTTCACAGCTGATGTGACTTGAGAAACAGATTTGGGAACCACTGCACAAAATCAGTCATACACTCTATTTAGTACTTCCAGTGGAACAAAGGAAGTATGTAAGAAAGTATACTGTAGTTCGATGACTACAAGTGGGCTTTGGGATAAGGCTGTGTTGTCAGACTGTATATGTATGGGTGTGTGACTACCAGTGGAATAAGACTGTTGTGCCAGACCGTGCATGTATGGTTCTGTTACTACCAGAATAGTGAACAAGGCTTAAGTGTCAAAGGGTGTTTGAGTGGCTAAAATTGGACAAAGTAGAAAGGTTGGGATGGGGTGTACGAGTGGTTCTATGACTACAAATGGACAGTGGAACATGGCTGGGGTGCTAAACAGTGTAAATGTGGTTCTGTGACTACCAATGATCGGTGGAATAAGGCTGGTGTGCCAAAAGGCATATAAAAAATTGGACAGTGGAAAAAGGCTGGGGTGTCAGATGGTGTATGTGTGGCTCTGTGACTACCATTAGTCTGCGGTACAAGACTGGGATGTGAGACAGTGCAAGAGTGGCTGCAAATTCATAGTGGAACAAGGCTGGGGTTTCATACAGTGGTCCTGTGACTACCAGTGGGAGAGTGGAACGAGGCAAAGTGCCATAAGTGTATTTGTGGGTCTGTAACTACCAGTGGAATACAGCTGGCATGTCAGACAGTGTAAGTGTAGCTCTGTGACTACCAGGGGACAGTGGAAAAAGGCTGTGGTGTTATACAATGTTTATATTTTTATAACACCACTAATGAACAGGGAAGCAACAGTGATGTGTCAGACAGATTATCTATGGTTCTCCGACTGTACTGTGTGTGTGTGTGTATATCGGATTTGGAGACTATCAGTGGGCCAATTGTGTCCCAGTCTGACCCTGGCTCAGGAGCATTGGGTCACCTCAATAGTGTTTACAGTGGTGGCACAACACCTTTTGCCCTGGAGGGCAATGGCCCAGTCTGTGGGTATTTGGGGCATACCTTCCTTTATTTATGACTATCTGTACACTAGAAGAAATGGTGTGTGTATGTGCACCATTTCTCTGTTCACTAGGGCAGGCGTACAAGGCTGGCTGGTATGTAAGTTCTAATGATGGGGGAGTGTGGTGAACGGTAGTGCATATCCTGAAGTGCAGCCACTGACTGTAGAGACTAAAGCCAGTAAAGTTGCTCTGGCAAATGTGTACGTTCACTGTGACAGATCTACAGTACTTGTGTTACTGATATTCATTTGTGCTCATATGAGGTCAAGAAAACCTGCACAATTGATGTGCCCTGATAAATAGATTTGGAAACCATTATACTAAAGCAATCAATCATGCTCTCTAGTACAAACTAAAAAACGGAAAGACACCTTTGTGTAAATCTTTCAAACAAATTATATCAATTAACCAAATGCCTACTCACATAGATTTTGGTCACTTAGATGTAAAAGTGCCAGGTTTGGCCTGTGAAGGATACTTCTGCCTTCATGAAGCCCTTTGGCAATCACAATCAACATGACAGCCACTCTGAACCTATGAGCTGTCCTCATGTGGAGAAATAGGGTCAAAGAAAAAATGAAGGAGCGCTCAGTCTGTATATCTGTGTAGTCCCACATGAGTATCCAAATACCATATAGTGGAGGAAAGTAAAAAAGAACCTTTCCTCCCGAGGAAGTGGTAGCATAACAGGCAACGCTTTGAGGATTTTGGGGTCTATATGTGCCTAGCAGCATATCTCCCAACATTTCAATTTGCCAAAGAGGGACACTTGTGTTTTAGGGGGTGTTGCTGGGGGCGTGGCTGGTGGGTAGGTCATTACCGGGAATGTTTAGGCTATTTCATGACCTATTGACACCTCCTTGTGTGACCTAATAAATTACTTATAACAAGACCAAAGTATTTTATTTACACATATACTGATATTTAAACAAACAATAATGTGAGTTTTATTGCTGTAGAGCAATGTGACACACTTATATACACACCACACAATCTGATCTTCTAAAAAGAGGGACATCAGGGTGGGAAATAGGAACAGAGGGATTTTGGTCTAAAAGAGGGACTGTACCTCCTAAAAAGGGACACTTGGGAGGTATGTAGTAGTAAACCAGGAAGGGGATTCAGTAAGTCTTCCATTGCTATCTTCTGTATTGTGTTTGGATACTCATGTGAGCTTATACAGACTGAATGATTCTTTGTATCTAATGCTCTCTAGTTACATACCCCAAAGTGCAGGAGCATGAGAAGGAAGTCAATGTCCCAGTTCAGAAAATGAGCTGTGCTGATAGATTTCTACATCACCCCCCATGTTTTGTTTTCTTTTACCTCTACCTGGGTGGAACCATGGCCTATAATTATAAAGGTAAACTGCAGTTATTCTGGAGTAAACCAACTGCACCATAAGGAACAAATAACAATTCCTGTTAAATTAAACTGGTCTTTTAACCCTTTGAATGCTAGTGAAGCAAAGCAATGCATTGGAGACCTCTCTAGCATTCAAGGTTAATAAGCTCTATTCATGTGCTTGGGAATTTAGGAATTTTTATTTGCTCCCTATGGTGCAGTTGGTTTATTCTAGAATAATTCCAGTTTACTTATCAGTAAAAACGGAACAATTCTCAATAACGTTCAATGAGTTTTAGTCCCAAATTTCTCTCTTCATGGTGTTTGTCCTGCAGCCATCACTCCAGTCTGAGTCCAACCAGTCTTAAGTAGCAACACAACAGTTCAAAAGGATCAGCACTAACCCAAAGACCACAGGGGAACCATAAGCATGTTATAGTGAAGCACCTGCTCAATCATTCCTGGCCACGACACTATGATCTTGGCTACACGTTTCACACCATTCGGTGCCTTATCAGTTTGGCTTGATAAAACACTGGACAGTCTGAAACGCGTAGCTGAGATCATAGTGTCCTGGCCAGGAACGATTGGACTGACGATTCACTATAACGTGTTTATGGTTCCCCTGGTGGTCTTTGGGTTAGCGCTGACTCCTGATCCTTTTGAACTTCAGTTTAGTTGTATAAATGTAGGCCCATGGGAGCTATTATTTAAAGTATTCTAGAACATATTAGAATGATGGTTGTTAATCAGTCACTATTGTAATTAATTATGGTAATATTTATAACTGTACGGCTGTTTTATGAATATGGCATTAATCTGCAATTCTATACAAACAGTACCACCATTATTTTTTAAGAACACAACACATATATTTGGCAAACATTTGTAGCAATTTTGTTGCAAATAGCGACATTTCTATATAAATATGTTGCACTTTTTTTTTTTTTTTGCTCACCATAAAGTCAGTTTAACAAAAACAATACTAGAGGTTGCTCAGAATTCAGAACTGGCAATGGCAGTTTTAGCACAGATTACAGTCATTAAGTAACTTGTATAATCTCCATCCGTGTTCTTTACTCCTTCTTAGTTCCTCACCTTTTGGTTAAAGCTACGTTGCTAGCTTTCCACCCTGAGGACACCACAGCCACAGAGGGATTAAGGAGGGTGTTTGTGTATAGGGATTGGGCATTTTGAGATACTAGAGAACACAGGGTACAGGCAGGGCAATACGAAGTGTCACCTGACCACAGTCGCATGCTGATGATGTCAACTTACATTAGCATGCCATCTGACAGAGATTTGTTCAATCTACCTGAAGTCCCCTAGAAAATGGTTTAGCACATTATCCTCTGAATTTGTCACTCATCATAACACACAACATAAAGAACTGGATAATAACACTTAATATTTATTTATTTTTATTTTTATTTTATAAAACACTTAATATGCAAATAATATATAAATAGGGTTGCCACCCAGCCGGTATTTTACCGGCAGGCCGGTAAAAAATTTGGCTTCTGTCCAATATTAAGTCTATGGAGGGAATGCCATGGCCAGTATTTTTTTGAAGAAAAGGTGGCAACCCTATATATAAATTGTAGGGTTTGTTCTCTTGAGTAAAACAAGGGTATTCCCAGTGCTGAGTGGTGTTTTATTCAAAAGTTATTGTAGCTCAAAGTTGCAATATCTCAATGGCCTGAAATTTTATAGTGGTACTGTTGGTGCATCATCTTATGGACAGCTCTGGTCAGTGGACCATAAACCCCCATAGGATGATGTAGCAACAGCACCACTGTAGCATTTCAGGCCATTCAGATATTGCACCAAACCTTTTTATTTTATTTATTATTTTATTTAGAAAATGTTTTAGCAGGAAAAATACATTGATATTTCTATGAAATTTCTTTTTTCAAATTCAAGTCTGAACCAGAATAACTTTTGAATCAAATACCTCTCAGCAGTGGTAGCACCTTTGTTTTACTCAAGAAGATAAACCATAAAATATATATATTTTGAATTTTAAATGTAACTGTCCCTTTAACTGTGGGCCCTGGGAAGCTAAACATTTTTGTCCTATTGTTACTATGGGCCTGACACTAAAATTATAGAAAACATGCAAAATACTGCAGGAGAAAAGGTTGAGGCAAAGGTTCCATGACAATATAATTACCAGGCAACTTTTAATACTGGAGCCTTTTAGAAGAAAAATAAATATCTGTTTAATGAAACAGTCAGTCAAACCAGACTGGGTGAATTAAAATAACTAGTGCATTAGACTATTTGTTTCATGTGCCTAATTATAATGGCGTAACAAGTCTATAAATTGTGATGCTGCTGAAAATGTGGAGGTCTCAGGGGGTTACTTACTATTTTATTGAGGCTCGAAACACAGGAAAATCGTCTTTAGAAAGTAGTTGCTAATTTACCATTACTGACTGAAGGGGTGGGCAACATGTGGCTCTCCAGCTTTTGGGGGCTAGAATTCTCATAATTCCCAAACAGCCAAAGGTTACCTATGTCTAATCTAGTAGCTGACTGAGTTTTAACCATTTGAGTGCCAGAGGGGTATGCAATGCATTGCCTACCCCTCTGGCACTCAAAGGGTTAAAGTTGAAGCTAATGTATTCAAGATGTCAGATTCCTAGTCTAAAACCCAAAAACCCTACTTTCAGATTCAGGTTCTGGTAGTAAAATCTCAACCTAAGCCAAGAAAAATGAACAGTTACATTTGGACAGGAGATTCTGTTAGTTATGGGGAAGTTGGAAGCCATTTATCTTCTTCTCCATCATAAAATCCAAATAAAAGCATAGAGATTACTTGTTTTTGGCTTCTGTGTGGTATTCAATGCAGATTCCTGGGCTGAAATAGAAAACACAGCTGCTCAATAAAGAACTAATGTTGTGGACAGTTTTGTTGAACTGTGTTGAATTTATTAACCGATTCTGAACAACCAGAAATGTTCTAGCTCTTTCTAGACTACAACTCCCAGCATCCTCTACAGGCAAGCAAGCAGAACTGTCTCAAATCTGGAGCAAACCAACTGCACCACAGAGGACAAATATAAATTCTGATTTATATGGGTCTTTTAACCTCCTTGAATCCTAGAGAGGGTTCCCAAGTAATGTATCTCATTGCATTGGAGACTCTTTAGAAACCAAGGGGTTATTAATTCCATTTAAATGAATTAAAAACGTAGTAATCAATTTTGTTTGTCCCTATGGTTTTGTTGGTTTGCCCCTTTTCTTCTTAGTACATCACCCTCTCTATGTTTGAGTATCAGATGGATGGATAATGCACTGTACACTTTTCCAGCACTCCAAAGGTTAACTTTCCAGCATGGGAACTAATTTGTCAGTTTGAAATGGGCTTAAATGGTTCGGATTAGGCTTTAGCCCAAGTTTTTTGTCCAGTTTGTGTATCTGATTATAGAAATTCGTAGGTCAATTTATTTTAATTCCCTGAAATCTTCCCTTTTCTCGCTAATGAAATTCTCTCTCTCCTTTATCACTTAAAATTAATTCTCCACCCAGAAAAACTCAACTTTCCCTTTCCGATAATTGGTCTATAAAGATACAGGCTGGATCCATAAATAACTACTGTTTAACGACAGGGAACTAAAACTGAAAGTCTGTAATGATGGATGAAAGGACATTAAGTGATTTAAATATTATTGGTGATTCACAATAGTTTCACTCTAGCTTTGGACATGATTCAATGACCTGAAAAGATAAAATGTACAGGCTTTACCGCCTGTCCCCAACAGCAAGTTTGATGCATTGCTTTGTAAGTTATACTAATATCAATTTCCCAGTCCTGCAAGACATGGAAAGTCTGAGAATGGTTATATGCCTTTCCCACACTCCTCCCTTTAAGCTGCTTCAAATGTCATAGAGAAAAATTTCAGTAATTACAAAAATCACTTAAGTGTACATCAGGGGACACATCCCAAACTATCTGATCCCACTGTAACACAGCATACTGTTCTTCTACTGCAGCAAAGGGTTCTGGGTAATGACAATCTTACTTAACTTGCAGTGATAGCTTCCTTTATCTTTTAAAGAGGAGCTTTAACATAGTTACATCACACTGCCAATTGATGTCCACTGTTTTCAACCTTCATCACTTCTTCTTTTATAAAGGCACCTCCGTAGACATGGTATCTGTGCAAGGAGAGTGCTGCCGTGTTTGTCACTTGTACAGATGATTGGCATCATTCTCCCATTTGAAATACAGCCCCCTTGCTTGCGCATCCATGAAGAGAGCGGATTGGGTCAGAGCCACGGGGAGGGCTGGATTCAAGAGCTTAGAGGAGGGACAGTTAAGCTGTGCGGTACAGCTTGTACCGCACGGACAAGCCTGGTGATGTCACAAGTAAGAGGTTTACATCTAAATATCTAAATAATAATTTCAACAATAAAAAATAGTAAGCTATTTGAAGTTAAACTCACGAATTGCAGCCTGCCTATAAGCACTTTATTTAGAGTGAAAGTTCTGCTTTAACTTATTTCCACTACATGTATTTCACTTCTTTAGGCATGCACTTTTTTAGTCAATTTACTCTTAAATTGCTCAATGGCTGGCTATAAATAATTTTTATCAGTTTTGAGGCTGTGTTAAATTTCCATTAACCCCTAGACTCTAGAGACATACAATTGTATGCAAACATTTGGGCACCCTGGACCAATTTGCACGTTTTGAAAAGAAGTTAACATAACCTCTGTAGTTAATAAACATAAACTTGACATATTCCTGAAAATTTTAATGCAGAGTTACTATTCATGTGATTAATTTAACAAATTAAAAAATAAACTGAAAATATGGCATGTACATATGTTTGGGTACTTTTCAGTCAGTACTTAGTAACAACTCCTTTGGAAGAACTCAACCTCCATACGTTTAATGTAGCCACGAGCCAGATAACAGTCTTTCTATTCTTGCTTTAGGAATTTTTTCCTACTCTTTTACCACTCTTCTTTGCAGAAATAGTCTTGTATGCACCGTATATTTGAGATCCACCTACAGATCTTCCATAATATTTAAGTATGAGAATGTAAAGTTAATTCCAAAACCTTTAGCTTTTGTTTCTTGAACTAGTTCATGGTTAATGTTGAGGTATGTTTTGGATCATTGTCTTGTTGTAGTATCCAACCTATTGTCAGGTTCAGTTTCTGCACTGACTATTGGACATTAGCATCCAAGATTTGTTGATACTTAATAGAATCCATTTTCTCTATACCTGCTCAATATTTCTTGTGCCACGGGCTGCAACACAACCCCAAAGCCTAAGAGACCCCAACCCATGCTTAAAAGTTGGAAAGATGTTCTTTTCTTCAAATGCTTGTCCTTTTTTTCTCATAAGTGAATGTAGCCAAAGAGTTTGATTAACTTCATCAGACAAAAATACTTAGTTCCAAAAGCCCCTGGCTTATCAAATGCTGTGCTGCATACTTCAGACATTGACTTTTGAGATGAGATTGGAAGCAGTGTCCCTTCTGATGACTCTTTCATGAAGATCATGCTTGTGCAAACAATGCTGCACAGTGGACTGGTGCATCATCACTCTAGTGACAGCTAAACTTTCCAGCAGGTCCTTTGCATTGATATGAAGATTCACTTTTCATTCTTGAACAGTCTACAGGCAGTTCTGTTAGAGAGTTTTCTTAGTTTTCCAGATTTTGTTTTGATTTCAACAGCTACTTTACCTTCCATTTTTAATGACATTTTGGAGACTGGAAATTGCAAGCACGACATGTTCAGAGTCTATAGCCTTCCCCTGCTTTTTAAGAGTCAGTTATTTTTATTTTCGATCCTGCCAGCTGCTTAGAGGAGCCCATGCTTATTGAGTGTAAGCACAAACACCCTGAGAGGTTTGAAGAGTCAGGGAATGTATGTAACTCTGAATTCTCATCACCTAACTTAGATTATGGCCCAAAGAGTCAATAACATTCTGAGATCTTCCAAAACATAATGCTAGTGGGTCAACTGAAAGGGTGCCCAAACTATTGCACATGCCACATTTTCTATTTTATTTATGTCTGTTACGTTCAGAAAATAAACTGTAACTGTTCATTGCAATTTACAGAAATATGTCAAGTTTAACTTAGTTCACTGCAGAGTTTCTGTTTTCTTTTCACTTAAAAAATTAACAAAACTTGAAATTTGGCCAGGGTTACTACAACTTTTGCATACAACTGTATCCAACACATTTCTTAGCAAAAGTGTACAATCAATTACTGTTGGTAGCGCTAAAAAGGAATGGAGACTGGAGTTTTATATAACCCACCTAACAGTCCAGATAGCAATCCACCACTCTCTACCTATAAATCTTGGCTCTTGTGTAGGTCTTCAAAATATATATAATGTAAAAAATAAATTCAATTATTCCAGTGGGTCTGTGAGAAATCTATCTATCTATCTATCTATCTATCTATCTATCTATCTATCTATCTATCTATCAACATTATAATCTAATACATGTGCTATAGTCGTCAAAGTCAGAAATAAAACTTCTGACATAAATATCTGCATAATATATATTATGTAAACCAATCTCCTATATATATTACAAAAGAAAACATTTTGTGATCTAAAACAGGGCTGTCCAAATTCAGTCCTCAAGGGCCACCAACAGGCCAGGATTTAAGGATTACCTTGTCTGAACACAGGTGAGCCAATCAAAATGAATGAATGACTGAACTTGGACATCCCTGATCTAAACTATTTAGACGCACTTAATATAAGTAATAGTTCTTCAGTTGTGTCTATCCCTATATCAGCAGTAACAATCAGTTCAAGATTAACAGCCTTTATGTACATCCAAACTTCCAGCCAGCATTATTACTTTTTTAAAACATTAAAAAGACATGTTCTTCTCCCATAAAATATTGTCAGGGCCAGATTTTCCAATAGTCGAGTAGGCAACTG
Organism: Rhinophrynus dorsalis; assembly: GCA_037306005.1. Classification (NCBI taxonomy): domain Eukaryota; kingdom Metazoa; phylum Chordata; class Amphibia; order Anura; family Rhinophrynidae; genus Rhinophrynus; species Rhinophrynus dorsalis. The sequence continues at coordinate 447,332,804 of CM074720.1, read as the reverse complement.
CCTAGAGCTGTTCTGAATTATGGGTGTTGCCAGAGCAATCTTTATGTCCGTACTCCAGTTTTAAACCCATTTATTTATTTAACTTCTTGGATGCTAGAGAGATCTCCAGTTCATTGGTCTGAAATGCATAGGAGATCTCTTTAGCAGCCAAGGGGTTAAAGCCAATTTTGGCCATGCTTGTTTTAAGCCAAGGATATTTTCAGTGCAAGGAAACAGTGGATGAAACTGGGGCAAGGTCATTTGAATAGTGAGGGTGTGATTATGGGCGGAGCTAAGGATACCTAGAGTGCCTTGCCTAGGTGCAACTGTGATGTAAATCCAGCCCTGAATATTGTATATCTAAAGAATACTGTAGCATTGAATAAATCCATAAGGGATGTATTATATACATATACTGATAAGTAATATGCAGAATTATTATTGTGTATATATACAAATCAGTTCAAACAATAACTCCTCACAGTCTTATAAACCAGTATTTGAAATGGCTTCAAAATAATAGTATAATTAAAAGACTGACAAAATGACTGTTGTACCGAGATGGACGCAGGCGTGAACATAGCAATGTGTATTAAAGGAGCAGTAAACTTTTTATGAAAAAAATATATATTAGAGGGATTTTCCTGTTGAGTAAAATAAGAGTACTCCCACTGCCTGCAGATTCATAATTCCAGAGTTATTACTGTAAAAATCCATATTTTTTAGATGAGCAGTGCCCTCTAGTGGTCAGATTCCAATTAGATATTCTGTTACGTTCAAATGGAGGGGAAAGTCAGTGACAAACAGTTTTCCATAGAATTTGATAAAAACTGCTGATTCACATCCTGTCAGAACTATCAGGAAGTAAACACACAGTAAATTCACTTCCTGATTATTTGAACTGTTATCCATCCTATATAATAATTAGCTAATGTATGTTTGTCAGAAGCTGTCATGCACAGTACAGATGGCTGTGCGAGCTGCAGTCATGAGCAGTACAGACTGCCCACTCCGCGGCTGATAACGGAGTGAGGCGCTCCAAATTCAGACCGTAGTCTGCTCCGTTATCAGCCTTGGTGGGGGCAGTCTCTACTGTGCATAACTGCACCGTGACTGTTGCTGCCTGACACTGTGGCCCGTGTACACGGGCTGTTCAACTAGTTTTTAATAAAACAACTGACAGCAGTGGGAGTTCCCTTGTTTTACTCAGCAGGAAAATACTCTAAAACATATGGGTTTTCAAAGCAAAAGTTTATTTCTCCTTTAAATATTCATGCCCTGTAGTGATACAGGGTTTGAGCAGAGAATAAGAACCTATATACCAGTAGGTGATCAGATAGGTTAGTAGGCTTCATTCAGTCCCGAAGAAATTGATGTGGGATTGCGTAATAGACTGAATGTATGTTTAGTTTTTTTTTTACATTTAGTTAGTGTCACTATACTAAAGGTTATGTGCTTTTTTCTTTACTTTTTTTAAGGTTTACTATTATTTTAACCCTTTGTGCGAGATGTTCAAAAAGTCATCATAATGGAAATCTTGTCGGATCATGAGTTGGTGGTAAAAGAAGGACAATATTTTCAGAAGTAAATCCGTCACATTTGAAAGTTCATCTGAAGAATTAAAAATGACGGTAAGAAGATCTCATTGAACATTGCCGTTAAAAATTCTGATCTTAAAAATTGTCTTTGATTTTTGTCTTTGAAACGAAAATTTTCAAAGAAACAAAGACTTTTTTTTGTCTTTGAAATGAAAAATTGCTTCTCAGTACTTCAATTTTTCTTCTCCAAGTTTAGACCATTTTTATTATGTCGGGAACAAATGATGTTAATCAGGCAAAAAAATGACATTTAACGAATATTTTTTCTGAAAATACCTTACATTTTGATGGAAGATTAAACCACACCCACTTTTAAGGTGGCTTTTTCCCTTTGATGGAGGTGAGGGAATTGGATGCAAAAAATGATGGAAACATGTCTGAGAATTGACGGACCGTGGTATAAAAACTTTCTTATTCTGATTACAAACAATTTCAGTTACCACCACTTTCTGAACATCTCGCCCTTTGAGTGTCAGTGGGGTACACAATGCATTGCACACCCCTCTGGCACTCAAAAGGTAAAGCGGTATAGGTTGCTAAATACCTGCCTGTTAAAAAAATTATAACTTAAAGATACTTTTTTCTTTTGTTAATTTTCTATCAGTTTTTGGGAATTTCTCGTGGCTTATTTGAACAAATAAAAATCAATGCTTTTCCAGCTTTATCTGGCTTGCAGTATTGATTCCAATGAATTATTTTTGCACACTGAGTGATTATCCAAAGGTTTTAAACAGAGAGCTAAGTAGTGGGATTTGAATCAGTCAATTTATTCTTATTTTTAAGAAGAGGTTTAGCCTGTCGGATACTTTAAATGTCTGTAACATCCAAGTGGTTAAGCAGAGATTTCTTAAAGGGAGAAAGAGAGCTACAACATATGAGTTGTTACTTGCTCGTTTATCCCTTTGAGTAACAGCGGTGTGTCCAATGCATTGCTTGGGTTCCCTCTGTTACTTAGAGGTTAAGTAACCTCTGCTTAAAAATAAGAGTTTAAAATTCTACCCAATGTGACTATCTCAGAGAGTTGACATGAGTGTTGAAACCAGCACCTTCCCCCCAGTTGGAGTCAGGAAGGATTAATACATGATTAATGTAATGTAAACATAATCATCAGCTCACAGTCACATGAAGTAATTGGTGCAATTATTGAACATACATTAAGTGCTGATATATGCTTTACAAAATGTCAGGAGTAACAAGAGAAGGTTGAGCCAGGTAATAGACTCCACAGTGCAAAGCTCCAGCCTTGTGTTGAAGAACTGAGCCCTCTAGCTATCCATGTGCTAATTTAGAACCTTTTTGTTGCATGTATAGTAGGGCCTTATGCACAAGAGAAAAGTTCATCAATTCTGGAGCTAATCAACTGCATCATGGTCGGAAAAATAATCTCTTGAATGCTGGGGTGGCCTCCAATGCATTGCAATTTATTAAGAGGGCTTAAAAGTTCCATGTGAATCAACGCTCATGAACTAACATAGGTCTGGAGTACATTGAAGCCGATCTGCACAATGAGTGCAAAATGCACTAAAAAAATATTTCCAGAGCTTGTTTCGATTTCAGACATTGGAAAACAAAAGGGTAGCAGGTAAATAAGATCAGTATCTATGTACTCCTGATGAGTCCTTTCATAGTGCAGTTCCACAGTAACTTCCAGGTCATGCACAAATTCAGTATTAGAGAGCATTTCTGGCTGCTGGAATGCTTAATCCAGGTGTACTGAAGAGAAAATGTTAGTGAGAAAAGTGGCTATTTTTGGCAGTGAAATTTCTGACCACACTGACAAGGTAACATAGAAACTACCCTATTAGTGAAGTAAAACATGCTTATACATATATTTTTTTTTTTTGTAACAAACAAGAATGTATTTCTATATCTGGCCTCTGGACTTCAATTCAAGTCCAGGGGTATGACATCTGGATGTGCCTCTACATAGCATTTGCTCACAATTTGTTGTCAATGGCCTGGGACAAACCCTCTGCACCACAGAGGACAAATAAAAACCTATATTGCTTTAAATGGGGCTTTTAACTTCTTGATTTGTAGAGAAGTCTCCAATATATTGTGAAGATCGCTCTAATTTTTAAGGTGGTTAAAATTTCTGTTTACATTAATGGGATTTTATGGTGCAGTTACTTTCGTACAGGATAATATTCCAGTTCGTCTTACCACATCCCTGTCATTGAGGTGCCTGGATCTGTTTGCAGAGAGCTTTCTTTCAGGGACTGTAAAATTAGGAGTGGGTGAAAAATGAAAATATTTTCCTGTATGATTTTTTGCTTATTTCACATTTTCTCTTTTTCTCCAGTGCAAAATTTTTTGCCTATTTGAACACATTATTCTCCTATTCTAACACATTTTCTCCTATTCCAACACACTTTTCCAATTCCAACACATTTTTTTCTATGTTTAAAATGGTGCAACATTTCCCAGAACAATATTACCTCTTCTGAGGGCTATAGTAGAGAAATAAGTAGCTGGAAGTCAAGGGGCATGATTTAAAGGCAGCCGTTAGCCAAAAAAAAGACTAAAGGGTGTCTTACATGCAGTAGGCCATTCAAAGGGCCATGTTATGAACTGCTAACAGCAGTTCATTCAGTGTACCGGCTGCAACACTAACGTGTGTTTTGGCCCACAGAAACAAAAAAAAAAAAACGCTCCACTTTGCCATTCAATAGACTGCGTTAGCTGAAAAAGATCTGATGAGGGACTCGTTACCACCTAAAATTTAAGAACCAGTTTGTTTGACCGTAGAGTCCCTCATCGGATCTTTTGCCAGCTAACGCAGCTGATAACTGGCAAAAAAAAAGCAAAGTCCTCAGTGGATGTAATGATATGGGGCCCCAAGCCCCACATCAATACATCCAAAGTGCCCAAATTGTGTCAAAAGTTAGTAGACTTAACCCTATGAGTGCCAGCAGGGTATAATTACCACACCGGCATTCATAGGGTTAATCCGACTAAGTGAAAAACAACATCACATTACAAGTTACACTTACCATTAATCCTGATGTCCAGCGGAGTCCTCGGCTTGCTGGTCCTTCTCTTCTGTCTTCTCATCCTTCTGTCTTCTTTCTTCAGTCTTCTGCCTTCTCCCTGTGAAAAAAAAGAAATGTTAACATTAAGCATGAACAAATACATTCCATAAACCTTTGAGTGGCAGAGAGGTACGCAACGCATTGCAAAGCAATGCGTTGTGTGCCTCAATGTCATTCAAATGGTGTAATTTTAGTGTCCCATAGATATAGCCACATATGCCTCCATGTAATGCCCCATAAAATACATGCCCATGAATAAAAAGGTCCCTAGATACAGCTATCAATGTAATTCACACATGCCCAATGTCACTTAGCTTAAATCTGTTGTCTCCGACGCTTGGAGCAGCCGTGAGGGTGGCGGCGGCGGAGACAGAAATGTCCCACGACGATCCTCATTAGATGTGTACGGGCTGATGCCCGTAACACACTGCAGGCATTTGAAGTGAGCCTGCCTTTATATATGGGCAGGCTCACTTCTATTGCCCTCACTGCCATTGGTTGGGATGTTCTTCACATCCCAGCCAACCAGATTCAAGAACAGCTGCTCGAATCTGGTTGGCTGGGATGTGAAGAACATCTCAGCCAATGGCAGTCAGGGCAATAGAAGTGCTCCAAGCAGCGGAGACAACAGATTTAAGCTAAGTGACATTGGGCATGTGTGAATTACATTGATAGCTGTATCTATGGACCTTTTTATTCATGGGCATGTATTTTATGGGGCATTACATGGAGGCATATGTGGCTATATCTATGGGACACTAAAATTACACCCTTTGAGTGACAGTGAGGTACGCAACGCATTGCTTTGCAATGCGTTGCGTACTCCTCTGCCACTCAAAGGTTTCTGCAATGTATTTGTTCATGCTTAATGCTAATATATATATTTTTTTTCACGGGGAGAAGGCAGAAGACTGAAGAAAGAAGACAGAAGGATGAGAAGAAAGAAGAGAAGACAGAAGGACAGTGGATGACAGGTAAGTGTAACATGGATCTGTTAACGATCGGTGCTTGTAAGTATGTCAAGCACTGATAGTTAATTGTTTTTAACTGTTCAGTTCCCAATATCGCTGCTTTTAGCTGCGTTTTGGAAGCTAAACGCACCAAACGGACGTTCAGCCACAAGACTATTGGCTTAACGTCCTTTGGAGTTCTAGCTGGTAGGGCCTTTGAATACCACGTTAAACATGTTAGTGTAACAGCCGGTATTTACTTTGGCCCTACCGGCTATGTTAACGGCTGGCTTTAAATCTAGCCCAAAATTGTGAGTCCTACAGCAACATAACAGATGAGAATTGGTACCGTGTTAGCTGTAGAAATACAGGAGGCAAATATAGTTGTTGATACCTTTATTGGCTAACTAAGCAGATTTAGGGTGCAAGCTTTCAAGACCTTAGGTCTCTTCCTCAGGCCTGAGGAAGAGACCTAAGGTCTTGGAAGCTTTCATCCTAAATCTGTTTAGTTAGCCAATAAAGGTATCAATGACTATATTTGCCTCCTACGGCAACATGTACCTTGAAAAATGTGTTAGCATGCAGACTGCCTTTTTCCTTTGCCCACAACACTTACTTCTTGCTTAAGTGACACTGGCATGTATTTATGATGATGTCAAGTGACTAAAAAAAAATAAAGTACAACCTACAATGTGGCAGATGTTTATTGTAGTGTTGGTGGGGGACTGGCGTGGTGTGATTGGTGGGACCTCGACAAACTGCATCCACCCCAAGAGGAGAGTGATCATCATCATTTATTGCAAATGCAATAAATGCTTGTGCATTTGCTAGACATAACTCAACTACTGTGTGTGTTTTTATTCTCTGTAGTACACAACTGATGGAGTGTGATATCTTGCCTTTCCCCTCAACAAAATTCTCAATGTCGTCTGCTGTCTATCAAGTCTGCTCAATCACAGAGCTCCCAGTCAGCTGTCTAATATATTTATTTGTTTAATTATGTTTTTAATTTTTTATTTTTTTTTAAGTTGTCCACCATATCTTATCACGGTTAGCCCCCCCAAAAATATATATACTTAAAAGAAAATCAACAACTTATTTCCCCAGACTTCCCCAGCACACAGATAATAAAAGTAAAATCAGCAAGCAATCTGAACCCCAGCTGCCTTTGTCTTGAAAGTCAGTCACACCATATTTTGGGATATTTTGGGTCAACCTCTTTCCTCCCTTCTTCTCCCCATTGTGCCTCCAGACTCTCCTACTACAGAGAAGAAATGTCCTACTTAAATGACTCCCTAAAACTAAGCTTCAGTTCTCCTTTATTTGCCTATCTTCGCTAGCTAAAAAACATGCTGCTTTCTCCTCTCACAAACACAGAATGGCGGCTGTGAGAGCTTGACACCCTTGTATATGGCTGTAGAAAACTTTCATGTGGTGGAGAAATTTTTTTCTATCCATTGATTTCAGTGCAATGAGCTAGGTAAAAAAAATGTGCAGGACATTTTTGGCAGATTTCAGTTTGAGGTGAACATTTTTGCCCATCCCTATGTAAAATAAGATAGTGATACAGTTGTAAAAAAGATGCAGTATAAAATGTAGAATACAGAACAATTAGTGCTGCAAGGACAGTGTTACATTGTTTAGCAAAAATATTACGATTCAATGTAACTCTATCCCTGCAGCTCAATGAGAGTGATGTACTTAGATGAACTGGAGTAATCCTTTAGGAAAGCAACAGTACCATAGGTATCAATGCCTTGCTTTGAAGGTCACTGAAAAAAAAAAGTCTGTGGAAACAGAGATCCAGAGAGCTTACCGAGTGACATAAAAGTCTAAAAAAATGAAAAGATGAAAATATAATGAATGTGTACAATACGTAAAGTCAAAATAAATGGTTGCTATCCTTTAGGATTGCAGGAAAAGAAATCACATGTATATCATCAGTGTGTGTCGGACCTGGATCCTGTGGGACAGCTACTGTGTACAAGACAGGACACTCAGCACACATACAGCTCCCTCTGAACCAGTTCTCAGAGTCCCATATTTTCCAAGACCATAGATGAATCAATCCAAATCATGTCAACTTCAACTACATTAGCACTATGCAAAAGAAAACTTTAAATAAACATTCTTCTAAGCTTTCCCCATTATTTTATATAAGTTTAAACCACTGAGCCCAAGAGTTGTGCCCAGTGAATTTCTTCATGATGCTCTAGTCCCCCTTCTTGCAATCAAAGGTGAAAGACAATGGAATGTTATGGTGTCCCTAGCATAAAGTAGCCACAGATTAAATACTTTGGGACATTTTATTTTCTTTGTCCCAACACACTTAATTCCATGCAATGCCTTGGAGACTTCTGTAGCATCTGAAGGGTTAACGATCCTCTTGTGGCATATTCGGGTTGTTTTACAGTACTAATCCTGAGTGCCAGGGAGGTATCTAGTGCATTGTGTGGCACTCAAAGGATTAAAGGGATAGTAATACCTCATTTTAACTTTATTTTATTTTGTAGACATTAAAAAAACATGAAGAATGATATAAGTCTTATCTCTCAAACCTTTATGGTTTAAGAGATATTCACAAACAAAGTATCCCCCTCCTGTTCAGTCAGATCAGAAGGGAGGTGCCCAGGTAGACTGCAGAGAGGGAAAAAGCTGAAAAACTTGTCAAGGGGGGAAGGGCTTTCATTGTTTTCATACAAAGAAAATTGTCCCCTTCTGTTATCTGTCTGGTCATACAACCTGATCCACATCTGAGAAGAGATGGCTTACACTAGGTAAAAGGGGCGGGGAGGGGAACTTTGCTTGTGAATATCTCATAAACCATAAAGGATTGAGAGATAAGACTTATATCATTCTTCATGTTTTCTTAATACCTACAAAATAAAATGAAGTTAAAACAAAGTATTACTATCCCTTTAAGCAGAGAGAAGATCCACACTACATCCATCACGAGATTTATATTTTCATTTTGCCTGCAAAGACACCCTGCTGCTGACAACAGATATTGGTATTTTATATTTCATGGACAATTTGTTCATTGTCCTTGGTTTCCATTTAACAGCTTTTCCTTTTTCCCACCTAAATCGCATGGAGTTGTCTGTGAGTTAATCAGTTTTTTTATTACAAAACCCATATAAATTTATGTAAAAATTAGCACAGATTCACCCTTCGTCTATAAATTTCCTTGTTTTATTACTCATTCTAGACTGCCGTGAAGAAGAAGCAAATCACTCAGGATTTATATTATCACAATACAGACTACTTAGAATTCCATCCGAAGTACCTAATTTGTAAAGTGTCTGCAAAAAAATATATCTATATATATTCTATTTTATGAAACACTCATCAAAACTCATTTCTGTGTACAGAGGCATTTGGTACAAATGAGAAAGTATGCAAGGCACATAGACTTTACTATGACCTTTTTCCTAGTCAAATTTACACCCTGTCATGTGGGCAGGCAATTTTTTTCTCTGTTTTAGGTGCATTTGGAGACTCTGGGAAGTGTGAAGGGAGAAAAGAGATTTACCCAACATCTTGTTTGACTAAGAAAAGCCAGGCAGGTGATACAAGATTCTTCCTGAGCTGTGTTAGGGTAGTCTGGGGGATCTTGTGATGTGCACTAATATGTCTTCACCATCTTATCCCTGTGATTATACCTCAAATATACCTACATTCTCATGCCTTCTGTATGCCGTCACCACAAATACAATGTATCTGTGTTTCCTCCACCAATAGCTAATTTACATAATGAGATCTGACTTAATTATCCAAATTCCCCGTAGACTCTCTACATGCACATTCCCACACATTTCCCATAGTATGTATGGACATTCCCCATAGACCCGATACATACAGAAGAGGAAACTGTTCCATAATCTTCAGTGGAGATAAACTGGGGAGCACTGGGGGTCTCCTTACTGACCCTTGTTCTGCTCCCTTGTTGGCAGATATGCCCCAGGAATACAGATCTAGTGGTACAACAAGTAGCAGATGACAGTTGCCCTGAGGGACCACAGGGGTATTCGGCACATTGGTTTGCAATATGTTCCACCCCCATCTGGTTCTTAAAAGGTTAAAGGAATTGTAATGTTGTAAAATAATTAGATTGCCGAGTCTTCTTTATAATATAAGAAACATATTGCGCTGTTTAAAACCCCTTACATTTCTGTAGTTAATAACATATTCACTGTAGAAGGATCCCACGTCCGCCCCTTCTGGTCAGCTCCCACTGACTATCTAATTGTGTCGTGCGACCCAATGGATGCAACAAGGGACAAACTTCAGTAAGTAAGTATAAGGAAAACTCTGCCCCCCTTGATGAAGGAGAACAGGATTTTCCTTTGCATACTGAAGTTTGTCCCTCGCCAAATCCGTCCGGACCTGCATGAGCTGCAGCATTGACGTGGCCAGAAGGGGCGGGAGGGGGATCCTTCTATAGCAAATATGTTATGAACTACAGAAATGTAAGTGCTTTGAAATAGCGCAATGTGTTTCATATATTATAAATAATACTCAGCGATCTAGTTTTTTTACATTACAGTCCCTATAAAATAAGAGATTTGTATGCTGTTGTTTTAGAGCTTAAAGGGATATCAATACGTTATTATTACTACCCCCGTATTGTACATATTTATAAAATAATTTAATAGCCCCCAGGTTCATCTCTCAAACCCTTATGGTTTGAGAGATAACCGAAGGCAAAATTCCCCCCTCACTCCCCCTTCCCTGAAGTCAGCGTTGTACTGACTGCAGGGATATCCGGTCTGACATTCATCATGCGGCTCTGCAGTAGAGCCGCAATCGCGTTAATGATAAAGAATTATTTCACTGAAACGGTCTTCTGCATGTGCTTGCAAACCAAGCACATGTAGAAGACCGTTTCAGTGAAATAATTCTTTTTCACTAATGAGATCTCGGCTAAGCTGGAGAGCCGCAAGCCTGTCGTCCGACAGACTTCCCCTGCAGTCAGTACAATGCTGACTTGAGGGAGGGGGGAACTTTGCCTTCGGTTATCTCTCAAACCATAAAGGTTTGAGAGATGAACCTGGGGGCTATTAAATTATTTTACAAATATGTACAATATGGGGGATAGTAATAATAAAGTATTACTATCCCTTTAAAGCTAGAAAATTTCTCTAAGAGTTTTCTCATGTTTTCTATGAAAAATGTATAAAATATTAGGTTACCAAATGTAAGGTAAGAGAGTTCATTAATGCATTGCTTTGCAATATATTTGAGGCCTCACTTTTATATAAAGGGCTGATTAATTTCACACATTTCTAAAGAGGTAACATAGGAAAATACAGCCACACTGCATATTGTCAGTACCACTGAAAACACCACATACTTCTTACATAGAGTTATAAAGAGAAAGTAGAATGAGTTATGCAGAAGCAATGGGGGACCCCAGCAGCGGGCCCCTGACTCCACCTCCTCACAGCAGGATTCAATGCTCACTTTGCAAGGGTCACCCAAGCATAGCCATAGGAATCTTGAGAGCCGACTACATTTTAAGGCCAAAAAATTTAAAAAATGCCTCTCAATGTGCAACTTCCCTCTGAAATCCCATGGTTCCGCCTTGTTGTCAAAATGGTCTGTAAGAGGAAAATGCAATGTTTATATGAAGCAGCAGGGGTGCCCAATGAATGTTTCAGCTGCTGAGGAAGAATTGTGAGGCCTTGTTTTAGAATAGGGAACAAAAAAAAGACAGGCTTTCATGTTGATTCAGACTTCCCAAGCTCTGTTGCAAGATGCTGTAGTGAAAGGTTTGAATTTTATCTGAGTAAAAGCAGGAAAAGGCAACATATGGCTGTCCAACTGTTCTTGAAAAATATCTCCTGTCATTCTAAACCAGCCACAAGAGCAGAATATATGGGATCTATAGACAATGTTACATGAAAGGTCTATCAATCTGCTTTGTGAATGGATATATATATATATATATATATATATATATACATAATTATAGAGAGAGAGAGATTCTGTAACTGTAACCCTTTGAGTGCCAGAGGGGGTATGCAATGAATTGCTTTGCAGTGTGTTGCATACCCCTTTGCCACTCAAAGGGCTAATGACATTGGGCTTTATGTCTGGGCCTTATGTATAAACTGTAATCAATCTGGAGCAAACAACTACACCACAGTGGAAAATATAATTCCACAAATGACCATTAATTTAAAAAAGAATTGTAACCCCTTGAACGTTTTAGAGGTCTTTTGCAATGTCTTGGAGACCTCTAGAGCAGGGGCATCTGAGTTTTTTCAGTCATGGGCCAAAAATATGGACTTATGTATCTATCAAGTAAATTACAATACTGCTATTTAACATACAACTATTCTTGAACTCTAAGGTACTGGCAGTCGGTTAGGCCTTACTATACTACTAGTTTATGTGTGCCAGTTAAATAGGGGTTAAAATTATCTTCTAAAATTATTGGGAATTTGAAATTGTTCCCTACTTTGCTGCTATTTTTCTGAAGAATTACTCCAATTTGCCTTAATGAATCAGGCCCAATGAGTTCACACTAACTTCTGCCTTGACAGCACTAAAACTGGCATTTTGCTGGCTGCCTAATAAAATATTTATTGAAGTAATTATTAGACTTGTGAGTGCTGAAAAATAAATTGTTTAATCTGAATCAGTTGATAAAAATGTTACCATTAAATTAGGTTAGAATATCGATGAAAATTATTATTGACAAAATTTGTTCAGAACAATTTCCAGTGGAGAAGGCCCGTGCCACCTTCTCTGGACTGGTTGTTAAACACAACTCATTCAGTTAAATTAAACTGCATAAAACTTGGGCCACTCTTTCTAACTTGGAGAAAACAAATAAAATAGGAGTGAGAAGCTATAGTATGAATTTATAAACTCAGCCAGTAAAAAAAAAAGTCTCTCATTTTTTTGAAAATTTAAATTTAATTGTTTTAAGAACAGAATTTTAAGGGCAATTTCAACAAGCAACTGCTGTTTTAAATCCTTTATAAAACATTTTCAAACGTGGCAGGTTTACTTCTGAAAATACTGTCCTTTAACTATTACCTCAAATTCTGACAATTTTTTTCCTAATGATGACTTTTATAACACATCATGCCCTTAGACCTCCACCAGAATATTCCCCCCCAGTATTTTTAGTTCTTCCCTGTAGCTTCATTGTTTGCCCCAGAATTCCTCCACTTTTACTTTGAAAATATGGCCCATTATTAGTATTCATTGTCACACTTTTCTAGATTCCCCCACATGAAGTCTCAAATGGTTTGTCAAAAGGCTTCTTTAATTTCTCGCATGCCAATAATGTTCGTTATCTTTACATGGAAGCACATTCATTTATGTGTGGAATTCCAAGACCCAGCTGCCAAAAGGTGAAACATTCCCTCAAAAAGGTTGTGAGCCCATGTATTAAAATATTTACGTAACCCCTTTTGACCTGCCCCATTTCATCCCCCACTTGCTGACATTTCAATAAGTGTGGCTGACAAAATGGAGGCTGCTGTTATTATTTTGTTTATTGCACTCTCTCTTCTGCTGTCTTCCTTCTCAGGAAACCAAAGTCCAAGTTTGGAAATCGCAGTCCTTCTGTGATGAAAGTCATGTCATTGCACATTACTTTGTGCTTTGATAAAATGAAAAGCTTGGTTGGGATCAGTTTATTGCTGAGATCCCTTCCTTATGTTTGACCTGTTTCACACAGGTGACAGAACTGTTGCAGCCCTTGTGACAGCTCTGTTGCCCATGCATCCTTTCTCACATCTCTCCTACATACTACCACCAATCAAAAAACAAAAGAAGCATGTAGATGGTCCACATGAGCACCAGCCAACTGGCTTACACCCACATAGGCCAGCCATTCATCAGAGGCTGAGAGGAGCATCATAACTTCCACTACTGCTGGTGAAAGGTCTGCAGCATGCTAGACTTTGGTGCGATCACAAGAGGAATTAGTCACCTGTGTGAAAGGCACTAAAGATGTCCAGCTTGTTAACTTTCTCCTTGGGAGACAGATCCAACGTAGCATCACTGCACTGGTGTCACCCATGAGAAAGGGCCTCATGTGGGGAGAGATTGAAGAAGATCTGATCAGGAAGTTTCACAGAGATAGGTGATTGATTTTAATGTCTCTCTGTAGGCACTGAGGAATAATTGCTTCTTTCTGATCCACTATTCTCCACTAAAAGTAATTTGCAAAACAGAAATTACAGACTTATACAAATCTATGCAATTATCCCTTAATCAGCTTATTATTATTCATGCTCACATGTGTGCACATTTGCATGTATGTATTAGTGGCATTCAGAATATACCCATTCACTGTGCCACCTGAACTAAACTCCATTATATGTCAAGATAAAGGTGACAGTAGGACATACAGTAATTTGCAAAGTATCTCATCAAGTATAGGCTGTTGAGACTGGCTGAATATAGTATACACAGTATGTTGTGGCTAAAGTCTTAACTCTGAATGATAATTCAGAATAAACTAGACAATGTATTTAATATCCAAGAATGTCTGGCTAAAGTCAGTATAATGGAATTCCTTACCTGTGTGCTTTGTCCTGTTCCTGACCACTATTGTAAATGGTAAGCAGCATGTAGGTATCTAAAATCAGTGCTATGGGATAAGGTAAAGTTTTACAGTTAGGAGTTTGTTGTTAGAGTTAGATATCTGTTAAAGGGATAGTATTACTTCAAAATTACTATCCCTCATATTGTAGCCCTTAATAAACTGAGTTAAATGACACCAACGGCATCTCTCAAACCTTTATGGTTTAAGAGATAGCCGCTTTCAAAGTTTCCTCTCCCCTGCTGTCAGCGTTCTGCTGCCAGCAGGAGAATCCGGTCCCGGGACAGGCTGAGGCTCTTAAACAGAGCCGATATCTCATTATGGAAGGAAAAATGATTCATTGAAACAGTCTTCTACATGTGCTTGGTTACCAAGCACAAGTAGAAGACTGTTTCAATCAATCATTTTTCCTTCCATAACGAGATATCGGCTCTGCTGAAGAGCCTCCTCTTGATTCAGAGACCGGATTCTCCTGCTGGCAGCTGAACGCTGACAGCAGGGGAGAGGAAACTTTGAAAGTGGCTATCTCTTAAACCATAAAGGTTTGAGAGATGCCGCTGGTGTCATTTAACTCAGTTTATTAAGGGCTACAATATGAGGGATAGTAATTTTGAAGTAATACTATCCCTTTAAGTGTTAGGATTTAGGGTTTGCATTCAGGATAGGTTTTAGATTTAGGGGTTTGTTTTAAGAGTTAGTTCTAAGTTAGGTTTCAGCTCTAGGATACATATTAGGGTTGGATGTTAGGTTTTAGGGTTAGGGTTTGTTATTATGGTTAGGGTTGTTCTTTAGGGTTAATTGTAATTTTAAGGACCAGAGGGGGTGTGAAGCATTAAGAAGCAATGAGTTGCACAGCTCACTGGTCATTAAAAGATTATAACCCATTCATCACTCAAAAGGGTATGTTGAAGACAGATTTAGAGTTTAAGGTATTGATTTAGACTTGGGATCTGGGGCATTATGGATAAATTAACAAAAAGCAGGGGCAGATTTACTGGTGATAGAGTGCAAAACACTGGGGCTCATAAGCATATGGGGGCCCATTCATATGGGGGCCCATTGACAAGACAGCTTGTAAAGCTCTTCAGGACTCAGTAAGCCCCCATATCTAACATTCCATTACCTCCTTTGCCTGTTGGCCCATGCAGTTTAATCCGGCTTTGGGAGAAGAGTGTACCCAAGGAAAATATCCTATCTGATGGGAGTCAAGTTTGAAGTTCATGCCCTGTGACCACTACTTGAATATAATGTGTGGCCACAACTATATGTGATGTGTCACACATCTGGTTGTAGTCACACATCTCTAGCCCTGCCTTGAGGGAAGCTGAAATAAAGGAGGTGTCAGAGCGGTAAATTCAAACTTGATGCCACATCGGAGTGGATTTTCTCCCTAATCACTACAGTATAAAAGCCAGGGGAGAAGGGGGTAGGAGACAGCTCTTATTACCGGAAAACCAAGAGTTAGTTCCAGCAACCATACCAGCAGTTAGAGGGCCAACAGGGAATGCTATGTAAGTGTATGCATGGAAAGAAGTGGGAGATATGGGGGCTAGAAGGGCACTTGTCTTATGTATGGAAAAATCTGTTAGAAGAATATAACGGTGTCTGGGAGGGAAAACAAACGTTTGGATAGTGAGAGAGAATTGATAGAGAAAAACACCCAGATGCATTGGATACCTATCTGGCATTTATAGTGGATGTGTCACCTATGGTCAACATCCCATAAATAGTTAGGCGACATATACAAAACCATGAAAGTGTTATTTATTTTTTATTTTAAGTTTTGATTTCGTTTAAATTTAACTTAAAAAGTTTGTGCTGCAGCCACTTCCATGTAGACTGAGTTTGACTGTGGTTACAGAGCTCTGCCTCTGCTCTCCTCCCTCCTCCAATGACAGAGGCTTATGTTTGTAAGCTGGCGCGGTCTCCTTGGCAGAGATCAATATCTAGCTAATGAGACTGCTCCAGCTTACAGATAGAAGCCTCCGTCATCAGAGGAGAGCAGAGGCAGAGTGTCAGGCTGCAGTCTGTATGGAAGTGGCTGCAGTCCAGACTTTTGTAAGTTAAATTTAAATAGAAACACAGAAACATAGAATTTGACTGCAAATAAGAACCATTCGACCCATCTAGTTTGACCATTTTCCTACTGTAAAAAAAAAAAACAACCTCAAACCTTTTTTGGTCCTTGGTCTTGAAATCTTGTAATCAAAACTTAAATAAAATAAATAAAAAACTTAAATAAAATAAATAAAAATAAATAAAAAATAAATAACAGACTTTTGTAAGTTAAATTTAAATAGAAACATAGACATAGAATTTGATGGCAGATAAGAACCATTCGGCCCATCTAGTTTGACCATTTTCCTACTGTAAAAGAAAAAACAACCTCAAACCTTTTTTTGCCCTTGGTCTTTAAATCTTGAAATCAAAATTTAAATAAAAAAAAAAAAAAATTAAAAAATAAATAAAAAATAAATAACATTTTCATGATTATGGATATGTTGCCTAGCTATTTATGGGATGTTGTCCATAGGTAACACATCCACTTTAAGAGGTTAAAAGCTCCATTTAAATCAAGTGGAATGTGTATGTAATGTAATCTACAAATTTAAAAATGTACAAGAATCATGGAATTTGTTTAAAGGGATAGTAATGTTTCATAATAAAAGCAGCTCTAATTAATCTCCATAGTATTTGGGCCTTGGAGAGTGTTAGTTGCAATTCAAGAATAATTGAATGATAAAGTATCCCCCCGCCCCTTTTACTGATGTAACACTTCTCACCTCAGAACAGCTGGGAGGTGTCCAGGAAGACTGCAGAGAGGGCCAATTTTCAATTAAGATAAGGGAAAAAGCTGAAAAATCTGTCAAGGGGGAAGGGTTTTCATTGTTCTCAGAGAAACAAGATTATCCCTTGCTGTTATCTGTCTGGTCTTACAACCAGATTCCACATCTGAGGAGAGCAGTGTTACACTAGGTAAAAGGGGTGGGAGGGGGATACTTTATCATTCAATTACTCTCTGTCTCTCAAATACTATGAAGATTAACTGGAGCTGCTGTTTTTGTGAAACATTACTATCCCTTTAAAATGCTCTTAAACAAATATATATGTGTCAATATATACCAATGTGGAATAAGCACAAGAGGAGTAAATTAAGAACATCGTGACTTAATAATGAGGTTTACAGGGAAATGAGAAATAAGAAGCAGGTTATTAAAGTGTTTAAGTCACACAGGTCAGATGCATCATTAAAAAAATATATAAAGAATGTAATACTCTCTGAAAACAAGCAATTAGGCTAGCTAAAACTGAAAATTAGAGACATGTTGCAAAAAAGAGCAAGAAAAATCCTAAACAATTCTACAAGTATACAAATAACAAACAGATTAAGGTTGATATTGGTCCTCTTAAGGCTGAGACAGTTGAATTGATTAGTGAGGATAAGTCTTTGGCTAATACCCTAAATACATTGTTTGTTTCTGCATAGGCAAATGAATCAACAATGCCAGGCTATGGGCAAATAGACAAAATCACAGAATTTTCTCCATCAAGTACATGGCTTACTGAGAACAAAGTCCAAGAGAGACTGGAAAATGTTATATTGAATAAAGCAACTGGACCTGATGGTATACACCCAAGGGTACTTAAGGAACTTATGGCGCGATGCAGGAAACGTGCACAATTGCTGTTTCCAGTGTGAAAACCAGTAGGGAATAGGTTTGCGAATGATTTTGTTGAATTGCGCATGAAAATTCAAGATTAGCGAATGGCTGCGTATATTTTTTGTGGGCGTGGCTAAGATTAACGAATCTGTGTAAGTGGAATAGCGAATGCGCCTAATGCAGGAAGTGCTATTGCGAATTAATTTATACATCTGTGTACTGTTGTCGTAAAATTGAATTTTTTATGCGCAATTCAAGAAGCGTTTGGTATTTGGCTTCCTGGATTAGAACATGCGCAAAATCTATCTGCGCACAAAAATTCCTTTATTCGATGCGAACGTTTCTTGCATCGTGCCATTAGTTCAATAATAACAAGAAAATTATACTTAATATTTATTGATTCACTTTCATCAGGCATATTGCTCTGTAATTGGAGGAAAACTGACATAGTTCCATTGTTCAAAAAGGAGGCAAATCCAAACCAGGAAATTATAGACCTGTGAGCTTGACTTTCACAGTGAGTAAAAAATTTAGAAGGGTTACTAACTGACAGTATTCAGAACTATGTGAAGACAAACAATATTATTGGTAGGAGTCAGCGTGGTTTTATGAAGAATAGATCATGTCAGACTAATTTACTGGCATTTTATGAAAGGATAAGTAGTAATTTAGACAAAGGAATTTAGTTGAAGTAGTATACTTGAGTTTTGCAAAAGCCTTTGATACGTTGCCTTAGATCAGGTCAATGCATAAATTAAAAGGCTTGGGTTTGGGAGGTGATATCGGAATATGGCTTGAGAACTTGTCAAATGATAGATGGCAGAGAGTTGTTAAAAATTTAACCTTTTCAAGTTGGTCTAAAGTTGTAAGTGGTGTGCCACAGGGTTCTGTACTGGGCCCAATTCTTTTTAATTTGTTTATTGATGATCTAGAATTGGGATCTGAAAGTATCTTTGCAGATAACAATAAGCTGTGTAAGGAAATACATACAGGGCTGAATGTTTTTAATTAGAAAATGTTTTACCAGGAAGATTACATTTAGATTTCTCTAGTTTTCAAGCAGAGAAACATTATACTTGCACACAAATAAACATACATACATACTAAAAAATATATATACAGTTACATATTGTTTTTAGATATAAAGAAGCAGTTAGTTTTAAGGATTTTAGACTGAAACAAGATTTTTTCAGGCAGGGTGTTCCAGGCTTTTGAAGCTCTGAAGGAGAAGGCAGACTGACTGGCTTCTTTTTTGTAGTGTGGTATACGCAGTGGAGCGGAGGTTAGTATGGTGATCTGTAGTAAGAATACTGCTGAGGTAGTTCAGTAATTTTCCAGAGAAATTATTGTATATTAAGCAAGAAAGCTGATGGGAACATCCAGGGCCGGATTTGCCATAAGGCAAAGTAAGCACCTGCCTACAGGCACACGCCACCGAGGGGCGCCTGCCAATTGGATTTTTTTTTTTTTGTTAATTCGTTAAAAAAAAATAAAAAATTAGCCACCTTGCTGGCTGCGCCGGTGCCCATTCCATGTTGCCCTCACACTGCACCCCCCTCTGTTGTCTATTTCCTACCGCCCTGGCAGATCTGTCGTCTGTGCCTCCTTTGGCACAGTCAGTCCTGTAAGTGCTGAGCTCCCTCGTCAGCTCTGTAGGAATGCAGAGCCCTGGGAGATGACATCATCTCCCAGCGCTCTGCATTCCTGAATAGGAGACAGCGCGGGAGCTTCAGCACTTACAGGACTGACTGTGCCAAAGGAGACACAGACGACAGATCTGCCAGGGAGGTAGGAAATGGACAATGGGAGGGAGGCAATGTGAGGGCAACATAGAGATGGTGGGTGCAAGTTGGAGCCAAAGGGGGGCATTGTGAGGGCAATGTGGAGCTGATGGGGTCAATGTGGAGCTGATGGGGGGCAAAATGAGGGCAATATGGAGCTGAATGGGGCAATGTTTAGATGATGGGGCAATATGAAGGCAATGTGGAGCTGATGGGGGGCAATGTGAGGGCAATGTTGAGATGGGGCAATATGAGGGCAATGTGGAGCTGATGGGGTTAATGTGGAGCTGATGAGGGGCATTGTGAGGCAATATGGAGTTGAATGGGGCAATGTTGAGATGATGGGGCAATATGAGGGCAATGTGGAACTGATGGGGTGCAATGTGGAGCTGATGGGGTGCAATGTGAAGGTGTTGGGGGGCAATGTGAGGGCGATATGGAGATTTGGAGCATTGTGAAGATGGCCGGAGGGGCGCTTCAGATATCTGTGCCTACAGGGTTCTGAGATGTAAATCTGGCCCTGGGAACAGCTAGATTTGAGTGTTAACCAATTTAGATCTTTAAACATATTACTGTGATGGGTAGTGTAATTACATTGGAGGATAAAGTGGCATAATGAGTTATACAGAGTGTCAAGTTTACCAAGATGGCTTTGTGGCATGGTAGATTATATTACATCCCCATAGTCTATGACTGGCAGTAACATCTGTTGAACAATACATTTCCTTACCAGGGGACTTACAAGGGATTTTTTTCTGTACAGAGCACCATTTTTTTTTGTTACTTCAGAAGGATTTAGATAAACTGGGGGAGTAAAATAGCAGATGGCATTTAATGTAGATAAATGTAAGGTTATGCATTCAGGCTCTAGAAACAAACATGCTACATATATTCTAAATGGGAAAAAACTTGGGGAATCCTCATTAGAGAAATGCTTAGGAGTACTGATAGATGATAGACTTCACAGCAGTGTGCAGAGTCATTCAGCTGCTGCAAGAGCAATTAGGGTACTATCCAGCATAAAAAGAGGGATTGATGCACGGGATACTAATATAATTCTATCTCTATATAAATCCTTGGTAAGGCCTCATCTAAAATATGGAGTATAGTTTTGGGCACCAGTTTATAAAAAATACATTATTGACCTGGAAAAAGCGCAGATATGTGCAGCAAAGCTGATAAAGGGATTGGAGGACTTAGTTATAAAGAGAGAATAGCCAAACTGGGTTTGTTTACATTAAAGAAGAGACATCTAAGTGGTGATATGATTACCATTTACAAGGTCAATACAAAGAACTATCCAATTAATTATTTACACAAAGATCTGAGCTAAGAACGATCCTAAAACAAAGGCAGGGATTTATTACTGTAAGGACAATGAAGCTATGGAATTCTTTGTCTGTGGATATTGTGCTTGCCGATACTGTCATTGGTTTCAAAAAAGAAATGGATACCTATCTAGCACAGAACAATATTGAGAATTATGACAGATGACTTTAATGCAGATAGATTAATGATCCAGGGAACTATCTGACTGCCATTTGGATTCAGGAAGGAATTTATTTTCCCCATTTGGGGCTTAAGTGGAAATGGCTTAAATTTATTTTATTTTTGCATTCCTCTGGATCCACAGGGGTGATTTGGCATGGGCTGGACTTGATGGACACATGTCTTTTGTCAGCCTCATCAACTATGTTACTATCTTGTAGCACCGATTGTCAGTCAATGGGGATCATAGAGACAAGAGATGAACAGGCTGCAACCAATCAGAGGGCCGCTTACATTTCAAACTATGGACCGGGAGGCTCTGGCTTCCTTCGTGTAGAAACTTTAACGTGGCCAGGCATCTAGAGTAGGAGTTGGAATAGTAGGCCGCAGTGGGACAGGAAACATGGGGCAACCTCTGCCAACAACTGTTTCAGATACTATATGACTAGACATCAGGGTACAGTGGTGTACAAACTTCCATAATGGGACCGGTGTTCCATTACAAGAGCCTGCTTAGACAAAATGTCAGGGGCAAATTTTTCACCTGAAGCCATTATAGGGAGGAGAGCCCTCTTGCCCTCTCCTGTCACCCTATCACGGTTCCCGTGATCCGTCTGTCACTCTTTGTTGTGGTGCGCTCCCATTGGCTGAGCTTTGTTTGGCCCGCCCAGTATGGCCTTCATTTACTGGGCCTCTGGCACCTGTCAGGTGCCCTTTCGTGGTGTTCCTGTACCAGTGTTACTGTGTTGCTGTGTTCCTGCGTTCCTGTGTACCGACTTGGCCCGTCTAACTACTCTCATTGGTTTCTGCTCCGTGATTCGACCCGGCCTGGCTGACGTTCCTGCTCCGTGATCTGACCCGGCTTGTCTGAAGTTCCTGCTCTGTGATTTCACCCAGCCTGGCTGACGTTCCTGCTCCGTGACCTGACCCGGCTATCCTGATGACCCTGCTTGTGTTCCAGCTGTTATCCTGATCCTGTGTCGCTTGGGGCGACAGCCTGACTTCCGCTGTGCTGATATAGGGCAGACCGAGTTGTTGCCTCCGATTCACTGGGCCTTCCCATTAACTCTTGCAGAGCACTGTTGCCTCCGTTACACTGAGCCTCCGTTAACACTTGCAGAGCACTGTTGCCTCCGTTACACTGAGCCTTCCGTTAACACTGGCAGAGCACTGATGCCTCAGTTACATTGAGACTTCCGTTAACACTTGCAGAGCACTGTTGCCTCCGTTAACCCTGAGCCTTCCGTTTACACTTGCAGAGCATTGTAGCCTCCGTTACAGAGAGCCTTCCATTAACACTTGCAGAGCATTGTGGCCTCCATTAACACTGCGCTTCCGTTAACCCTTGCTGTCCGCAGTGATCTCGTTACCGCACCGTCAGGTGCTATTGGGCGATTCCATCAGCTCTTGCAGTGTACATGGTCTCCGTTTAAAGCACCGGTTGGGTGCTATTGGCTCTAAACACCTCCGCTCTTGCAGTGTACTTGGTCTCCGTTTACCGCACCAGTTGGGTGCTATTGGTTCTAAAACACCTCAGCTCTCGCAGTGTCAGTGTCTCCGTGACCGCAACAGTTGGGTGCTATTGGCTCTATACTCCTCAGCTCTTGCAGTGTACATTGTCTCCGTTTACCGCACCGGTCGGGTGCTCATGGCTCAACGTGTGCTAGCTTTTGCAGAGTATTGTGGCCTCAGTTCCCTGCTCAGCACAAATAGTAGTCTCGGTTCTGTCTTATTGACTGGTGCTCTTACATCTTGCACCACAGTCTCGCTCCTTTACCATCTTATGGGCGTTGCCAAACACACCACAACAGAGACTGATTGCTTTCCATGAACTTTTAACCTATGTTGTACCTGTAATGCTTGCTTATGCCTGTCCTGTGACAGTATATATTAATTTTCCTGTATACTGGGCCTGAGAGGGCATCTGTACATTATTGTCATCTTCCAGTCATACTATATTGCCTGTAGGAGGCAGTCTTTCGTGTCTTTTAATAAAACTGTGTTTTATTCTAACTTACTGGTTTGAGTGTCTTACAAAACCGTTACACAGCCACACAAGTGGAGTGAGGTGCATTCCCACCAAGTGGGAAAATTGTGGTAGGGGTTTGGGAATTAAAAGTATACCATTTCTTACCTACATAGAGGTTAGTAATTTTTTTTTTATTTTTTTTCTCTTGCTGCAGTTATGGATTCCATAAGGCAAAAGATGGTCACCTCATCATTTGTGGAGGATCCAGGGGGTGGGGAGAGAAGATCTGGTGTCAGACCAGGAAGAATATTACAGGCCACTGAATAAGAAGAATAGCTTTTCTTGTACTCTTTTTTTGGTCAGATATGAGAGGGAAACAGGCTGGGCCATAGTGCACAAAGAAGCAAAGTTGATTTCTTAGGAATGAGGATTACTTCCTATAATGAAAAGAAATGTGGGTGGGGCTTTGTGTGTTGATTTAAGCATGTCTGCTTAAATCAGTGGAAGATTGATTGATGGAAGGGGTCTAATCCCAAGAAAATCTCATTTTTAGGATATGACAACAAGGGTGGTGCCTCCAGTATTGCTAGTAAGGCAAGATATTGCCTCAAACCAATAAGGAACAGGCATTGTTTTTGCCTCATGATGTCAGAGATGATATTAGAATTCCTTTTACTAGTGAGTTGTTCTTTCGTGGTAAAGTAAGGACATTAAATCAGTCATTAATTACTTAGAAATATTACAGGAAATGTTGGACAAGGAAATCAAACCAGGCAAGACAGCAGGTCCACAAAGGATCTTCCCATCCCAGTTTTGATAGTTGGTCCATAAGGAGTAGTTCTTAAGTAGGAGGTTCTGCTGATACACCATCTGTATAATCCAGAGGAGGACTCAGTCAATGATTTTTGGATAAAGGGTTATGCAGCATGCAGTATCAAACATTTGACTCAGCATTAAAAATTATCCATGCATCAGGTGCTGTGTCCCTCTTGGGTAAGACATTTATAGCATCTGCCTTTAGGCTTCTTCCCTGGCATCTAGAGAACAATTGGTTCATGGGGCCTCACAGATATGGGCTTTTTATGTGGATAACTGCTTGTCTATAGGTTGTTCTAGTTTTTGTGTCTACTTTGAAATGTTCATCTTCTTTCTGTATTGGTCAGTAGAGCACAGATCTGGTTCTGTTTTGTGATTTTTTTTATTATAGCCCATCAGCTTCAGGTGCATTTGGTAGCCTGTTGGCACAACCACAGGAGGTTTTAAATTAGTTAGGGGTTCCCACAGCAAAGCATAAATCTCTGTCCCCTTGCCAGTGGCATAACAATAGAGGTCGCAGGGGTCGCACCTGTGACCGGGCCCATCACTCTCAGGGGCCCGGCCACCCCCTGCGACCCCCTCACCACGACTCGCCTGCAGCACAGCTGATCTCTGGGCGGTCAGCGCTCTAGTAATGCAGAGCGCTGGGAAATGACATAATCTTCCAGCGCTCTGCATTACTAAGAACCGCGTGGGAGCTTGACTCACCGCTAGACCACCAGGGACTCGAGGTAGGATGAGGGGGGTGGTCAGTAGGGGCTTTGTGGAGAATGAGGGGCACTGTGGAAGGGGCATTGTGATGGGGGCATTGTGGAGAATGAGGGGCATTGTGGAAGGGGCAATATGGAGATGGGGGCATTGTGGAAGGGGCAATATGGAGAAAGAGGGGCAATGTGGAAGGGGCATTGTGATGGGGGCATTGTTGAAGGGGCAATGTGGAAGGGACAATATGGGGAAAGAGGGGCATTGTGGAGATGAAGGGGCACTGTGGAGAATGAGGGGCATTGTGGAAGGGGCAATGTGGAGGTGGCCAATGTAGTTGAGGGGGGCCAATGTGGTCGGGGGTGGGGCCCATGGCAATTCTTGCACCAGGGCCCGGTGGCTTCTAGTTACGCCTCTGCCCCTTGCACATGCTTGACATTTCTAGGTATCTACATAGATAGATAGATAGATAGATAGATAGATAGATAGATAGATAGATAGATACATACATACATACATACATACATACATACATACATAGATAGATAGATAGATAGAGTGGTTTAGGTAGTGCTTCCCATTACCATTAAATTAAATGAGGCTTTTAACCCCTTGATTGCTAGAGAGGTCTCCAGTGCATTGTGTGTGGGAACTCTAGCATTTAAGGAGTTAAAAATCCCATTAAAATCATTTGGATGTTTTGGAGGTATGTATTTCTCACCTCTGGTGCAGTTGGTTTCCTCTAGAATTGCTCTTCAGTTATTTATAGGTAAAAGTACAGTGTTAGCTGTAGAAAAGAGGATACCATTATTGGCTAACTGGGTAGCTTTATACAAAAGGTACTCACTCAGATAGCCACTAAACGTATCACTTTTACTCTGCCATTTATTTATAGTAATTAGTAATTCCACTAAATGCAGTGTGGGGAATAAGGACTGCAGAGGATCTAAAACATGGGAGATAAGAAAGTACAGAAAATGCACATAAATTAAGCATTTCTCGCAATTTAAGGGGAAGGTCAAGAGTGACACAGGGTGGTAGTCAGAAGGGTAAGAGGAGTCAAGGGAGTTTTTCTTGTAAAGAGGTCTGTTTGAAAACGTCTGGAGAAGTGCCAGAGCAGAGAGATACAACACATGTCCTCCTACACGCTTGGCTGTAGATATAGGTATAAATACAGTCACAGGCCAGCAATGAACAGTCCCTAAACTCTAACATATAGAAACAACTTTTTTATACATTGTGTTTTGTTTAGCCCCTTAGTTGCTTTGCAATGCGTTGGAGGCATCTTTATCATCCAGAGATTTAATATAATAGCATAACAGGCTAATTTGTTGAAATCTGTAGCATTCTCCTCCCCCAGGTTCTGTCTACAGGAAAGTTTCATCTTCACACTAAATCTCTAGGGCAGTTTGTTCAATAAACTACATCTCAGACACTTGTATCAACAATGTGTGAGAACTGCAATACTCCCAAGTATGAAATCAATACATTTGTCCAAGACGTCTATCACTGATATCAAAAGTGTTCCATCCCAAATTCATCTTTTTTCTTTCAGCTCGATTGCATTCTAAATTTTACTGAAAGTCTTATGTTTGTTGAAATCTGTCTTTGTCATAAATAATAGTCATTTGACCACACACAACGTTCACTCTTTGTGTACACTGTGCAGCTTTTATTTTGTATCCTATTAATACATATGACTTATTGAGTAAGTAGTATATAATCTTTCTCTAGAGCCTGATTTTATATATCTATTCATAGGGCACAATTCAATAAAGGAAGAATTGAACTTTTATTAAAAAAATAATAAAAATAAAATTGTCATTGTGCCTCTGGCCCCTCTTGCATGTAACTGGTTAAATGGGATGCCACACCACTATGGAGAATAATAATATCACCATTGTTACCCTTATATATCACTAACAATTTTGCACACATCATTTTTTTTAGGCACAGCAAATGCCTGTTTGAATGTAGAGTTTACAATCTTAGCCAGGAGTAGCCAACCGCTGTCATCAAGAGCTACCAACAGTGCATTTTTGTAGGACAACCCTGTATAAGTGCAGGTGGATTCATTACAGAGATAGTAATGTCAGAAAAAAAGTATTAACTATATGGTAGATACAATTCAAAGAGAGTACCTGCACTTATTCGTATCTCTCAAACCATTATGGTTTGAGAGATATAGGAAAATAAAGTTCTCTGGTCCCTCACCTTTCTGCTTGACGAGCTGTAAAGCGGTCAGAAGTAGATTCTGGTCACTTGACCAGACGTGGCTCTTCAGCAGCGCTGATATAATGATACCTAAAAATAAATACTTCATCGGAATGGTCTACAATGTGTGCCTGGTTTGCAAGCACAAGTTGTAGACCATTCAGAAGTATTTATCTTTAGGTATCGTTATGTCGGCGCTCCTGAAGAGCCGCGTCTGGTCAAGTGACCAGAATCTACTTCTGACAGCTTTACAGCTCGTCAAGCAGAAAGGGGAGGGACCAGAGAACTTTATTTTCCTATATCTCTGAACACATAATGGTTTGAGAGATACGAATAAGTGCAAGTACTCTCTTTTAATTGTATCTACCATATAGTTAATACTTTTTTTCTGACATTGCTATCCCTTTAACATGACTGAGACACTGAGCATAGATATCTCAAAAACATGCACTGTTGGTAGGTCTTGAGAACCACAGTTGGCTACCCCTGGTAGAAGCACTAGTGACTGTGAGACAGGGAACTATGTGAATTGGATAAGGTCATAAGGACCTTACACAGGAATTAAACAAGTTTTTCAACCTTCAAAAGCTTTCCTTCAGAATAAGTCATCCAACTGACTGAGCCACTCCTTTCCAGTGCATTAAATATCTCTTTAACACTCAAAGGGTTAGTATACAAAATAACTCATCAGCTTCTATGAAGGTCTTCAACTCATTGCACTGAAGACTTCTTTAGCATAGACTATCATGGAAATGTTTAATACACTGATTAACTAGGGATGGGTCTCTAGTCTTTAGAACAGACTACAAATATGAAAAGGGTGTGGGGGAGACAGGTGTTGCCACTTTCTAATCAACTCTGGGTCTGGATCTCACAGTATCACCCCACTCCAGATTTCCTGCAAAATGGCTTCTGCAGAAAGGATTGGAGTACTTTAAGAATCTCCTGGCTCTGAAACTGTTAACAGACCAGCTCTGATAAAGCTATTCCCATATTGGAATTCATTGGGCTCCTCAACAAATCTCTCTTTATTGTCTCACATTTTTTCCAGTCACAAAAATCATGTTTTATCAGGAAAAATGTTAGTTCACCATAGGGTCAGAAACCAAATTATTTTACAAAGTGGACATGTTTGGAGCCAGTGAGAATTGTAAAGCACTGTTTGGACTTATAGGTTCTGAATCGGTTTCTTTGTTTGTTCTAATATCTTCTTGCCAGGGACACTTTTTTTCTGCTTTTAATATCAGCACTGGTCATTTCAAGTTGTATAGCTGACACATTGTCCCACAAATCAAGGGAAAAAGGGAGTACAGATTAAAAAGAATTCCAAGTCATAAAAACTCATGACACTCTCAGGGTCCATCAGTCAGATCAGTAAACGCCAAATAGCTATGAGTGTGCCTCCATAGCACCTAAAGAGCAATTTATTTCTAGTGAAAAAAGTGTGATTTACATGACTTAGGGATTTTATTGAGAAGAGCTGGACAGATTCTCTCCCATTGCCATCTGAGTTTTATTAGTGTGCTGTTTCTTCTACGCTCAGAAGTCTAGGTAGTAACAGACGTACAGAATCCTAACTTGTAGATTCCTAAAATAGATACACCTCTATCAAGAGCAATCATGTAATTTTCAAAGAGGGGCTTCCAAAAATAATATTAATAATAATCATGAAGTAACAATACCTAGAATGTGTTTAGTGTATTTTTGCAACAAAAGCTCTTTGCATTTGCGTGTGCATAGTCCAAAGGTGGACAAACTACAGACACCCATGCTGGTTTTTAGACTATAATTCCAATGATTCTCAGCCAGCCATTGGAGTTGTAGACCAGCAGGAGCTGGCTATTGGTTGCCCACTTTTGGCATGGTCACGGGCATAACAGAAATAAATAGTATTATACTAAAATTGTGTCTGTCTTTAGTCTGAATTTACCAAAAGAGAGCAAAGAGGATTTCAGAGTGACTGGAACCCCCCCTCTTGTTTTTTTTCTTGTGTTTGGGAAGTTGTGGAAAGTGTCTACAGTAGAACGACTACAGGCTTTAATCGCATGACACCTCAAGAATAGTAAATCAGTATGTAACCCCTATAAGTGTCTATGTATTCCTCCTAAAACCCATGGAGGGCATGTACAAATATGGTACATATTTGGTATGAAATGCTGCTTATAGGGGCAAATCAGGTCCCTCATATGCTTAGAAAGCCCTTGATGCACCCAAACTACCTTTTCTCATTTTGACCACCAAAGGTCTGGACACAGTGGGAGTTCATGAGCATTCCTTTCTATGTGTAGTCTAAAAATGACTTAGTGGTGGCTCTGGGGATAGATAGTTGGGATGTTTGTCAAGATCAGTAGTGGTAGAGGTCTGGGATCCTCAACACACTAGTGCATACATACAAGAGGAGGACATGAGTCAGAGCCTACTATTGTAGATGTTAATATGGGCACAGAACAAGTGCTGCACCTTCCTTTAGTACATCTACCTCACCAAATCTGCCTTATACATTTATGGACAAAATAGAAAGTTAAACATTTATTCACAAACAGAACAAGAAAAAATAAAACAACACATTGGCATGAATATATAATTCCATGTAGTGAAAAGTCATGGAAACAAACAGAGGGGTTAATAAAGATTTTGTGCATAAAATTGTGTTAGAATGCAAAGTTACCCCCCCCCCCCCACACACACACACACATACACACAGCAAAGCATAGTAGTATTAGGACAAGGTAGACAATATTTGGCTAGACACTCCCCCTGAGGCAAAAGTATGGCTCTTTGAGTGCCAGAGAGATGTCCAACACATTGAGGGTAATGCACTAAGGTGTGATAAAGAGGTGATAAAGTGGAGATGACTTCTCCATTGATATCACATACATTTCCTATGTTATTCTATAGAGCCAATGCACTAATACCTCCAAATGCGATGAATTCTTAGTGCATAGGCTCCACATGATAATGTAGGAACTGGACAAGTGATATCACTGGAGAAGTTATCTCTGTATTATCATCTCCTTATCACTCCTTAGTGCGTAACCCCCATTGTGTTGCAATGCATTGGATATACTTGGTCTTTCTCTGTAAGTAATCACACAATGATATTTTTACAAAATGTGCAGAGTTATGGTATGAGTTGGCACTTCATAACCAAGACCAGAACCTTAATCTGTTCCTCAGCTATTCAGGAAAGCTGCTACACTAATGTGACACCTCTCTTGAACCCAAAGGGTTAACTACACAGAAACATTTTGCAAAATATAACAGCTGAATAATGAAATAATCACTTCCATCTTCTTAAACCTTTGAGAACAAGATGGGTAAACAATGCATTGTGAAGCTTAAAGGGCTCACAGAGGAAGGATTTACACAATAACACATTGGGAATGGGGGGTTATTAGCTGTCACTGTTATCCACTTCAAGTAAAGGGGCATTGATGACTCGTCGTCTCATGTACTAATCAACTTTACCTTCAACTCAACCGACAAGAGTAAGCAAACTGATGCTGATGTACCTGGGTAATTGAAGCAATTCAGCGCTAAACCAACTGCACCATAAGGGACAAATGAGAATTAAAAAAATATTATTGATTTAAATGTGGCTTTTAATCCCTTGAATGCTAGCATGTTCTCCAATGCATTGCAAACAATGTGCTGGAGATCAATCTAGCATTCATACAGTTATAAATCCTATTTAAATCAATTGATATGTTTATATACACCCTAGTTTGCAGCTGTTTTGCCCCATAAGTGCAGCAGGGGAGAGGTTATGCAGTAAGGTGTGATAAAGGCAAATCCACCAGTTTAGTTCATTTTCTGCCCATACAAAATGGCACAAACGTCATGCACCAACACTTTGAGTATGCACAAGTACATTTATCATTTTATTGAATACCAACACACACTCTGCCATCGTTTAGACATTAACCCTTTGAGTCAAAGAGTGGGCGTCAACTCATTGTGAAGCAATGCATGGGCACCTCTCTGGCACTCTAAGGGTAAATGTGAGCAAGCCTCAAACACTTACCGTATATCGCACACAACAAAATTACTTAACTTGTTGCACTCAAAGGGTTAGTCTCTGCAGAGTGAGTTTTCACAAACAGCAGGGCCATTATGACTATTATCCTTGGTTTTCACACAATGCTATTATTACAATATCTGCAGAGCTATGGTATGCACTGGCACTTCATAACCAAGACCAGAGCCTTAATCTGTTCCTCAGCTATTCAGAAAAGCTGCTACACTAATGTGATACTCAGGTAATTTGTTCAATTCATCTTCAAAGCATGCTTATTGGTGCTATCTGTTGAATTTAGATTTCTTTAACTTGAGGTCATAGGTTTTATTAGTAATTTTGAAGATGTTTTTACTTTAATCCAGTTCCAAGGTAATTTATAATGTGTTGCAGATCATATCACAAAACATGGTAACTAAGCCTTCTCTATAAAGGCAGATAGAGGAAAAGGGTTGAGAATTGTCTTTTGGATTCTTGCCATAAAGACAAAACTCCCTATTCAAACAAAACTATTATCTAATCTTTATTAAAGAACAGTTTTTATATGACTGCGTCTGGACCATAACATCAAGTATAATAGAATGCTTTATGTTACCAGGTTCTGTTTATCTAGAAAAGGCTGCAAAAAGGCTGTAATGTTTTGTCATTGTAAAAATATAAAATACCAACAAAAGAAATTCCAGTTCTTAAAATTCTTTTATTGGCAAGACAAAACTGGCAGGAAGCTTGTTATTTTTCAGTGTGTAGATAAACAGACATGTATGATTTAACGCACAATCCACTTTGTAGATAAAATATCTTGTGGTATTTTTCAGTAAGGCATCTGGCAAAATAATCTATTGAAAGTCTTTGCTGGTCCAGTGCCCGAGAGGACCACAATGTATTGCTAAAAATGTTGTGTCTGTCCCAAGCAGCTAGAATTGGATTCATGGTCAGTGCCTGGAAGATATAAGACTTAGGGCCATATGCATAAGAGAACTAGGAACAATTCTGCATAAAACCAACTTCCTATTCATTTGAACTGGGCATTTATCCCCATGAATGCCAAATAGCGCTCCAGTGCATTTCAAAGCAATGCATTGAGACCTCTAAGGCATGCAAGGGGTTCAATGGCCCATTTTAACCCTTTGAGAGCCACCCCTGTCACTAAAAGGATTAATCAATGGGAATTCTAAGAATTTTTATTGGTGCCCAGGGTTGCATTTGGTTTGCCCCAGAAATTATCTTATTAATTTGTGCATACGGCCCTCAGGGTTACCTGCTGCACTCAGATCTTTATACTTCACACTATTTTTTCTCTGTGGCTCAGTCACACAAATTGAGCAATTTAACTTCATTTGTCAACTTCCTTCTTAACCCTCTAACTTGTTGTCAGGCCTAGCAGCAGGATCAGCATCACCTTGCACTCCCTCCCAGAGTGATCATCAACCAGATGGAGGCTGAAGTGAAAGAGGCAGATATGTACTTTCCTCCTGGCAGCCTGGCCTTTTCCATGGGGTCCCCTCCTGACCTTCCATGGTGATGGAGGTGGCAAAACTGCCCCTACTGGACCATTGGTTGTAATCTTGTCCTCACCATCATTGGCCACTACCCTGGTACCACCACTGTCAGCACCAGTCATCAATCTGGCACTACCACAGGCAGCACTGGCCATCACCCTGGCATCACCACTTCTTTCACTGGATGTATCCAGGCACCACTGTCTACCACCCTGCCTCCAGTCCCACAGCAGAAATCCCTAGAAGGTGCTCATAAGTAGATGCAAGAGTTAAATAGGTGAAATGCCTTTGAGGCGACCAGCCTTTGAGGGGACATCCAGAACCTAGACCCTTACCACAGGGCTATACTGGACCACATATCACACCAGAATCAGGAGCTCAAGCAGGACCTCAAAATTATGAACTGGTCACTGAAGCAGATGTTCACAGAGGTGATATTTATAGTTTCAGGCAGAGATTACAGTACTTACTGCTGAACTCCGGTATCACCTGCAGAACTTTACAGAGATAGTGGCAGCTACAGCACAGGACACACCATTCTCTATGAAGACACCAGTGCAGGCCCCATAATGGATGCAAAGGAGAGGTTTCTAGTATTGAGGGTTGAAAGAACAGGAATCTGGTGTTTAAATTCAGCTAAAATTGATTCCCATGGAGCTGCATTGATCTTTCTACACTGTCATTGCATTAAAAAGGCTGCTTCCACAGGTTGGAAGTGCTGAATGTAATGAAAGGCAATTCAGGTGCAGAATTTGTTGGGAAATCTGTCTTCTGGTGTAATGTGATGGTAGCCAACCAACATTTTCCTACGAGGCCCAGAGTTTGCTTTGAGATCTATGGCATATTTTAATAACTGCTGGATTTATCTGGAGTTAGTGGAAATAGCTGCGCATTGAAAGCTCTATAATTACTGAAATATGAAAAAAAACAGCTGAAGTGGCTTTTTAAGCCAGAGCAGCTGATTGGTTGAATTGTTAGAGGCCACAATGAGAGATGCCTTAGATTTCAGTTTATTATCATTACATTTTTTCAAGTCTTTGGGACGTATGCTTAAAAAAATACTGGAGCAGTTCTGAGGCAAACCAACTGTACCATAGGGAACAAATAAACATTCCTTTTAAAAATGACTTTTATCTCATGGTATGCTAAAGAGGATTTCAAAGCAATGTATTGGAATCCTCTTTAGCATTCAAGGGATTAACACCAAATTGAAATTGATGGGGATTTGGTGAGTTTTTAATTGTCCCCTAGAGTACAGTTGGTTTGTTGCAGAATTGCTCCAGTTCTTGTTACTATGTCATCCTCATTCTGTTCCCCTTCTGCAGCCATCTCACGACTCCTTCCTTCTGTTGTAACCATGTCGGTGTGCCTGGAACAGGAAGGACTCCAGAGCTGGGCACTCAGAAGAAAGCAAGTAAATAAACAAGGGGATATAATATTGATGAATCTGAGACAAAGCGAATGATAGAACATCCGGAAAGCTTAAAGACAGGGTATCTATCTGTGTGGTATAGTTTCCCTTTAATACTATCCAAGATTTTACATGCATAGCTCATTCACTATCTTCTTTATTTAAAGGGTTAGTAATGTTTCACAGAAACAGCAGCTCTAATTAATCTTCATAGTATTTGGGCCATAGAGAGTGTTATTTCACTACTGTTAGAGTTATAGTTCAAGAGTAATTGAATGATAAAATATGCCACCCCTGCTCCTTTTACTGATGAAACACGGCTCACCTCAGAACAACAAGACTGTCCGGATGGATCACAGAGAGGGACAATATTCAGTGAGCATAAGGAAAAACCTGAAAAACCTGTCAAGGGGGGCCTTATACTCACTGTAAGAAGACTGTCCCTTGCTGTGATCTGTCTGGTCAATGGACCAAATTCCACATTTGAGGGGAGGTGGTTTGCACTAGGTAAAAGGGGCGGGAAGGGGATACTTTATAATTCAGTTACACTTGATAAACAGCTCTGGAAGTAATGAAATAACACTATCCATGGCCCAAATACTATGAACATTAATCAGAACTGCTGTTTTTGTGAAACATTACTATTACTTTAAAACATTATTTATGCTTGTGCAGGATAACATGCAATATAGTTACTCTTCTACAAGATCAGTACCCTATAATTTATTCGCCAGTAGTAATGTAGACATAGACTTCCCATAAAACAGAGCAGATTATCATATACAGCACCTCATTGTGAATGGAACCTCAGTAAGGGAATTACCAGGTTCCCCAAAGATCAGGGCATTAACCATCCCTGTTTCACAATTACTTTAAGGGAAAGTGCCGCCACTGCATGTCCTAAGCTGGATCAAGACCCAGGGCTTTAAGCATGAGATCTGGGGTTTTACCCCCCCCCATCCCCAGACATTTCTTAGCAATGCCACTTAGCCTGAGTTGCTGTTGAATTGAGCCTCCATGTTGAGTTGAGTCCCAATCCTCTGGACACACACACACACACACACACACACACACACACACACACACACACACACACACACACACACACACACACACACACACACACACACACACACACACACACACACACACACACACACACACACACACACACACACACACACACACACACACACACACACACACACAGAGCTGGGGTCCTAGGTTCAAATCCTAGGACAACATCTGCAATGAGTTTGTATGTTCTCACCGTGTTTGCGTGGGTTTCCTCCCACACTCCAAAAAACATACTGATAGGTGAATTTAGATTGTGAGCCCCAACGGGGACAGGGACCAATATGAGTGTAAAGTGCTGCAGAATCTGTGTGCGCTATATAAAATAAAGAATTATTATTAATAGATTGCATATTACTGGAACATGCTGTTTATGTAACAGCTACATATTAACATAGTATCAGAATAATATAGTTTTTGAGACAGAGAAAAGACATGCATTCATGAAGTTCAGTCCATGCCACGTAACACCTGTTGATCCAGTGGAAAGCTAAAAACAAAGAAACAAAAAACAAACAAAAACAAACAAACAAAAAAAAACTTTACTGAAGCCATTTCCAAAAGCTCCAAAAGACATATATTTGACCATTTTATTTGACATTATATATACTCCTGCGTGTGACAGTTTATCTAATCTTTTAATTCTTAGAAAGGTCCCCAACACACTGAAATGTACTGGAGACCACAGTAATATACAAACAGTTAAGATTTTTATTGGTATTTTATGTTGTAGGCTAAAGCTATTTTCTGGTCTAGGCATCAGTGGATGGGGCTAGAGTCATATAGGGAGAAAGAATAGAGCCATGAGTGGGCCTAGTAGTGCATAGATTGACTCGTTCTTGCAGGAAAGACTGATATAAGAATTTGGTCCTGGTATTTCAGAAGACTAACAATGTGGCAAATAGGGTTCCAATTACAGAATAAAAAATACTTGACTTTTTCTTAGTTGGCCATAGAGTCACATTTCTAAAAATGCCATAATTACATGGACAGATGTCTATTGTTTAGGGGAATATATCAGTGGTCTTATTGAATTTTCTCTATTTGTCCTTATTTGGATTCGTATCATCCGGATATTTTATATATTGCTCACTAAATGTTGCCAGTTTGCACATGGGAATTTAGAAATGTTGCCACCCGGGCATGGCATGCTCATTTAACCCTCTGAGTGCCAGAGAGGGATCCAGTGCAGTGCAATGTGTTGGATAAGTCTCTGGCACTCAAAAGTATTAACTCTAACAAATGGTAATAAGTATAACGTTGCTTCACATATAACACACCATAGTGAAAAACAAGTTTATGTCACATTATATAAGCAATGTATCACATAAAACAAGACATAGCACCTGCTAATTGCGCCATAATTTTCACAAAGTAGTTAAAAATCTGGCTTAGAGTGAACTTAATGTTAATTGCACCTAAAATGGTGTCAGTCCCACACGATACATTCCCCTGCATGTGGATATAACAATTAACCCCTTGAGTTCGCAATGTATTGACTACCCCTCTGGCCTCAAAGGGTTAATCCCTTACATGGCAGGGATGTCGTCAGCACGTTACCAGGCAATAAGGTGGAGGCCTCTGTCATCCAATGGGTTAAGGTTTATATTCTTGTGACCTATATGTCTAAAACATAAACTATACTCTGTCAAAGGCCTGGGTGATAAAGTGCCTTGCTGTGCAATAGACGTTCCTGCTTTGCCTGCTCTGCTTTAAAGGTCACCTTAGGTAGCCTAACCTTTGCATATGAAGTGACCTCCATGGCTCCTTTTTTAAATGACTAGAGCTCAAAGTAATTGGCCAAGTTAGAGTATTAAATTGCGTTCACATTAATTTACCCTGTCAAACACAGCATTGCCAATATTTTGCTTACAGCCAAAATGTATAATGTATAAGAACACACTGACCTAGGAAACGAAATGACTATTTCCTTTCTTATTTAAGGGTCTAGTTTTCATAAATACATAGCATCATTTGGGTATTAAATTGCTTTCCCTATAATTCAACCTGTCAAACATTGTGTTGCTTATCAGAAATGTGGTTCACGTACACCACTGAATATTGTCCTGAGAAATCAGACTGTGTGGAATGTACTGGAGGACTAACTTTTGCAGAAAAGAAAAATATGATACTATCATGAGTCAATGAGCCATAGGGGGATAATGGATGTGGTTGTCTTTTGCCTTTTTTATTCCTTATATTTTTCATTTTTAATACATAGTAATTACTATTTATTGCAGTTTTGTAATTGATTTGTTTTTAGTTTTGCAGCAAACTAGGATAGTCTTCCTTTTTATGAAATAATTAGTTTAGCCATTAATTAAAAATGAATTCATTTCTACCAAAGGCATGTCTTCTAGAGACAAAACGGTTTTTAATTAATCTGCAGTAATGGACCCCTGCAACTACATTATATGATTGGATCTATTTAGCTTAACCCCTTTTTTTTAATTATTATTTAGAACAAAAAAGCTGCTTGTACTGAGTCCCTCAACAAGAATGAACCCTTTAAGGACCAGAGGGGTGTGCAATGTATGGTGAAGGCATGCGTTTCTCAACCCTTTGGTCTTTAAAAGGTTAACATAGCATGTCAGCTCTTCAGATACCAAATTATTAATAAGCAATAGATGTCAGTTGCATGTCTTTCTTTTTGTTTCTGTCTGCTGCCATTATAAAGAAATCATCTGTAGGTTTGGGCATGCAAATGTATATTGGTGTATTCCATTTTACTTCATAGATCTCTCAAGCAATGGCAATGTGAGATTGCATGCTGACAAATAAAGCATAAGATAATCTCTGTCCATACTGTGATCAAACCAGGAAGTGGTACCCATAGCCTAGACTGATGCCATTGCATATCACAAATTTAATATTTACAAAAGTAATACAAGTTACTTCCCCCTGCATATATAATCAAAACATTTGGGGTATTTGTAAGCCATGCCAATGACATTACTTTGGGAAACACTCTCTCACAACATTTCTGAAGTCCCTAACCACCTCAGCTTTACGTGATCTCTGGAAAAGTTCCCCATGTTTGACGTAAGGATGTCCAGCTGCCTGCTTAGCCACCCAGTATATGTAGGCATGTCTAACTATCCAGGTGACACAAACTGATTAACCTGAAAGATTAACTGGATTAAGAACAATAACAAGTCCACCAACCCAACCAGTGAAAATAAACCTCAACTTTACCCCCACAGAGCTCTCAACTTATTCAGTCACTAGCATATGACTGAAAATGTGCTGAGAACCAAAATCCACCTGCAAAAATCCTAGCCCCTCAAAGGTCTTCTAAAAAACAGAACAAAATGAAAATATGGAACATATGAGCCATCATATCCCAAGCTTAACACACAATAAAATAGAACAAGCTGCCATTGGACAGGAACCAAAATGTTGAAACCCTTGAGCTCTTGATATATTTTGACTTCTTAATGATAAAGCTAACTCTCCTAACCCAACATCTCCAACTTGATGATCCACAGACTCACTAACCAAATCCCCAACTCTTAAAGCCCCAACAACTGAAAGAATACTGGCCTCCAGGTATTGACCAGCCCCTTTGATGGCAACCTAATAACAAATTCATTTATAAAATCCTACAGACAGCCCTAACAGCTTAAACAGAAATGCAAATTCAGCCATGCTTCTGCATGCATTGCTTTGGACACGCTTCCATAACTGGACAAATCAGCTCATCTTTCTAGTTGAAAAGAGGCCTACTAGTCCCAGCATAGGTTGTCCCCATTGGTTGTCCCTGTCTATCATATCCATCATTTGTGATCCACACACATTTCCCATGTTTCAGGGCTTCTGGAGTAAGTGTCCAGAAACAATCCAACTCAGGGATTTTCCTAGCTTTCAAGATCCTCTACTAGTAAGGAACTGGCTGATAACCAATTCAAAGCCTTCAAATGCCTTTGCAATACATTGGAGACCTCTAGAACACAATGGGATGAAAGCCATGTTTAAATCAATGGCGATTTGGAGAATTTTCACCCCCCCCCACATGGTCAAGTTGGTTTCCTCTTGAAAGTGTATCTCTTTAGCAGGAGGCTGGCATATAAAAATAAGAAAAATGGGTCTAGGAGATAACCTGTATAACTGGATAGAAAATGAGTTGCAGGATATGAAACAGTGTGTTGTTGTAAATGGAATATTCTCCAATACAGTTAAAATTCAGAGTGGAGTAACTTGGTCCAATTCTTTGTAACATGTTTATAAATGACGTGGAAAAATATATTGAAATTAACATTTCAGCATTTGCAGATGAAACTAAATTATGCAACATAATGAGTTCAGAGTGTAATGTTTGATTTAAGGAGTTACATAAAATGGCAGATTAGGCAAACAAATGGAAAATTAAATTTAGTGTGGAAAAGTCTAAAGTTATGCATATGGGATGCAAATAGTCATGTTATTTATGAAGTAAATGGACGCATTCTAGGAAACTGATTGCTTGAGAAAGATCTGGGAGTCCATTTAAAACACAAGCCTGGAAATTTGGATCAGACTTCATTCTTATTATGCCTGAAGAAGAGACATAGTTTTCAATCTGAGCCGTTAAAAAAAACAGTAGGGCAAAAATTAGTTCTGTACGGCACACACACGGTTGTACCATTGGATTTCAGTTACCCTACCAACAAGAACTACAAAGAGGGTTAATCAACAGAACTTGTCTTGCGGCCCAACGTTCAGCATACCCTTTTGTTCCCACAATGCATTCCAAATAGCATGAATAATGGGAAAATCAAACAAAACTAGCTAATGCTTGGTGTTTGACTCAATGTCTACCTCCCCAACACTAACCCTGCCCTTGGCCCTATACTGCCCCTAACATTAACAATAAAGTTTAAAAATACTAGCCATAACACTAACCCTTACCCCATAGCTGTAACAGTTACCTGGAAGTCTGAGGTCTAATGGGGTCTTCTGCACCCTGGTCTTCCTCGTCTTCTGTAAGCCTCCTTCTTTTTCTTCTTCTGTCCTCTTCTCTCTTCATCCATAAAATTCTTTTTTCCCATATAAAAGACCCCTTTAAAGTCATGGCAGAACAGAAAACAAAACATTCCCCTTTGCCAATCATTGGATAGATGGAGGAATGATGAAATGTGTATTCTTTACCACTCCAGCTAGAAGCTGATTGGATTGGAGGAGTGGTTCCTGTGATTTTGTGCCTTGCGTAATTCCACATCCCAGCCAATGAGCTCATGGGAACAATTTTGAACAGAGACTGGCCACATAAAAGCCAGTCTCTGTTCAACAGCAGCTCATACAACATAAGTACATAACCCAAGCATACTGCCCAAAAGGTACCATAATGGGGAATTTCGTTTTTTTGCTCTGTCACTGGTAGGTGGGCAGGACTTTAAAGGGGGCATTGGATGTAATGATATATTTTTTTTTGTGCACAAAGAACTTTACAGATGAAGAAAGAAGAAGAGGACAGAAAAAGTAAAAGAAGAAGGATGCTTATAAAAGACGAATTGAAGAGGAAGACCAGGGTGCAGAAGACCATTCTGGACCTCAGACATCCAGGTAAGTGTTTCCTGTTAATGGGATGGTGTTAGCTTTAGGGGGATTAACCCTTTGAGTGCCAGAGGTTATGGAATGCTTGGCAATGCATTGCATACCCCAATGACAGGCAAAGAATTTTTGTTTTTCTTCTCACTCATGTTTTTGCTACCGTGGATGTATTGATATGGGGCTTAAGGCTCCATACGAATACATTCACGGGTCACAATTGTAGGGATCCCTAGTCGCACATGCATTTTTTTTTTTAATGTTTCAGTTATATGTCGGTGGTTATTAACAATTGTTAGGGACTTAACAAATAATTTTCCTAGGTGCAAATGTAACAAAAAAAGAGAGTCCTTAATGTGTGTTACTAGCTACCACATGTAATTGAACCTCAAATTCATTGGCTTCTTCATTGATCTCAATGGGCGCAAATTTAGCATCAGTTGTGCATTTTTACTGTTCAATAAGTTGTCACAGCGCAGGTAATAGAATACCTAACTGTGATTTTAAACTAGTTTTCATAACTGAGGCAAATGAACCAAGCCCCTGGTTGTCTTGAAAGCTTGAATCCTAGAGCCACTTAGCCAATAAAGGTTCATGTTTACTCTACTAATGTCATTCTAGAACTGGAGAGAGTACAGAGAAGAGAAACAAAACAAATTAAGGGTATGGCAGTACTGAAGCATGAACAATGTCTAATCATACTTGCATTATTTACCCTAGAGGAAAAAGGCCTAAAAGGGGATCATGTTACGTTATTTAAGTATAAGTGAGGCCAGTAAAAGGATATCTCTACTGAGCTTTTCATTTCAAGGCCTGATCAGATAACTAGGGTCCAACCTTATGATTAGAGGATAGGAGATTTCCCCTTCAACAGAGAAAGGTGTTCTTTACAGTAAAGTCTGTTAAACTGTGGAATTCTTTGCCCAAGGATGAGGTAATGGCAAATACAATGGATACCTTTAAGAGAAGATTAGACACATTTCTAGCAGATGGGAAAATACAGGGTTAAACTGTATATTAGTAGATAAAACAGGAAGTTCTGGTAAATAAATACTGATCTTGGAATCAGGAAGGATGATGTCATTCTCATTTTCTGGGTTATACTGTTGAACTTGAGGAACTTGTGTCATTTTCAACCTAATTTACTGTGTAACTATATAACTATGTAACTAATTAATTAATTAACCTGAGCCATATAACTTTATTTTGCTGTCCCAGTCCAAGGATGGGAACTCCACCATCCACTGCCTGAACTATTCATTGAACTTGTGCCAGGCCAGACACCCCCCATAGACCTTATGTAGTTCCTAGATAGTTGCATAAGAGTTAAAAAAATAACTTAAACCAGGTAGAGCTGCATAGTACATCTTTTTTTCCAATGCAGTCCTGCTTATCTCTTGCAGTGGGTCACTCCTCTGTGTTCACTTTAGAATGACTTTTTGGTGCTGGGTCATTCACCTGTGTTCACCTTATAATGAACACTGTTTAGCTTTTCCAAAATAAACAACCATAGATGCAAATTTTGGAGGAAGCAGTCATGCCAGGGGAGAAAACCTGCTGATGGGGAACTATCAGAGTCATAACTGCACTTTGAGTAGAATGAATAAATCAATTTCTCATCCCAATCATAAACATAAGTTTAATATTTAAAGTTAAACTAGAATGAATTTGTGCACATACAGGTTCATTGATATTTGAATGAAAGACCATGACAGCATATGAAAGTGAAAACTGCAGAAATTCTAAGACTAACCATCTGCACTACAGAAAACAAATAAAAATGCCCATTAATATGGGGTTTTAACCTCAATATGTTGAATATCTCTATATTAGTCAACTAGTTGAAGAGCCCGTGTACAGGGGCCACAGTGCCACCCAGCAACGGCCGTGGTGCAGTCATATACAGTAGAGACTGCCCGTGCCGCTGCTGATACGGAGCGGGGTGCTCCGAATTCAGACCGTAGTTGGGGACTGACTATGGTCTGAATTCGGAG
This sequence comes from Rhinophrynus dorsalis, assembly GCA_037306005.1. Taxonomy (NCBI): domain Eukaryota; kingdom Metazoa; phylum Chordata; class Amphibia; order Anura; family Rhinophrynidae; genus Rhinophrynus; species Rhinophrynus dorsalis. Next base: position 447,290,528 of record CM074720.1, on the reverse strand, counting down.
CCCGCTCTGTTATCAGCCGCGGTGCAGGCAGTCTGTAGTGCGCATGACTGCAGCACGCGCAGCCGTCTCTACTGTGCATGACGGCTTCTGACTACAATTTACCAAATTATTATATAGGCTGTGATAAATGCCCCATTTAAATGAATAGGAATTTTTAATTGTACTCTATGACCAGATTTTTTTCTTGCTCCAGAATTGTTCTCATAAAATGAGAAAAATATATATTTTGTATCTCTCCTGCTAAGTAAAATAAGGGCACTCCCACTGTTGAGAGAACTTTCATTCAAAAGTTATTGTAGCTCAAAGTACAATACTTAGATGACCTGAACTTTTATAGAGGCACTATTGCTATATCAGCCTGTGGACACATATTGTCGGTGACAATCTACCTTAAAATGCTGCAGCGACAGCGACACTATAAACTTTCAGGTTATGGAGGTACTACACCCAAAAATGCAAGTTTGTGAAGAAATAATTTTTGAATAAAACAGCAGTGGTATTACCCTTGTTATATTCAACAGGATAAACATATTTTGCAATTTTATTCCTTAAAACATTGACATCAAGTCATTCAAACATCTCTAGCATTCAGGGGGTGAAGAGAACAAAGTATTTTTATTCCGTAATGTACCCGTTCATACTCTTATATAAATAAAAACATACTATTACAATAACAGTGAAATGTGCCTCACTAAGACCTGTACATATACAGTATAGGGGAATAAAGAAAAATAAAAAAGCGTTATTGTGCATGAAAGACAATTTATCATTTAGTTAATGTCCCCCTCCATCCCCTTTCCTATGTGGGTTTATCAAGCTTTTCTCTTTTCAGCAGATTCATTAAAATCACAAGCACTTTTGAGCATGCAATCAAGTGAATAGCGTTTGGCTTGGTTAGTGGATCCAGCTGTTTCATCAAATCTTGATGGACAATTTACCTTTTCAGGAACGTATGTTAATGGTCTGGAAAACACTAGTACATCACCCTGTCACAAAATGCAGTTACATTTCCCTCAGTGCCAAGTTTAATGAAATTGCATTTACTTCCTATTGTCTGTGAAGGTAATATTGAAGCAAGCAGAGATATTCTTTCTGCTCTTTTCTCTGCAGCAACATGTGATTACACCTAACAACTATACAAATTAAATCTCAATTCTGAATACAGTTTCCCTATGTCACTGTACCATGCATTTAAACTGGGCTCAAAAAGTGACTGTTTTGGCAGCAATGCCTGCAAAGTTAACCACCCATACCTTGAGAAGTGTACCCTATCAAAACCCATACCTTGAGATGTGTACCCTATCAAAACCCATACCTTGAGATGTGTACCCTATCAAAACCCATACCTTGAGATGTGTACCCTATCAAAACCCATACCTTGAGATGTGTACCCTATCAAAACCTGCACTGTACACTCTGCACATGTATACTGTAGCTATCTGCCTTTTCCCATCTTAGTAAGGAATATGTTACTCTCAGGTTTGCTTTTCCATATTCATAGCCTTGCTTGTCCCTGCCAAATAACTTGCTTGAATAGACTTGCTTGCCCATAGTGCATATTGAGTAGGCCAGCTTGTCCATACTGCTTGATGCTCATAGCATTGGTTGTCCCTACTGTATAACTGTAATAGAAGTGTTTGTCCATACTGCATAGACCTGACTTTCCATATTTTATAATGCTCATAGGCATGATTGTCCATACTGAATATTGATCATTGCTTTGTTTGACCGCACTGCATAACACTGATAGACCTGTTTGTCCCTATTGCATAAAGCTCATAGACCTTAGACATGATTGTCCCCATTGCAGAATGCTCAGACATGCTTGTCACTTTCTTGTCCTTATTGTATAACACTCATAGGTCTGCTTGTCCATACTGCATAAAACTTATAGACTTGCTTGTCTATAATACATAACACTCATACGACTGTTTGTCCGTTCTGCAGAATGCTCAGAGGCCTGCTGGCCCATACTGCATATTACTCATAGGCCTGTTTTCAATATTGTGTTGTGTAATACTCTTGGATCTTCTTGTCCATACTACATAGCACACTGCTTTTCCAAACTACATAGTGCTTATAGGTTTTCTAGCCCACACTACATAACATTCATAGGCCACCTTTTCCATACTCTATAATTCTTAAATGCCTACTTAGTCTTACCACATAATGCTTCTGGGCCTATATAACACTCATAGGCCTGCTCATCCATACTGCTTACTGCTCATTGTCTTTCTTTTTCATACTGCGTATTTCTCATATAACTGCTTATCAATACTGCATCACTCAATAACTGTATAAATATCTTTATCTTTATTATTGTATAGTGGTACTAGTTTGTATACATCAATATACACATAGTTTTTAAGACACAGTTAATCTCTACAAGTAAAGCTTGAAATCTAAGTTTGGGGTCACATTGATCTGACACTGGGAATTGGACCAGGATTTCACAGTTTCATAGCCAGTACCTTGGCTTCAAAGTCAGTCAGTTAATCAAATGAACCACTCCTCATAGGTCTTCATTCATATACTGCAGAATGTTCATAGGTCTGCTTTTCCACACTGCAAAATGATCATTGACCTGCTTCTTTCTACTGTGTAATGCTCATAGGACTGCTTGTCCATTCTGCAGAGTATTCATAGGCCTTACCATAGGCTCTTTTGTCCATACTGAAGAACACTGCTTGTCCATATTACATAATGCTCATAGACTGGCATGTCCACTCTAGAAGACACGCTTTAACTGGATCATATTCCAATGATACTGTGTCTTCCTATAATGAGCCAGCTTATCTAAATGCTGAGGAGACTGATGATCATATATTTGTAATTTTGTAACTATTATGCCATTATTTTCTATTTCATTGCATGAACTCTGTTTCAGAAGTTAAAAGATTTCTCTTCTTAAAGTAGACCTCATGCAATAAAGCAGGACTACAGAAAAGTTTACAACCAAGGAAGGTCCATAGTGCAGAGTCCCCATTGATGTGGTATACAATTAACTGTGGGAGTACTTAAAACCCCAAAAAACCATTGAGTTGGCAGTTAAAATGTAAAAAGATTACAGAAAAATACCTCTCTGAATGCCAAATATTGTCAGCAGCTATATATGTAAATAAACTGCAGATTTTACAGTGAGCAGGTAAAGCTGCATCCTTGACTGTGAGTGTTCCTTTGACATTGCAAGCGGCCCATCCCCATAGTGGCACATCCTCCATATAAATGCTCTCTGTATACAGCTGATATCTGACATAAATGGTGATCTAGTTCTCTTTTAACTTACAGTATTTTATTCATATATGTGTACAGAATGTTTTATATCGGTGCAGTATGTGTTTTCAGTAGAAATCCCCACCTATGTTGTACCTGTTCTTGCTTTCTCCTTCTTTGAAGAATCAGGTTTTAGATTGCAGCTGAACAGTTGACTTTAAAAGGCAATTTGAGATCTGGTGGTTGTCTGTGTGGGGGCAATTCAACATCCTCCCCAGTCTTGAAATATAAATGTATCCTCTCTAGTGGCTTCTGAATATGAGAGTAGGTCTCTTGCTGTCTATCATCTGAATCTGAACTAAAATTGTATTACCATATGAGTTTTCAGATTTTTTTGTTCAATTTGTTATACTGTCCATGAACAATTCGTATCTAGTTTAGTTTACAATGATGTTAAATTTTAATTGTATTGCTAAAGGACCAGTAAACTTTTTTAAATAAAAATCTATATGTGCCTTTCCTGCTGACTAGTGATGAGCGAGCATGCTCGGCCGAAGCTCGGTTCGGCTCGAGCATCGCTCTGCTCGGCACATGGCGGTACTCGTACGAGTACCGCATGTGCTCGCCCGCCATGTTCGGGTCTCCTCCCCGCACGTTTCGCGGCTGCTGCGCAGCCAATAAACGTGCACGGAGGCTCTGACATCAGTGTAATGCCAGCAGCCATGTTGGCTGCTGGCATTACACTGATTGGCTGGCCAGAACCCGTGATCGGGTGCTGTATAGCACCTGACCAGCGAGTTCGGCTCAGTCTTAGCCAGGGAGAGATGAGGATAGGAAGGGAAAGTCAGTGTAGGGAGAAGAAAAGCTATTTAAAAAAAAAAAAAGACCCAAAAGTCCTTTTTAGGACTACTGTGTGTGGGGGCAGCAGTTTATTTTGTGTGGGGGGGCAGAGATATAAAAAAAAAAATTCACATATTCTGTTCACTGTGCCTAGCCTCAGATTAGCAGCACATTCTGTTTAGTGTGCAAAGTTGCAGATTAGAGCACATTCTGTTCAGTGTGCAAAGTTGCAGATTAGCAGCACATTCTTTTTAGTGTGCAAAGTTGCAGATTAGAGCACATTCTGTTCAGTGTGCAAAGTTGCAGATTAGCAGCACATTCTTTTTAGTGTGCAAAGTTTCAGATTAGGAGAACATTCTGTTAAGTGTTCAAACTGTAAAATATCAAAGTCACATATTCCATTCACTGTGCGTAGCCGCAGTTAATAAGAACATTCTGTTTACTGTGCAAAGTTTCAGATTAGGAGAACATTCTGTTAAGTGTTCAAACTGTAAAATATCAAAGTCACATCTTCCATTCACTGTGCGTAGCCGCAGTTAATAAGAACATTCTGTTTACTGTGCAAAGTTTCAGATTAGGAGAACATTCTGTTAAGTGTTCAAACTGTAAAATATCAAAGTCACATATTCCATTCACTGTGCGTAGCCGCAGTTAATAAGAACATTCTGTTTACTGTGCAAAGTTTCAGATTAGGAGAACATTCTGTTAAGTGTTCAAACTGTAAAATATCAAAGTCACATATTCCATTCACTGTGCGTAGCCGCAGTTAATAAGAACATTCTGTTTACTGTGCAAAGTTTCAGATTAGGAGAATATTCTGTTAAGTGTTCAAACTGTAAAATATCAAAGTCACATATTCCATTCACTGTGCGTAGCCGCAGTTAATAAGAACATTCTGTTCACTGTGCAAAGTTTCAGATTAGGAGAACATTCTGTTAAGTGTTCAAACTGTAAAATATCAAAGTCACATCTTCCATTCACTGTGCGTAGCCGCAGTTAATAAGAACATTCTGTTTACTGTGCAAAGTTTCAGATTAGGAGAACATTCTGTTAAGTGTTCAAACTGTAAAATATCAAAGTCACATATTCCATTCACTGTGCGTAGCCGCAGTTAATAAGAACATTCTGTTTACTGTGCAAAGTTTCAGATTAGGAGAACATTCTGTTAAGTGTTCAAACTGTAAAATATCAAAGTCACATATTCCATTCACTGTGCGTAGCCGCAGTTAATAAGAACATTCTGTTTACTGTGCAAAGTTTCAGATTAGGAGAATATTCTGTTAAGTGTTCAAACTGTAAAATATCAAAGTCACATATTCCATTCACTGTGCGTAGCCGCAGTTAATAAGAACATTCTGTTTACTGTGCAAAGTTTCAGATTAGGAGAACATTCTGTTAAGTGTTCAAACTGTAAAATATCAAAGTCACATATTCCATTCACTGTGCGTAGCCGCAGTTAATAAGAACATTCTGTTTCCTGTGCAAAGTTTCAGATTAGGAGAACATTCTGTTAACTGTGCAAACTGTAAAATATCAAAGTCACATATTCCATTCACTGTGCGTAGCCGCAGTTAAGAAGAACATTCTGTTTACTGTGCAAAGTTGCAGATTTGCAGCACATATTCCGTGTAATATGAAGAAGGCGGGTAAAAAGGGACGGGGAAGTGGACGTGATCCTGATAGTTCAGGGCGCGGGTCAGGACGCGTAGAAACTGTGCCTGGTGCCAGAGCACAAGACAGAAAGACATCCACCATACCTAGCTTCATGTCTCAGTTTACAGGGCGTCGCAGGACATCACTCTTGAGGTCCGACCACTGCGAACAGGTGGTCGGTTGGATGTCAGCTGATACTGCTTCCAGTCGGTTAAGCACCACCCTGTCTTCCACCAAGTCCACTCTCAGTAGCCAAGAGTCTGGTCAACATAATCCTCACCCTGATCATCCTTCCTCCCACCATAGAGGATCTGGTCAAAGAAGTGATCCCACACTGGGATATAGTGAGGAGCTCGTCTCATCACCAATCCTTCATTTGAACCTCTCTCCAAGCACGCTTGCAGAGGAACATGACATCTTGTGCCCTGATTCACAACCTCTAGAGGGTACCCAATCACAAGAAGATGACAGAGGTGAACAGCATTTAAGGTCAAAGGAAGTGGATGATGATGATGATGAGACACAGTTGCCATTAAATCAACCACTATTACTGTCTCAAGACCTTGATGAGGAGGATGATATACAGTTGTCAATGACTGAGTATGTGGTGGGATCAAGACATGAGGAGGATGATCAGAGTGAGGAAGTGGAGGAGGACTTGGTGGACGATGAGGTGACTGACCCCACCTGGGAAGGTGTAGAGCCGAGCGATGACAGCAGTCCTGAGGGTGAGCCATCTGCAGCACCGCAACAGGCTGTAAGAGGCAGTGGTGTGGCTACAGAAAGAAGGCAGACCGCACCAAACCGGCCCGCAAATGTTCCACGGAGCACCCCCTTGCGTAAATCTCCCTTGCCAAGGGGTAGGTGTTCCGCGGTATGGCGTTTTTTTAAGGAAAGTGCGGACGGCAAAAGAATTGTAGTTTGCAACCTGTGCAACACCAGAATGAGCCGAGGCATGAACACTAGAAACCTCACCACCACCAGCATGATCCGACACATGGCATCCAAGCACCGTAATAAGTGGGAGGAACGCCCGGATCGCCAATCTGTGTCTGCAGGCCACACCACTGCCTCCTCTTCCCCTGTTTTCGGTGCCGGCCAATCGCCTGTCGAAGGCGCAGGCCCGCATACCTCCCGCCCTGCACCTGTACCATCTGAAGCACCATCAGCGACCACATCCACTTCCCTGTCCCAGCGCAGCGTCCAAATGTCGTTACCCCAGGCATTTGAGCGCAAGCGAAAATACCCAGCCACCCACCCACAGGCCATAGCACTAACCTCACACCTTTCCAAATTACTGGCCATCGAAATGCTGCCATTTAGGCTTGTGGAGACTGAGTCCTTCCGCAGCCTGATGGCAGCAGCTGTCCCTCGGTACGCAGTCCCCAGCCGCCACTACTTTTCCCGGTGTGCCGTCCCCGCCTTACACCACCATGTGTCCCTTAACATCACCCGTGCCCTGACCAACGCAGTTACTGGGAAGGTCCACTTAACGACTGACACATGGACAAGTGCTTGTGGCCAGGGACGCTACATTTCCCTGACGGCACACTGGGTGAGTGTCGTGGAGGCTGGGAGCGACTCGGACCCTGGGATGGCACAGGTGCTACCCACGCCGAGGATTGCGGGCCCTACCTCCATCAGGGTTTCCGCCAGCACCTATGTTATTGGCTCCTCCTCCTCCGTTTCCACCTCCGAATTCTCTGCGCGCAGCGCCACTCACCCATCAGCCGGTAGCTGGAAGCAGTGTAGCACTGCAGTGGGGAAGCGTCAACAGGCCGTGCTGAAGCTGATCTGCCTTGGGGACAAACAGCACACGGCCTCAGAGCTATTGCAGGGGATTAGTCACCAGACCGAGCAGTGGCTCTCGCCACTCAACCTGCAATCAGGCATGGTTGTGTGTGATAATGGGCGTAACTTGGTGGCGGCTTTGGAGCTCGGCAAGCTCACACACGTACCATGCCTAGCGCATGTATTTAATTTAGTGGTTCAGCGATTTCTAAAAACCTACCCCAATTTGCATGATCTCTTGACCAAGGTGCGCCGCATGTGTGCACATTTCCGTAAGTCATCAACAGCTTCAGCCGGCCTGTTGAAGCTGCAGCAGCGCTTACAATTGCCAGCTCACCGGCTGCTGTGTGACGTGAGCACGCGCTGGAACTCCACCTTCCACATGTTGGCCCGGCTTTGTGAGCAGCAGAGGGCAGTAGTGGAGTACCAGCTGTTACACGGTCGTAACCTCTCCGTTCAACTTCCTCTAATCAGAAGTGAGGAGTGGGAATGGATGTCAGACCTCTGTGAGGTTTTACGCAATTTTGAGGAATCGACACAGATGGTGAGCGGCGATAACGCTATTATCAGTGTAACCATCCCACTTCTGTGTCTACTGAAATGCTCGCTGCTCACAATTAAAACCGACGCTTTGCATGTGGAAGAGGTGGAAATGGGGGAGGAAGAGCTTACACAAGGTGATAGCCAGAGCACCCTCACTTCGTCTTCTCAGCGACAATTGGAGGAGGCGGAGGAGGAGGAGGAGGAGGAGGAAGACACGGTTGCCTCCGCTACAGAGGGTAGCCATGGAACTTTAGTTCCATCTCTTCAGCGTGGGTGGGCAGAAGAGGAGGAAGAGGATGAGGAGATTGAGAGTCATCCTCCTGGTGAGGACAGCGAAATCTTGACTGTTGGTACTCTGGCACACATGGCTGACTTTATGTTAGGCTGCCTTTCCCGTGACCCACGCGTTATACGCATTTTAGACAACACGGATTACTGGGTGTTCACCCTTCTGGACCCCCGCTACAAAGAGAATTTCTCATCTCTCATTCCTCCGGTGGAGAGGACAAGCAAAATGGTGCAATACCAGAAGGTACTTGTTGAAAAATTGCTCCAAAATTTTCCATCTGACAACACTGGCGGCAGAGTACGTGCTACCTTGGCCAACCGAGAAGGGGAGAAAAGGGGAGCACACAGCAGTTCCGACAAAGGCAGGGCAACACTCTCCAAGGCGTGGGACACCTTCATGACACCCCGCCAGCACCCTCACCCTGATGCGCAGCCTAGTGTCACAAGGAGGGAAAAGTTTTGGAAGATGGTGAAGGAGTACGTAGCAGACCGTGTCAGCGTCCTCAATGATCCCTCTGTGCCTTACAACTACTGGGTGTCCAAGCTGGACACATGGTATGAACTGGCACTCTACGCCTTGGAGGTGCTGGCCTGCCCTGCCGCCAGCGTTCTGTCTGAGCGGGTATTTAGTGCTGCTGGTGGCATCATAACAGATAAGCGTATCCGCCTTTCCACCGAAAATGCTGATAGGTTGACACTTATAAAAATGAACAAGGCCTGGATTTCCCCTGACTTCTCCACTCCACTGGAGGAAAGCCCCGGGGGAACATAAACTCACTTTATATATGTTATTTACAATGATGGGAATACTCTGTATTCCCATTCACCCCTTCCACCCAAAAAATGGGTATATGGTTGACTCTCTTCCATATACCCTGGGATATAATTTTTATATAGGGCCAGCTCACCAGCGGGCCCTGTGATATAATTTTTATATAGGGCCAGCTCACCAGCGGGCCCTGTGATATAATTTTTATATAGGGCCAGCTCACCAGCGGGCCTTCTCATATAATGTTTTATTGGGTCAGCTCTCTAGCGGGCCCTCTCATATAATGTTTTATAGCGTCAGCTCACTAGCGGGCCTTCGCATATAATGTTTAGGATGGTCAGCTCCGCAGCAGACCCTCACCCATAATGTTTTAGATGGTCGGCTCAGCGCACGTTTCCCTCTTAATCATGGCCCCAGTTCAGAAAAATCGAGGAAATTTTTGGGAGAATTTGCCTTTGCGCACGTTTCCCTCTTAATCATGGCCTCAGTTCAGAAAAATCAAGGAAATTTTTGGGAGAATTTGCCTCTGCGCACGTTTCCCTCTTAATCATGGCCTCAGTTCAGAAAAATCGAGGAAATTTTTGGGAGAATTTGCCTCTGCGCACGTTTAACTCTTAATCATGGCCTCAGTTCAGAAAAATCGAGGAAATTTTTGGGAGAATTTGCAGATGATATACAAGTAAATATACAGCAAATACTGTTTGGTAACAATTTTTCGCCTAAAGTCGTTTTTATCTTCCTTTTTGTGTGTTTTACGGTCAGTCTGTAAAAATGGCGTACTACGGGCGAAAGATCGTTCCCAGCAGCGATGTTGGAGTCCAAGATGCATCCAGACATCCTCCCTATGCTGTCCCTGAACCATTTCTGTGGTGTTTCCATCCTTTTCTGCCCTTTTCCTATGGACCAGGCACCCTCCCCTCATCAGAGCAGGGGGTGCCTGGTGTAATGCTCGAGTCCTCCCATTGACTTCAATGGGGCTCGGGTGCTCGGCCGAGCACTCGAGCCTCCGGGGGCGCTCGGTCAGAGCACCCGAACACCCGAGCATTGGGGTGCTCGCTCATCACTACTGCTGACTAAACAAAGGTTCTCCCAATACTCAGAGTTTTATTCAAAAGTTATAACTGCTCAAATCTGTTATAATCTCTGGGAAAGTGATCCAGTGAGCTTACTTCCTGGAAGGTCAAACTAATAGTAAGTGACTTAGAGTTACTATAAAATTCTGTGGAGAACTATTGTCAGTGACTCACCTCTCCCACACAATACAACAGAAAATATAACTGAAATTTGACCATTAGAGGGCACAGTTAATGTAAAAAAACAAGAGTTTAAACTGTACTCAAAAGATTCATCTCCCAGCAGAGGAAATGCCCTTGGTTTATTCAGCAGAAAAAGAACTACTATATAATATTTTTTTTCCTATAAGAAATATTTACTGTATAGTTTTCTTCTATTTTTAATAATTATTTTACAATTAAAAGGAATACTAACACCTCCTAATAATAACCTCCACTAATCTTAATATGGGATGAAAATCCTGATGGCCACTAAGAATCAATTCTGCGTGGCATAATTATGGAAAATTAATCTTTAATTAATAATCAATATCATGTTGTATGTTCTTTCAAATGCTTCAGCGGGAAGGCCTGGGATTCCTGTAAAATGAATCATGTCTTCTGTGGACATAGCTTCAAAAACTAATTAAAGCATCACTTTGAAGAGCCAGGTGATGCAGAATTGATTAATAGTGGACATTTTCTGTCTAAATGAAGGTTAGTTGGGTTTTAACCCTCTGAGTGCCAGAAAGGTACCCAACCCATTGCAACTAACTCTCTGCCATGCAAAGAGTTAATACAAAAGGTACCAGTGCTCCTTTAAAGGAGGAGTAAACTTTTTTGTAAAAAAATATATATTTAGTGCGTTTCCTGTTCAGTAAAATAAGGGTATTCCCACTGCTGAGTGATGCATATTTATTACAGTTCAAACCCATGTTTTTTTACATTAGCAATGCCCTCTAGTGGTCAGATTACAATTATTTATTCTGTTACATAGTAGTGGAGAGGAAAGTCAGTGGCATACAGTTCTCCATACAATATGATTGAAACTGTCGAGTCACATCCTGACATTTAGAACTTCCAGGAAGTAAACACAGTAAATTCACTGTCTGATTATTTAACTGTTATAAATTTTGAATAAAACAACTGACAGCAGTGAAAGTGACTTTTTTTTTTTAATGAGCAGGATAAGCTCTATAACATGTAGGTTTTCATAAAAAAAAGTTTTCTGCCCTTCAATGCCAAAATGTTTAAACTTAAATTAAAAAAAAAAAATTAAAAATATGTTTTGAATAACTGTCCTGTTATAAAATATCTGCTTAATTATTTAAATATGTAATGCTTTGTTCTATAAGAGCATTACTACCAATGAAGTGATGACCAGCAAAAGATCTTCAAATAAAAAATAATTAGCACTCTACTTACAGTAATATGATGTACATTTTTTCCTGTGGAGTTACTGCACATCTAATATTTATATTGTCACATATTATCAGAGGAGCTACATGCAGTAACAAAGATTGTGTGCATGCACCAAAGAAATTTGTCAGGAGATCTAAGCTATTCAAATGTTATATGAAAATGACCCTTGAAAAGCCTTTAAGAAGTCATTGGGTACACAGTGCATCCACTCAAAAGCTCCTTTCTATTCCTTCTACTGGATGGAGACTGGGGAAACATCAGAACCTGTAACGATCATAACCCACTATACTGCTTTTCATACTCGAGTACCATTTAAGGAAATATACATACGCCATGGTGTTTTTATTAGCAAAAATATTTGGATAAGCTAAGTGAATGGGCAGAAAAGGGGCAGATACGTTTTAATATAAATAAATGTAAGATTATGCATTTTTGTTGCAGAAACAGGGGAGTACTTGCAGACAATAAACTAAATAACAGTCTAAATAACAATCTAAACAACAGACTAAATAACACTCAGAAGTGACAAGAGCCAATAGGATACTAACATGTATAAAATGTGGTATAGATGCAGAAGAAAATATAATTCATCCTCTCTATGAATCCATGGCAAGATATCATCTAGATTACAGAGTACAGTTTTTAACGCCACTTCTGGTAAAAGTACAGACTTGCAAAAATTTGATAAAGTGATTGCACTATTATAGTTATAAAGAGAAATTAGCAAATTGGGTTTGCTTAGATCATCTACATGACATCATCTCCCAGCACTCTGCATTACTAAAGAGAAGACTACACGGGAGCTCCAACAGCTACAGGTCTGTGCAGAATGAGGCACAGACCTCTCCTGCCGCTGGAACACCAGGGAGGTAGGAAATGTGAGGCTTAATGTGGAGATGATGGGGGCAATGTGAGGGCAATATGGGAATGTTGGGGGCAATGTGGAGCTTATGGGGCAATATGGGGGCAATGTAGACTTGATGGGGCAATGTACAGTTGATAGGGGTAATGTTGAGCTGATGGGGGGCAATGTTGAGATAATGGGGCAATATGAGGGAAATGTGGAGCTGATGGGGCAATGTGGATGTGGAGCCAATGGGACAATGTGGATTTGGAGCTGATGGGGCAATGTGGAGTTGATGGGGGGTAATGTGGAGATTTGGAGCATTGTGGAAATGGCCAATGGGGGAGGGGGCGCTTCAGATTTCTGGGCCTACAGGCTCCTGAGATGTAAATTCGGCCCTGCATATGAATACGTAGCATAAGAAGAAAAAACCCCAAGACAGAGAAACATTCGCCATATGTAGTCTTGGTAATAGCATTGATGAGGAAGAGGGATTTATACAGTTACCACCATCTATGACAATTGGGACCAGTTCTATGATTATGATGAATGACTGTCAAATAATACAATATTATATTGGAATCTTATAATTTGCCTATCATTGCTTCCAATTCATCATATACTCCCCACCAGTCATCATGTGAAATTCAACCTTTCACTATTAATTATCTTCATGTTTTTGAATGATGTTTAATGTATTATAATATAATGTAATCAGCGTGTATGTTGTTTATTAATACAATTTTAAAATGACACTATCAAGATTAATAGTGTGCTTTGGTTTGGATTCAGAGCACACATGCGGCATACAGAAAAGTAAAACCTCACAAAAAGTCAGAAAATTCTGAGTTTTTGTAATACTGCAGCAGGAATTCTTGCTGCCATAGAAAACATATGCAGAAATTGCCAGTTTCTCATAGAAAATTCACTGGTGGTGCAAAAAGAAGACATTTTGAGGGATTTTCCTATAAGCAGGAATTTCATGAAAGAATAAAAAATGTGCTTGTCTCAACATGACAGTTCTGCATTCTGCTACAAGGAATTGCCTATCCCTATTTACAAAGCATTGCATTATCTGTCATTATTTAACCCTTTGAGTGCCAGAGGGGTACGCAACACATTGCATACCCCTCTGGCACTCAGAGGGTTAAGAAACACAGATGCTAGTTTTTAACACCTTAAGGCCATACAATGTGCCAAGACTGTCACAGAATTCCATCCTTTGAGGATGTATAATTGTCCTGGCACATCATGGGTTAATGATCACAATGTGCCTCAGGCTGTGCTGCGGTCTCAGTAGGGAAGCGGTAACTGGTTGCTTCAGGACCAAAGCAGCTAGTTTCTCCGGTGGTTCTGCACATGTGATCTTTGCTACAGTGACCACATGTGGAAGTGGAACCACATGACAAAGGCAGTATTCCTAAACATTGCCAGAGACAGAGCAGCTCCCAATTCTTTAGATGGCCAAAGTGGGGGGCACTTTTGTTTTGCAGGGGGCAGAACTGGTGGGTAGAACATAAAAAAAATAGTTAATTTGATGACCTAGTCACATGTCTGTGTATAACTGAATAATAATTTAGATCAAGACCAAACTCTTTTATTTACACAGACTACTTTATAAACACATATACTTAAGTTTAACCCCTTAAGGACCATTGACGTGGCAGGACCGTCATGCTGGTCCTGCACTTAAGGACCAGTGACGGTCCTGGCACATCACATACTTTTACTTACTGCGCTCCTGTAGGAGCGCGGTGAGTAATACTGGGGACTGAAGTTGATTGCTCCAAGACCGGAGCGATCACTTTCAGTCCCCCATTCGGCGTGCCGCCCCACGTGATCAGTCACGTGGGACGTCACGTCAAAGTTACCTATTTGGTCCTTAAAGGACCGCACACTCCGGGACCGCTGGTCCTTAAGGGGTTAACAAACATTAATGTGATACACTTATATACACATTACACTTTCTGACCTCATAAAAACAGAGACACTATTGTAGGAAAGAGGGACATTAAGATTTTCATCTCAGAGGGACAGTGCCTCCTGAAAAGGGACACTTGGTAGGTATGAGCGAATGAAAAAATGTGGGGTTTCATTTTTAGTTTTTTTGTATTAGTATAGTAATAAATGATGGGTTATACCTATGAATATGGCATCAAAAGAAAGCCCTCCATCAGAGCATATGTAAGACTAGATTTTAGGCCTTGGAAAACAAATAGAGATTTTTTGTTGCAGATACTATTATGAAGTAGGGGGTATTGTAGTGTATATAACCACAGTTCATTTTTAGGTGTCAGCTTTCCTTTTGATATGCTCTTTGCAGGTATCCATTCCTGCACTGTACAGAATGCCCACGACTAATGTGTCCAGATCACCACTTTAATGTTGGACTCTAATAAAAAACAAACTCTAGAGGGTTGTATTGGTTCTGGTTCAGTCCTGCATAATGAAAACTTGAAGTGTCCTACATTAAAATGCTGTGTCTGGACAAATTACTTAAGACTCCAGTAGCAAAAGCAAGCTTGGTAGGTGTCTCAGAAGATACAGTGCTGCATTGCATGTAAATTGTCAGTGTTAAGAAAAAAGCCTTTCTGAATAGAAGAGGAGGTACTAGTCTTAATGCTAACTGCATAAGATCCTGTCACTCATTATCGCTACTGAAACAAAAGCAATCAGTGACTGCAAAGAACAGTCTACACATTCATTAGAAAAACAAGTTACGTTTAAGGCTTTGTTCACCTGGACAGTTTAGCACAGCATTATTAATGCTGTGCTAAACACACCCATGTAGAACACATAGAACAGCTTGCCCGAATAGTGCTGTTCACGTGTGATTTCTGCCTTAGAGAATGCACTGGAATGCAATATGCTGCAATTTGGATGTGCTCATGCTTTGGACCCAACTAGGTTCCAACTTGCAGTTCTGTATGGTGGCCTATGGACTGAGTTTTTAACATCCTTTCTAAATACAAGAGTAGTAGACACTAATCACAATCAATTAACTGAAGGCAAATATTTAGTAAAGTTGGTACCTTTATTGGCTAACTAAACAGAATTGTTTAGTTTGCCAATAAAGGTATCATCTTTACTGAATTTTTGCCTCCTGTATTTCAACGGCTAACACGGTACCAACTCTCATCTATTATCAATTAACTGAGAGATTTTACCTCTTAATACAAACAGCATTAATCCTTATAGTGCTTCACAATGCACTGCAATTCAGATTGCTTCTCACTGCAATGAATATTCCTCTAGTTTAACCCCTGAAATGCCTGAAGGTGTCCAATATCAGATACCTCTCAGGCATTCAATAAATACTTCTTGGACTGGACAATTTACAACTGTATCAAAAATCCAATTTTGAATGACATTTTAAGGGAGTAACACGAAAAGGTAATGTTTCCATGTCGACCGATATTTAAAATTAGATAAATCTATTTCATTTTTTTGGTGTTAATATCCCTTTAATGGGCACCATGCTGTAAAAGAATACAGTGTGTTTTCACAATGAGTGGATTTTACAGTTCCAAGTGTTTTTTTCAAGAGACTGATTCATCACTTGGCAACAATAGAGCCTTCCGACGCCTAACATAGGTGGGGAACTTATCTTGCAGAAACAAAATCCCATGACTGATTAACCACAGACTATATATGGGTCATTTGATATGAACGTATTCTTGAACAATGTTTTATTACTGAGCGCTGACAGTAGACTCATCACATTCCAATATGCAGATAAATAGGACAATACCTGTTAGTGCTGCAAAGTGCCTAATCTCACGATTACGTAGGACTTCTATTATAGGACTGCTGCCTCTCAAGTTCTAATTACCATGAAACTACAGTACCTCCTTCTATGCATCCAGGACTCACCTCAATTATAGGATCATGTATAAGAAATGAGGTCTCTAGTGGGGGTATTAAAATGTTTACCTCTTGAGGACCAGAGAGGTGTGCAATGCATTGCTTCAAAGCACATTGCACACCCTTTGAGTGTCAGGGGTGGACCTGTCACTCCAAGGCAAGCTTGGTTTGTTTCACAAAGAATTAAAATCTACCTATGTGTGGGGCTAGTTATTTTTAAATTAAATAACCCACTTTTGGGAAATTAACCTTATTCTTTGCATATCATGCTAATTATTATGTTTTAGGGAAGATTCACAGCTCTCTGTGCTATTAGAAATTACCCCTGTATACAGGCTCTGTGTTGATTAACCATTTGAGTGCTAGAGGTGTGCACAATGCATGAACGCTGCAAATTTTTTCAACATGACTGCTCTCTACTTCCTGGATGCGCTAAGAGTATCAGGTACATTCTAAGGATGGGGATACAAATATAACATATAAAACAGGGTGTTTGACAATATTCATCACATATAAAGATATGGAGGGGGTGTTATGTGACAAGTTCCAACTGGCAGTAATTTCGGGACTTCTTTATAAATGAGTATGGGTAGCGTTATAAATGTGGCATAAAACTTGAGTTTTTACAAACTGATTATTTCTGACATTAAGATTTGGATGACAATACTGTCACTAAATTGTCAGAATTAACAACATTTCTATATAAATTCCCACGGTCAGATTTTTTTATTTTTTGACATCACTTCACCAGAAACACAACTATGTCGTGTTAAAGGGATAGTAACCCCCCCAGAAAACTTGAAGACAAATGCTAGTAAGAAGCACAACATACCTAACTCCTTTATCCCCATCTCTCAAACCGTGAGAGATGTAAGAAGAGAGATCTCTGCTCCCTCCCCCTTCTCATGCATCTGCTGTATAGCGGACGTCATGAGATACTGCTTCCGTGACCAGACGGTGCCTCTGAAGGAGCTCTGTCGTCTCGATATCTCGGTATAATTACTTCATCGGTATGGTCTAAAATGTGTACCTAGCTTGCAAGCACATGTTGTAGACCATTCCAATGAAGTAATTATACCGAGATATCGAGATCACATCGCTCCTGCAGAGCCGCCGTAAGTCGATCAACCAGATTCTGCTTCTGACAGCTTTACAGCTCGTCAGGCAGAAGGGGGAGGGAACGGAGGTCTTTCTTCTCTTACATCTCTTAAACCATAATGGTTTGAGAAATGGGGATAAAGGAGTTAGGTATGTTGTGCTTCTTACTAGCATTTGTCTTCAAGTTTTCTGGGGGGGTTACTATCCTTTTAAGACTTCCAAAACTAGTATTACTTTCTTTTTAAATGCAGAGCTTCACTTTTACACCAGTTTCATGCCAGATTTCACATAACACCATTTTTATACTTTTTACCCCAAAGGGAAGACCCTATGCAGGAAGCTAAAGGTGTGCAAGTCTGGAGGAAACCAAACATTTAATGAAATGTTTTTTTAACCCCTTGAATTATAGAGGTGGTACATGTCAGTAGAAACTGATGAAAAGTCAGATTTTTTTCCCAGCAGGAATTTTCCTGGAAAACAAGTGATTTGCTGCCTTTTCCATGAAAATACCTGCATATAGAACCCTCACAAATGGTTCTTATTTATTCTTACCCCTCTAAATTTCCATGGAGAATGTTGCTACTATAGAACCACAGTGGGCATGTGGGCATCCGCAGGTGGGGCAAGAGGGAGCACTTACTTTCATGTTAACATGTGTGGTTCTGTGTCTACTGTGGGGCAAGGCTGAGGGGGAATAGTATATTTGATTCTATGGTTACCTTGGGACAAGACTGGGGGGGGTAGTATATTTGATTCTATGGTTACCTTGGGACAAGGCTGGGGGGTAGTATATTTGATTCTATGGTTACCTTGGGACAAGGCTGGGGGAATAGTATATTTGATTCTATGGGTACCTTGGGACAAGGCTGGGGGGTAGTATATTTGATTCTATGGTTACCTTGGGACAAGGCTGAGGGGGTAGTATATTTGATTCTATGGCTACCTTGGGACAAGGCTGGGGGGGTAGTATATTTGATTCTATGGCTACCTTGGGACAAGGCTGGGGGGTAGTATATTTGATTCTATGGTTACCTTGGGACAAGGCTGGGGGGTAGTATATTTGATTCTATGGATACCTTGGGACAAGGCTGGGGGGTTAGTATATTTGATTCTATGGTTACCTTGGGACAAGGCTGGGGGGTAGTATATTTGATTCTATGGATACCTTGGGACAAGGCTGGGGGGGTAGTATATTTGATTCTATGGCTACCTTGGGACAAGGCTGGGGGGGTAGTATATTTGATTCTATGGTTACTAGGGTTGCCACCCAGCTGGTATTTTACCGGCAGGCCGGTAAAAAATTGGCTTCTGTCCAATGTTAAGTCTATGGAGGGAATGCCATGGCCGGTATTTTTTTGAAGAAAAGGTGGCAACTCTAATGGTTACCTTGGGACAAGGCTGGGGGGGGGGGTAGTATATTTGATTCTATGGTTACCTTGGGACAAGGCTGGGGGTAGTATATTTGATTCTATGGATACCTTGGGACAAGGCTGGGGGGGTAGTATATTTGATTCTATGGTTACCTTGGGACAAGGCTGAAGGAATTATTATGTGTGGTTCTGTGGTTACCAGTGCAGTGAGAAAAGGCAGGGGTTTGGCTTTGGGTTGCGGCAGAAAAAAATACTTGAAAATTACACTTTTACCATTTTTCTCACTTTTCACTTTCTGAGCAAACGTTTTGACCCCTCACTACTTGCCAGGTTAAGAAACCTCCCAGTGCCATAGCAAATGTGTGTGGGGGGGCATGTAAAAGGGGAAAGTTAGGAAGTGAGATGGTGGGGTGGGAGTCATGAGGCTAGGGGGATAAAGCTAGGATATGGAAGCATCCCTCAGTCCCTCCCTCTCCTGCTTGGGTTGGTAGTGTATATGGGTGTGGTTGGTCCTTGCCTTATGAAGTAATAATAAGAAATAAAGCATGATGATTCCTTGGAGAGAGAAAACCCATGGGAAGTTTTGCCCCAGACTGACGTAGTTGATGAATTTACCCATTGGAGCTGGCTTGATCTAGATCAGTTGGGGTAATTGGTTTAACTCCATTTATGGTTTATGGTAATGGGGCTTTTACAGGGCAAGGTATATGCATAGAAGTTGCTGTATATGTGTGTGCATTTATTTGTTATGTATTATTAAAAAAGCGATGACTTGTTCTTATACAACAAGCAATTTGGTGTTGAATCTTCCTCATACCTTGTGCCTTTTACATGAAACTGTTTTTTTACTTAATATATTTTGAAAGTGCAGAATATGTCAACTCAAATGCCTACACTGCTTCCAGAGAGCTTTCTGTCATGTACTGTGAAAGCAAGGATAGTGATGCAATGTACCTGACGGGGGAAGGCTTACTTCAACAGTTTAAAGGGATAGTAATGTTTCAAAATGAAAGCAGCTCCAATTAATCTTCATAGTATTTTGGCCATGGGGAGTGTTATTAAAATACTGTCAGAGTTGTAGTTCAAGTGTAATTGAATGATAAAGTATCCCCCTCCTGCCCCTTTTACTGATGTAACACTGCTCACCTCAGAACAGAAAGGTGGGGTCCAGATGGCTTGCAGAGAGGGACAATCTTCAATTAGCATAAGGGAAAAACCTGAAAAACCTATCAAGGGGGGCAGGGCTTTCATTGTCCTCACAGTAAGAAGATTGTCCCTTGCTGTGAGCTGTCTGGTCCCAGGACCACATTCCACATCTGAGGGGAGGTGGCTTACACTAAGTAAAAGGGGCGGGAGGGGGAAACTTTATTATTCAATTATTCTTGAACTACAACTCTGACAGTATTGAAGTAACACTCTCCATGGCCCAGATACTATGAAGATTAATTGGAGCTGCTTTTATTTTGAAACATTACTATCCCTTTAATTTTATACTGACATTATTTTTACCATCGCTAACAACTAACAATCATTTAACCACTCAGATGTTAAATAAGTTTTAACCCTTTGAGACTGAGCACCAGAGGAGTGCTCAATGCATTGCAAAGCAATGTGTTGAACATGCCTCTTGTAGACAAGGAGTTAACCAGTCTGAGACACAATGTTTGGGAGGCCTCTCTAGCATACAAGGGTATTATCAAATAAAGAGTGCTTCATAAGGGTTAAGTCCCTTTCCAGAGCAGCTCACTTTATAAACATCACCTCTCTCTGCCTCCCACACGTCACTCTGACCATTCCTATCCTGCCTATAGCAGAGTAAGGAGCAGAATAAGGTCTTCAGAGTTCACTAGAGACTTTCTAAATTGTTCCAGATGCATAAGCACAAAACAGTGGAAGGTGCTGTGTCAGAGAAAAGGATTATGGGTATTCACATGCCAGCATACACCTATTGACTTCAAGACCACCGTGTCTTTCATTCTGTTTTTTTTTAATAGGAAGGATGGATATTAAATCAATCAGAGATACATAAACTACCAGTATACTTTGTTCAAGCATTAAAAAGTACACTTTATTTTTGGAGCAAATCAGCTGGACCACAGAGGGACAAATACAGTGTTAGATTGACTTAAAAGGGAATTTTAACCCATTAAATGTTAGTGAGGTCTCCAATGCCTTGCATTGTAATGCATTGGTGTCCTCTTTTATATTTATTTGGTTTAAAGCTCCATTTAAATCAATATGACAATTTGTGAATTGTGATTTGTCCCCATGGTGCAGTTGGTTTGCTCCAGAATTGCTCTGACTTTCTGAATAAACCCCATAGAGTTCTACCTGGTGAGTGGACTTCATTTCCTAGGACCTTATGCACACACATGGCCAGATGTACATTCCAAGCACCACTAGACAAGACACCCTTGGTTCCCTTATCCTCACCCATGGCCAAACCCCTGTTTGTGACATGGGCCCCTCCCTCAGTCATCTCCACTGTTTCCTGGCATAGAATATACCTTTGGCCTGTAACACACAAAGCAAAAAAGATCTACAACACATGGCTCTGCAATACATTGGAGATCTCTCTATCATCCAAAGGGTTAAATAATAGCCTGTAATAGGGTATAAAATGGGTGCAGGGACATTGAGATTGCTCTGATCCTACCTACAAATCAGAATGTGGGTGTGGCCAGCACAACTGGAGCCCCTCAAAATGTGGAGCACTAGTCAACTGCCTAAACTGCTTATTTTGAAATCCGGCTCTGTGAACAAAGAAACAAATAAAAAAGAAACTCTATTCTGGGGCATACCAACAGCACCAAAGCACAGTGTTTGTCAGATAGTTTCAAGCCAGGAACCAGCTGGATGCCTACATAAAGAGGCAAGGACCACTATTAACATCTAAACCATTAACCCCTTAAGGACCACACGGTCCTGGGATGGGCAGCACTAGAGGACTAAGGCACCTTTTTTTTTAACTAATGCATTCTGGGACTGCTGAGCTACCATCCCAGAATTCCATTACGTGCCATCACCGTGATCTGTCCTTAACGTCTGGACAGGTGTGACGGTTCTGGCATATCACTGGCATACCTGGCAACTTTTATAATGACCTGACCCTGAGATCTTTTAAATATTAACCCTTACAGCTTCCCATAATGTAAATATTATGAAATATGTACCTGTTTGCTCCAACCAGAGGTGCTTCAGTCGGTCTGCAAGGAACCTTTAACATGCTACAGTTTAGAGATCTCACTGCCTAAACACAAACAAGACAAGCAGGAGATCTTCCCCACCAGAGACTAAAGAAACATTTAATTGGGGCTAATCATAGAGTAGGTAACACTGAACTGTCTCGCCCTGAGAATTTGGCCCATCACCCTGAGACCCTGAGATTTGGGTCAAAACCCTGAGACTCAGAATCAAATCCTTAGAGTTCCCAGGTATGGTCACTGGTAGTGATGAGCGAGCACCCCAATGCTCGGATGTTCGGGTGCTCTGACCGAGCACCCCCTGAGGCTCGAGTGCTCGGCCGAGCACCCGAGCCCCATTGAAGTCAATGGGAGGACTCGAGCATTACACCAGGCACCCCCTGCTCTGATGAGGGGAGGGTGCCTGGTCCATAGGAAAAGGGCAGAAAAAGATGGAAACACTACAGAAATGGTTCAGGGACAGCATAGGGAGGATGTCTGGATGCACCTTGGACTCCAACATCGCTGCTGGGAACGATCTTTCGCCCGTAGTACGCCATTTTTACAGACTGACCGTAAAACACACAAAAAGGAAAATAAAAACGACTTTAGGCGAAAAATTGTTACCAAACAGTATTTGCTGTATATTTACTTGTATATCATCTGCAAATTCTCCCAAAAATTTCATCGATTTTCTGAAGTGAGGCCATGATTAAGAGGGAAACGTGCGCAGAGGCAAATTATCCCAAAAATTTCCTTGATTTTCAGAACTGAGGCCATGATTAAGAGGGAAACGTGCGCAGAGGCAAATTCTCCCAAAAATTTCCTTGATTTTCAGAACTGAGGCCATGATTAAGAGGGAAACGTGCGCAGAGGCAAATTATCCCAAAAATTTCCTTGATTTTCAGAACTGAGGCCATGATTAAGAGGGAAACGTGCGCAGAGGCAAATTCTCCCAAAAATTTCCTTGATTTTCAGAACTGAGGCCATGATTAAGAGGGAAACGTGCGCTGAGCTGACCATCTAAAACATTATGGGTGAGGGTCTGCTGCAGAGCTGACCATCCTAAACATTATATGCGAAGGCCCGCTAGTGAGCTGACGCTATAAAACATTATATGAGAGGGCCCGCTAGAGAGCTGACCCAATAAAACATTATATGAGAAGGCCCGCTGGTGAGCTGACCTATATAAAAATTGTCAAACAGGGCCCGCTGGTGAGCTGGCCCTATATAAAAATTATATCACAGGGCCCGCTGGTGAGCTGGCCCTATATAAAAATTATATCCCAGGGCACGCTGGTGAGCTGGCCCTATATAAAAATTATATCCCAGGGCATATGGAAGAGGAGGAGGAGGATGAGAAGATTAAGAGTCAACCATATACCCGTTTTTGGGGTGGAAGGGGTGAATGGGAATACAGAGTATTCCCATCATTGTAAATAACATATATAAAGTGAGTTTATGTTCCCCCGGGGCTTTCCTCCAGTGGAGTGGAGAAGTCAGGGGAAATCCAGGCCTTGTTCATTTTTATAAGTGTCAACCTATCAGCATTGTCGGTGGAAAGGCGGATACGCTTATCTGTTATGATGCCACCAGCAGCACTAAATACCCGCTCAGACAGAACGCTGGCGGCAGGGCAGGCCAGCACCTCCAAGGCGTAGAGTGCCAGTTCATACCACGTGTCCAGCTTGGACACCCAGTAGTTGTAAGGCACAGAGGGATCATTGAGGACGCTGACACGGTCTGCTACGTACTCCTTCACCATCTTCCAAAACTTTTCCCTCCTTGTGACACTAGGCTGCGCATCAGGGTGAGGGTGCTGGCGGGGTGTCATGAAGGTGTCCCACGCCTTGGAGAGTGTTGCCCTGCCTTTGTCGGAACTGCTGTGTGCTCCCCTTTTCTCCCCTTCTCGGTTGGCCAAGGTAGCACGTACTCTGCCGCCAGCGTTGTCAGATGGAAAATTTTGGAGCAATTTTTCAACAAGAACCTTCTGGTATTGCACCATTTTGCTTGTCCTCTCCACCGGAGGAATGAGAGATGAGAAATTCTCTTTGTAGCGGGGGTCCAGAAGGGTGAACACCCAGTAATCCGTGTTGTCTAAAATGCGTACAACGCGTGGGTCACGGGAAAGGCAGCCTAACATAAAGTCAGCCATGTGTGCCAGAGTACCAACAGTCAAGATTTCGCTGTCCTCACCAGGAGGCTGACTCTCAATATCCTCATCCTCTTCCTCCTCTTCTGCCCACCCACGCTGAAGAGATGGAACTAAAGTTCCATGGCTACCCTCTGTAGCGGAGGCAACCGTGTCTTCCTCCTCCTCCTCCTCCTCCTCCTCCGCCTCCTCCAATTGTCGCTGAGAAGACGAAGTGAGGGTGCTCTGGCTATCACCTTGTGTAAGCTCTTCCTCCCCCATTTCCACCTCTTCCACATGCAAAGCGTCGGTTTTAATTGTGAGCAGCGAGCGTTTCAGTAGACACAGAAGTGGGATGGTTACACTGATAATAGCGTTATCGCCGCTCACCATCTGTGTCGATTCCTCAAAATTGCGTAAAACCTCGCAGAGGTCTGACATCCATTCCCACTCCTCACTTCTGATTACAGGAAGTTGAACGGAGAGGCGACGACCGTGTAACAGCTGGTACTCCACTACTGCCCTCTGCTGCTCACAAAGCCGGGCCAACATGTGGAAGGTGGAGTTCCAGCGCGTGCTCACGTCACACAGCAGCCGGTGAGCTGGCAATTGTAAGCGCTGCTGCAGCTTCAACAGGCCGGCCGAAGCTGTAGATGACTTACGGAAATGTGCACACACGCGGCGCACCTTGGTCAAGAGATCATGCACATTGGGGTAGGTTTTTAGAAATCGCTGCACCACTAAATTAAATACATGCGCTAGGCATGGTACGTGTGTGAGCTTGCCGAGCTCCAAAGCCGCCACCAAGTTACGCCCATTATCACACACAACCATGCCTGCTTGCAGGTTGAGTGGCGAGAGCCACTGCTCGGTCTGGTGACTAATCCCCTGCAACAGCTCTGAGGCCGTGTGCTGTTTGTCCCCAAGGCAGATCAGCTTCAGCACGGCCTGTTGACGCTTCCCCACTGCAGTGCTACACTGCTTCCAGCTACTGGCTGATGGGGGAGTGGCGGTGTGTGTAGAGAATTCGGAGGTGGAAACGGAGGAGGAGGAGCCAATAACGTAGGTGCTGGTGGAAACCCTGATGGAGGTAGGGCCCGCAATCCTCGGCGTGGGTAGCACCCGTGCCATCCCAGGGTCCGAGTCGCTCCCAGCCTCCACGACATTCACCCAGTGTGCCGTCAGGGAAATGTAGCGTCCCTGGCCACAAGCACTTGTCCATGTGTCAGTCGTTAAGTGGACCTTCCCAGTAACTGCGTTGGTCAGGGCACGGGTGATGTTACGGGACACATGGTGGTGTAATGCGGGGATGGCACACCGGGAAAAGTAGTGGCGGCTGGGGACCGCGTACCGAGGGACAGCTGCTGCCATCAGGCTGCGGAAGGACTCAGTGTCCACAAGCCTAAATGGCAGCATTTCGATGGCCAGTAATTTTGAAAGGTGTGAGGTTAGTGCTATGGCCTGTGGGTGGGTGGCTGGGTATTTTCTCTTGCGCTCAAATGCCTGGGGTAACGACATTTGGACGCTGTGCTGGGACAGGGAAGTGGATGTGGTCGCTGATGGTGCTTCAGATGCTACAGGTGCAGGGCGGGAGGTATGCGGGCCTGCGCCTTCGACAGGCGATTGGCCGGCACCGAAAACAGGGGAAGAGGAGGCAGTGGTGTGGCCTGCAGACACAGATGGGCGATCCAGGCGTTCCTCCCACTTACTACGGTGCTTGGATGCCATGTGTCGGATCATGCTGGTGGTGGTGAGGTTTCTAGTGTTCATGCCTCGGCTCATTCTGGTGTGGCACAGGTTGCAAACTACAAATCTTTTGTCGTCCGCACTTTCCTTAAAAAAACGCCATACCGCGGAACACCTACCCCTTGGCAAGGTAGATTTACGCAAGGGGGTGCTCCGTGGAACATTTGCGGGCCGGTTTGGTGCGGTCCGCCTTCTTTCTGTAGCCACACCACTGCCTCTTCCAGCCTGTTGCGGTGCTGCAGATGGCTCACCCTCAGGACTGCTGTCATCGCTCGGCTCTACACCTTCCCAGGTGGGGTCAGTCACCTCATCGTCCACCAAGTCCTCCTCCACTTCCTCACTCTGATCATCCTCCTCAAGTCTTGATCCCACCACATACTCAGTCATTGACAACTGTATAACATTCTCCTCAACAAGGTCTTGAGAAGGAAATAGTGGTTGATTTAATGGCAACTGTGTCTCATCATCATCATCATCATCCACTACTTCCTTTGACCTTAAATGCCGTTCACATCTGTCATCTTCTTGTGATTGGGTAGCCTCTAGAGGTTGTGAATCAGGGCACAAGATGTCATGTTCCTCTGCAAGCGTGCTTGGAGAGAGGGTCAAATGAAGGATTGGTGATGAGACGAGCTCATCACTATATCCCAGTGTGGGATCACTTCTTTGACCAGACCGTGTATGGTGGGAGGAAGGATGATCAGAGTGAGGATTATGTTGACCAGACTCTTGGCTACTGAGAGTGGACTTGGTGGAAGACAGGGTGGTGCTTAACCGACTGGAAGCAGTATCAGCTGTCATCCAACCGACCACCTGTTCGCACTGGTCGGACCTCGAGAGTGATGTCCTGCGACGCCCTGTGAAATCAGACATGAAGCTAGGTATGGTGGATGTCTTTCTTTCTTGTGCTCTGGCACCAGGCACAGTTTCTCCGCGTCCTGACCCGCGCCCTGAACTTTCAGGATCACGTCCACTTCCCCGTCCCTTTTTACCCGCCTTCTTCATCTTACACGATATATATGACTTTAATATATATGAGTTTGAAAACTTAACAGTATTTCTTACTATTCTGCAACTCTGCAGAGTACACAGAATAGGCTGCTAAACTGCGGTGACACACACTGAATGGAATAAGTGACTTTAATATTTGAGTTTGAAAAATTAACAGTATTTCTTACTATTCTGCAACTCTGCAGAGTACACAGAATAGGCTGCTAAACTGCGGTGACACACACTGAATGGAATAAGTGACTTTAATATTTGAGTTTGAAAAATTAACAGTATTTCTTACTATTCTGCAACTCTGCAGAGTACACAGAATAGGCTGTTAAACGGCGTTGAAACACACTGAATGGAATATGTGACTTTAATATTTGAGTTTGAAAACTTAACAGTATTTCTTATAATTCTGGAACTGTACAGAGTACACAGAATAGGCTGTTAAACGGCGGTGAAAGACACTGAATGGAATATGTGACTTTAATATTTGAGTTTGAAAACTTAACAGTATTTCTTATAATTCTGCAACTCTGCAGAGTACACAGAATAGGCTGTTAAACGGCGGTGAAAGACACTGAATGGAATATGTGACTTTGATATTTGAGTTTGAAAAATTAACAGTATTTCTTACTATTCTGCAACTCTGCAGAGTACACAGAATAGGCTGTTAAACGGCGTTGAAACACACTGAATGGAATATGTGACTTTAATATTTGAGTTTGAAAACTTAACAGTATTTCTTATAATTCTGCAACTGTACAGAGTACACAGAATAGGCTGTTAAACGGCGGTGAAAGACACTGAATGGAATATGTGACTTTAATATTTGAGTTTGAAAACTTAACAGTATTTCTTATAATTCTGGAACTGTACAGAGTACACAGAATAGGCTGTTAAACGGCGGTGAAAGACACTGAATGGAATATGTGACTTTAATATTTGAGTTTGAAAACTTAACAGTATTTCTTATAATTCTGCAACTGTACAGAGTACACAGAATAGGCTGTTAAACGGCGGTGAAAGACACTGAATGGAATATGTGACTTTAATATTTGAGTTTGAAAACTTAACAGTATTTCTTATAATTCTGCAACTCTGCAGAGTACACAGAATAGGCTGTTAAACGGCGGTGAAAGACACTGAATGGAATATGTGACTTTGATATTTTAGTTTGAAGACTTAACAGTATTTCTTCCTATTCTGCAACTCTGCACAGTACACAGAATGTGCTGCTACACTGCGGCGAAGCACACTGAATGGAATATGTGACTTTGATATTTGAGTTTGAAAACTTAACAGTATTTCTTATAATTCTGGAACTGTACAGAGTACACAGAATAGGCTGTTAAACGGCGGTGAAAGACACTGAATGGAATATGTGACTTTAATATTTGAGTTTGAAAACTTAACAGTATTTCTTACTATTCTGCAACTCTGCAGAGTACACAGAATAGGCTGTTAAACGGTGTTGAAACACACTGAATGGAATATGTGACTTTAATATTTGAGTTTGAAAACTTAACAGTATTTCTTATAATTCTGGAACTGTACAGAGTACACAGAATAGGCTGTTAAACGGCGGTGAAAGACACTGAATGGAATATGTGACTTTAATATTTGAGTTTGAAAACTTAACAGTATTTCTTATAATTCTGCAACTGTACAGAGTACACAGAATAGGCTGTTAAACGGCGGTGAAAGACACTGAATGGAATATGTGACTTTAATATTTGAGTTTGAAAACTTAACAGTATTTCTTATAATTCTGCAACTCTGCAGAGTACACAGAATAGGCTGTTAAACGGCGGTGAAAGACACTGAATGGAATATGTGACTTTGATATTTTAGTTTGAAGACTTAACAGTATTTCTTCCTATTCTGCAACTCTGCACAGTACACAGAATGTGCTGCTACACTGCGGCGAAGCACACTGAATGGAATATGTGACTTTGATATTTTAGTTTGAAGACTTAACAGTATTTCTTCCTATTCTGCAACTCTGCACAGTACACAGAATGTGCTGCTACACTGCGGCGAAGCACACTGAATGGAATATGTGACTTTGATATTTTAGTTTGAAGACTTAACAGTATTTCTTCCTATTCTGCAACTCTGCACAGTACACAGAATGTGCTGCTAAACTGCGGCGAAGCACACTGAATGGAATATGTGACTTTGATATTTTAGTTTGAAGACTTAACAGTATTTCTTCCTATTCTGCAACTCTGCACAGTACACAGAATGTGCTGCTACACTGCGGCGAAGCACACTGAATGGAATATGTGACTTTGATATTTTAGTTTGAAGACTTAACAGTATTTCTTCCTATTCTGCAACTCTGCACAGTACACAGAATGTGCTGCTACACTGCGGCGAAGCACACTGAATGGAATATGTGACTTTGATATTTTAGTTTGAAGACTTAACAGTATTTCTTCCTATTCTGCAACTCTGCACAGTACACAGAATGTGCTGCTACACTGCGGCGAAGCACACTGAATGGAATATGTGACTTTGATATTTTAGTTTGAAGACTTAACAGTATTTCTTCCTATTCTGCAACTCTGCACAGTACACAGAATGTGCTGCTAAACTGCGGCGAAGCACACTGAATGGAATATGTGACTTTGATATTTTAGTTTGAAGACTTAACAGTATTTCTTCCTATTCTGCAACTCTGCACAGTACACAGAATGTGCTGCTAAACTGCGGCGAAGCACACTGAATGGAATATGTGACTTTGATATTTTAGTTTGAAGACTTAACAGTATTTCTTCCTATTCTGCAACTCTGCACAGTACTCAGAATGTGCTGCTAAACTGCGGCGACGCACACTGAATGGAATACGTGACTTTGATATTTTAGTTTGAAGACTTAACAGAATGTGCTCTAATCTGCAACTTTGCACACTAAACAGAATGTGCTCTAATCTGCAACTTTGCACACTAAACAGAATGTGCTCTAATCTGCAACTTTGCACACTAAACAGAATGTGCTCTAATCTGCAACTTTGCACACTAAACAGAATATATATATATTTTTTTTTTTTTTTTGTTTTTTTCCCCCCACACCAAATAACCTGCTGCCCCCACACACAGTAGTCCTAAAAAGGACTTTTGGTTCTTTTTTTTTCACAATTTTTGTTTTTTTCCTCCCTACACTGCCTTTCCCTTCCTATCCTCAGCTCTCCCTGGCTCAGACTGAGCCGAACTCGATGGTCAGGTGCTATACAGCACCTGACCACGGGTTCTGGCCAGCCAATCAGTGTAATGCCAGCAGCCAACATGGCTGCTGGCATTACACCGATGTCAGAGCCTCCCTGCACGTTTATTGGCTGCGCAGCAGCCGCAAAACGTGCGGGGAGGAGACCCGAACATGGCGGGCGAGCACATGCGGTACTCGTACGAGTACCGCCATGTGCCGAGCAGAGCGATGCTCGAGCCGATCCGAGCATCGGCCGAGCATGCTCGCTCAACACTAGTCACTGGTAGTTAAGGGGTTAATGTCTGTAGAAGCACAGGGCCACAAAAACCATTCCAGGATTGATATTGCTAGTGGTTGAGAAACACTGCCTTAGCAGGCACATACAAATTACCATTGATTTAAATTATGCTTTTAATCCCTTGAATGTTATAGAAATCTGTAAAGCATTTCTGTTATACAGAACTGTGAAATATGCTTGTGCACAATAAATAAGTGAATGCATGAAAGCAATGGATGCAAGAGGCTAACCCTTTAACGACCCTTGATGGTCCTGGCACGTCATGGGTAGATTTGCATTAAGGACCCGTGACATGCCAGGACTGTCATGGAATTCAGGCCTCCCCGCACGGCTGCACGCCATTCGGGGAGCCCTGAACCAGAAATTAAAAAAAAATGTTCCATGTTCCTTAAGAGACGGCCGCATGCACGATCAGCCATCCTTAAGGGGTTAAAAACCCCAATTACTAATGGAAGTTTTAACCCCCCAGCCCCCCCCCCAAACATACACACCATGGAACAGGTTGATTTCCTCCAGAACTGCGCATCTTTTGCTTAGTGATATAGATAAATGGGGCTCACCTTACAAGAAGTCAGGAAACATAGGCTTTGGGAAAATGGCACCAGGGGAACAAGCAGACCTTGAGGCTCAGCCACAGGCACGTGCACACATAGACACCAAGGGGGGCTTGAGCGCCTGCAATTTTTGTTCTATTGACAAGGAAAAAAAAAAAGGTCTTATGAGAAGTGCCCCTTTTTTCATTTGAGCCCCTGCCTCCCAATCAACTTCCTGAATGGTTCTATGAATGACAATATATTTTAGGTCACTGAGGCTGATGTCCTAGGAAAAAGTGTCACAGTTCTGGAGCAAACTAGCTGCAGTTTAGGGACAAATAAAAAGTCCCTTAATTCACATGGGGCTTTTAACCAGCTGAATGCTAGTGTGCTCCCCAATGCACCTTTCTAACATTAAAGTTGTTAACAGTTCCATTTAAATCAATAATAATTTGTATTTGTTCCCTATGGTATCAATGATTTTCTCCAGAACTGAACCACTCACATTAAACTTACTAACAAGCAAGCAGAACCACATCAAAGGCTGCATATGTGGCCATTAACCCTTTGAATGCCAGAGGAGTACACAACATACACAAAGTGTTAAATTCATCAAAGGGTTACATGTTATGGTTTCAAATTGATAAAATATTTTAGATTAATCTAACAATATTTTTTTAATTACTCTAAAGGTAGATTAATCCTTGGGTGCTAGATGGGTCTCCATTACATTGTTTTCCACCTCCTACACAGAAAAAAAAATAATAATAATATTCTTAATAAATGCAGTATAGATGAGCCTATCCCTACTACATACCTCCCAAGTGTCCCTCTTCGGGAGGGACAGGCCCAGTTTGAGACATAAATCCCTCTGTCCCTCTTTCACACCCTGGTGTCCCTCTTTTTAGGAGATCAGACTGTGTGGTGTGTATATAAGTGTATCACTTTGCTCCACAGCAATACAACTCACATTAATGCCTGTTTAAACTTCAATATATGTGTTTATATTAGTTAGTAAAAAGAAAATAATTTAGCCTTACTCTAAATCATTTATTCAGTTAAACTGAGAGAGATAATAATTGGTCATGAAATAACCTAATAATTATCTGTAATGCCCCACCCATGAGCCATGTCCCCAGCAAAGTTTTTTTCCCTTCTTTTGGATCAACAGCAGTAGGCAAGAAAACAAAAAGGGTTGAACTTGATGGATGCAAGTCTTTGTTTCAACCTAAACTACTATGTAACTATGTAACATCACCTAATGCAAAAGTGTCCCTCTTTGGCCATATGAAATGTTCGGGGGTATTGTACTTCACCTAAGTGGCCACACAGAAGTACAATACATTTTTGATATTTTCACCATTATCTGAATGTTTTCTGTGGCTCTAAATTCTGCTGGTTTCTTCTTCCATCTGTCACTTTCTTGATTTTAACCCCCTAGGGAGGATCAAAAGCCCACCCCACTGATAGCAATAGAAAGCAACAGCATGAGCCATGGGGGCTGGCTGGGATAGGAGCAGCCAACATCAATGATCAATAGAAAACTGGAGTAATTCTGAAAACCAAATGCGGAGAAAAAGAAATACCCCCAATTTCAACTAATTTAAGGGGGTTTAACCCCCTTAATGCTAGAGCAATGTACCAGAGATATCACTAGTATTCAAGGTTTCAGAGGCTCAGTTTAAGATTATTAGAATGCTAATTTTCCCCCTATGGTGAAGATGGTTTCTCCTAGAATTATTCCAGTTCCTTTAAACATAAGAACCTAACCCTTTTATAGGTGTTTTGCTAGTATACAGTATAGGGATATTTTAATGTAGACAATAATTATGAAATGTGTTTTTAGTTAATCTGTATACATGAAAATAACTGTCATGTGATCTGTTTCTAGCTTTGAGCTGACCACACCTCTGGGCTGTCAATGGCGGAGTAATCCATTGCCACATGAGTAGCTCTTCCATCAGGGTATGTGTCGCCACCCTTTCCAGTAAAAGGAAGAAAATACACATTAAAGAGAGTGCCCAATAGTGCCTGTTAACTAAACAACTGGTATATAAAATATAGCCCAGAATACTCACAATTGTGGTGGTTGAGAGGGGGCATGTACTATCTCCCATTAGTATAAGTTGTAGGAATTAAGGTGCTGCTTCAAATCTTCATGTGAAAAATTATTTAATAAAATTATCAATTAAGAAAAATTTAACAATAGTTAATTTGCCAGATTTTAAGCATTTGGCTTAAGTGTTGAAACATCAGAATGTCTCCCACATAAATGCTGTGTAGTTAAATAAAGATGTGCGGTGGTGTCTGGCATGCATAGAGGGAGAAATGGGACTCCTTCGCATTGCACAGCACCAGTATACTTGGAATACTACTGTGTAAAGCCTTTGATGCAGTTTTACAGGCAGTGTTTGTAAGATGAGTGGCAAATTAATCACTGATGAGAACAGCTGGAGCCAATGGATACCCGAGAGAAAGGAGCCATACACAGACAACAGATCCAATACAGAGGCAGAAACCACATTTATATAATACAGTACACATATATATACAGACAGAGCCCAAAAACACCCCAAATATGTAGGCAGAACCTCATTTACATTGCACTGAGCCATTAATCAAACAGAACCCACAAGCATACTCACAGTAGACAGAAATAATCCACATTTACATTCAACACCCCCAATACACAGACAGAAACTCCCTTACATTTAATTCACGCACTGTGCAGTCAGTACCCACAAGCACGCTCCAAGTATAAAGGCAAATCTCATATTTCCGTTACACACTCCCAATTTCAAGGTAGATCCTGGATTTACAGAACATAGACCCACTATACAAACAGAACACACACTGCATAAACTCAGCACATGGTAAGACCCATATTTAGATAAAACAGATTCAGTATAGTCTCCCATATATATATTGCACAAATTCAATATACAGAGACCCTCATATCCACATGTATTGCTCAGATCGAATATCCTGAGTCCCTGATACAACCACTTAAATTACACAGATCCAGAATATACAGTTCCCCATATACAAACCTACCAAGTGTCCCTCTTTGGGTGGGACAGTCCCTCTTTTAGACCCAAATCCCACTGTCCCTCTGTTCTACCCTGATGTCCCTCTTTTTAAGAGATCAGACTGTGTGATGTATATATAAGTGTATCATATTGCTCTACAGTAATAAAACTCACATTATTGTTTGTTTAAACGGCAGTATATATGTTTATAAATTAGTCTGTGTACATAAAATACTTTGATCTTGTTAGAAATCATTTATTAGGTTACAGAAGGAGATGTCAATAGGTCATGAAATAACATAATGCCCCACCCACTATCCACACCCCCAACAACAACCCCTAAAATACAAGTGTCCCTCTTTGGCAATTTGAAATGTTGGGAGGTATGCATATACATTACATAGACTCCTACAAAAACAGTACACAGACAGAGCAACCACTTATACAGCAGGCAGTCAATATACAACCTCCCACCCTAGCCACAGTGCATGGGCATAATTACCCCACACACAAGTACACATACATAAATACATACAGAGCTGCTATCACCCCCCACCTTTCACTATAATGATCACAGTATACACTTGCACAGCATAGAATTCATATAGAGACCCTCCCCATCAAAATATACAGACAAGCCCCCATCTAACATTGCATAGACAAAATATATAGAGAACCAGAGAGAGAGAGTCTCCCATACACTGCATGGACTCAATATAGAAACGGTACCCACATATACAGCACAGACCCAGTATTACACTTCACCTACCCACAGACCCAGGGTACAGACTTAGACTACACTACTGCTAATACACGGAGCTCCATGTACAGACTTAGACTACACTACTGCTAATACACGGAGCTCCATGTACAGACTTAGACTACACTACTGCTAATACACAGGGAGCTCCATGTACAGACTTAGACTACACTACTGCTAATACACAGGGAGCTCCATTACAGACTTAGACTACACTACTGCTAATACACAGGGAGCTCCACAATTATTTTGCACTACACTATATATTAAGAGTGATTCACAGTCACAATATATGGACTCATACAGAGACCCACTGTCACTGTCCCTTAAACACATAGATTGGCTAACACTAACGGGCAACCAAGAACACGTTTTTTAATGCTCCCTTTTGTTGATCGTCCATTAGTGACCGTTCTGTCACGGGTTCAATGCATTTTTTTAGCCCTACAGCATAAATAATAATAATAATAAAAAAATAATAAAGGACCCTATCCATTAACCCCAAAAGACTTTCACAAACCCTCACTCATATATATGTGTTGGGTTACAGTTTCCTCTGTAATTAATCCATTACCTTTTCAACTCAAAAATATATTCAAAAAAAAATTAAAGTCAAGATCGACTTTTAGTTTACCGAGGCTGATATACTCTGGAAAAGTGGTGCGATTTTCGAGCAAACCAATTGCACTTCAGGTGACAAATATTCCCCAAATTCCCATTGATTTCAATGAGACTTTTAATCCTTTCAGTGACAAATGGGTGTGCAGCGCATTGCAAAGCATTTGAATGCGAAAGAGACCCATTTTGCTAATGAAGAGTATAAATAACATACCTTCCAAGTGTCCCTCTTTAGGAGGGACAGTCCCTCTTTAAGACGCAAATCCTGCTGTCCCTCTTTCCCACCCTGGTGTCCCTCTTTTTAGGAGATTAGACTGTGTAGTGGATATATAATTGTATCACATTGATCCACAGCAATAAAACCCATGTTAATGTTTGTTTACATGTCAGTATACATGTCTATAAATTAGACCGTGTAAATAAAATTCTTGTGTCTGGCTCCAAATAATTTATTGAGTTATACAAAGACGTGTCAGTAGGTCATGAATTAGCCTAAAAATTCTTGGTAATACCCCACCCATCAGTCACACCCCAAGCAACACCACCTAAATCAAAAATGTCCCCCTTTTGACATTTGAAACGTTGGGAGGCATGAAATAAGCAAACTTTTTTTGGGGGGCTCAGAAAGAGTTAAGTATTTAGAATATGACTGTGCTCATCAGATCAACCAATAGGACAAGAAGCTGCAATTCTATGAGAAGACTGATGCTTTAGCAAATCCTTTTGTGTCTTTGTTCTCTAAACAGAACAAGATTTAGAGGATGTGAACATAGCAGCAATACTAATCAGACACTCAGGAAAGATATGGTGAGTAAAGTGATGTAGACCCTTCACTGTACAGGAAAGATAAAAAGAAAACACTTCTTAGTGAACCCACATAGAATACTGAGTAGGTTTCTTGGTCATTCCCTTCAAATTGGTGTTTTGTATATATATTATACAAACATATTATCACAGCTAAATATGAGAAACCAATGAAAGCTAGATACATCTCCAATGCATTGCTCTACTGTTCATAGGTTTAACACTTTGAGTAAACAGATTTTTTTAATCAAATAGTGTTCAAATTTGTATATAAAATGTCCGTATCAATGGTCCACAAAAAGAGTCTTTCTTCCTCTCCTATTCCCAATCCTCAATCCTACGTGCAAGCATGTCCTCTTGCA
This sequence comes from Rhinophrynus dorsalis, assembly GCA_037306005.1. NCBI lineage: Eukaryota > Metazoa > Chordata > Amphibia > Anura > Rhinophrynidae > Rhinophrynus > Rhinophrynus dorsalis. The sequence continues at coordinate 447,254,115 of CM074720.1, read as the reverse complement.
CACAGTGTAAACCCCACGGGAAACACTCAGCAGATAATCAAACATAAAAGGGAAAAGGTGTGGAAGACGCCTGGAATAAGGACTGAACGAAGGAGGTGTACATTTGGAATTATTCGGCGATTGAATCAATGTCTTTATGATATGCTCTGCTTTACAATTCATCTTGTGAGTAGATGCCCTGAAGGGGTGATTTTTTTATTGGCATCTTTAATAAATATTTTTAAGATATTACACTTAGATCGTTCTCTCCGCTTTTTCCCTTTGAGTGCCCACAAGTTAACCAACACATTACAACGCAATACATTGGCTATCCCACTGACACTCAGAGGGTTAAAGGGGTACCCTTAACTATATGGGTGCCAGAGGAGTACCCAACACATTGCAATACGTTGAATACCCCTCTGGCACTCAAAGGATTAAAGGGACAACAAAAAATGTTAAAGCTCTGGATAGATCTGCTGCATCTGGAGACACATTGTGCACCAGCAGGCTTCATTAACAGATAAGAAGAAAGTTAGCTCATTCACTGCTAGAGAAGATAGTACTGAAATACTTGGTTATCATGCTTGCAGTACCTGATTTCCCATTAGGCAGCTTAGGCAACCTTCCAGAGTGCCACATGCTGAGGGAGGAGGGGCTCAGGTGTTGTATCCCCCTCTGGCACTCAAATGGTTAACATGATTTTTTACTTGTTCCTTGTCGGCAGGAGGCTTAGTGCAGAACTGTGCTAATTTTGTCTTTACCCATTTACCTCATACTGTATTTACTTTATCTTAATTTGGAGCAGAGATCGGAGTGAGAACATTTGTTACAATTTAAAATATATTTATTTGTTTATCTCTATTAATGCCTATGCCTGTGTGCATTACCTGAAGACAGTTTATGATGACATCACTGTCTGAAGTACAGAAACCTTGAGAACCGCCCTGGTACTTGTCAACTTTGAAAACTGAACTTTCACATGCAATGCTTCAGGGAAAGATTCCTCCTAAGTAACTTAATGCAAAACTACAACTTGATACCGTAACAGATGTAAAGGTTCCTCACCTTAATAGAAATTCATTTATATATGATATTACAAGACCTAGTTTTCAGAAAGCTGTGGGAAGAATTTAGAGCAGGGATGGGCAACCTGTGTCCCATCATTATCATCCTCTGCCAGCCAGCTACTGCTTGAGGATGATGGGAGCTGTAGTCCTCCACATTTGGACACCCTTGATTTGCCCACCACTAAATTAGAGCCTGATTTAATAAAACTAATTGAAAGAAAACCAAGGTCAAGACAAGGGAAAAATGAAAATCCCCACTGAATAAAATAGGGGTTTAATTCTTGTGAATGTTAAAGGAGTAACATAGTAACATAACATAGTAGATGAGGCTGAAAAAAGACATGCGTCCATCAAGTCCAGCCCATGCCAATGACACCCCTGTTGATCCAGAGGAAGGCAACAAAAAAGCCCTCTGGAGCAATTTCCAATCTAGTCCCAAGTGTGTGTGTGTGTGTGTGTGTGGGGGGGGGGGAACTATTCCTTCCTGACTCCAACTGGTAGTCAAATAGTTCACCAGATCAATATCCTATTTGCTTTGAAGCCATCTGTCATAATTGTCAATATTGTTCTGTGCTAGATAGGCATCCATTGCTTTATTGAATGCAGTTGCATTATCTGCAAGCATAACATCCCGAGGCAAATAATTCCATAGCCTTACCGCCCTTACTGTAAAGAATCCCTGCCTATGTTTTAGTCGAAAGCGCCTTTCCTCAAGTCTTAATGGATGACCTCTTGTTCTTAGCTCAGCTCTTTGCATAAATAATTCATTGGATAGTTCTTTGTATTGACCTTGAATGTATTTGTAAATGGTAATCATATTACCCCTTAGACATCTCTTCTCTAATGTAAACAAACCCAGTTTGGCTAGTCTCACTTTGTAACTCAGATCCTCCAATCCCTTTATCAGTTTTGTTGCACGTCTCTGCACCTTTTCCAGTTCAGTAATGTCTTTTTTAGAACAGGCGCCCAAAATTGTACTCCATATTCTAGATGATGCCTAACCAAGGATTTATACAGAGGTAGGATAATATTAGCATCCCTTGCTTCTACACCTCTTTTTATGCAGGCTAGTACTCTATTTGCTCTTGCAGCAGCTGAGTGACTCTGCACACTGCTGTGAAGTCTATTGTCTATCAGTACTCCTAAATCTTTCTCTAATGAGGATTTCCCAAGTTGTTTCCCATTTAGAGTATATGTAGCAAGTTTGTTTCTACAACCCAAATGCATAACCTTACATTTATCTACATTAAATGTCATCTGACACTTTTCTGCCCATTCACTTAGTTTATCTAAATCCTCCTGTAGGGAAAAAACATCCAGCTCTGTATGTATTTCCTTACATAGCTTAGTGTCATCAGCAAAGATTGAGATGCTACTTTTAATTCCCACTTCTAGATCATTAATAGACAAATTAAAAAGCATTGGGCCCAGGACTGAACCCTGCGGCATCCCACATATAACCATAGACCAATTTGAAAAAGTTCCATTTACAACAACTCTCTGCCATCTATCATTTAACCAGTTCTCAATCCATGTACAGATAACACCGCCCAAACCGAAGCCATTTAATTTATGCAGTATCCTGTTGTGAGGCACTGTGTCAAAGGCTTTTGCAAAATCCAAGTATACTACATCAACAGCAATTCCCCTGTCCAAATTACTACTCACTTTTTCATAAAATGCAAGTAAATTAGTCTGACATGATCTGTTCTTCATGAAACCCTGCTGATTCCTACTAATTATATTGTTTGTCTTCACATAGTTCTGAATACTGTCAGTTAATAACCCTTCTAGTATCTTACCCACTATGGAAGTCAAGATCACAGGTCTATAATTTCCTGGTTTGGATCTTGCCTCCTTTTTAAACAATCGAACTACATCAGCTTTCCTCCAATCACAGGGCACTATGACTGATGAAAGTGAATCAATAAATATTAAGTATAATGGTTTTGCTATTACTGAACTAAGTTCCTTAAGTACCCTTGGGTGTATACCGTCCGGTCCAAGCGCTTTATTCACTATAACCCTTGGACCTTGTCCTCAGTAAGCCATGTAGATGTTGGAGGAAATTCCATGGTTTTGTCTGTTTGCCCACAGCTTGTCATTGCTGCTTCCTTTGTATATACTGAACAAAGAACGTATTTAGGGTGTCAGCCATAGCTTTATCCTCACTAATCAATTCACCTGTTTCAGTCCTAAGAGGACCAATATCAACCTTAACTTTTTTGTTTTTAATATACTTGCAGAATTGTTTCTCTCATTTTCTATTTTAGCTAGCTTAATTGCTTGTTTGCAGATTTTATTACATTCTTTATATTTTTTAAATGATGCATCTTACCCGTTTGACTTAAAGGGATAGTAATACTTCATTTTATCTTTATTTTATTTGTAGGCATTAAAAAATATGAAGAATGATATAAGTCTTATCTCTCAAACCTTTATGGTTTAAGAGATATTCACAAGCAAAGTTTCCCCTCCTGCCCCTTTTACCTAGTGTAAGACATCTCTTCTCAGATGGGGAATCTAGTTGTAAGACCAGACAGATAACAGCAGGAGACAATCTTCTTACAATGAAAACAATGAATGCCCTGTCCCCCTTGACAAGCTTTTCAGGTTTTTCCCTTATCTTAATTGAAGATTGTCCCTCTCTGCAGTCTACCTGGGCACTTCCCTTCTGATCTGGCTGAAAAGTGTTACATCAGTAAAAGGGGCGGCAGGGGGACACTTTGTCATTGAATTACTCTTGATCTACAACTGTGACAGAATTGAAATAACACTCTAATGATGATTAATTAGAGCTGCTTTTATTATGAAACATTACTATCCCTTTAAACACCTTAAAAGCCTCCTTTTTATTTCTCATTTCCCTCCTTGGTTGAGTCTCTCAACCAGACAAGGGGTTAAAACCCCCTTTCAAATCAATTACATTTTTGGTTCCCTATGGTCCACTTGTTTTAACCCTGAATTGATTCAGTTCTTCTTATTAAAGCCTAGATTCCGCTGCAGTTGATATGTGGTATCAAGTGATTTTGTCTAAAAATTTTCCCATTGAAGCCTATGGAGAAATTGTAGAAAAAACTGCTGATAACATTACTAACTGCACTGTTATCCAGGCCTACATCAGCTTCTTATAGTACAGTCTCCATCCTAACTAGGGATGGGTGAAAATTGGCACTTTTCGCTTGGAGAAAAATTTCCAGTGAAAAGTTCCGTTCTCCACTTTTTCACGCCTTTTCCACCCATTGAAATCAATGGAACGAAAAATATTTCTACACCACTCAAAAGTTTTCTACAACCATATAAAAGGCTGTCAGGCTCTCACAGCAGCCGTTCTATGTTTGTGAGAGGAGAGAGCAGCATGTTTTTTAGCTAGAGGAGATAGGCAAATAAAGGGGAATTGAAGTTTAGTTTAGGAAGTCATTTAGGTAGGACATTTGTTCTCTGAATTAGGGGAGTCTGGGGGCACTTTAGGGGATAAGAAGGGAGGAAGGAGGTTGTCCCCCATATACTACAAAATTCAATGTGACTGACAGGCAAGACACAGGGCAACATATTTGCTTGTTGATTTTGCTGTTATTGTCCCTGTGCTGGGTGGGAAGTCTGGGTAAAGACATTGTTGATTTTCTTTTTCAGGTATATTTTTGGACTGTGATAAGACAACAGGGTGGGCAACTTAAAAAAAATACAATAAATAAAATAAAAAATAATAAAAAATGAAATATCTTAGGTGACAGTGACAGACAGCTGACTGGGCTTAGGCAAGGCATCATACAGCTCCATCAGTTGTGTTGTGCACTGTACAGTAAAAAACACAGTGTAGTTGCAGAATGTCCAGCAAACGCACAAGGGGAAGGGGGAGGGGTGGAACAGTATAGGGACGTGAGAGTAAATTAGTAGTCCAAAAACCTACTGCAGCAATGGTTGTTGCAACGTGTGCAATCAATGACGATGATCCCTTTACTCCAAGGGAGGATGTAATTTGTCAAGGTCCCAGCAAAACTAGGCCCAGCACCACCAGTGCCAGTAGAAATATAGAACACTGAAGAAGACAACAAGTCACATTCAAGTGTTGATGATGCTGGCAACAGCATAATAGAGGAAAGTGTAGCAGCTGAACCGCCTGCTGCTTCAGACAGTGAGACACCAAAACACCTGTCCTCAAAGTAGTAGTGAATTTTGTTATAGTAATAGTAAAAATAAATTGTTTGAGACCTCCAAAAGCTTAGAGGAATATAAGAGTAGTAGTGGGCAAGAACTGTCAGGTGATGTTGATGCTTCTGAGGATGACCTAATGATGACTGATGATGTTACAGATCTAGAATATATCTCTCAAGCATCCTTCTCTTGTTCAGATACAGATGAAGTTGAGAGTGAGAATGACGACAGGGCTATAAGGTTAGCAGAAAGTCAAAGGCTGTATCTTCCGCCAGTGTTTTAAGGAACACTGTGCCTGTCTATAAACTATTTGAGAAAGCCATTGGAAAGTCTGACCCTGGAAAAGTACAGATATCAAAAAGCACACAGTCACCCTATAAGTCATCCTCAGCATCATTGCGTCTTCAAAGTCCAAGTCCCACTCAGCCACACACACCTGTTTTGAGTACCCAGCAACAGCAACACAGGTTAACATCCACAGTGTTAGATATGAAGAGTACCTCTGGTGCTGCTGCTTTAAGTGCTGCACCTTTGACACCTAGTAGTAGCGGCAGTAGAATTACATCAACATCTAGCTCCAGTAGTAGTAGTAGCAGAAACCACATATGACAGACAAAGCCAGGACAAATATATTAAGAGCAGCACAGATGAGGAGGTGGAGGACAGATGGGACCACTACTTTGACCGATAAGTAATGTGTGTCAATAATCTGAGAAGGAGGATAGAGTATGATAATGGTAAAAATACATACACAAATCACACCATGCCAGTCCTCCACCACCACCACTAAAATACATATCTACCACATTGTAGGTTATACTTTATTTTTTTGTATTACTTGATATAATCATGAATATGTGCCAGTGTCACTTAAGCAAGAAAGTGTTGTGGGCAAAGGACAAATGCATTCTGCATGCTAACACATTTTTCAAGCCATATTTTGCTGTAGGACTCACAACTTTGACTTTCAGCCACTTATTTCTAAACTTCAGCCCTCAGAAGAAGTAATATTACAGTGGGAAATGTAATACCTATAGGAAACATAGGCATAAAATTTGTTAAAATAGGTGAAAAGGAGGAAATTTTTGCAAAGGCGGAAAGGGGAAATTTTTTGCGGGAAAAGCAAAAAATCGGCACATTTTTGCAAAAATTTTTGCGGGAAATTTTTCACAATTTTTGCCCACCCCTAGTCCTAACCAGGAAGTGAGGGATTTATAGGAAAATTGCTTCCCCAGAATAAATATCAGTTAAAGTATTTACTTTAGCATTAATGTTCCTTCAAAAGCACAAACCCTATGGAGACTTCCCATGTAACCAAAGAGTGGCTCCATTCCAGCTGAAGGCGTCAGTTTTCTTATCCCTGATCAGTGGATAGGAGCCATTTTTAGTACTGCACATAGGAGTTTTGGGCTTTTTTTTTTACTAAGTCTGCTGCCACTAGAGTAAACTTAGAAGAATGTGATAATTGTCTTATAACCAAATCATGCCAAGTAATGTGGCAGTGCATTTTATGTCCTTAAATGTTGACAATACATAATTGGCCTATTAAATGAAGTTAATGACATAATTTTTAAAGAAAGTGATACACAGTAACATTATTTATATATAGTTAATTATTTTTTTGGAAAGGGGTGTTGATAGATACTAGCTCAAGGGCTTAAAGCACCACATCTCATATTCAAAGCCTTGAGGCTTGTTTACCGTGCTACCTCCTTACTGCAAGCTGACCAGTACCCCCCTTTAACCGGGGACTCATGAAATGTGCTTATTGCAGGATAAACAGAGATTAAACCAACCCTGTAGTATTATGAACCAAATTAAACAATCAGTTTTTAAACAGGCACAGTGCTCCCTTTCAGTGGTTGAAGATTGAGCCTTTGCCTTTCAGCTAATTTTCTGGTCATCATCTACATCACTGTCAACTTCATCTGTATCTAAAGATGGGATACATTCTAGATCAACATCGTCAATAATTTGTTCATTCTTAGCATCACCCACCGCTTTTCTCCACTACTTTTATATTCCTAAAGGCCTTCTTTCTTTTACTTTTCCCCTTAGAGGGATTTTCAGAATGTTCGCTATTGCTTTAAGGACAGGTGTTGTATTTATTGGTCTCACTGTCAGATGCAGCAGTTTTTAGCAGTTTGTTAAGCTGTTACACCTTCCTCCATCATGCCATCAAAACGGAGGATGACTTATTGTTATCTTTCGTATTCTTCAGATGGTTTATTAATATTGCTGCTGGTGGCGGAACTTTTTAATCAACTTTGACAAACAGTGTCCTCTGGAATGAAGGATCATCATCATTTATTGCACGTGCTGCAGCAACTAAGGCTGAAGTCAGTTTTTGGACTGCTACTTTACTAATATGTCCCTGCACTGCTCCTACTCCTTTGCCCCTACCCATGCCCCTAATAAGTTTGCTGGACATTATTAAACTAGTATAGTGTGGAAAATCTTTATTTTTTGCAGAACATTTCCAGGTCAGCAGGAAGTGCCATTTTGTCCATTCCTAGCATTAAAGCCATTTTTTAGATCCCTGGTAAGATCTCATCTGGAGTACTGTGTTGAGTTCTGTTGACCACATTTCCAGAAAAATATTAATAAACTGGTGTTAGTTTAAAAAACAGCCACTGAAATGGTTCAAGGTATTCATGACATAACTCACATGGATAGACTCAAAAACCTTATATGTATAGCTTGGAAGAGAGGACAGGAAGGCACGGTCTTATATAAACTTTTACATATATTAAATTATTTATGAGGTTCTGGAGGGAAGTATTTTCCTGAATAAGAAATACTAGAACAAAGGTCATGATCTAAAGTTATAGAGGGAAGAAGAAGACTCAAAAGCAATGTGTAAGTCTGCTACCTTGCGGAAATTATGATAGATTCAAGGAACACAGCCACCTATAGGAAGCGATGGAGCTAATACAATAAGGGGATTAAAAATGTCCGGGATAGACAAATCTACTCTGAGAACTATGTGCATTTTATCTATAGAGGAAAATGGACAGACTGAAGGGTCCCATTGGTTCTAATCTGATGTCAATATCTGTTTTTCTATGGAAATGTTATAAGGGCTCCCAGTTAGTGTTACTGACAGGGCCGGATTTACATCTCAGGAGCCATCTCAGGCACAGAAATCTGAAGCGCCCCCCCCCATTGGCCATCTCCACTGGACACCTCCACAATGCTCCAAATCTCCACATTACCACCCATATCCATATTGCCCTAACATTGCCCACCATCATCTCCACATTGCCCCATCAGCTCCAACTTGCCCTCACATTGCCCCATCAGCTCCAACTTGCCCCCATCAGCTCCAACTTGCTCTCACATTGCCCCCATCAGCTCCAACTTGCCCCCATCAGCTCTAAATTGCCCCCACTTTGCCCCCAGTATCAATTTCCTACCTCCCTGTGGTCAAGCGGCAGGAGAGATCTGTGCTTCTGCACAGACCTGTGGCTGTTGTTGCTCCCGCACAGTCTTTTCTTTAGTAATGCAGAGCGCTGGGTGATGATGTCTCCCAGTGCTCTGCATTACTAAAGAGCCAATGAGGGAGCAACAGCACAACCTCACCGGGCGGCGGGTAGGGTTGATGTGAATGAAAATATAACAAAAAAAATTGATTCTAATGACAGGCGCCCCACCGTGGGGTGCGCCTGTAGGCAGATGCCTTATCTGCCTTATGGCAAATCCAGCCCTGGTTACTGATGCAACTGAGCTGTGAAGAACACAAATAATGTTTTAGGTGGGTACAAGCTCCAGGTCTTTTAGGAATCTAGCAACTCCCCTGTTCCTAGGGAATGTTGCAAAATACATAAATGATTATGACGTGACAGTTTCTTGCTTTGAATGTAGGGATTTATGACAAAATATTTATCCTAGGAAAACTAAATAAGCAAGCTTTTTCCTTCCATCTTAATCGCTTAGCCATTAGCTGAGAATGATGACAATTGTGGTCCAACAACAGCTGGAGAATCAGACACTACCTAACCCTGATTAAAGGGGTTAATATTTTCTTGTAGTTTAAAAATTAAAATTTAGCATTAATAGTAACAACTAAGAATGCTTTCTGGCATACACATTTGAAAATACTTGTTTCACCTTTAACAGTTTTGTAGACATTATAGGCATTAAATGCTGATATCTCCCAGCATAGAAGTAAATATGTATACAAGTGATATATGCATCAGTTGACCTAACCAATTGTCTGTGTCCCTCAGGCTTGAGTGTAGAGGAGAAGGGAGTTAATTGCCAAAGTGTGTTGGTTTAGGTACTGCTGATAGAGATAGCAGTATAATTTATAGGAACATGCATATGCCGTGCAGTCATGGTTTATAAAGCAGATCCACTACAATTCATAAAATTCCTTCCAGACAGTCCTGTGCATGACCTTGACTTCAAGAGCATGCTCCTATAAACTATAGTAGACAGTTCCTTTGTATTATATTATGCTTTGTCATAGACCAGGGTATCATGTCTTGGGGCCTTATGTTCAAAAGAAAAGTGGAGAAATTTGATGGCAAATCAAAAGCACCACATGGGATAAATAAAACATTCTCAAAATTCTGATTTATGTAAATGGGTCTTTTAATCCACTGAATGCTAAAAATGTCTGCAACACATTGCTTCACAGTGAGTTGGAGATCCTTCTAGCATGCAAGGGGTTAAAAGCCCAATTCAAATTAACAAGGCAAAATAGCTGATGAATCATAGTGTCATGATGTCCCACTGCAAATTTCTGAGCATACTCAGTGGTTGGACTCACATATTATAATGGGTACTAGCAGTGGGTGGTAGCAGGATACACATGTGGGGGATATTATATCTGCCTCCACACAGATGACTCTAAATTCAATAATCAGCTGCTCCCCTTAATAGTCAGGGCTCTCCCCTTAAAAAGAATAGCAACATAGCCAAGGCAAGCAAAAGCACTTTTAAAAGGTTGCGCGCAAAAGAGCATGCAACCACATCTCGCATTAACTGTGTCACCCTGATAAAAATGGTGACTTGAGAATCTCGCACTGCATGAAAGTGTGAGATTTTCGGGTCGTGCTATGAAACGGAGCAATCTAGTGTCAGGTCACATCCAGTTTCAATGTAAAACGAGTAGGCAAAAGTTCTCTGCTTCAACAGTTCAAAGAGTTATTTTAGCTTTGCGAGTACCCACTTTACTGTGCACACTAGTGCAACTGGGTGGGGTAGGGGGTATTGTAATAAAAAAATGTAACATGCTGTCTTGAGGACATTATCCCTGCAATGTGCGTGATCCATGTTGTATCTGTCAACTATATTAAATTCCAAAGGACAGTTTACTACTGCCTAGTACAGAACCACAAGCCATAAATACTGCGAGCTGCACAAAGCTGGAAATTGGATGTGACCTGACACTAGATTGTGCCATTTCATATCGCGACCTGAGAATCTCTCTCTTTCATGAATTGCGAGATTCTCAGGTCGACATTTTTTATCAGGTGTTGGCGTTCAGCGGGGTTGCAGCGATCCATAGCGTGCCGTCGCGACGCAGGTCTCCGTCGGCGCCCGCCGGAGTTACGGAGTGTCGGAGCGGGACGTCGCCGTGTCATCCATGACGCGCGGGGGGATTCCTCTATATAACTAAGCGTCACGGTCTAGTTGACGCTTAGTTATTCTATAGCTCCTTGATCTTGGCTTCAATTCTGTCTATAGTATTAAAGTATTTTTGACTTCTGGCTTGCCCTCTGACCATACATTGAACACTGCCTGCACTGACCTTTGGCTAACTCCTCTGACCATCCACTGAACGCTGCCTGCACTGACCTTTGGCTACTCTTCTGACCATCCACTGAACACTTCCTGCACTGACCCTTGGCTTATCCTCCTGACCATTCTCCTGGCTTGCCGTCCATCTTCTCCTTTTGGCCATCCTCAGACCCTTCTTCTCATCCAAGCCCTTCAGTATCCTCTGGAGTCCTACTCATCAAGGGCCCACATGGTTGGCTTCTCCTAGCCTATTATTCTGGGTCCTGGACTTCCTCTCCACCTCTCCTTCTTTTATTCTATTGAACTTGTGACTCTGGGGGATCCTCAGTTGTCTGTCTGGGGCTCTCCCTCTGTTCTGGTTCTTAGCTGGGCTCCTCCTGCTATTGGGTTCCTACTCTGCCCGATCCCATTCCCTCGTTTACCATCTCTCTGACTATTTGGCTTTCTGCTAGTTCTTTGTGGGGTAATCGTTTCCCATAGAGTACGGTTCAGCAAGCGTTCATACCTATTACTTCCTCCTTTTATCTACGACAGATTTACCTACGACATCAGGAAGACATAGTTAATGCGAGATGTGGTTGCACGCAAGGATACCCATTACAAGAGGGGCATGATTATTCGCATTGAATATGTGTGGAGAAAAAAAGTCACCTACTCACTTGTACTGTTAGCCAGTAGGTACACAGTGCATACTGGATAGAAGACTGCAGGGGAAATAACCTGCCCCTGTTTGGGCTTCTGAGATAAATAAACTTTCTGAGATGACTGCATATAAAATGGTATTTAATATAAATGTATATTTTTATTTAGAAAATGTTTTACGAGGAAGAATACATTGATATTTCTCTTGTTCTGAAGTATGTCCTGGACATTTTATAGTAAGAACTAACATATTTACACAAATACAGAAACATTATATATCCACACACATAAACATATATACATACTAAAAAATTATATACCGTTACATACTGCTTTTAGATATAAAGAAGCAGTTATTTTTAGGGTTATTAGACAGGGAGAAAATCTGATTTATTTGGGCAGGTTATTTCAGGCTTTTGGAGCTCTGAAGGAGAAGGCAGATCGACCGGCTTCTTTCTTGTAGTGTGGTATACTCAGTGAGTTGTTAGCAGTGGAGTGAAGGTTATTGTTAGTATGAAGAGCAGGAGTAAGGAGTAAGTCTGTTAGCTTTCCAGAGCTTTCCATAAGGCACATCTAGACTGGAATGTTAACCGATTTAAGGATAGATTTAAAGGTAGCCGTTAGCAAAAAAAAAAAAAGCACTACCGGGTGCGTTAAGTTGTATTTAGCAATTTAAAGATCCGTCTAAAGAACAGCTAACGGCAGCTTGATAATCCTTATAGCCAATACACTAACATGCATTGAGACGCATAGAACAAGAATCCCCAGAGCCATTTAAGGGATTGTGGTACTGTTAATGGCTGAAAAAAAGATACACTTAACGTATAAAAGTTAAGAGCCAGGTTTCTTAGCCGTTAGACACTTAACAGGCAAAAAAAAAACACCTTTCACACAAAATGCTTACCGCACAAGCATGTAAATGGAAAAATTAATCCGTGCAATGCCGAAAGAACACAAAAACATGGACAGACACCACAGATCACTCTCACACACAAAAATAAGCAACACCACAGGGACAAGGACTAAAAAAAAAAAACAACAAAACATGACACGGAACAATGCGGGTTATTACACAACACGGACACCTGCCAATACAAAATGAGCTCACCTGTGCAACATCACCACCTGGCGGTGGTGGTGGTGGTGCTGCTGCTGGAGGGTAGTAGCTCCTGAAGGTGATGGGATGCATCCACCTCTCCTCCTGTTGCATCCAGGCACTGTGATGGGGTGGAGCAGCCAGTGGTGGAGCAGCCTGTGGTGGTGCAACCAGTGGTGGAACAGCCAGTGGTAGAGCAGTCTGTGGTGGAGCAGCCAGTGGTGGAGCAGCCTGTGTTGGAGGAGGTGTAGATGGTGGGTACAGTGACCACCAGCTGGTCCTCTCCTCTGTATACACCTCAATGGGTACTAACTCCGCCTCCTGCTGAGCTGGAGGCCTGTAAGTTGTGTGGAGAAATGAGATGGTGTTATTAGTAAACGTAGCCATGATAGGATTAAAGGGATAATAATACTTAGAATGCAAAAAGAAAAATAATTTTTGGGGGTTTATTCCCCTGAGTAAAACTATGGTACTCCCACTGCTGAAAGGTATTTTATTCCAAAGTTATTACAGCTGAAAGCTGAATTTTTTTAAGTGCAATATCACAGTGGCCGGAAATTGTACAGCGGCGCTGTTGCTACAACATCCTATGGAGATTTATGGTCCCGGGACCAGAGGTGTCCATGGGATGTTGTAGCAACAGCCCCACTGTGAATTTCAGACCCCTGTGATATTGCACCAATACAATTCAACTTACAGCTGTAATAAATTTGGAATAAAACAACTTTCAGCAGTTGGAGTACCTACATTTTAAGTATTACTATCCCTTTAACGGGATAGCAATGGTTAATTTCACCTTGATGTAATATTGTAGACATTGGAAAAAGATGTGTATCGTTGTTAGTCCTATCCCTCAAACCCTCATGGTTGACAGATATTGTTCTATGTGACAGATGGAGATTTTACTCATTTGACCACACAGAGGCTCTTCAGCTGAGTTAAAAATGCACCATTTAAAGATTACTTCATTGGGATATTCCACAGAGTGGGCCTGCAAACCAGGCACACTTATTAGACCATTTCAATAAAGAATTTATTTCTAAATGGTGCAATTTTGGCTCTGCTGAAGAGCATCCGTGTGGTCAAATGAGTGAAATCTCTATCTGCCACATAGAGCAAACTTTGTCTAACCATGAGGGTTTGAGGAATAGGACAAACATTGATACACATCTTTTTCCAGTGCCTACAGTATTACATCAAGGTGAAATTAACCATTGCTATCCCGTCCAAGGTACACAGAAATAAAAATGGTCTGATATGTATGTGGATATGTACCTTTCATATGGGTACAAACATATCGTTCCAAGGTATGAACCCAGAGATCAGTTCAGTACATGTGATTGCCTTACTGACTATATATGTGAACCATCACAAACTAAGTTTTATTGATATCATAAATAAAAACATAGCTCGTATATCCCATCTAAGTAAGGTGGGATATACTAGGTATGTGTATTTTGATTATATCAATAACAGTTAGTTTGTGATGGGTGCACATATATGGCCAGTAAGGCAATCACACATACTGAACTGATCTCTGGGATCACATCTTGTTTGGACATATTTGTACCCATTTAAAAGGAGCATATCCACATACATATCTGACTGTTTTTCTTTGTGTACATATCTTTATTGAACAGATCTGCAGTGTAATTCAAGTGGTATTTATCCTTATCTTGTCAGTTTATCCTGTAGATTGCAAGATTTTGTATTATTTTACATGTCACTTTCTGGTCGTCATGATGGCATTGTGATGCATGGGATACCACCCTAGCAATCAGAGATTGATGAATGTGACAGAATCCTGTCTATGAGGTCTGTTCCATTTCAATCCTAAAGGGCAACAATCAAGCCAGTAGTGAAGGATATCTTTGATTGAGGCCTGTTTTTTTTTTCCTGGATGAGCCCGCCCATCCATCCTTCTGAGTGAGGCAGCCGTACTCAATAATAGATATCCATCATTCATGGCCTGTTGTTGACCAAACTACAATGGTTCATATTTGTTTCCCAAATGTATCCTGCTAATAGTGGCTGGTGTACCATCCATCCATGGCATCAGCCCTCCTGGTGATCCATGTGGGAACCAAATGTGAGATATGTCATTTCAAGTTAGAGTAAATGATTGCATACACAACACCAAGGCCTACTTTTTTCACCTTTAATTCTGTGTAATTCTGTTGGCCTGTGTGTTGCACATACAACCAGTTATTCTCAGTGGCACTGTGATGTGTGACCTGATCCATCCTTTTTGGAATTCAGTAAGCGGTGAAGAAGACCTGATGAACTGAACATGATGCTGAGTTCTCCAGTGATGTAATTTTCTCATGTCCAATGTTTTCTATGGAGTCCATACAATGGGAACTTAGTAACTTGATTCAGGTTATTAAATGGTCTCCATGGACTAACATTGGGATTTTTGAAGTTAGGGTAAGTAAGTGTTAATTTCTTGCCATCATCTTTTTTTCATCCCCTTAGTGAATGTCCCCTGTGTAACATGCAATCGTTAGCCTATCGTCCTGTGTTTTTTTTTCTGGTTAACCCTTTGAGTACTGGAGGGGTTGCCAAAGCATTGTTGAGCGATGCATTGATAATCCCTCTAGCACTCAAGGAGTTATGTGCTGGTTTCCCTGTGGGTACATGGGTGACATAGTGTAGAAGCAGTTCTGCTGTTTAACATACAACACTTTTATGAGCATGGTTTATGTGTATTGTGTGTGAACAGCATAGCAACATGAGGGTTAACCAGGGCGTTGGACCTGTTTGAACCTATACATTTGTCCTTGTCCTGTGTCCTGTTTGAACCCTCAGGGTGTTGTGTTGGTGCAGTTGTGTGGATGAATGATGGGCATATGTTGGAATGTGACTTTGTTTGAGTATCATGGTTGTGTGGGTTGATGTGGTGTGTTGTTATGTGATGGTGCACTTACCGGTAGTGTGGAGGCTCCTCTCTCCCCAGTGTCCAATCCTCCAGGGACCCCCTCAACCAGTGTGGAGGACATGGTCTGCCGCAGCATCTCCTCCCAGCGGTTGTAGCTGATGTCTGCCGATGGACACCTCTGGTGCTTCGGGCGTGCAGGGCGGTATCCCCCATCTTCTTATTGACCTGCCTTTTGCAGTCGCCCCATCTCTTTTTGACGGAGTACACATCCCGTCTGCAGCTGGCCAGCTCATTGACCCGGCTGCATATTTATTTCCAGGTGACCTTCCTCCTCACAATAGGATGGTCTCCCTCTCCACCACAGCATCCACGAGGGCCCTGTCCTCTTCTGCTGCAGCCTGCGAGGAGTCAGAATCAGAGAGCCCAGTCTGTGCTGCCCCTGCCTTTGTGATGTACCCCTTGTCCCACTGCAGGTTCTATCCCTGTTCTCTGTGTGCCTGCTCCCCCTCCGCCCTGTGAATCTCCCTTTACCACCACTACTCTCAACAGGGAATTCCTGCTCTCCTTCCTCCTCCTCCACTACTCTCCCCATCCCTCTCTCCTGTCCTCCTCTCCTGGCCATCACTCACCCACTCACACCCAGGCACTCCCACAGGCCCTCACAGACACACTCGATCCCACTCACTCTCTGTCACACTCTTTCACTCACAGATTCACACTATCAAAATAAAGTCTAAAAAATTTGTAAAGTGTTATGAAAAAAAAAGAGTATGTGTATGTATGTGTATGTGTTTGTGTTTGTATGGGTGTATGTGATATGTGCAAAAGTGTGATATGTGTTTATTTAGGTGCAATGCTCTTCTCTCTTCAAACTCCAAAAACTCCTTCTACCTCCAATGTAAGCTCTTCTCTCCCTCGCTGTAAACGCTATCCTCCACTCCTGGGTCCTGTGATCTAGCTCGCCAAGACTGGAAACACAGACAAAGTGTGCCCATTATTTTGGGGTATATATAGGTGTATTTGATCATTTTTGCTACTTTGGGGCCTTGGCATTGGCTGTATGTTTGAATTTTGTCTGTGCATCTTTCAGGGTTGCTAGTGTTACCGGTTTTAACTGGGTCAGCAATAATGTAACCCAGAGAAATATGTATGTATATATAAATATGATGATTTTACATATACATAAATATTTCCGGTTATGAGGATTCAGGCGCAAAAGAGATGGTTCAATCAAAAACAGAATTTATTAAAAACACCACAGAATCGTAACATAACACGGTAAATTAGAATCTATACTTCCTTATAAGGAATTAAATGGCATGCACAACAGAAATTAGACTAACTACAAAAACATTTATATATTTCTATATACATAAGTGCACTGGTGTCATGGCATAGTTACCTGGGCAGAATCTCCTCCAGCACATGTCTTGTTACAGCTCTCCTTCACTGCCCCTTCTCTCTCACTCCTTTTCTCCTCCTCTTCTCCTCTTCTCCTCTAACTAAATGGAATCTAATCCCTTATTTTATACTCTTTACTGCCCATTGCTTTCAATGTAAAATAGGCCTAAGCACATGACATAAGTGCACTTATTTAAGACACTTCCCTATAAGGATCATTTTAAGAAGTTAACTTGTGTGTGTGTAAAAAGAAACACATCAGAGTGGACTTTGTGATACGCTTATTTTGGGACCCTTCTGAAAATGCTATTTCTTTGAAGGACAAGGGAATGTCAGTCTAAGGTTGGCAATCCTCCTCCTACAAGATATACACATCTCTATTGGTTCCCAGGCCATTTGTCTTGTCAGTGAACAGGTGATACCCTGACTGAGTGGGTAAAGGCAAGGATGATACATACATCTGATTTGTGTATATAAATATATATATAATATATATATTTACATACACCGTCTGCATTTGCAGAATAAATATTATGTATCAGTATCATGTGTGCACTATAAAACATACTTGTTTATCCCATTATTACTGTTACATATTCACTCATACATTGACCATCCAAAATAGATCTTCCAGTGCTCACAGAGCCCACCTGTCCACAAACAAGCTGACCCCTGTTATTATGAGAGAAAATAGATCTGCATCTCAGCAAGCCTGTGGGCCACCTGTCCCAGAACAAGCTGCCTACTGATTGTTATATAAAATGCAGACATATTTCCATACCTATCTATCTATCTATCTATCTATCTATCTATCTATCTATCTATCTACTGTATTGGTATAAAAACAACATCTATTTACATGAATATTTATATGAAATGGAGATATTACACAAGCAATAACCCATCTGGTAACAGTTGCCCCCTTGTTGCCATGAGAAGTAATGCGATTGGCAACACTTAGAATAGTAATTGCTTGTGATTTATCTCCATTATAATGCTCATTTAGGCGATAGATATATGTTACACTGCTGATTATAATGAAACCTACTTGTGTTTGTCCCTAGCTAACATTCTGTTGAAACGACCAATAGTAATGTGTTCATGTGAGGTGAAGCAACATTTTGGCATAGAATCTAGACATGACAAACCCCATAGATTATGTATTGCAGTAGTGGTCTTTGCTCCTTTTGTGATTCAGCTTTGCAGCATAGTCCATCATCCTTTGGGTCCAATATCTGGTTCCAACACACTGGCACTGAAGAACTGGAGGAGTACAATCTTATGTCCAATCACGCAAGACTTGAAGAAAGAGGACTAACACTTGAAACCTTTGTCTTTAGTCAGTTATCCATGGGATCCGGTTTCTTTCCCAACTTCTGAAGGTCTTGGTCTCTTTTCCATTGTAAATAGGGTCTGAAAGAATGAAGCATGTTCTTGACGGTAGAACTGTTTGAACAAGTGTCTGTTATCTTCATTGACAGTGACCCCTGAGCAGACATATTTCCATGGCACTCCCAGTAGTCTCTCTCACCCGTTCCATTATCCTTGGCAGGATGGTGTGCTTGTGCTTTTCTTCCAGATGGCAAGGTGTGAGCAGCTGCTATTTTAACATAGGAGAAGTTTCTTGAATGGAAAAAGTGTCCATTTGTTGTGAGTCTTTCTTTCTCTGTCTTTTCTTTTCACGTTTCCTGACAGCAATACATCCTATTGGGTTGTGATGTCACAATTCTATGTGTCAATTGTGGAGGTAGGAATATACCTATATTTATCTCCTTGTATGATTTTTTACATTCACCTCACTCCTTTTTAAGGATTGAGCACACTGCCATATGGTCAGTTCTCTGTCGCTTGATTGTAGCAGTATTTATAGCCTGTACATCTCCCCTTAATGTATATACCTGTATCTCTTTATACCTATCTTGAATACATGAATATATATATATATACTTCCTAATTTGTGTTTCCCTATTTCTATAGATATTCTATGTTATTAATCCTAACATCTGGGATATTTGGAAACATAATTAAATAAAATAGTATGAAAACTTAAGAGTCTCAGGATCTTACATGGATGGTGATCAAATAATATCCCCAATTAATCATTAAATAAAAATAAGCCACCAAGTGGCGGTACTAAGAATGCAAATAAATACATCTCTAGAAAAGAACTATCACATCATCCATTTTCCATCCAGACCAAGGATGTCTAGAAGGAAAGTGATGAAGCTACCACTGAGATATGGGGTGTGCCATCCTGCTTATAGATACTGAGCTCTATTTACTCTGTATGCCTTATAAGGAAGTATTCAGTGTGGATAATAAAATCATTATGTAGGTACAAGTAATAAATGTATATTAAGCGAAATGGTATATAAGTTAAAAGAAGACTGTATTAGAGTTCATATGAGTGACATGATTGTAACTCCACAAGTATTACAGTCCTATTTATCATAGTCTTGTGAGCATAAAAATGGTGCACACTGGGACATTTCCTGCTTTGCTTCTTTAAATTTTGTGTATAATCATCTCAGGATCTCCTCAGTACATCAGACTCTGTAAAGTGACAGATTTCTGGTGACAGAACAGGGTTTCACATAGACCAACAGTGAAGACATCCTAAAGGAAAGAAAAACAAACATAACTAATCTAATCTAATATATACAATAAATTTTAATCTGTCCAGTTATTATCTATAGGGACAGATTTTGGGCTCTGAATATTTACCCAATACCTAACAGGGCCCATCTTTGGCCAAATTCAGCCCTTACATAAGAATTGTGCCAGACAGGTTTACCCATTATACAGGAACCCTCCCCCTTTTTGGGCACACTGTGGGGTCTTGACAATGTAATGGACATTGTTACATAAATGGTAGTGCCTATTTCAGTGGGGAAAATGGCAATTGCTGACATTACAGGGTTTGGGGAGAAGTATATTTCATTTTTCCCCTGATTGAGAATAGGGCTCCCTTGAGGGTTAGCAGGTAACAACAAAATTTGTTCTCTTACCTTTTCTGAAGGTTTACCCACTGAGCATTGTTGTTCCTGTCGTTGGGGGTGATGGTTCTCATTGTTATGGATATACTGCAAAATACTCATGTACACAGAAGAGCTGGTTAAAGTGTTCACAGTATCTGAGATTTTTATGGGAAATGTATAAGCATTTTCTTTATGACATGAAGGAATTTGCCCTGTTCTGGATAATGCAACCTCATCCATTATTTCAGAATCTAATTCAGGTATAGGGACAGAGGCTGCAGAGTCTATGGGTAACTGAAGAGTGAATCCAGTAGGATCCCCTTCTTCCCAAACATTCACATCTGAATCACACATACCTAGGTCAGATGTACAAATAGTGACAGGGGCAGATGGCTTGATCGCTAGCTTATCAGCTACTACTATGTGTCCCTTGAGAACAGAAATGTTTTGTAGCAGCTGGGTTTCCTTCCTTCTACCAGTGGCATGGTCTATAATTTTGCCCTCTTTCAATTCTGTGAGCTGATCCTGCATTCCTTTATATGCACTTACAAAGTGATCACGCTCATTTTGTACTGACACCAGAGTTTTCTTACACTCTGCTATCTCTTTTTGTGTCATTTTATTTTCCTGTTCAAGTGCCTCTTTTGAAGTTATCACAATTTGGTTTATATTAATTAGTGAGGTCACTTGGTTTTGTAGTTCATCTCTCTTTGTTTTAGTTTCATTTAATTGACTTTTACAGTCATGAAGGGCTGCATGTAAGTTTTCTATTTTGGCATTCATTGCGAGGCATGCTGCATACATACTTGCAACTGCCATGCCCTTAAGTTTTTTACTTTTACACTTCTTTGAGGACATTGCCTCTGTGTTAAATAATTCCTGGACATAAGTCCAAGGATTTTCTTTTAATTTAGCATCAGATGCAAACTCTGTGCTTTTATGTTTTGTAATATAAGCTGCTACAAAACTTTCTAAGCTAGATACCTTAGCCATCTTGCAACAGACAATATAGCACAAAACTATGTAAAGAAAACAAAATAAAATAAAATCAAAATTCTTCCCCCTTAATGGTATATCCTCCCCAGTAAGTTGGCCGGCTCTTACAGGTTCCTCTAATATACTCTTACATCAAAAACTTGGGGAATTTTATATGTAATGGTGGTGTATCCTCTCCCTTATGTTCGCTAGCTCCTAAGGGTTCCTCTAATACCCACATTAACAATGCATAGGATTTACTTTTTACTGCCGCGACCCAGTTATGCTGGGCGGGTGACTCACCCTACCTTGAGACACAAACAGGGTACTTAGGGCAAACGACAGCAACTACCTAGTGCATATAAATTATAGGATTTACTCTTTACTACCGCGACCCAGTTATGCTGGGCGGGTGACTCACCCTACCTTGAGACACAAACAGGGTACTTGGGGCGAACGATAGTAACTACCTATTGTTTATTTCATATAGATTAAATCACCGGGACTCTGGTAGTGCTGAGTGGCTGTACTCAGCCTGAACTCGCCTAATAACCTTACCTGTATACACAGATCTAGGTGTTAATGAAAGAGACCATCAATTTCACGTCCCAAAAGTGGTCGCCAATTAATGTTACCGGTTTTAACTGGGTCAGCAATAATGTAACCCAGAGAAATATGTATGTATATATAAATATGATGATTTTACATATACATAAATATTTCCGGTTATGAGGATTCAGGCGCAAAAGAGATGGTTCAATCAAAAACAGAATTTATTAAAAACACCACAGAATCGTAACATAACACGGTAAATTAGAATCTATACTTCCTTATAAGGAATTAAATGGCATGCACAACAGAAATTAGACTAACTACAAAAACATTTATATATTTCTATATACATAAGTGCACTGGTGTCATGGCATAGTTACCTGGGCAGAATCTCCTCCAGCACATGTCTTGTTACAGCTCTCCTTCACTGCCCCTTCTCTCTCACTCCTTTTCTCCTCCTCTTCTCCTCTTCTCCTCTAACTAAATGGAATCTAATCCCTTATTTTATACTCTTTACTGCCCATTGCTTTCAATGTAAAATAGGCCTAAGCACATGACATAAGTGCACTTATTTAAGACACTTCCCTATAAGGATCATTTTAAGAAGTTAACTTGTGTGTGTGTAAAAAGAAACACATCAGAGTGGACTTTGTGATACGCTTATTTTGGGACCCTTCTGAAAATGCTATTTCTTTGAAGGACAAGGGAATGTCAGTCTAAGGTTGGCAATCCTCCTCCTACAAGATATACACATCTCTATTGGTTCCCAGGCCATTTGTCTTGTCAGTGAACAGGTGATACCCTGACTGAGTGGGTAAAGGCAAGGATGATACATACATCTGATTTGTGTATATAAATATATATATAATATATATATTTACATACACCGTCTGCATTTGCAGAATAAATATTATGTATCAGTATCATGTGTGCACTATAAAACATACTTGTTTATCCCATTATTACTGTTACATATTCACTCATACATTGACCATCCAAAATAGATCTTCCAGTGCTCACAGAGCCCACCTGTCCACAAACAAGCTGACCCCTGTTATTATGAGAGAAAATAGATCTGCATCTCAGCAAGCCTGTGGGCCACCTGTCCCAGAACAAGCTGCCTACTGATTGTTATATAAAATGCAGACATATTTCCATACCTATCTATCTATCTATCTATCTATCTATCTATCTATCTACTGTATTGGTATAAAAACAACATCTATTTACATGAATATTTATATGAAATGGAGATATTACACAAGCAATAACCCATCTGGTAACAGTAGTCAACGCCAGCCGTAAAGTTACATTTTGACTTTTTAACGGGTGTTTGGGATGCATGGCAATGCTAAAAAAGGTGCAACGCATTTTTTTGTGTTATGTGTTTTTGTTGTGCCTACACTCGTTAGCTATTCTTGTAGACTTACTTTTAAATCTGCCGTAAATCATGTATTATTTGCGGCTGATGTGCCTTTTTTACTTAGCGATTGGTTTAATGGCTGCCTTTAAATCTACCCCTTAGTTCTTTAATCATATCACAGTGATGGGTAGAGTAATTACATTGGAGTATGAAGCGGCATAATGAGTTACACAGAGTGTCAAGTTTACTAAGATGGATTTGTGGCGCAGGAGCGTATATTACGTCTCCATAGTCTGTGACTGGCAGTAACATCTGTTGAATAATACATTTCCTTACCAGTGGACTTAAAAGGAATATTTTTCTGAGCAGCGCACCTATTTTGGGATAAAGTTTCGATGTTAATTTATCAATATGAAGAACAAAAGTGAGGCTGGGGTCAAGCCACATACCAAGATATTTGTAAGAGACCACTGTGGCCAAGTTATGAATGATTAGACTCTATTACAATGGAGAGATTGGCATTACTGAGATTACACAGTTTGTACCAAATACCACTGGGACTGTTTTGTCAATGTTTAAAAACAGTTTGTTCTTTATATATGGGCAGTCAATGTTCAAATTCCCGCACATCCCGGCCAATTTGAGAGACTGTGCTTTAAACTGATTGGCTGGGATGTGCATAAACACATCTCAGCCAGTGGCTGTGAGGGAATTCAAACATAGACTGCTTATATATAAAGGCAGTCTCTGTTCAAATTCCCTCAGTGTGGGCATCGGCCCATGAGGTACTGGAAGAGGTGTCTGTGGCACACAGTACTGTCTCCTCTGTCGCCGCCTCTGCGGCTGCACACAGAGGTGGAGACAGTTTAATAAGCTAAGCATTTTATACATTTTCGGGTATATTATACTGCGCAAATGTACCTACTATAATGGCTTATCTATCACCAGGCTTATTTGGAACTAAAATAATGGCGACATATTTTTATGGAAGTGGACAATAATACATTGTTTAACCCTGTGAGCCCCAGAGAGGTCCGCAACACATTTTTCTGGCACTCAAGGGGTTAAATGATGAATTATTGTCCAATATATTTCTGCCAGCATATATTAACATTTTTTTTTTTTTTTTTACTGCAAGAAGAAAGAAGGATGAAGAGAAGAAAGAAGATACAAGAAAGAAGAGAAGAAAGAATGACAGAGGATGACCAGCATACTGAGGACTGCGCTGGACATCAGGATTAATGGCAAGTGTTACTTGTAATGGGATGTTGTTTTGTAACTTAGTTGGGTTAACGCTATCAGTGCCGGCAGGGTAATTATACCCCACTGGCACTCATAGGGTTAATTCTACTAACGTTGGAAACATTTTAGGCACTTAGGACCCCATATCAATACATCCACTGGGGACCTTTTTGCCTCTTAATAGCTGTGTAGGCAAACTAAAGATCTGATAAGGGACTTTAGTAAAAAAAAAACTGGGTCTTAAATTTTATGCGCTAAAGTGAGTCCCTTATCGGAACATTAGGGCTAAGGCAGTCCATTAACTGGCAACTTGTAGCATTTTTTTAAATTTTCAGTGGGCCAAAACACATCTAAATTTAGTGTCCGGCAGGGGGGGGGGTGCCGGTATTTTTTCATAGCGCAGGTCTTTAAATAACTTACAATGCTTGAAAAATGCCTTCATCTTTTTTGTTTTTCTATTGACTGCCTTTAAATCTGGCCCATAGATTCTTAAAATTCCCAATGATTTAAATGATGATTTTAACCCATTGAATGCCATCAATGTCTTTCTAGCATTCAAAAGGTTAACAGACTCTTTTAAATAAAAGATCATTTTTATTTCCCTCCACAGGTGCTTTGCCCCAGAATTATTCCTCTTTTTGTGCATAGTTTTTTTTCTTAGAAGCTGAGTTGGATCGTTGTGACTGATAGTTTTCAGTTTACTTATGAACAATATTGCAGAATCTGAGATGTTATATAAAGTCAGATGTTGGACTCAGCTGTTGGTCTTCAGAATGTAATCGTAAAAGGTGGATGAACCTTATTAAAGGGGAACATTCATCTCAACAGATTCAAAACAAATATGATTCACTGGATCAATATAAAAAAAAAAAAACAGATTCAAAATTAAAGCTTTTTGGATAACAACTAAAATAAGCATATCAGGGATATAGTGCCTTCACACACACTTGAATCCAATGACCCTAGTTTACTTTGATGCTGTCCTCACCAATATAATCTCACTGGACTCAATGGACATTGCAAAAGAGCATGAAAAGAGGAGAAAAGCTGTCGGACAGTGTAATAAGAGACTTATTACACTGTCCGACAGCTTTTCTCCTCTTTTCACTTGAGACAAGTAACAACAGAAAAAAGATGTAATGAAATGATGCTCACAGTTCCCAGGTGCTAGCTGTAAATCTGTTAGAGAGCTAGCTATTGGGGGTTCCAAGCAGGCTATACATTTTTATGTGGGTCCTGGTCTCTTGCTCAACTTATTTCCTCTGAATGAATTAGGAAATTAACAAAATACACAAAACTTAAAAGCTGTCAATGCATTTTAAAACAATCTTTTATTCTGCCAGCACCCTCTCTGCTGACTCTACCAAGAGTGCTTCTTCTGGTCGGTCTGCTAAATGTCTCTCTTCCTGCTTCTCAGTCCCCCTTTCCCCCACTCTCTGCACCCTCTTCTTCCCCTCTCATTCTTTATCCCACACTCTTGGCTCCAATTATTTCCCTTCTTTTCTACACTGCACTTTAGCCTTTCTCACACTCCTGTACCTCATCCCACTCTACTTCTTGGCCCATTCTCCTTCCTGACCCCACTCTCCTCTTTGCTGTCATGACTCTCTCTTCTTCCCAACATCTTCTTGCTCTCCCCTTGGACTCTTCTTTCTTCTGCCCCCAACCTCTCTTGATTCCACTCCTCTCATTTTCTGCCCATATCTGTCCCTCCACTACTCTTACCCTGAGCCCCATTCCTTCTCACCCTCCCTGATTTGTTGCAGAATGATTTGAATGTATACAAATCTTTCTTCTGAATTGATCCACAAAAAGAAACAGAATGTTTCATTTATCTCTAATAACAAACCTGTCAGTCGTATCTGGGGTTTTTCTTATATAACACTAGGGATCAGATGGACAGCTGATTTAGAAGTCAGGAAATTGACCTCTTTGGTGTCTATGACATCCACAATGGACCTGAACTCTGAGACTTGGAGTCCAGGTTTAGAAGTTGTGAACTGTTGATTTCAGACAGTTGCTGTTTGTGGGAAAGCTTTATAATGCAATAATTAATGAACTTCATATGTGGTTCAAGCCATTTGAGCATTTGATTTTGGGGTAATTTTTCTGCTCTGTTGATGCATAACAAGATGTGCCGACGGCACTGAATCAGCAGTAAAATTGGTCTTATTTGGCAATGAAACTTCTGATGTGGAGAACAATGTAATGAACTGAAGAGGAATTTGGAAAAGTCTCCCAAATTGACAAATGCTTCATTGGGAGGCAAAATCAGTTTGAAAGGAATCCAGGCCAAATAAAGTGGCACTTGCTAACCCTTTGAGTGCTGGAGAGATGGTCAACATACTGCACCCGAAGAGTACAATATATTCTAATTCCATTCCCTTTTTTGCTGAATACATGAATGGAATGAAATGAATCCCCACCCCCAGTTTTCCGGTGGTGTTAATGAACATGGAAACAAGAACAATGCCCAGACTGTAGCCTATAATTCTTATTCTAGTCTACACAAATGGCAATGAGAAAATTACGGAGAGAACCAGTCTATTTTCAAGGTAAATTGGATGTAATTACATTGTACATTCAGCATTCTTTCTCTCTTGTACAGATTCTCAGTTCTTACAGAAGAAGGTAGAAGACCCACGTGACAAGTAAAAAATGTCTAAAAGAATCCATGTAATTTGCTCCTCTAGCATCCTGTTAAAATGACTTAAATATCACCTTTCTCTTCTAATCAAGTTCATTAGCTGCCTGGCTTTGGAATTTTGACTAATGATACCTTTGTAATTTCTATACAAGCAATGAAAAAAAAAAGCTAAACAAACTTTTATGGAAGGAATGTCAAACATTTTTAGGGTGTGATGATGTTGCTGCTAGTGTCTGGTATATGAAATGCACTGCGTCAGTCTTTCCAGTGGTTGGCCTCCTCTCGGGTATCAAAGATAGCGGGGGTGCTTGCTGATGGATGAAGCTGGGTCGTCAGTTTGGTTCGGGAATGACTCCTTGGGCTGGGTGTTAACTGCTGTAGAGCCAGCACTTACCATATCCGGTTAGGGAGGGGGATGGTAGTATTGCCCTCAGTCAATAATTAGGTATTTAAGTGGTTAAGGGTTCATGAGTTGGAAGCTGGGATAGGAAGCACATTGTTAAGTTCCTTGCCCAGTTGGTATTACAAATGTTAAAACGTTTTGTAAATCTTGAAAATGGTTATGTTTTAATAAAGTTTTAATAAAAGATGTGGCCTAGCATTTAAATCCAAGAAGTCTATGGAGTATTTATGATGGGGGAATGGCTGGAGTTTTGGGACCTGATTTAGAGAGGGGGAATGTGAATGCCCTTGCAAAGCAAATTTAATTTAATTATTTATTTCCTGGCCTAGACCGTCTTTTCTCTACTGCAATGATTGTAATCTCCAGTCTTTGGGGCACACTAATAGGTCAGCGTTTAAGGATATACCTAATTCAGCACATTAAATGATCCACTGATCATTAACCCTTTGAGTGCCAGCGTGGTATGCAACACATTGCAGTGCAATGTGTCAGCTATCTCTCGGGAGCTCCAAGAGTTAATTACCTGTGATGAAGCATGGATATCCTGAACTCCTGACCTGTTAATTTTTCATGTTTTTAAGAAGTTAAGAAGTGAGGAGTTCAAAGTAATATCTTAGGTCTACTGTCAGTCACAAGAATTAATACAATATGGGATGACAATACCTTCTTATTTTATATGAACAGAAAAGAGGCTGGATTTACTTCCCAGGTGCCATAGGCAAGGCACTCTAGGCATCCTTAGCTCCGCCCATGGCCACAACCCCACTCTTCACGTAACCCCTCTTCCAGTCCCATTCACTGTTTCCTTTTACAGTAAATTTCCTTAGCATATAAAAAGCAAGAACGAATGAAAACTTTAACCCCTTGGTTGCTAGAGAGATTACCCAGTGCATTGCTCTACCATGATTTGTAGATCTTGCTAGCATCCATACGGTTAAATAATAACCTGTAAAGAGGTATAAAACTGGTCCAGGGGCACTGAGATTGATATGGCCATAGCAACAACTCAAAATGTTCTAGGCAGTTGCCTATTCTGCCTATTGAGAAATCAGAAAGCAAATTAATCCAAGATACACCTTGACCACATCCTTGGCAGCGCGTGATCTAGATGCCTAAAAGGGATTTGTCACCCTTTGAGCAGTTTAGTTCCATTTAAAGAGAAGTAAAAACTGCATATATGTTGTGCTAACGAAGAAAAAAAGGTGTGGTAGGCATGCACTGAGAACAGTTAACAACAGTTGTGTTGTGGATGGCACCCCTGTAAGGTGCTGTGCAGTTATGTTGTTTCTCTCCCTTGTACCATGACATATTCTTATCTTTCTGGTCCCTCTTACAGACACTACAGCACTGAAATGTCAGTCAAATCTCCACTGCACATGAGAAAATGCAAAACACCACAAGAATGTGTAGGTGCAGCTGAACCTCTCTAAGAATAATGATATCAAGGACACTTGCATGGGATACCATTCTAGTTAGGGAACCTACACAAATGGCCCAGCACTGAAATGTCAGTCAAATCTCCTGTTAGAGAGAAACAGCTAAACCCTAGACTTTCTTTTCGACCTTTAGTGGCGTAACTATAGGGGGTCACACCTGCGACCTGGCCTCTCACTCCAGGGGCCCGGTCGCCCCCTGCGACCACTCCGCCTGGCACCCGCAATCTCCCTCCGGCACTCTAGTAATGCAGAGTGCTAGGAGATGACATCATCTCCCAGTGCTTTGCATTACTGAAGAGGACAGCGCAGGAGAGCAACCTGCATAGAGGTCTTTCCTACCACGCCACTAGACCACAGGGAGGTAGGCGATGGGGGCATTGTGGAGGGGGCCAATGTGGTTGAGGGGGGCCAATGTGGTTGGGGGCTCATGGCACTTCTTGCACCAGGGCCCGGAGGCTTCTAGTTACACCTCTGCTCATCAGTGAGGGAAAGCTAAATCCCCCCCTAGGTACAAGGAGGGCAGGAGCTCATACTTGGAATATCCATCCATTTAGGGAGACTAAACAAAAAAAGTGGCACAAGTGCACATTGAACAGTATTTAAGGGATGGTAACTCCTCGATTGTTTCTGGGTTTCTTTTTTTTTTTAACTGTCTTGTGCCATTACAGAGGAGAAATTTCCAGCCCACAAATGGTCCAGCATCAAAATGTCATGCAAATCTCCCCTGTACAAGACCAAAACAGCAAAACCCCAGACATCATTGAGATGCACAATGAGAGAAAGAGCCCATGTCTGGGATACCCTTCCACTTAGGGATATTAAACAAAAAAGAGGTGTAGTAATTCCACAGTGAGAATAAATAACACTTAATCGTATACTCTTAGGATTGGTGCCCCCTCAAAGTTTTCTCTTAATTGTGCCATTACAGAAGAGAGATCTCTATATGCATATCTGTATTGTGGCTCCCAAAGATAGTCCATCACTGAAATGTCAGGCAAGTCTCCCCTACACTAGAAAATCAGCAAAACTCTGAACGTAAATGTTGACTTTTAGTGACCCCCATCAGTGAGGGGAAGCTGAATCTCTCTGGGAACAAGAAGAGCAAGGGGCCATATCTAGGATATACTTCCACTTAAGGAGCTTATATAAACAAACAATGATTAAATGTTATACATAAACCTAATTAGCATAAAACGCCATTACATGTCATCATTACTGGGATATCCTTCCTTTGGATGCCCTTCTACATGTTAAGAGCTTGTATAAACAAACAATGGCTGCATTGTCATGCATATAAAGGGATTATTTTTACAAATGCTGGATAGGATTACATGCTACTTAAAACTTTATGAATGCTAATTGTGCCTAATAATAATTTACTATACTGTGTACACCAAAAGTCTCCCTTTAATACCATTTGCACTCAAGGGAGGGCAATGGGACAATCTATGAGCGTACTGGAATATCCCTTTCCTCTGTGCCATGTTGTTTAATACCATGTGTTAACCCTCTGAGTGCCAGAGGTGGTATCCAGTGCCTTGCCAAGCATGCTAGCATTCACTGAAGTGAATATGCTCTCTACTGCATACACTGGAGTGCACTCACTGGAGTTAGAGGCTAATGGCAGTGCATCTGAATTGGTGGATTTGTACATTCCCCCCAGTGTCCTTTTATTTGTTCTCAACAATAAATGTTGGTTACACTAGCAGCATATATGATACAGTTAAGTGGATAGTAATGTTTCACAAAAACAACAGCTCCAATTAATCTTCATAGTATTTTGGACATAGGGAGTGTTATTTCTAAACTGTCAGATATTTAGTTCAAGAGTAATTGAATGATAAAGTATTCCCCTCCTTTTACCTAGTTTAAACCCACTCCCCTCAGATATGGAATCTGGTCTTGACCCCAGACAGCTCACAGCAAGGGACAATCTTCTTACTCTGAGAACAATGAAACCCTGCCCCCCTTGACAGGTTTTTCAGGTTTTTCCCTTATGCTCACTGAATATTGTCCCTCTCTGCGATCCATCTGGACAGTCTTGCTGCTCTGAGGTGAGCAGTGTTACATGAGTAAAAGGGGCGAGAGTGGGATACTTTATCATTCAATTACTTTTGAACTACAACTCTGACAGTATTGAAATAATACTCTCCACGGTCTAAATACTATGAAGGTTAAATGGAGCCGCTTTTATTGTGAAATATTACTATCCCTTTAAAAAAAATAGGAAACATATATGTATACAGTTTTAGCTAAAATGGAAAAGATCTTAATACGTTTACATTTTACTGATGCTGTTGATAACCTTCAAGAAATCAAACATTCATCCTTCCTTAGCTCATCTTACTGCTAAGTGGAATTTTATCTTTAAAAAGGAACCCCTTAAACAGAGCTGGGTCACACAGCAGTAATTCATGTGAAGTAGGTTCAAGCTTAGTGTCATGTTTCTATTAACCAGTGGCTGTATATCTTTATAGGTCAATTTAGATTGTAGATGTGAAGGTCAAACATTCATTGTGTCTGGGTGGCTCTGAACGCTGTATGTACTTGTTGGTGTTAGACATAAATCAGAACACTGATAAGTGAATCATCCTGTAGGTGTTACAGTGATCTGGGGCTAGATTTAAAGGCAGGCGTTAAGCAAAAAAAAAAAAAAACACCACTGGGTGTTTTAACATGTAGTAAACCATTCAAAGGGCCATGTAATGAACTGCTAACGGCAGTTCATCTACTATTATGGCCGCTACACTAACGTGTGTTTTGGCCCATGTTAAAAAAAAGCTTTAGCTGGAAGATCCGATAAGGGATTCACTTACCGCATAAAACTTAAGACACAGTTTGTTTACCCGTAAAGTCCCTTATTGGATGTTTTGCCAGCTAACGCAGGTGTTTACTGGCAAAAAACCCCCCAAAGTCCTCAGTGGATGTTTTGATATGGGGTCCTAAGCCCCACATCAATACATCCAAAGTGCCTAAAACGTGTCCAAAGTTAGTAGGATTAACCCTATGAGTGTCAGTGGGGTATGATTACCTCCCCGGCATTCATAGAGTTAAACTGACTAAGTAAAAAACAGCATCACATCACAAGTTACACTTACCATTAATCCTGATGTCCAGTGGAGTCCTCAGCTCCCTGCTCCTCTTCTGTCCTCTCTTCTTTCTTCCTGTTCCTGTAAAAGAAAGGAACGTATAACTACAATTAGAAATACAAGATTTAGTTTAACCCCTTGAGTGCCAGAGGGGTACACAACTCATTGCAAAGGAATGCATTGCAGACCTCTCTGGGCTCAACGGTTTAAGTCAGTGCCCAGTAATATACATATAGAGTGCCATTTTGTGTCTTAAAATAAAATATGCCCCAAATAACAAGTGCGCAAATATACTACATATATTAGGAATAAATAAAGTAAATGCTTAGCTTAATAATGTAACTGTCTCTGCTGCTGTGCGTGGCTGCAGAGGCGGCAGCAGTGGAGACAGTGCCATGTGCCACATTTCCCCCTTCCTTTTGGGCTGATGCCCGTTCCTCATTGAGAGAATTAGAGCAGAGACTGCCTTATATATGGGTAGTCTCTGCTCCGATTCCCTCACAGCCATTGGCTGAGATGTGCTTACACACACACATCCCAGCCAATCAGATTTGAGCAATTGTGCTTCAAACTGATTGGCTGGGATGTGTGTGTGTAAGGGGTTAAACTAAATTCCACATTGTAGTTATACATTCTTTTCTTTTATAGGAACAGGAAGAAAGAAAAGCAGGAAGAAAGAAGAGAAGATAGAAGGAAGAAGAGAAGACAGAAGGAGATAGACAGTGATTAACAGGTAAGTGTAAGACATATCAGTTAAAGATCAGTGCTTGGAAGTATGTCAGGCATCGATAGTTAATTGTTTTTTCCCATTAAGTTCCCAATATCTCTGCTTTTAGCGGCGTTTTGGGAACTTAACTCACAAAACGGACGTTCAGCCACAAGACTGTTTTTGTGGCTTAATGTACTTTGGGGTTTTAGCTGGTAGGGCCTTTGAATACCGCATTAGACATGTTAGTTTAACAGCCAGTATTCACTTTGGCCCTACCGGCTATTTTAACGCCTGCCTTTAAATCAACCCCTTAGTGTCTGACAAACACCACAATATGTGCCATAAACAAGCCAAAAAAAACCTCCAAAACATATGGATTGAGGGTAACTCTTTTGAAATCCAGAAGCATGAGCAATGCATTGCAAAACAATGCGTTGCACACCCCTCTGTTCCTCAAGAGGTTAAATAGACAGAGCAGTCAGTATCTGTGTTAATTCTGACAGATATGTGAATGATTCCAATCCAGACATCTTATTTCTCTTATCTCAATTCCATGAAATGAGCTTTGTGTGTGGCTCTGTGCTGCATAATTCTTCCTTCTGGCTTTCACTGTAAAATAATGTCCTGGCTGTAAATTACAATATAAAACCTGTATTAAAACCTTATCAGGTAGCGTAAGAAATTCTATTATCTGTGCCATCCCACTGCTATTAAACATCTGATTTATCAGTGTGTCAGTCCCTGTATTTATCAGAATGCTTTAATTCTATTCAAAGAGACAGAAACTGGCAAAATGATCTAAGATCAGAAATAGGCAACAGGCGGCCCTGGGGCCATATATGGCCCTCTGAAGCTTCTCCTGGTAAAGTGTGAAGAGGAAATGAATGAATTAATACTTTTTTTTATATAGCGCCACAAGTGTACGCAGAGCTTTACAATTTCAGGGTTTAAACAATACAGGGTTATAGGTGCTTTGTATAGTGAAACATTGGGTGCGAGGTCCCTGCCCAAAAGCTTACAATCTCCCTCTACTCCATCATGCACAAATATATAAATATACACTCAGACACATACAGAAACACAGGCACAATATAAATGCACACAGATACACACATAAAAAAACCCTGGAAAGTCGAATTGAAATAAATAGTTACATGAGTATAAGACCTGTGAGTGCTTGCCATATCTTCGATTGCACATGTTATTTGCAATGCACCCAGGCAAATCAAAGGAGATGATGTGAGTGCCGACCTCCAACCCAACACAGATACTCACACACACATATTCATGCAACATATAAAAAAACACACAGACTCACACAAATGTACACATATACAAACACACCTCCAAGTGTCCCTTTTTAGGAGGGACAGTCCCTCTTTGAGACTCAGATTCCCCTGTCCCTGGTGTCCCTATTTTTAGGAGATCAAACTGAGTGGTGTGTATATGTGTATAACATTGGTCCACAGCAATAAAACTCACATTAATGTTTGTTTAAACATCAATATATGTGTTTATACGTTAGTCTGTGTAAATAAAATACTTTGGTCTTGTTATAAATCATTTATTTAGCTACACAAAGAAGTGTCAATAGGTCATGACACAACCTAAACATTCTAGGTAATGCCCCGACCAACAGTCACACCCCCAACAACCCCACCTTAAACACAAGTGCCCCACTTTGGCCATTTGAACTGTTGGGAGGTATGTATAAATGCACACAGATACACATGCCACACGCACACACACACACATATATATCGTCATCATCATCATCACCCATTGTCAATCCACTGCAGGATGCAGGCCTCCTGAGCAATCCTCCATCAACTTCGGTTCTGTGCCTTTTGTTACCACTGTGTACCAACACATTTAGTAATTTCATCTACCCATTTCATCTTTGGTCTGCTTCTTGGGTGTTTATCATTGAGTGGAATTCAATACACATATAGAAATACACACACACACACAAAGATTGATAGATAGATAGATAGATAGATAGATAGATAGATAGATAGATAGATAGATAGACATGCACACACATACACACAACCACACCCACCTCACCCCCAAGTACACACACATGCTTATACACACACACATATACACACATATGCACAAACACATGTTTACACACACACACACACACACACACACATACATATAAACACATGCACTTATATGAACACATACACATACATATACCTCACTTTATACTTACACTATTCCACCTTAACCCCTTGGCTACTAGAGAGGCAGCTAGAGACCTCTCTAGCATCCAGGGGGTTAATTGACTTTTCTCAACCCATATTTAAATGTTTAAACACAATGTGTGACCCTTTTTATGTTTAACCCATTCTTGGATTTGAATGCGATGTGTTGGAGACATTTATAGTATTCAAAGGGTTAAAAGCCCCATTTAAATCAATGGTAATTTTTATGTCTCCCTTTTAGTGCAGTTGGTTTGTCCCAGAATGCTCCTCTTCTCTTGTATGCATAAGGGCCCATAAAGTGATGTCATTTCTGTGTTTACTGAAAACAAAAAGCCCTATTATGTTTGGGAGATTGTGTAATGTGAGTTGGCCAGTACTGTGACTCATTAATTATATTGTTTGGTCCCTTAACCTGCTGGCACTGATTGCCTGGTGTCCTCTTAGCGCTGAGATCTTCTTTCCAGAGTCAGAGACCATATATTAAACTCCTATCTATCTCCCCTTCAGGTGCTCTGTTCTATTTATGACTAGGTACAGTGGTCACAGGAAGCTCAGCAAACCATGGAAGGCTCTGAAGCGGCCTGTGGCTTTTTAATTAATCAGCCTTGTCCTCAGCAGGTTTGGCTCAAAGGTCTCTTTGTAACAGAAGCAATTATTGCTCTTATCAGAAAACAATGGGATGTCACTCTGTTATTACAGGTATCCCTTTCAACTGGCCTATCTAGTGATAAAGAATCGCTGATCCCTGGTGCCACCGTGAAGTGATATGCAGAATGGAAACGTTCACCTGTGGAATGGGAACAGAAGCAGTGCTGATCAGGTTTAAACATGCTGATGGGGCCCCATTAGGTGTGTGAGATGTCTTTGTGAGGATACCCTGTCTAAAGTCACTCAATTAGAGCAGATTATGAAAGAATGAGGTAAATTGCCCCTTAGATCTACTGATGTTTTATTAAACTGCTATTTTAGGTCATTCTCTAAATAGCAGTGAATTTATCCATTGAATCCTGGAGGTAGCAGAAACATTGAGTTTGATGGCAGATAAGGGGAAAATGTCCCCCCTGGTCTGCACATTTCCCAATCCACTTAAAAAAAAAATCAGACTTATTGAGGCAAATTTAATAAGAATTGAAGCAATTCTAGAGCTAACCCACTGCACCATAGGGCACAAATAAGAGTCCATTTCGATTAAAAAGGGGCTTTAACCTTTTAAGTGTGTTGGAGACCTCTTTAGTATTCAAAGGCTTAAAATCCCCAATTAAGTGAAATGGAATTTTGATCAAGTCCTGAATTTCAATTGCTGAAACAGGTACAAAGCTCTGGGGCCCCTTGAAAGAAGAAAATAGAAAAGGTTTAGGGCTATTAAGAAATTTGTAGTGGATTGGCCACAACCAGGCTCAAATTTACTAGGTACACTATTGATATTAGAAATTGTAATTTATTATTACGGTGTAACCATTTCACTCCAGAACTGCTGCAGTGTCTTAGTACTTCACCCTTACTGGTTCCTTGTATCTGTCCTTATTAGTTATAGTACTTGTAATAACCCATACAACATCTGATAGTAACCCGTACAACATCTGATAGTAACCCGTACAACATCTGCTGGAAACATTTACAAAGTATCTACTATGCCTTTTAAAAAGTAGAATTTCTCTATATTCCTATTGTCCTCTCCTCCAATTTTAGGTCATTTCGTCCTGATCTATCATTCCCATTTTTCTGAAAAATCCGTTTGACTTTATTAAGGTGATGATAACCTTAATATTGCAAAAAATATATGTTTGTATGTATGTATGTATATTTATTTATATAGCAGCAACAGGTATACTTAGCATGTTACACTTTCCATTTAGTATAGAAGGGGTACAATAAATGTAGTAATGAAGTGCTTATATAGACAATCATAAGGGGAATACCAGGTGAGTATATATTAGGATACAAGGTCCCTGCCCAGTAGAGCTTACAATCTAGGTAGGGTTGTAGGGTTTATTCTGCTGAGTAAACCGAGGGAGCTTCTACTGCTGAGTGGATAGCTCAGTTGATTAATTCACCAGCTGTAGAATCTGTTCAGACCTCAGGGTCAAAACGTCTAGTCCCAACAAGGTCAGCTCAGTGGTTCACCCTTCTCAGGAAGATAAAATGAGTCAAGGACATACTTGAAATGAGATTCAATTTCAGTATATACTACCAGGTAAAATATTTTCACAAAAAAAAAAAAAATGCAATTTATGTGCACAGTACCTCTATTAGTCAACTGACTAGAGTGGTCCATAGGCTGATGTAGCAACAGTGCCACAATAAAAGTTCATGCCATGAACAAGTCTTCTCTCAGTAGTGAGAGTTTCCATGTTTTTAGCGCTATGTTTTTCTTTTTTGGATAAAGGATACAGTGACTCAAAAAAAAAAAAAAATTATAATAATACCCAATATCTTTATTTCAATAAAAATCCACCCCAGAACCAAAGAATTGCATGGAACGTGACACATCCAAATATGGGCATATGGTACAGTTATAATCCACAAAATGGCACACAACTAAAGATCCTAAGTATTAGACATCCCAGATGTACAGTCAGCAAGACAATTACATGTCACTCCTCGTGGACCGATATCCAGCAAAGCGGATCACAATAAACCAGTACACCAGTAAGAGATGCCCTTCCGAAATCGTCGGATGGTAGTTCACAAATATTACTAGTTTCCGGTAACTGGTCCACTACCTCTGGAAAACTCCCTCCACTCAGGGATCAAGACCATGCCATACTGCTGTAAACACTAAAAAGAAAAACATCTTTTTGTATGTTTGTTTTGTTCTTCACCATTTGGAATATGGTTGTGCAAACAGCCTCATAGAATATCTGTGTCAGGCTTTCATGCCTAATACCGAGGTTCTGTGGGGACTCTTTCATGCAGGACAAGAGACTGAACTATGAGACTCCCCTGCAGTTCAGTCTCTTCCCGCAAGATAAACCCCAGGAATCTAGTTTTGAGAACCCAATCTGCTCTCCATTGGTCTGTTTGCGTATAAATTGCAGCTCCAGCTCTACTCCCAGATGAGCAGATCTGCCAATAGAGCGCTACCTGGGTGACAGCTGCCTTTTATGGGGGGGGGTGCAATGTGAGGACCCTGCACTCATTATGCACCCAAACTGTACTTTATAAGATGTCTATAGGGTCAGAAAACTGATCCTCTCACCTGGAACATAAAGCACATATATGTGTCTTTCAACCACAAACTTTGCATGTTGTGCAAACAGCCTCCTGGAACCTCTGTGTCAGGGTTTCAAGCCTGATAAAGTGGGTCTGTGGGGACTTTTTATGTGTTACAAGAGACTGAACTGAGATACTTCTTTTGCAGTTAAATCTCTCTTAGCGGAACCAATGAGTAATTCCTGTTGGTCTCTTTTGAGAACCTGTTCTGCTCCCCTATTGGTATGCTTGGATTAACCATACAGCCCTGTCTTCACCTGCAGAATTTCCCAGGTGAGCAGATCTGCCAATAAAAGATTATCTGAGAGACAGTCGCCCATTAGGGGGGATGTACAACCTGAGGCATCTGCACTTACTATGCACCCACATATGAGCACATCTGTTCATATGTACAGAGATCTCAGTACAGTGGTTTATTTTCATACTGAACTTCAAGTTGACCTAAAGAAATACAATACACAGAACAAATGGAACAAGTCAGGTGTGGCAGTGAGTGAGTGAAACTAATGTACTGAAGTAAAGTGGAGCAATTCAGGTGCAAACCAACTGAACTACAGGGGACAAATAAAAATTATCAATAATTTAAACTGGACTTTTAACCTATTGAAACCTAGAGACTGCTGAAAAGTGTTGCTTTTCAGATATTTAGCATTCAAGGGACTAAAAACTCCATTTAGCATTTTTAGCATTTTTATTTATTCCATTTCATGCAGTTGGTTTGTTCCAGAATTGCTCTGTGTTTCTTAGTAAATTAGTCTCAGTGAATGTGTGAGTCTATGATTTCCAGTGAACATGTAGAGGAATATCCTATATGATAATTTGCTAAGTGTGTGTTTGTCAGAAGCCGTCATGCGCAGTAGAGACGGCTGCGAGCGCTGCAGTCATGCGCAGTACAGACTGCCCGCGCCGCGGCTGATAACGGAATGGGGCTCCGAATTCAGACCGTAGTCATGCGTAGAGAGGACTGCGGTCTGAATTCAGAGCTCCTTGCTCCGTATCAGCCGCGGAGCGGGCAGTCTCTACTGTGCATGACTGCACCGCAGCCATTGCTGGGTGGCACTGTGACCCGTGTACACGGGCTCTTCAGCT
Organism: Rhinophrynus dorsalis; assembly: GCA_037306005.1. Taxonomy (NCBI): domain Eukaryota; kingdom Metazoa; phylum Chordata; class Amphibia; order Anura; family Rhinophrynidae; genus Rhinophrynus; species Rhinophrynus dorsalis. The sequence goes on along the minus strand of CM074720.1, from coordinate 447,215,237 downwards.
AGTATATCATAACATACCAATGAACCTATATCTGTTTAATGAGTACCTGCTAATTTAACTTTAACCCGTTAACTTCCAGTGATGTGTCAGGACCATCACTGCTGTTTTTCCCTTAAGGACCAGTGATGGTCTTGGCATGTCACGTATTTTTTACTCACCGTGCTCCTGCAGGATCGCTGTAAGTAGTAGCGGGGACTGAAATTGACCACTCCAAGACTGGAGCGATCACTATCAGTCCCCAGTTCGGCATGCCGGCACAAGTGATCAGTCATGTGTGCCGGCATGTCAAACACCGATTTTTGGTCCATTAAGGACCACACACCCCGGGACCGCTGGACCTTAAGGGGTTAATACTAGTTTTAGTACAAACTAACTCTCAAATGCTTTTTATTTTGATAGCATTTTAATCCTTGGATCCTGGAGAATTTTCCGACTCTTTGCAGTTCAAGACAATATAGCTTTTTAGCATCTAATAGGCTAAAGGCTAGTGTGTTGCTAGGTACTATTTGAGGGCCTGAGGTCTCATGCTTAAAGTACAAACACAATTGTAGTGTGAAAACTGCTGTATCTGAACAAACCCACCAAAAATAGGAATAAAGAAAGCGCAGCTACTATCCCACTATGACCCTAGACTAGAGTGAATGGTCATGAAATACAAAAAAAAAAAGAAAAATCTAATAAAAGGGAGAGCACAGTAAATAATTGTATATAAACATATATATAAAGAATGGTATAGAGATGATGGGGGTACGAAAGTCTTATTTAATGACTACCAAAATATACAAATATAACACACAGGCATACCTGTTTAAAACGAATGTGAAACATATAGTATCAACAATCATAAAATATTAGTGACATTTTTAAATATAATTCTATAATATATTTGAACTGTTCATATAATAGTCCAAATATAGAGCAAAATATTGTGTGACAGTGAACCTGGATCAGGTAATTGATTCTTTGTTTGCAGATGTTAAACTGAAGTGCAGAGTCACCTGTTGAAAAGCGGGCGTGGTTCTTTTCCTTCCATCTCCTAGCAGACAACTCTGTATGAATATATACAACCTTATGCCAAAAGCTGAATTGTCGATTTTAGACAACCTTTAGTTGTTCCAATGCTATTATAGGTACTGCAGGCAGGGTCCTCTTCCTCCTGTCTCCTTAAATGTTACTTCTCCATTTTATGTCTCAGGTTTTTAAAAATGATGATGTAGAGTTGTCGGCTTGAAGTCAACAGGTGTCCAAGATATTTCTTTCACACACAGGTACTGACTGCTTCAATAGTCAAATATGACTTGTGTAGACTAATAAAATTCTGATGCTTTTCATGCTATAAATAAACTTCCTCCACTTTTCAACAGATGAATGAGAACTTCAGAATCTCTTACCTGCTCCAGGTTCACTGACACACAATATTTTGTTCTATATTTGGACTATTATACAAACAGTTGATTTGAACATATTTTATAAGACGTTCTTATAAAGGTATTACAGATCTATATTTAGAACCGCAACTAATATTTTATGATTGTTGATAACATATGTTTTTCACATTAGTTATAAACAGGTATACCTGTGTGTTATAAGATTTTTGTACTCCATTATCTCTATACCATACTTTATATATATTTTTATATTCAATTATTTAGTATGCTCACCCATTTATTCGATTTCTCATGTTTAAAGCCCTGTATCTTGTTGTCAGATTGGTTCATGTAATGGTGGTAATCTTCCTACTAGTAATGGTGCAGTTGGACTGAACTGTGCAATAATCATACCAGGGATCTTTTGGGGATCTGACCCAGAGACCTGTTTTTTTATTCTTAACTAGCTGAACAGCCCGTTACATGGGCCACAGTGCCACTGCTACCCGGTTGCGGGGCAGTCACGTGCAGTAGAGATTGCCCGCGCCATGGCTGGTACAGAGCTGGACGCTCCTTCGAAGCGCCCAGCTCTGTATCAGCCGTGGCACGGGCAGTCTCTACTGCGCATGACTGCAGCACGCGCAGCAGTGTCTACTGCCTGTGTCGCGGTATTACACACGATTTAGCTAAATTATTATATAGAATTATCAGGTCTTCATGGAAAGATGAGTATTCTCATGGCTCAGTGAGTTCCACTGTAACTCTACATACTTCACTACCAGTTCTTGTCACTGTCCACCCTGTTCTTCCCACTCTCCACCCACTTCAAACACCACCTCTCATCATCCCAATCCAACAAATCAAGTCCACCTACTTTATAACATGAATCATGTCATTTGAACACTCCCACCCCAGACTTTAGTGAACCTAAGGAGGTTTGGGACAAGAAGGCTTCCATGTATGGCACTAATAATGTATTACATCGTCCCAAGCCCGGATCTTTTGGTTAGAGCTCCTAGTAGTTTAGGAATCTAGCAAATCCTCTGGGCTTGCTTATTAGGATTCCAATGAGATTTCATCTGAAGCTAAAGGGTTCTGCCAACAATTGGGACCCAAATCCTTCTGTCCTTCATTCCCACCCTGGTGTCCCTCTTTTTAGGAGATCAGATTGTGTCATTTTTATGTAAGTGTATGTCATTGCACCACAGTCATAAAACTCACATTAATGTTTGTTTAAACTTCACTATATGTGTTAGTATATTACTCTGTATAAATAAAATACTTTTGATCTAGTTATACATCATTTATTCAGTTACATAAAAAGCAGTCAGTAGATCATGAAGTAACATAACATTTCTTGGTAAGGTCCCGCCCACCCGTAACATTGCCAGAAAAAATATCTATAAAAAAATTGTCCCTCTTTGGCCATTTAAAATGTTAGGGTGTATGGAATGAGTTTGGATGTACTTGTGCTGCAACAATTTCCTAGATAGGCTAATCCCACACTGCCCATCTCTGCCTTGAACTATCTAGCAACCTAGAGTTAAATTGTTTTTAGCCAAATAGTCACAGTATAATTATATTGTTAAACCTTTGAGTGCCAGAGGGGAATGGGACGCATTACTTTGCAAAGCGTTCCGTACCCCTCTGACACTCAAAGGGTTAATCTGTTGTCATGCTTTTGTCATACACATGTTTATAAAATTACTTGATTAATATTCCTATTATTTTCAGGTTTCTTATATTTGGTAGAAATAATCAGAAAATAAACATGCCTGTACAATAAATGGTATTATTAAATGTTCATTCTCTTTAATTGCCTTAAATTTAAACTGACTATACCTTGTGCCTTTTGTTCTGCAAATAGGTTAATCATTTTAGAGATTTATTGATTTAGGAGTTGGAGAATCTAATCTCAGCAGAGCTTTGTTCTCTGACCTGTTCAGATAAAGCCTGTGTAATTATACTCACGTCCAGAGAATCACCTCTCTCCACCTCCTTAGGCTGGTGAAATCAGTTTCCAGGTGTGGAATAAATTGATAATTACAAATAACATGTGAATCATTTCAAGATGGAAGCTCCCACCAAGGAGAGTACTGGAAAGGTTATAAGTCATTTTTAAGCCCTTGGATGCTAGATTGCATGCTTCACTATGCACTGGAGATATCTGTTGCATCAAAGTGTTAGAAAAAAATATTTATTTTGTGTGTTACCCATGAAAATTGTATTGCCGAGTGTACTTTATTTCCAGCATGTGTTATCTGTAAATATCTTGTGTGGGCAGTTTATGAAGACATCATTAGGAGTCTATTAGGTAGCGCTACACCTGTAACACAAATAACGTTATATCAACAGTGGTTTATAATGTGTTCCCATCATGATCCATTAAACTACAATTATATTTAATATATTGAGAGTAATCTGGAAGTATGACTGATGACACGGGTATTTAGCTGTTGCTCTCCTTCCAATAAATTGCATTGTAAATTAGAGAATGCTAATTTACCGCAATTAAAATGCAAGCAGTAAAATAGCCCCTACTCATTATGAGTTAATATCCAGGCTGCAATTCTGGTAGCTAGAGAGGAAACATTTGAGAGAAAATCAACTGCAGTGAAGGGGACATATACAAATTTAAATTGATTTAAACAGGGGTTTTAACTATTTGAATGCTAGAGAGGTCCCCAAACATTGCTACTTAATTACATTTAATTAAACTGGAATTTTAGAAAAGCTTATTGGGCTCCACATGATGCAGTTGGTCTGCCCCAGAATGTTATGGGGTGCCATTTGTCAACCACATATTTTATCCCCAAAATTACTAAAAAATAGTTGTTTATTTAATCTGTTAAAGGGATAGTAATGTTTCAAAATAAAAGCAGCTCCAATTAATCTTGCAGAGTGTTATTTCAATGCTGTCAGATTTGTAGTTCAAGAGTAGTTGAATGATAAAGGATCCCCCTCCCGCCCCTTTTACTGATATAACACTGCTCACCTCAGAACAGAAAGGTGGTGCCCAGATGGCTTGCAGAGAGGGACAATCTTCAATTAGCATAAGGGAAAAACCTGAAAAACCTGTCAAGTGGGGCAGGGTTTTCATTGGTCTCACAGTAATAAGATTATCCCTTGCTGTGAGCTGTCTGGTCTTAAGACCATATTCCACATCTGAAGGAAGGTGGCTTACAATAGGTTAAAGAGGAGGGAGGGGGATAGTTTATCATTCAGATACTCTTGAACTACAACTCTGACATTATTGAAATAACACTCTCCATGGCCCAAATAGTATGAAGATTAATTGGAGCTACCTTTATTTTGAAACATTACTATCCCTTTAAGAAGCTTGACAAAATAGAGTATGTCTTACAGAATTGCTTGTTTTATCACAAAATACATTTACTTGCACAAATGAAATATTTTTGAAAACAATTTTTTTTTTTTACACAGTAAGATTTTCTATCACATAATACATTCTTGTTGAAAAACAAGATTGTTTTGTGACAAAACACATTCTGTCACAAAAATGTTTTTTTGGTTACAAAATATATTTTAACACAAACAATTACTGTTTTTACCAATGTATTTATTTATTTATTTTTGGGCACAAAAGGGATTTTGCTTTTAGAACTGTGCTGAACCAAAATTAAGAGGTACTCAGTCCTGGATGACTGAAATAAGCAGAATTAAAGGAACAGGATTTCTTCAGGATATAAATAAAATATATGTATTATCCAGCAGTGCAATAAACAATATCTTTGCAGTGTCAAAAGAAAAGTAAACTGGAATCCAAAGATCCATGTCTATGTCCTTTAGGTAAGAGTCTTTGGAGATATTAATAAGCAGTATACAGTGTCAGGAATACAAGAAACCTTATCAGTATTAACATGGTTCACATACAGCCTGGATTAAAACTCTTTTGCAGAGGAAGCAGTGTGCAGACCTCAGTTAAAAATGTTTAGACTGATAGGTGAAAGAGAAAGGCAGGAGATTCTATCCTAAACCTGAGTAGAGATGCGAGTGACAATGACAGGGAGAAATATATTTATTTATTATTTTCAAAAAGACAAAACATCACTCCACATGCTAAAATCTCTGTTGTGTACTTTACAGTAAAAAAACATTAACACCACAGTCGTTACGTCCAGCAAATCATCTAGTTCATCATTATAACTCTTACAGCTTCTAGGTCCAACCCCTACCCATCTCACTCACTATTATTGACTATGCAGCAACACAGGTCAAAATCCATAACCCTAACTAACAGTGCTTCTACTGTTCTTCAAAGTGCAGTTTCATTGATACTGATAGAACTATTGCAACATCTAGCTGTTGTAGCAGTAGTAGTTGTTGTTGTATTAGTAGTCCTAACTCAGTCTTTGAAATCTCCAAGTTTGGAGATACTTGACTAGTGATCCATAAGCAAAACATGTTGTTATGCTAAACATTTTTTATCTGCTGTCTCCTTAAAAACATAAGCAGGGGCAGAGCTGATTTTCAGCCAGGTCAAACCAGGTATGGGACCCTGTAACTTTTGTCAGTGACCCAGTACCGTTTGGTGACCCAGTACCGTTTGGTGACCCAGTACCTTTTACCAATGACTCAGTACATTGTTATTGCACTTTGTCTTCCAATAATATAGAACTTGGTACCTATCTGTTTTTTAGAAGATCATCATTGAGCAGGGGAAGCAGGATTAGAGCTCACTGAGATCTGACCTGAAACACAACCAGGTTCTGTTTGGGAGCACACCTGAATCACAGAGATGTGAGGACTTGCATCGGTAAAAGCACTCCTAAAAGTGCATGAGGCCAAGGGGCACATAATAATAGTGTTGTGGGACAACATTTTCCTCCGTAATGATTAGGGGTGGGCGAAAAGTGAGAAAAATTTCCAGTGTGACTTTTCGCAAAAAATGAACGATTTTTTGCTTTGTTCGTGAAAGTTTTCCTTTTCGACTATTGCAGAAAATGTTTTGCCTATTCCAACACATTATTCTCCTATTCTAAAACATTTTTCACATATTGTAACACATTTTTCACCTATTCAACACATTTTTCTCCTATTCTAACACATTTTTCCTATTCCAACACATTTTCTCCTATGTTTAATATGGTGCAACATTTCCCAGCACAATATTACTTCTTCTGAGGGCTGTAGTGGAGAAATAAGTAGCTGGAAGTCAAAGTTGTGAGTCCTACAGCAACATTTACCTTGAAACATGTGTTAGCATGCAGAGTGCATTTGTCCTTTGCCCACAGCACTTACTTCCTGCTTAAAGGGTTAGTAAACCCCAAAAAAACTGTTGGCGAATTCATAGAACTAATAAAAAAACATGTAACGCCCTTATTCACATTTCTCAAACTGTTATGGTTTGAGAGATGTAAGAAAATAAAGACCTCCACTCCCTCCCCTTTCTGCCTGACGAGCTATAAAGCTGTCAGAGGCAGAATCCAGTCGACTGACTTTAGGCGGCTCTTCAGGAGTGCTGACATCGGGATATCTAACTATAATTACTTCATCGGTATGGTCTACAACGTGTTCCTGGCTTGCAAGCACACGTTGTAGACCATTCCGATTAAGTAATCATAGTTAGATATCTCAATGACAGCTCTCCTGAAGAGCCGCTGTCTGGTCCCGTAAGCAGGATCTCATGATGAGAAGGGGGTAGGAGTGGAGGTCTTTATTTTCTTACATCTCAAACCATAACCATTTGAGAGATAGGAATAAGGGCATAACATGATTTTTTATTAGTCCTATCAATTCGCCAACAGTTTTTTGGGGGGTTTACTATCCCTTTAAGTCACACTGGCATGTATTTATGATGATGTCAAGTGATTAAAAAAATTAACTACAACCTACAGTGTGGCAGATGTGTATGGTAGTGTTGGTGTGGACTGGCGTGGTGTGATTGGTGGGACATGACAAACTGCATCCACTCCGGGAGGATCATCATCATTTATTGCACATGCTGCAGCAATTATTGCTGCAGTTAGTTCTTGCACTACTACTTTACTCCCACGTCACTCCACTGCTCCACCATTCCCCCTCCCGCTTGTGCATTTGTGAGACATTATTCAACTACTGTGTGTGTTTTTACTCTCTACAGTACACAACTGATGGAGTGTGATGTCTTGCCTTGGCCCTCAACAAAATTCTCAATGTAGTCTGCTGTCTATCAAGTCTGCCTGAGTCACAAAGCTCCCAGGCAGCTAACATATTTGTTTAATTATTTATGTTTTTTATTTATTTTTTAAGTTGTCCACCATATCTTATCACAGTCCCCAAAAATATATGTAACTAAAAAACAAAATCAACAACTTCTTTCCCCAGACTTCCCCAGCACAGAAACAATAAAAGTAAAATCAGCAAGCAATTTGGACCCCAACTGGCTTTGTCTTGCCAGTCAGTCACACCAAATTTTGGGGTATTTTGGGTCAACCTCCTTCCTCCCTTCTTCTCCCCATTGTGCCCCCAGACTCCTCTACTAGATAGAACAAATGTCCTACCTAAATGACTCCCTAAACTAAGCTTCCATTCCCCTTTATTTGCCTATCTCCTCTAGCTAAAAAAACATGATGCTTTCTCCTCTCACAAACACAGAATGGTGGCTGTGAGAGCCTGACAGCCTTTTATATGGTTGTAGAAAAGTTTTGTGAGGTGGAGAAAAATGTTTCTACCAGTTGATTTCATTGCGTTGAGCAAGGAGAAAAAAGCAGGGAAAAACTGCACTTTTTGTGGGAAATTTTTCACCAAGTGGAAACTGCCATTTTTCGCTGATTTCAGTTTAAGGTGAATTTTTTGCCCATCCCTAGTAATGATAACACCCATGGCTTCTATTGCTGCTGTTGTGCAAATGCAGAGCAAAGAGGAGAATATGTCTAAGAACTGGAGGTGAGAAGACATACCAACTCCTGAGTTCTTAGAAAAAAGTAAAAAAATGCACAAAAATAATACAAAAGTACACTCATAGAATGGCAAACTTGCCAACATGGTGGTAGACGACATGCTGCCCTATTCTTTTGTTGAAAGCATTGTATTTCAGAACTAATGTCATGATTTGCAGAGCACTTGCATATTCCAAGCCATAGTTATCTTTCAGGTATGTCAGAGTTGTACAAGCAGCTTCTTATTGTTAGGGGAATTTTCTCAGCCATACAGGGCATAACTGGAAAATGGTAAAGATCTTACTGGTAATTCATTGGTAGTAGCAAAAACTCAGACATTTTATGCTTTTTGTATTGGCAAGATTGTTCTTAGAAAAAGTGCTAAATTGCATTTTTTTTCATAAAAATTCCTGCTGAAAAAATGAATTTTCATCTATTGCTGTCTCAAAGGACTGTAGCTCACCTTAATACTTAAACACGGGTCTATTGCTTCCAGCTTACTTTGCTTTAAAGGCTTCACTATTGCAGAGTGACTGTTTATTGCACTACTGGAAAATACATTTATTTTATTTACACGCTTAAGAAAGCATGTCCCTTTAATACAGCTTGTATCTACCTCATACCCTGTATTGATCCTCTTAAGGCTGAGAAAGGCAAATTGATTTGTGACGATAAGGCTATGGCTGACATCTTAAACACACTATTTTCTTCTGTATATATAGGGAAGCAACAATAGCAGGCTATGGGGAAGCAAAGAGAGAATCACACAAATTCTTCCATCATGTACATGGCTTACTGAGGACAAAGTGTAAAAGAAACTGGCAAAGGTTATGGTGAATAAAGCACCTGGACCTAATGGCATATACCCAAGAGTACTTAAGGACCTTAGTTCAGTAATAGCAAGACCATTAAACTTAATATTTATTGATTCACTTTCATCAGGCATAGTGCCCTGTGATTGAAGGAAAGCTAATGCAGTGCCATTATTCAAAAACTTTTAGAGAGTGAACCTGACGTCCATAGCGGGTAAGATATTAGAAGGGTTACTAACTGACAGTATTCAGGGATATGATGAACAGCAATAGTATTAGTAGGAACCAGCATGGTCTTATGAAGATTAGATGATGTCAAACTAATTTACTTGCATTTTATGAGAGGGTAAGCAGTAAATTGGACAAGGGAATTGCTGTTGATGTAGTATGCTTGGATTTTGAAAAAGCCTTTGATACTATGCTTCATTACAGGTTACTGCATAAATTAAAAGGCTTCTGTTTGGGAGGTGATATATGTGCATGGATTGAGAACGGGATAAATCATAGATGGCAGAGAGCTGTTGTAAATGGAACATTTTCAATTTGGTCCAGAGTTGTAACTGAGGAGCCACAGGGTTCATTCCTTGGCCCAATGCTTATTAATTTGTTATTAATGATCTAGAACTGGGTATTCAAGGTATTGTGTCAATCTTTATTGATGACACTAAGCTGTGTAAGGAAATACATACAGAGAAGGATGTTTTTTCTCTGCAGAAAGATTTGTATAAACTGAGTGAATGAGAGGAAAAGTGGCAGATGAGGTTTAACGTACATAACTATAAGGTTATGCATTTGAGCTGTAGAAAAAATGCTACATATACACTAAATGGGAAACTATCCAGTTAACTAGCACAAAACAATATTGTCCTGAAGTTTGGCTAGGACAGGGAACTATTCAACTGCCATTTCAAGTCACGAAGGAATTGTTTTGAATTGCCTTCCCATGGATCAACAGGGGTGATATGGCATGGGCTGAACTTGATGGATACATATCTTTTTTCAGCCTCATCAACTATGTTACTATGTTACTATGTAAATTGTTAATTTATTTGACAAAATGTATTTTGTGACAACAAATAATTTTTTTGGTACAAAAAAGCTTAATTTTGCGAGAGATTATCTATTTTGTGAAAAACATACATTCTCTTTGAAAAACCAAATTTATTACCAAAATAATACATTTTGTTAGACAAAATCTATTTTTTTCAAACTCCTTAACATACTATGTAGACACAATTTTTTCTAGTAATTCTGTTCACAAAACATATGGCTGACAAATGACACCCCACATAATTGCACCTCTTATTCTACCAGAATGACACCTATGCAGGAAGCTAAACAGGTACAATTTGGGAGCAAACTAACTGCACCATAGGAAAGAAATAGAAATACAAATTCAGGTAAATGTGATTTTTTTAACCTAGCATTTAGGGGCGTTAAAACCACTATTTCTTTCAATGGGAAGTGTTGGGATTGGTATTTGTCTCATGGTAGAGTGGTATGCTGAAGAATTGTTCCTACCTTAGTTTTCAGCTGCTAAAGCATAATTCAGTTCTAGCTATTTTAATATAGCTTTAACCACTGAGTTACAGAGAAATATGTGTCCCTGACCCCACTGACAATCAGTTAGTACTTTCAGGCATTGAGCCCTGTTGATTGAAGTCGTGGGCGTGGCCTGAGTGGCTGGGTCAGGTTTAGCGGGTGATATATCACTGGCCTGCATGGGAGGAGGCTGAGACGGAGCCAGACCTGGGAGCAGATATGGGGTAACTGGCTTGAGAACACCAGATGAACATGGTAGGACAGGTAGGCAGCAGAAAGTCAGAGATGAAAATCGATGGGAAGGTATGGAAGCAACTATGATCCACTTATAGTTTATAGGCAGTCAATCATTACAGTACAGATCATATGGTAGGTGACCCTGGACTCTCTAACCATGACAATGTGGCCTTCATCCATGAGATTTAGGTCAAATTCCGAGAGTTCCGTGGTATGTATACACCATTACGTGGATAACGTTTTAAATTTTAGCATTAATGTTTCTTTAACCCCTTGGATGAAATAGAGTTCTCATTGGAGATGCAATGAGTTAACCCTTTGAATACCAGAGGGGTATGCAATGAATTGCAAATCAATGTGTTGCACACCCCTCTGGAACTCAAAGGGTTAAGATACACTTTAGGACTAAGTCGAGAATAAATGAGTTTGAACAAAATGTGACTTGTCATGCATAATCTATGTGATGGGCTCTAGATGGATTAATGTTGTCAAGGGTGACAAGGTCAGTTCATTTGAAATTTCCCAGATCTAATGAAGGTGTGGTTGGTTTGTGTTCAGATTTACGCTCAGCTTTAGATTCATGAAACAAAAAAAACATAAATAAAAAGGATAACTGATGGCCACTTGGTAAAAAAAAAGACAATATGGAACAGCCTGCTGTCACACTTAATGCAAGGGACTGAGGGCTATATTCAATAAGATAAAATGGTACAATTCTGTTGTAAACCAACTTCACCATTGGGCAACAACAAAAAAAGAAATTCAAAGTTGTTTAACCCCTTGAATGCTAGAGAGGTCCCCATTGCTTTGCTTCAGGGCTTTTAATCCCTTGAATGCTAGATAGGTCTAAAATTCATTGTAACAATGGATAATCATTTCTCCCCTATGGTGCAGTTGGTTTGCTCCAGAATTGCTCTAGTTTATTGAATACGATCTCAGATTCCCATATTTGTTCTTGCAGTACACATAGTCACAGGGTTTTAAGGATGTACAGTCAACGATTCCCTTTGTCTAACGGATGTTATATCCTGATCTATACTTACAATTTCATTTTAAAATGAGCACTAAATACTTTTTAAAAAATGATTTCCTGGTGAGAAACACAAAGGCACACTCACTGATGGGATATTTTTTTAATTTTGTACAACCCTCTGGCACCCAAAGGGTTAAAAGTCATTACATTATCAATTTTTAACCCTATGAGTGCCAAGGGGTACGCAATGCATTGCAAAGCAATGCATTGTGTACTCCTCTGGCAGTCAATGGGTTAATTAATCTGCAACATTCTGCTGTGGTGGTGCCATTCCTATCACTTACAATGTCAACCTGTTGTCTATGACCCAAGTTTTCCCCAGAGAGTGCATTACAAAAAAAATATTTCCTTTTGAGCACCAGATGACACTGTGGCTAACAGTTTGATTTAAAAAATATATTTTGCTGCAATAACTTTTGAATTAAAATCTCCCAAAATTGGGAGTATCCTTGTTTTATTCAGCAGGAAAGCCTTATATCACATATATATTTTTTCCCATGAAAAAAGTTTACTGCTCCTTTAAAGCAAAATTAAATTCCATGGGAATTCTCTGTTCAATAACAACAAGCATCTTTTGATGAAGAACCCTCCAAAATCATTTGACAAATCACAGAGAGAGAGAGAGAGAGAGAGAGAGAGAGAGAGAGAGAGAGAGAGAGTGAACAGAAGAACAGAAGTTACTTTATGAGTTTCAATAGCAAGGTTTTTCTTCCTATTTTACACAGTCAGACTAGTCTATTGCAGGGCATAATTACAGCCTTTTGCTGAAGGTAATGTTCAGTAATGGGGGTCGAGTGAAATTATGGTCTGTGTGATGCTTCTGGCAAAACTTTTGGTTTAGGACAAAATAAATATAAATTCATGAAAAGAGGAGGAAAGAAAAGCAAATTTTGAGTGTTAGCACAAAGCATCTTTTAACCCTTCACATGCTGAATAGACCCCCAGCACAATTTCCATTCATACAATGCTCAAACTACCATAAAAATAGACATTTTTCTTTTTACACCGTGAGTGCCTGACGGGTGTACAGTACATACCTTCTAACATTTCAAATGGCCAAAGAGTGCCACTTTTATTTTTAAATTGTAAAACGCTGCATACACTTGTGGCGCTATTATCATCACTAATAATAAAAGGCCAGATGTATGTTTGTCTGATGCAGTCATGCGCAGTAGAGACTGCCCGAACACAGGCTTTGTCCGATGCAGTCATGCACAGTAGAGACTGCCCGAACACAGGCTTTGTCCGATGCAGTCATGTGCAGTAGAGACTGCCTGAACACAGGCTTTGTTCAACGCAGTCATGTGCAGTAGAGACTGCCCAAACACAGGCTTTGTCTGATGCAGTCATGTGCAGTAGAGACTGCCCGAACACAGGCTTTGTCTGATGCAGTCATGCGCAGTAGAGACTGCCTGAACACAGGCTTTGTCCGATGCAGTCATGTGCAATAGAGACTGCCCGAACACAGGCTTTGTCCGATGCAGCTATGCGCAGTAGAGACTGCCTGAACACAGGCTTTGTCTGATGCAGTCATGCGCAGTAGAGACTGCCTGAACACAGGCTTTGTCCGATGCAGTCATTTGCAGTAGAGATTGCCCGAACACAGACTTTGTCCGATGCAATCATGTGCAGTAGAGACTGCCCAAACACAGGCTTTGTCTGACACAATCATGTGCAGTAGAGACTGCCTGAACACAGGCTTTGTCCGATGCAGTCATGTGCAGTAGAGACTGCCCAAACACAGGCTTTGTCTGACACAGTCATGCTCAGTAGAGACTGCCTGAACACAGGCTTTGTCCGATGCAGTCATGTGCAATAGAGACTGGCCAAACACAGGCTTTGTCCGATGCAGCCATGCGCAGTAGAGATTGCCCAAACACAGGCTTTGTCTGATGCAGTCATGCGCACTAGAGACTGCCTGAACACAGGCTTTGTCCGACGCAGTCATGTGCAGTAGAGATTGCCCGAACACAGACTTTGTCCGATGCAATCATGTGCAGTAGAGAATGCCCGAACATAGGCTTTGTCCGATGCAGCCATGCGCAGTAGAGACTGCCCGAACACAGGCTTTGTCTGACACAGTCATGCTCAGTAGAGACTGCCTGAACACAGGCTTTGTCCGATGCAGTCATGTGCAGTAGACACTGCCTGAACACACAGACTTTGGCCTGTGTACACAGGCTTTTACACTAGTATAAACATATTCATTCAGGTGCTGTTGTTGGGGGAGTGGTTAGTGGGCATTACATTATTTCATAACCTACTGACACCTCTTTGTGTTACTAAATACATGATTTAGAGGGAGACCAAAGTAATTTATTTACGCAGACTAATTAATAAACATATATACTGAAGTTCAAACAATCAATGTGAGTTTTATCGCTGTGGAGCAATGTGATATACATATATGCACTACACAGTGTATATAAAAGGAAGGAGAGGGATTGGGTCTCAAAAAAAAAGAACTGTCCCTCCTAAAGAGGCACTTTTGGGAGACATGACAATACATTGCTCCACAATGTGTTGCACACACCTCTGGCACTCACAAGGTTAAAATACATGAGATTTTAAAAACAAAAAAGAGGTACAATAATATACCAACATTTATCTCATCAACTTTCCCCGTTAGGTATACATTGGCATTATGATTTTAGTTACACATGCAGCTGTTTTCAGTCCTCAGCAGAGATTAGTGAAACTCCTGTGATGTGGTTTATGGTTTGATTTAAGATATTGAAAATATTTTGGCTCTTGTCAAAAGTAAGGAGACCACATATCCCTTTAAATCAGGGACACATAAAACATACACACATGCACACGCATTTTCTTGGGCAACTCAACTTCACCATAGAGGACACATAAAAATTCCCAAACTTTTCATTCATCTAACCCTGTGAGTGCCAGAGGAGTAACCAACACATCACTCTGTAATGAGTTGGATACCCCTCTGGCACTCAAAGGTTATTAAATGGGGCTTTTAACCCCTTTTATGTTGGAGAGGTTCCCAGTGCATTGGTTCTCAATGTGTGCAGACCTATCAAACATTCAGAGAAGTAACTGGCCCATAGCAATTCAATACGTTGAATACCTATCTGGCACCTAAAGGGTTAAAAGCCATATTTAAATTGTGGGATCTTTTCTTTTTTTTAATTCTCCCCAGTGTACCTTCCAACTGTCCCTGATTTCCATGGATAGTCCTTGCCTTTTGGATCCGGTTGTCCCTGATTTGATTTGTAACTCCAATTTCTGTGTACGTGCCACTAGATGGTCAGCTTCCCCACTTGTTAATGTTGATTATTCACATGATTTCTTGTAATATTTATGTGTGCATATGACTGTTCTGCTGTACTAGTTCAGTTTTAAGTCTATTGTATCATTTTTTATTTTCACATTGTACTACATAGTGCTGTGAGCTACTAGTCATACTCTGAAGTGATTGCACAGGGAAGAGATGTCTCTGGAAATGCTATTTAAATGTTGGCAAGTATGCAATTGGATTGCCTCATAATTATTCCACTTTCTTTTGAATATAGTGCCCTAGTGAAGTTCTGAAAGCTCCACTGCTTGTCACATCCATTTTGTTCTTGCAGTGTCCTCATTTGAGGCAGCTGTGAATGTTATAAATAAACCAGGCTTTCTTTTGAATATAGACTTGAAAAAAGCTGGCACTCACCCGATTAAAAAGTTTATTTAATTGAACAAGCTTAATTAACTAGACAGACAGAGGGTAGATGGTACTCCTCCAAGATCAAGCCTTGATTTATGCTTACGTTGACTTTCTCAATATTGCCTGAACACTTGGAATTTGTGTAAGGAATATGTGCCTAACTCCTATCTACAGTTCGGTAATTAATGGAATAATGTATTCCTAATCCCGATTATATTGTAATACTGCATTACCTTCAATGACACTGAAGTCCTGCATGATCATCTAGCAGGTTAATTATTCTTTTGTGCATGGTGCTTCTTATGAATATGGCACAAGCCTGGACCAGAAGTAACTACCTGCAGTGGCAAGCATGATGGCATAGCAAGACATAATGACAGCTTTCACAGTTAAAGGGATAGTAATACTTCGTTTTATCTTTATTTTATTTTGTAGGCATTAAAAAAACATGAAGAACAATATAAGTCTTATTTTTCAAACCTTTATGGTTTAAGAGATATTCACAAGCAAAGTTTCCCCCTCCTGCCCCTTTGTCCTAGTGTAAGCCATCTCTTCTCAGATGTGAATCTGGTTGCAAGACCAGACAGATAACAGCAGGGGACAATCTTCTTTGTATGAAAACAATGAAAGCCCTTCCCCCCTTGACAAGTTTTTCAGCTTTTACCCTTATCTTAATTGAAGATTGTCCCTCTCTGCAGTCTACCTGGGCACCTCCCTTCTGATCTGGCTGAACGGGGGGGGGGGGTACTTTGCTTGTGAATATCTCTTAAAGGGTTAGTAATGTTTCATAATAAAAGCAGCTCTAATTAATCATCATAGTATTTGGACTTTGGAGAGTGTTATTTCAATTCTGTCAGAGTTTTAGTACAAGAGTAATTCAATGACAAAGTGTCCCCCTCCCGCCCTTTTACTGATGTAACACTCCTCAGCCAAAGCAGAAGGGAGGTGCCCAGGTAGACTGCAGAGAGGGACAATCTTCAATTAAGATAAGGGAAAAACCTGAAAAGTTTATCATGGGGGGAGGGCTTTCATTGTTCTAATAGGAAGAAGAGTGTCCCCTGCTGTTATCTGTCCAGTCTATGGACTGCATTCCACATCTGAGAAGAGATGGCTTACACTAGGTAAAAGGGGCGGGAGGGGAAACTTTGCTTGTGAATATCTCTTAAATCATAAAGGTTTGAGAGATAAGATTTATATCATTCTTAGTGTTTTTTTTAATGCCTACAAAATAAAATAAAGTTAAAACTAAGTATTACTATCCCTTTAAACCATAACGGTTTGAGATATAAGACTTATATCATTCTTCATGTTTTTTTAATACCTACAAAATAAAATAAAGATAAAATGAAGTATTACTATCCCTTTAAGGTCACTGTGAGGCAAAATGAATGCATCTAACAGTTCATCTTTGTTTGGGTCAAAAAGTGATAAATGAAAAAAAGACTATTACAGAGCTAATCGTCAGAAAACAGGTGCTTCTGTGGGTTCACAAAACAATTATCTCAGGTCAAGTTAGTATGAAAAGCATATGCAGAATTATTCAGTTTTCAGCGTTACAGAGTTTCATGGGACATCAGAGTATGACCATGTTGCTAGAACCACAATAGGGTTCAGTATATATATCCCCATATTATACACAGTGCTATGTTTATACAATTATAAAAACCCATTGTCCAATCAAAATCAGGAAACCAAGATCAGAGACTGAATATTAGACAGGTTTCCTATTCATAAGCTTTGCCCAACTGACTTTATTGCCAATTGCTGGGAAATATAAAACAGCCAACCAGGAAACATTCATCATTTTATACTATTATACTTGCTCCAGCCACTGGAGAAAGGGTCTTCAGACGTCATACTGTTTTATGGGCTGATAGACTACTTGATAAAGAGCCTCTTTCTAGTGGGCTGATCTCCATGGCCACCCAATACTTGTGCTCTTTCCAGACCCAAGCAGGGTTTATCCTCTCTTCTTCTGACTTATTGTAGCTACGTGCCAAAAAACATGTATTTATAGATGGCATAAAGATGTTATCTATTACATTCCACACTATCCAAAATCCTCAGGTCTCACTCATCCCAGCCAATGCTCAGACAATGTATTGCAATATTGTCTTTCATATTAGCATGTCTGTGTAGGCTAACTCATTATGGATGCATCAGTAACTTGGGCTTGGAACAGTCTTTCTACATATTAGTTATAGAAACAATAAAAAAAAAAATTAATAATAATTATATAATATTTTTATTATTGTAAAATAGGTTCTTAATCCTTAAGCACCACACACTTTTTTTTTTCCACAGCTGCAGCCACGCTGTGATTCCAGAATTCCATGACATTCCAGGACAGTCACTGGTCCTTAATGTCCGGACAGGAGTGACTGTATCTGTAATCATGGTAATTTACAGTCCACATGTAGCTTGTAGTTATGGGTGGAAAAGACCTATAAAAGGGAACTGGTGCAGGTGCTCCAGTCCCTTTGAGACTCCAGTCACTTACTGCTAGTGATTCCTGTTTGAAAGTAGTTCAGTCTTATCATGAACATATTAGATATTTTATTTTTTTATGTTTATGTGTTTTTACTAGGGGGGGGTTTAAACCCAGTTAATTTCCTTGCAAGAATTCCCCTGGGGCAATTATAAATTTAGGAGAGATGGTAACATGTAGATAGAACTCGCTTGAAATGAGGTATTGTGGAAAAGAATGAGAGCTTTAAAATACTTTGGATGGGCCGGATTTATTATAAGGCAGAGTAGGCATCTGCCTACAGGTGCACCCCACAGAGGGGTGCCTGTCATTGGGACCAGTTTTTTGTTTTAACCCTTTGAGTGAGCTCCCCTCTGGCACTCAAAGGGTTAAAATTAGCCTCGTCATGCTCACTAACCCCATCTATGCCCGGTGAGGTCTATGCCACAAACCTGTAGCTGCTGATCTCCCTCGTCGGCTCTTTAGTAATGCAGAGCACTGGGAGATAACATCATCTCCCAGCGCTCTGCATTATTGAACAGAAGACCCCATGGGAGCAACAGCAACTGAAGGTCTGTGCAGAAGGAGGCACAGACCCAACAGCTGCCACGCCGCTGGACCACCAGGGAGCAGGGTGTCCGTAGGAGGTAGGAAACGGACACTGGGGGGCAATATGGAGCTGATGGGGCAATGTGAGAGCAATATGGAGTTGATAGGGGCAATATGGAGATGATCGGGCAATGTGAGGGCAATGTGGAGCTGATGGGGGTCATTATGGATATGATGGGGCAATGTGAGGGCAATATGGAGATGATGGGGCAATATGGAGCTGATAAGGGGCAATGTGATTAGGAGCACTGTGGAAGTGTCCAGTGGAGATGGCCAATGGGGGGGGCACTTCAGATTTCTGTGCCTACAGTCTCCTGAGATCTAAATCTGGCCCTGACACTGGATAACCTTTGCAACAAAATCCTAATTTTTTGGAAAGTTAACGAATGCATTGGGATTATATATGCTGTACACAGGGGTTCACATCTGGGCAATTTGTATGAAGCAGTAGAGGAGTGCCTTTTGTTTTTATTATTGACAAAAATGAAATATCCAAGGTGTATTAAGATTAAGCTTTATACATATGTTACATTATCAGTCATATGGGTTCTTTCACTAGAGGTCTATTGTCCCATTATTTGCAACAGTGTTGTCACATTGTATGCATTGTATAAACTGCACAAATCCCCTTCTCAGCATTACTATACATCCTCTCATCACTTTGTTTCCATCATGATATCACTTGCATATCATACACACTATCTGAATATTACTTTTCTATTTTTCAAGTAGTAGCTAAAGGAAAAATTACACCTTGTAATAATACAATAATCCAACTTAAATTATTATGGCCAAAAAAATCTTAATAGCTCCAGTGAATGTTTCACTTGTACCAAGAGATAACATCTTAAACCAATCCTAGAAGTCATGTCCAGGGAGAAAAAGACACAATCTCTGCTCACCTCTCACTTCACAATGTACTGTGCACCCTCCTGATCCATAAAGAGTACTTCAGCTTTTATAAGTAGAGGCTATGTAGCTGCATTTGTGGAAGGGTGCACTTGGTCTATTTAAGGCACCATCTGTTACTTTGAGTAGTTGACGATTCCGTACTCAGGACCGGGATTGTCCTACTTCCTGTTCTGCACAGTCGTGTGACCCTGAAGGAACCTCAACGCACCGGTGCTATGCAATTGAAACATCTGAGTTTGGCAGGGGTAAACTAGATGTTATTCCTCTTCACTGGTAGGGGATGGGCTTCTGGTTACTGGGGTAAGGGGGTAGCAGCTGTTCAGGCAGTTCAGGTGTGCTTTGTTGTAGGAATTTTCTTTTTTCGGGGGGGTTGTGCAGGTCTCTGTACCTACCATTTGTCCCTATTTTGATACTCTATCTTCACTGGCCCTCTGTTTACTCCTCTTTTGTCCCTCTTTTGGGAGTTCAGAGTGAGTGGTGGGTATAGTAAGTGTGTTATCGCTACACAGCTATAGACATATTGCTCTTTTGTTACTTTAGCTTTAGTAAGTGTACTTATATATTTTGGCCTTGCTTTATAATTTTATTCAGTGTTAAGAGGTGTTAGTTGGTCATGTATTCTTGATTTTGGCATACGCCATCACCTGCGTTTCCCTCTTGTGCCCCAGTTACTACAGTGGTCACTTTTTGGCAATTTTGTATATTGGGAGGTATGGGACAGCACAATTTAGTTTTATAATTTTTTCAAGTGTACTCAGCAATGTACATGTGGATTTTTTTGCGAACAGGGGCATGTTATGTCTTTACCTCAAAATCCATGTATTATTCCATAAAAGGGTTGAGGCCATGACATGCTGTCTATCCAGTCATATATAAACTGCCCCCTAGCCTTTTCCTGTGGGCAGTAACAATCACTTACAATTATATGCACATATACACACCAATAATCCACGGCTCTGTAGTAAATGTCAAAGTGAGGTATATACTACAGTACACATGGCAAGATTTAAAAACATCTTGGCCCAAATCATAGGTAGAGGCACCTGTTGCCCTCCTCTTGGCATTTAGCTGGGCCTTTGACTTTGTCTTGGTGCCATTGCAAGGCCAGCATTCCTACCCTCATCTGTAGGCTTTATGCCTTGCTCCAGCCACTTGGCAAGTTGTAAGGGCCTTACCTACCAAGGGTATAAGGGTATAAGGACCGTGACGGTCATACCACGTCACGTAGTCCTTAAGGGGTTAATTACTAGTCATTTCTTACAATGATTTTCATGTTTCATGGATCTTTGGGTCTAACAACATGTCTACTCCATAAGGCCAGGATGTGATCTCCTTTCATCAAGCATCTCCAAGTGTTTGGTCTGACTCAGCTAGTCTGCCTTCATAGTTGGCTTGGACTATCCCAAAACTAACAGCAGAACTCCTTTTCTAGCATCAGCCAGGAAAACTGACCTTTGCAGATTGTTATTTTCTTCTCCTTCCCCTGCCAATCCTAGCTCAGCAACCTCACATTCCAATCCCATAGACTTAGCTGGGCTTGCCGCTACAGGCATCTCTGGCCACGCTCTCTTCCTCAGTAGTTTCCATTAATTCTGTGTTGGATGCTTTGGAATCACCCATTATGAGACTTTGGGGGTAATAAGTCCTTTTCTTGTGATCAGGTTTTGGTGGTACTTACAGCTAGGGACCTGAGGCTGTCAAAAAGTTGTCAATGCCAGAGTTTGTCCTAGCCTTTAGCATCTATATGGATGTGATCTGTTCAGCTCATCCTCAGCACTGTGAGGAACTAGATCACTATCTATATCGGGTAGTGAACTTGGGATATAAACACGACAGTTTTGCTTTTTATGACTACCATCGGTTATTTTCTGCAAAAGCCGCGGCCACCTTAGCACAGTATGATTCTGTTACTGACTGAAGTCGGTTAGGTACAGAATTGTTCTGCCATCATTTTGCAGGTCTGCAGGCCCCTTCCTGCATGCTATACTATCCCACTGAACATACAAATAACTTCTGTCCATTAGCCGTTACCACTTCTGCTCTCATTCACAGTTTTACATCTGCTCTTGTTTCGCTCCTGCTCACCCTTTCTGCTAAGTCAGTGAACTATTTGGACAGGCTGATATCTTACCTTGGCAAGTCACAAATTTTAAATAATTTTAATACGACAGGTTGTCCTTTCAGAGCTTGTCGGTTGCTACATGTCTGTGTCGTTTGCCATGGAGCTCATTCTAAATCTATGTGTCCCCAAAGATTTTTTCCTAAATCTTGACTATCACTAGGTTAGCAGACTATTTCAATTCTCATTCTTCCCACTTTTTAATATATGTTTTGGTTGAAGGTTTTAGGTAGAGCATAATTTCTCTGCCTGCCGGTACATTACAGTGTACAAACCTGTAGTCAGCTGTCCTGAATCCATCAACTATAGGTATGTTCATTTTAAGAAATTAGCTAAAGGTTATGTGATTGGACCATATGACACTCCGTCTCTGAATGGACGTTTGACCAATTGGTGTTGCCACGGGTAAATTCTTTAATAAAAAGACATCGAATTTTGATCTGTCAGTCCCTGTAATCTTCTTTTCCTAGCTTGATTTCCCTGATCCCTTCTGACTTTTATTCAGCTAATAGTTCTCTGAGGTCAGGGTTCTTGGCTGTCAAAGTAATACACAGCGGTGGGTGGTAGAACAATCATGCAAAAAAAAAAAAAAAAAAAAAGAACATTTCAGAGAGAAGAAACACATATTAAGTGTTGTAGTCAGGTGAAAGACAACATGCAAGCATATAATACATGAAGCAACAAAAATGGACGTCAGATATGCCACACTTCTTGCAAGATGCTCTTACCTTTCAGTCTTCCCCCGGAGTACCCAACGACAACTGCCAGAAATTGTTATGAACTCTTCCATAGACATGACATCCATGGCTGACTGAACATGTTATCTTTGTAACAAAGGCATCAGGACAAAATTCATAGGGTGATTATAATTTTTGGACCATATTAATGTAAGTGGGGTTTATCATTTGTCTACAAAGTATATAGGTGGCCCCTCTATATCCTATGTCTTGATAAAGGATAGCCAAAACGTTGGCTATAATAAATTAATTTCTTTTCACTGAAGATCATGATTCCTGAGAGTGCTTTCTCTAAATGTATCAACTACATAAATCTAATAAAAGTGGCACCCTGGAAAAAGACCCCCGAAATGTGTACCCACCTTGTGTAATATATCAGCAGTGGCTAATGTGCCTAAAGTAGTATTTGATTGTATTAATCCCTTGTATGCTAAAGAGGTCTCCAAGTCATTCTGATATTCAAGGAGTTAAAATGCCTATCTCCTCCTATCCACAATTACTTTACCTGTGGAATATTTTTCCCTTCAGACTTACTATTTAATGAGGCAATATTAAATACAATGTACTATACCATTCATTACACATGATCTTGTGTCATTAAGGACACTGGGAAGTTGTTACAAGAAGAATGGAGTTGATGTGGAATTTCACGGAATTTAAGAACGTATTTGTAACAAGACCTCGTCTGAGCCTCTTAATTAAAGAAGATTACGGTGGAGTGAAGTGAATTGTCTCTTCACTCTATTGAAATTTTATTACCGTATTATAGTGTGTTATAGTTCAGGACAACTGTGGAAAATCCCCATAGATAAGGAATTTGTAACTGTAACAAGTGCTTCTCTTTTCAGTCTGCGCTTATAAAATTTTACAGCTTATAACTGATTGTCAGCTGTGCTAGCTTACCCAGTAGGTGAAGTAGGCACGTGCTGAGGGGCTCCTAAGAGTTGCAGGGTAGGCTGCCAGTCACTGAACAAAGTTAAAGACTCTTTACACCTGATTTGTTTAACCCATTAAATGGTAGAATTGTTTCTAATGCACTGCTCTGCAATGCATTAGGGACATCTCTTGCATATGAGGGGTTAAAAGATTAAATTACTTTGGTAGGTGACCTTCATACAACAGTCAGATATATATGTATATATTTTTGCTTTGTAACTGCATTTTCATTTACATAATGGTCTCTGTTGCTGTTTGCTTCTATCTCACACCTCCTTACTACAAACAATTGGTTTTAATAAACTTGTATGTTTTATAAGGTTCAAGTGTCTTTGTCAGAATATAAAGTGCAATTAACTAGAAGTAGAATGCAACAAAGATGAAATTCAGATAAAAAGCTTATATAGCATAGAGTATTTAAATGGTTTATGAAGGACACCTATCTTGGTAAGGTCTTTGATTAAACAGAGACACTTATCTGTAGAGCTAAGTTCATATGAAACCCTTTTGAAAGTCAGAAAGATGTGCAATACATTGCTAAATCATATATTACACACACCGATCTGGCACTCATATGATTAAAATGTAAAAAATATTTGGGGCAAAATAGTTTTTACAAGCTACATAAATCAACACACCTTGGAATACTGCTATTTCAGTGCCCTAGATTTAATTGGACTCCTTGGACGGGCTGTTCCAAATCACAAGACTTGGATCATGTATGAGGTGGAGTTTTGGGTGGGAGAAGAATGAAGAGTATGATGGAGGACTGTAAGCTAAGTTGTTATTTGAAGTGGAAGGGTTTGAGAAGTGTGGGTGATGCTATGTGGAACTGTATAAACTGGATAAAGATGCTTAATACCTGGAGACCATCTACAAAATAGTAAACACCAGAATCTTCATAGGAAATCCAGAGATTTCCGAAATTTGCATGTAACTCCCATCCTCTGGTATCTGAAATGAATTATCTGGAGATGAAGATGAACAATGATGAAATTAATAAATGTAATGGTGGATGAATCATAAATCAATCTCAAAGGTGGATATCATCATATATACTACCATCGTGTCGCACCTTGTGCAGCTGTACAGCAATGAAGGTCTTGTGAGCCTTTTTGTAGAGATCCTAAATGACAAATGCTGGGAACATTGAACAATATAATAAATAAAACAATCAGCCAAATGAACACGCACATTCTTGTTCTCAGTGCATCTCAAGGGGCAGCCTTATAACTGCCGTGATGCTATGTCCTCCTGGAACTTGCTTCTCTCTGGTCCATAGTTTGTTCACTATAATTATTTCTAGTACCAACACAGTCACAGTTATCCTTCAGTGTGTAAATACAAAAACTGACCTGATGTAACGAGTTGATGCAATGCTGCTTCTGATACAGAGGCAACTTATGAGGAAATCCACAGGGGGCATAAGGCCTGATCAGCACAATAATGAGTGTATAAATGTCTAATAACTCTTAACATCAAGATAGTTTATCCAGGGAGGACACTGCATCATGGCAGTTATAAGGCTGGCCCTTGAGATTCACTGTGAACAAGAAGGGCTAATGTAAGTGTTCATTTGGCTGATTGTTTTATTTATTATATTGTTATGATTAAATACTACATTTAGTATTACTTCATCTCTCTATATGTGTCTTCTGTCATTAAGGCAATCCTGTAACTCACTTTAACTGAATCCTTAGACTACACATGGGCTGTTGTAGAAACAGGTGTGTGGTGAAAACAAATACTTATTGGGAGCCAGGAGTTTTCAGACAAAGAGAGGGCACATTTATTAAATAGGAGCAGGGTTAACAGGAAAATTAATTCAACCTGCAGATTTATAGAATTTTTCCTTCTGCCATTGTTTCTCAATGTTAGTCATTTTTTCAATACATCCCTGCTTAATCATTGACTCGGTCATTGTGATTGAGGTGCCTGTGCTTATTTAGTGATATCCTGAAATCTTGACTTATGTGTGTGCCTCAAGGGATGGAGCTATGAATCCCTGTCTGCTCTAGTCTTGTCAAGCTCTCTGGAAGATGTTTCTGCAGCCAGATTTATGCCACTTTCTGGAGACTGTAGGCATGAACTTTCAGGACTTCTCCCACTCTTAGATGAACTGATGGGCCTTGTTGGCAGGCAGTGCACAGAGAGAACCCATGAGGGACCCAACATCCCCTGCCTCCCTGGATGGCCCCTATACCAGGGGGATCCTATATCCCCTGGTACCCCAAATGTGGTGGCAGGTAGGATTATGCATGCAGCTATGCTCCTCTACTCTCTTGCACTCACTTCCTGCCACCACCTTAAATAATCCTGACTCAGCCTTCCTCTGTAAAGGGAATACTGAAAACCTTAGAAGTGATGGCCAGCAAATCAATGACCCTAAGGTGTGTCCTTTTACATGTAAATTTAGACTAGGCGAAAGTGGCCCTGAAGCTAGTATTGCACTACAGCTCCCATCATTCTCAGTTGATCACCCCTTATATAATACACAACTATTAGATAGTCATGGGTTTCACACCCCTTGAAGAAATGATAAAGTGTAATATCAAACTCCTGATTTCCCCCACAACTGTATCCTATGGGTGCATCAAAATGACAATCAAACTTGTATACATGCATGATGGGAAATTGATCTTTAACCCCTTGGATGCTAGAGATGTCTTCGAAGTATTATGAGCAATGCATCTGAGGTATCCCTAGCATCCAAGGTACTAACCCTCTGAGTGCCAGAGGGGTATGCAAAGCATTGCTTTGCAGTGCGTTGCATACCCCTCTGGCACTCAAAGGGTTAATACTCAGTAGATACTGTTAGAAAACTCAATTCTTTGAGATCTGTTGAAGTCCTATTGTACAACATACAAATACAAACTATATTAACATTAGCAGCATCACTATACAGAGTACAGAGGGTTCATTCTCAGCAAGTGAAATGCTTGTGTTCACTTGACATGAACTGTGACATCATTATCTCCTAAATAAATGGAGCGATCTTCCAACAGGCCTAATCCGCTATCATGCTCAGACAGAAGAATGGAGTAATCGCATTTCGTTTTCAGCAAGTCATTAAGGATAAGAATGTATTAAAGTTTTATTCTAGAAAGCTGAAAGACAGCCAAGCCCCATCTACATTGCAAATGAAAAAAAATGTTAGTACAAAGCTGGTGTAATTAATGAACTAAGGGGAAAAAAAGTTGACAAATCCCAGCCTGTGATCAACAGAAGAGCATGCTAGTTACATAATTGTGATTTACATTACATAACCAGAACAGCAAGATAATGCTATAATTCTATGCCTACTTGTTCACTGTGGGGGGAATGTACAAATTTTCCAACACAGCTAATTTTCTGCTCTTGGATGTTGAAATCATGTGTCTGTGTGCACTAGAGAGTATGATTGCTTTAGTGCATATTAGTGATGATCACTATCTGCTAATGTTAGCAGATGTCAGAAAAAAGTATTAACTATATGGTAGATACAATTAAAAGAGGTTACTTGCGCTTATTCGTATCTCTCAAAACACTATGGTTTGAGAGATATACAAAAATAAAATTCTCCACTTCCTCCCATTTCTGCTTGATGAGTTGTAAAGCTGTTAGAAGCAGATTCTGGTTACTTGACCAGACGCGGCTCTTGAGCAGCGCAGATATAATGATATCTAAAGATAAATACTTCATTGGAATGGTCTACAACGTGTGCTTGCAAACCAGGCACACATTGTAGACCGTTCGATTAAGTATTTATTTTTAGGTATTGTTAGGTCGGCGTTGCTGAAGAGCCGCTGTCTGGTCCAGGAACCAGAATCTCATGCCGCCGGCTATACAGCTGACTTATGAGAAAGGGGAGGGAGCGGAGAACTTTATTTTTGTATATCTCTCAAACCATAATAGTTTGACAGATACTAATAAGCACAAGTAATCTCTTTTAATTGGATCTACTATATAGTTAATACTTTTTTTCTGACCTTACTGTCCCTTTAAATAAGAGAAAGCCCTGTACACCTCCCCTATAGTGTCTGCAGTTAAATGAAGTAAAGTTGTGCCGGTTTCCAACATATCCTGTTAGTGCATGCCATTATACAACCTACAGTGGCATGGTATACTATCAGGTTTGAGGAACCTGATCCCCTCCTGCTCTTGAGAACTACAGCTCTAATGGAGGCCTCGGTTTGCCCATCCCTATCCTACATTAATAAAATCCAGAATGTACTTATCAATGAACAGTTCTCCCTGCTTGTGAGGGAACCTCCTTCAATGTTTCCTGAAAATGTTGAATTGTCAGTGGAAGATAAAGTAATAATTTGCATTTTTCTTCCAGACATAAGAAAAATGGATTTCAGACATTGTCTTTCATCTATAACACCATCTGACAGAGTGTTCCACTCCCTCAAAACTAGAAATTCCTCAATCAGGAAATGGATGTTTTCTTCTTTGATTTTAGAAATGTTCCAAAAGAAGCGCTAATGCTATAAGTCATTCAAAGAATGCTGTATTTCCATATTTATATAGTATTTACATATTTGTAAAGGATATTATCACACCTTATTGCATAGTATTGTTGAGCAATTCCTTGGGCAGGGCAAAAAAAATTCCCATTGATTTAAATGAATTTTAACTTCGGTGCTACAGAGACATGACATACAGAATATCCATCTAAAGGTTTTATTTTGACAAAATTCTTACATACAAACAATAAATGCACTTATAAGATGTCATATATTAAAATGCCTTTATCGCTCCCAGTCCTACAGCCATGATGGTGAATGTCCATTCATGTCTTCTTTGTTGGAGAGGATTCATTCTCTATAGTGGTCTTGTGGTATCCTGTCTAAATTATTCTTGTTTTGGTGACTTTAGAGTTGTAAGTCATAAGATATAGACAGCACACAAAAATACACACAGAGAAGGTAAATATAAGTGCAGATTTCATTAAAAAAATTAAAAACGCATATAACAACTGCACACTCACATTGCTCATCTCTTGGCCATTATGTATCTCTGGGTTGTTTCCCTCTCTAGCTTTGATGTTGTGTCCTCCTCTCAAGTGTCAACCTCCTTTGGCACTGTCAGCATTCTAAAGAGACAGTAATGTTTCACAAAAACAACAGCTCCAATTAATCTTCATAGTATTTGAGCCATAGAGAGGAACGATCTTCTTACTGTGAGAACAAAGAACCCCCCCCCCCCGACAGGTTTTTCAGCTTTTTCCCTTAACTTAATTGAAGATTGTCCCTGTGTCACGGTTTCATAAACGAGAACACAATCTTTATTAATACACAATGCAAATAACAACAATACAGCAAGTACACCATACAATATGGACAGTCAGGAGGGAAAGTGCAACTGTAATGGTACAGAGGGAGTTCAGAAGGCCAGTAGAGAGACCGCCGCAGATCCGCACCTGTTAAAGTACTACAGGTCCGCATCTGTATACGAAACGCACCAGAGGAGGAAACAGAGCTACAGGTCTGCACCTGCAGACATTAGGCACTGGAGAAGGGAACGGCTACAGGTCCGTACCTGTATGGACAACGTAACAGAAATGGTGCTACAGGTCCACACCTGTGAAGCACAGTTATAATAACTGAAATCAGGAAAAGTCTGCCAGAGCCACCACAGGCACCAATCAGTTGTCCACTGAAGCGTTGGTATGCTGGATGCACAGTGGATAACCCCAGGTAAACCCCAAGTGGGTAATCAGACGCCCGGATGAGATAGCGCAACTGTAAACCAGAGCCGCAGGTCTGCATCAGATTGGTTATTGGACTAGCCAGGGTCATACACAGAGCGGGTAGTCGGACAGAGCCACAGGTCAGCACCAGAACGGGTAGTCAGCCAGGCCAAGGGTCATGCATGGAGGAGTTAGTCTACCAGAGCCGCAGGTCCACACCAGAAGGAATGTCAGCCTAGCCAGGGTCATACACAGAGCGGGTAGTCAGACAAAACCAAAGGTTGGCACCAGGACAGGTAGTCAGACAAACTAGGAGAGCACAAGAACATAAAACCAACTGCACTGGACACCACGCAAGGGCAACTGAACATAGTGTCCAGGAAGTTTAAAAGAAAAAGGGCCAGGAAGAGCAGGAGTCTCAAAAAGTACACTGTACCTTTAAATGGAACGCACGTCCAAGCCTTGGATGTGCGCCCATATGTAGGAACCTGACACGGAAGCAGCCCTGAGCGAGCTGCCAACACACGCGGCTTCCACCGCCAACTTGATGCGGCTGAAGCCGCCGAACAGACTGAGGCTGGAGCGGCTAGAGAGGATGTGGCTGGAGCCACCGGATGACGCCTCAGCTGAAGCTGCCACATAACGCCGCGGCTGGCTCGAGCAGCCTCCGCAAGGTATCGTGACACCCTGTCTGCAATCTACCTGGACGCTGATGCTCTGATCTGAGCAGTGTTACACCAGTAAAAGTGCGGGAGGGGGATACTTTATCATTCAATTGCTCTTGAACTACAACTCTGACAGAATTGAAATAACACTCTCCAAGGCCCAAATACTATGATGATTAATTAGAGCAGCTTTTATTATGAAAGATTACTATCCCTTTAAAGCCCTTTCACCAGCACGTCTAGATAATACTGTAGCAGTTCCAATGTAACTGCTTCAGCTTGCAAGCCTGCTCCTATTTACATAACATTATCATGAAAGGGAAAGTGACGTCAGCCCACGGGGAGACAAGACAAAAGGGGCATGGGTAAGGACTAGGGATGAGCGAGCACCCCGATGCTCGGGTGCTCGGGTGCTCTGACCGAGCACCCCCTGATGCTCGAGTGCTCGGCCGAGCACCCGAGCCCCATTCAAATGAATGGGAGCACTCGAGCATTAAACCAGGCACCCCCTGCTCTGATGAGCGGAGGGTGCCTGGTCAATGTCCCCCTTCATCTCCGCTATGCCCCTCTTCCACAATGTCCCCCTTCATCTCCTATGCCATAGCGGAGATGAAGGGGGACATTGTGGAAGAGGGGCATAGCGGAGATGAAGGGGGACATTGTGGAAGAGGGGCATAGAGTCTATGCCCCTCTTCCACAATGTCCCCCTTCATCTCCGCTATGCCCCTCTTCCACAATGTCCCCCTTCATCTCCTCTATGGCATAGGAGATGAAGGGGGACATTGTGGAAGAGGGGCATAGCGGAGATGAAGGGGCACATTGTGGAAGACGGGCATAGCGGAGATGAAGGGGGACATTGTGGAAGAGGGGCATAGAGTCTATGCCCCTCTTCCACAATGTCCCCCTTCATCTCCGCAATGCCCCCTTCATCTCCGCAATGCCCCCGTACCTCCATTCCCTGGTGGTCCAGCGGAGCGTCTTCGGATCTGTGCCTCTTCCGGCACAGATCCTCTTCACCCGAACATGTCGGGCGAGCACATGGCGGTACTCGTACGAGTACCGCCATGTGCCGAGCAGAGCGATGCTCGAGCCGATCCGAGCATCGGCCGAGCACGCTCGCTCAACACTAGTAAGGACCACCACTTCAGAGTGAAAATGACAAACCAGAAAAATGGTGGGACAGTTTCCACTTCATCAGATGTGAAAACAACATGGACAATAGCCCTAATAAACACTCTGATCAGTACAGCGGACCAATCAGAGGCATTCTCCATGAATATATTAAGCACCACCAATATCTATGGATCATCAGCTGGGGAAACAATTCCCTAACCACCTGATATTTAAATAAATCAAAAATACATACTGAAAAAATAAACCATTGTGAGAATATGTCTAGGCATGGATGAAAGGTCTGAAAAATTTCCTGCGGAAAGTTTCACAGAAAAACAAATGTGTCTCACTCTTTTGCAAAAATTCCCGCCCATGGAATTTACATAAAATTTCCGCCTTTTCGCCACTGCCATTACATTTTCTGAGAGAACTTTGTCATTTTTTGCCTATGTTTTCTATGACTGCAAGATTTCCCACTGCAATATTACTTCTTCTGAGGGCTGAAGTAACAAAATAAATAGCTGAAAGTAAAATTTGTGAGTTCTACAGCAACATATGCCTTGAAAGACTTGTTAGCAGGTTGAGTGCCTTTCTACTTTCCCCACAACATTGACTTCCTGCTTAAGTAACACTGGTACAGCCATACTTGAAAAATAACTTTGGCTTGGGATATTCCAGCAGGGTACAACACATGAAATCAGTTCTTTAAAGCCTCTGTTTTGAACAATAGAAAAGACCTGCATGTAAACTGCCAACATTCTGGCAAGTTTACCATTCCATGGGAGTACCTTTGCATTATTTTTGTGCAGATTTTGACTTCTTTCTAATAACTTAGTGTCACGGTTTGTTTGACTCACAGACACAGAGTTAAGATAAAAACACAGCTTTACTGAAAGAATAATAAAGAACCCTCACAGGTCCTGAACATCACACATATGTTACAGACACGCGACAGGTTCAAGTGATATAGCATACAATTTATACATATATAGGCTCTACTGGCCTCACCAAAATACCGGTTAAGGCAGCCTAGAAGATGGTGCAATAGGACTGAGGAGGCTCTACCGGCCTTACCAAAATACCGGGCAAGGCAGCCTAAACTGGTACAACAAGGAACTGAGGAGGCTCTACCGGCCTTAGCAATATACCGGGCAAGGCAGCCTAAACTGGTACAACAAGGAACTGAGGAGGCTCTATCGGCCTTACCAATATACCGGGTAAGGCAGCCTCTGACTGGTGCGACATGGTGTAGCGGAGGCCCTACAGGTGCTATAATGGAGGTAGCGAAGCAGCCAGTTAGATGGAGTGGAGCAACCAACTACTGTGTACCAGCGCATTCACGGAGGCAACACATGCGACTGGAGGTTCAGAGTGGAGCAAACCAGTGCCATAAACTGAGCAACACGGAGGCCCTACTGGTGCTATAACGGAGGCAGCACTAGCAACCGGTGTCAGAGTGGAGCAAACCAATTACTGTATACCAGCGCACTCAAGGAGGCAACACTTGCGACTGGAAGGACAGAGTGGAGCAAACCAGTACCACGTACTGGACAAACACGGAGGCTCTACCGGTGCGATAACAGAGGCAACACTAGCAACTGGTGTCTGAGTGGAGCAAACCAACTACTGTATACCAGCGCAATCAAGGAGGCAACACTTGCGACTGGAAGGACAGAGTGGAGCGAACCAGTACCACGTACTGGACAAATACGGAGGCCCTACCGGTGCTATAACGGAGGAAGCACTAGCAACCGGTGACTAAGTGGAGCAAACCAATTACTGAATACCAGTTCAATCTCGGAGGAAAGACAAGCCTGTGGGCAGCGGTGCCAAACCAGGAAGGCACCAGAAGTCAGAATGTCGCCAAGGCGACTAGAGTCGAAGTGGAACACAGCCAAGTCGGGATCCAGGAACAGGAACGTCAGCCAGGCCGGGTCAGGATACCGGAGCAGGAACGTCAGCCAAATCGGGTCAGATACAGGAGCAGGAACGTCAGCCAGGCCGGAACGGTACACAGGAACAATACTGGAGAGTAGTCAGGCGATCCGGGTTGGTACACAGGCACAGGAACAGGAGAGTAGTCAGGCAGGCCAAGGAAGTACACTGGAATCCACAGACAGTCATTGCACTGGCATAGAAACACCACGAAAGGGCAGTGAAAGGGTGCAGGAGCCAAGTCTATATAGGCAATACTGGGCGGGCTAACCACAGGCACCAATGGGAAGCACCCATTGCTAACTGACAGGAAAAACAAGCAATCACAGGCACCGTGATACTTCGTAAGTGTGGGATGGCAGTAAATAGTGGAAGAACGGTGTAACTTTATTGCTTTAATGACATCACCTGTGGAGGGGGTGGCAGTATGTGTGGGTACTCTATAAATCTTGTCATCTCCAAACACAAAGTTAGTCATACTCCTTTGCAGCAGGAGCAGAAAATCTTGGTTAACTGTCTGACACATCAACAGCACTTCTATTATGTACCTCATAGCCCTGGAAACTTTTAGTATTAATTCTCCTGGTGCTAGTCGTGCCACTTCTGGCCTGTTGCTGGTGTGTCTCCCAGTCAGATCTATGGTTTTGCTTCAGGTGGGATCTCACAGAGGAGGCACCTAGGCATGAGCCTGCTTTCCCCTGTGCACATGCTTCTTACACAGACAAGAGAAAGCAACATGCTTAGCTTTTGGATAGTGAGTGAAATAGCTCCATACTGTTGCTACTGTGGACCTCATATACTGAGGGGTTCCTGAGGGGCTGCAACTACAGCTGGGGCTAGATGTTGCTGCAATTGTACTATTAGGTGTCACAGATTCTGCACCTCCAACAGCAGCAGAGGCACTCATAATAGCTAAGGTTGTGGATGTTGATAATATATGCTTTTGCTGGTTACTCAACACTATTAGTGTGTGTGGCTGAGTGGGACTTGAACTTGTAAGCACCGGCGACAATGATGATGATGACTGACATGGTGACTGTGCATTTTTTGGCATCAATGCTTGTCCAAGGTCAGACTTTACAATTGTTTTCTCAAACAGTATATAGGCAGACACAGTGTGTCTTTTCAGTGGTGGAAGATTGAACCTTTACCTGTCATCATCTCTGTCACTCTCAACTTCATCTGTATCTGAAGAAGAGGATGATGCTGGAGGGATATATTCTAGATCTACATCATCATCATCAGTAATTATTATTATCCTCAGCATCTTCCACCATTTCTTCTCCAGTACTTTTATATTCCTCTAGGACTTTACAGGTCTCTAACAATTTCTTTTTACTTTTCCAATTTGAGGGATTTTCCCAACATTCACTATTACTTTGAGGACAAATATTTTTGTGCTTGTTTGTCTCACTGTCAGAGGCAGCAGTTGTTTGAGCTGCTACACCTTCTTGCTCTATGCTATCAACACTGGAATGCAACTCATTGTCATCAGTGTTTTAGATGGTTTATTAATAATACTGGTGGTGGTGGAACATTTGGTGGGACTCTTACAAACTGCATCCTCCTCAGAAGGAAAGGGATCACCATCATTTATTGCACACGCTGCAGCAACCATGACTGCTATCTGTTTTTTGTACTGCCACTTTACTTGTATGTCCCTGTGCTGCTCCTAAACCTTTCACCCTCTCCCTTACTCCTTGCTGGAGATTACTCAAGTACTGTGTGTGTTTTTACTCTAAAGTAGACAGTAGAACTGATTGCATGTGATGTCTTGCCTTGGCCCTCTACAAAATAGTCTATGTCATCTAGAATCAGTCTGCATCAGTCATAGCTCACATCTGGGTCCCTGTCTCTATCATCTATCAATTTTTATATTAACTGTCCCCCCATTCCTTTCACTGATCACTGTCAACAAAGCACAAAAAACACACTCCCTGTTGAGCTGCTTCTTTCCTCAGACTCCCCTAGCACAAAGATGTCAGCCAGATCAGGAAGAAACATGGATCACCTCTGCCTGCATGTCCCCAGTCAGTCACACAGAATCTGGGGGTATTTGAGGTAAGTCTCCTTTGCTTCCTTCTCAAACTCCCAGACTCCCTTGACATAAAGATAACAGCTAGATCCGGAAGGAACTTGGATCACAGCTACCTGTATCATCTGGGTGACACAAAATATTGGGGTATTTGGAGTAAACCTCCTTTGCTCCCTTCTTAGCACAGAGACAACAGCCAGATCAGAAAGGAACGTGGATCACATCTGCCTGTGTCTGCTGGGTCACATAAAACGTTGGGGTAAACCTCCTTTGCACCCTTCTCGCATCCTCCAGACTCCATGTAGGAGATAACAGCCACATCAGGAAGGTACTTGGAACACAGCTGACTGTCTTCCCAGTGAGTCACACAAAATGTTGATGTATTTGAAGTAAACCTCCTTTGCTTCTTTCTCACACCCCCAGACTCCCCTGACACAGAGATAACAGCCATATCAGGAAGGAAGTTGGATCACAGCTGCCTGTGTGTTCCCAGTCAGTCACAAAGAATTAGGGGGTATTTGGGGTAAACCTCCATTGCTCCCTTCTCAAACAAGCAGACTCTCCTAGGACAGAGATAACAGTCAGATCAGGAAGAAACCAGCTGTGCTGGTCACACACATTGTGGGGATGGCTAATGCAATCTCACTGTCCCTGTGCCAGTTTGCAAACCCTTTTACTGGCTATTGTTTAATCCCTTGAATGCTGGAGAGATTCACAATGCATGCAGATGTCTCTAGCAACCAAGGAGTTAAAACATTTGTATTTACATATTATAGGCTAAGCTTATTTCCTATGCAAGTGAATAGTGGATGGAAATGTGGGCCAGATCATGTGAAGAGTGGTGTTTTGGCCATAGGCAAAAATAAGGGCTCCTTACATAGGGATCTGGTATGTAAATCCAGCCCAGACTGGGAGCTGAATTCCTTGGTTAAATACAGCATTTGTTATTTTGTCTCCAAAAAAATAATTGTTGTAAATTGAGGCTGTTCTCATTATTACTTTAAATTGAAATGTTAACCCTTTGAGTGCCATGAGGGATATGCAATGCATTGCAAAGCAAAACATTGCATACCCCTCCGGCACTCAAAGGCTTAAGAGGTCTGCAGGCAGAACTCTAAAATGAAATGAAGTTAGGGATGTCACTAATGCTGATAAAATATGTTGGATGTCTTTCTACTGGCATTGACTATATTGGCTCCCAGACACATTTTTAACAATCTATAGGTATTTTAACGGGCAGGTGGTGACCCTTATTGCAGCTTCAAAGGGATGTGCACTGTGCTTCATGGACATCTGCAGGGGAAGACAAGGATGCACTTGACCACCTGCACTTAACTGCTGGCAGATTTTAGAACCTACTCTGATTATGGCTTTGCCCCCATTGGAAGAATTTCTGTGGTTACCCAGCTGCACCTTAGGAGGCAAGTAAAAATTACCCAAATCCCCACAGCTTTAAATAGGGCTTATAATCATTTTAATATTAGAGAAAGCTCTAACATGTTGGTTTGCAGTGTATTGGAGACCTCTCTAGCATTCAAGGATTGAAAAGCACCATTTAAATCATTAGGTCATTTTCATTCATCCGCTGGTGCGATGGTTATCAAACCTATCCTCAGAGACACTAAAAGGCCATGTCTTTAGGATTTCACAGTTCACCACAAGTGAGTTGATCAGACTCTCAGTCATTTGGATTAAGTTACTTGTGGTCCTGCAGGGAAATCCCAAACTGGTGGCCATTATCCTCCCCCCTACCCAGGTAAGGCTCTCCCAAGGGTTCTCAGGAAATTGCAGGACTAATGGCCTGTTTGGATGCTGGTCCTTGTCACAACTGCACGCCCTGTAGTTATGCTCCCAACCTCTTTAGCTTCCAGAATACAGCCCTATGGTTGTAGTTATAACTTATAAATAATCTCCCAAGCACTCTCTAACCAGCCAACTCTTGAAATGTATCTGAGAGCCTTTCATAATTTCCATGACAGCTGGTTTTATAAATGTTTAGGGAACATTGAGGCTGGCTGTGAAGCTGACACAGTCATAATGCTGATGAATATTGTAGACTTTATAAAACAACACGATGGATAGCTGTGGTGGGAAGAACTTTTTGGATCATGGTCCACATGCACAGAGAGTGTATTTATTTCATGTGCAGTAGCAAACGCCAAGCAGCAGAAGGAATAATCAGAGTATTATGAACTTGCAGCCACTTTCTTTGTAATTCCTAATTTAATGCCTCAACCAGGCTTCCCTTAGGGAAATTAAATGTGGCATTCCCTCTAATCTAAAAAAATGTTGTTTTCTTTAGCTTTGGAAAATACATCATTTTTAACTGGAAAGGATTCACTCTAAAAATGTTGATTTTGCATACTTATATATGGTTACAAAGTTACTGAGGCTGAAAAACGACAAATGTCTATGTATTTCAGATATTACCAGATCTCCTTTCTGTTGATCCAGAGGAAAAACAACCCACTGCATTGGATACCTCTCTGGTACTCTGAGGGCTAAACAACTTTTGAATGAAGTATCTTCCAGCTGTGGCAGTACTTGTGTAACTCAGCAAGAGCCCCATTACAATAAACAGGTTTTCATAATTAATCCTTACTCCTCATTTAATGTTTTTTTTTTTGTTTGTTTTTTTTTGCACCACACACCCCTAACACACAGTGAAGAAATTTCAGAGTGCCCCTAACATTGTATAGGTCATTAATGGGAATAAAAGAAAATGTATATGGATATTCTTAGGCTCCACAGTCAGAATGATAATTAATAGTGTTGAGCGAGCGTGCTCGGCCGATGCTCGGATCGGCTCGAGCATCGCTCTGCTCGGCACATGGCGGTACTCGTCGAGTACCGCCATGTGCTCGCCCGCCATGTTCGGGTGGCGGGGATCTGTGCCGGAAGAGGCACAGATCTGAAGACGCTCCGCTGGACCACCAGGGACTGGAGGTACGGGGGCATTGCGGAGATGAAGGGGGCATTGCGGAGATGAAGGGGGACATTGTGGAAGAGGGGCATAGCGGAGATGAAGGGGGACATTGTGGAAGAGGGGCATAGAGTCTATGCCCCTCTTCCACAATGTCCCCCTTCATCTCCGCTATGCCCCTCTTCCACAATGTCCCCCTTCATCTCCGCTATGCCCCTCTTCCACAATGTCCCCCTTCATCTCCGCTATGCCCCTCTTCCACAATGTCCCCCTTCATCTCCTCTATGGCATAGAGGAGATGAAGGGGGACATTGTGGAAGAGGGGCATAGCGGAGATGAAGGGGGACATTGTGGAAGAGGGGCATAGCGGAGATGAAGGGGGCATAGCGGAGATGAAGGGGGACATTGCGGAGATGAAGGGGGCATTCGGAGATGAAGGGGGCATAGCGGAGATGAAGGGGGGCATTGACCAGGCACCCTCCCCTCATCAGAGCAGGGGGTGCCTGGTGTAATGCTCGTGTCGCCCCATGCATTTCAATGGGGCTCGGGTGCTCGGCCGAGCACTCGAGCCTCAGGGGGTGCTCGGTCAGAGCACCCAAGCACCCGAGCATCGGGGTGCTCGCTCAACACTAATAATTAAGTGCATATTGTGTATGTCATTTCCATAAATATGCATTTCAAAATCAATATTTACATTTTTGTCAAAATCTTCATAGAAAATTTGTGGCACTCTAAGGGGAATCCCATAGCACGCAAAAGAACCACAGCATACTGGCTGAGAACCACTGGTCTATGGGGACCTGTATTGTGCAGGGCAAAACACTGAACTGTGAGACTAATGGGAATGCACTGGGAATCTCATTTCATTGCTTCCCTACACTTCCTCTTTGGTTCACAGCTCGCAGTGCAACCATGCTTTATCAGTAGGTCTGCTGCCTACCAGACACTCACTTAGAGTCAATGTTCTTTCGAAGTCAAGGGTGCATAACCTGTGCTATTATGCTGTTGTTAGGCCATAATTCCCATAATCCTCAGCCAGCCAACAGACACTTGGGGATGATGGAACTAGTGGTATAATGCAGGAAACATGCGCAACCGCTGTTTCCCGTGTGAAAACCCCTATTGAATATGTTTGCTCATGATTTTGTTGAATTGTGGATGATAAATCAAGAATAGGAAACAGCTGTGCATATTACTTTTGTATGGGCGTGGCCAGGATTAACAAATCTGTGTGAGTGGATTAGCGAATGCGCCTAATGCAGGAAGTGCTTTTGCGAATTAATTTATACATCTGTGTAGTGTTGTGGTAAAAAAGATTTCTTTATGCTCAATTCAAGAAGCGTTCAGTATTCAGCTTCCTGGATTAGAACATGCGCAAAATTTATCTGCGCACAAAAACGCCTTTAGTAGATGTGCACATATCTTGTATTGCGCCATAGGTGTTATAATCCAACAATGGCTGTCTTCAAATGGCCCACACATACTCTAAGACAACCTGAGATCCTCCAGCTTTTTTGGACTACTATTCCCATCATCCCCGCTGGGCTAGCACAGGATGATGGGAATTGTAGTCCTGAACAACTGGGGGGACTCAGAATGCCCACAACTGGTCTAAGGTATTGTGTGATTGTTAACAAAATAACTTACTATTGTATACTTTATAGTTGTTATGACCAAAATGTATTTAAAAATAAACAATACATGTATGATAGTTGCGGGCTCTTGGCAGATCTCCAGGGGAGCAAAGCTGCTTTTGGAGCTAGGGCATTGTAAGCCCCAGGGGATTAGAGAGGAACTGATTGGGGTTCTGACAAGTGACCCACATTGCTTTCTGGCTGATAGAGACTAAACTGCAAGATATAAGAAAGATAGAATGGCTGCGCTCACAAATGGAACTAATCCTATATAATAATTCGCTAGGATGTTTGTCAGAAGCCGTCATGCGCAGTAGAGACTGCCCGAATGCACAGAATGCTGGGAGCACAGAATGCTGGGAGTTCTGTGCTGAGAGCACAGAATGCTCGGAGCACAGAATGTTGGGAGCACAGAATGCTGGGAGCACTGAGAGCTGGGAGTTCTGTGCTGAGTGCACAGAATGCTAGGAATTCTGTGCTGGGAGCATTCTGTGCTTTCAGGCAGTCTCTACAGTGCATGACTGCGTCGGCGGCAGGAGGCAGAGTAGGACCTGCCTCTTAACATCACCTGGACCTTGGCCCATGTACACAGGCTTTTACACTAGTCTATAATAAAGTTAATCCTAGATAATAATTTGCTAGAATATTTGTCAGAAGCCATTATGCTCAGTAGAGACTGCCTGAAAGCACAGAATGCTGGGAGTTCTGTGTTGGGAGCATTCTGTGCTTTCGGGTAGTCTCTACAGTGCGTGACTGTGTCGGCAGCAAGACGCAGAGCAGGACCGGCCTCTTAACCTTTTGAGTGCCAGAGGGGTACCCAACACATTGCAAAGTTAATATAACCCGGGTTAACATCACCCTTGGCCTGTGTACACTGGCTTTTACACTAATAAAATAATATCCAGGGGATAGGAACTTAAACAACACTATTTAGTATATAATATGCAAACATAAAATAAGAGCTACTATCCTCTGTGAGATGTAGTGTACACCAAATGCAAAATGTAGAGGTAACTATATATAGATATATACCCTAAAAGAGCACATAGAGAAGAGAGCTAATACATGGAAGTACAATATATGTATATTTGTTAATAACAAATAATTTGATTTGTTTCTCTCCCCAACTGAAATAGCATTCTTTGGCTCCTTTCAAGGGCTATCCTTATACATATTAATGAATGAGGATGTCATTAATAAATATTCAAATTTTGAACACACAAGTAGATACTTATATGTTTGATGAAGTGGTGATTGTCAGAAAATTATATTTTCTCCCCATTCCCTGAAAAAAAAAATATTCAATTGGCATTGTAAGGTTAACCCTTTAATGACCAGAGAGTTGGGCAAATCATTGCATTGGCATCTCCATGTCCCTGGTTCTTAAATGGTTAAATTTGATAGCACTATGAATACTGGTCAGAATGTGTAAAACAAGCATATTTCAAAAAACCCATGACATTCTTGCATAAATTCATACATCTGCAAGCAGTTCTGGCCGTTTCACATTGTTGATAAATTATCCGCCGTTTCCTTGGCCTAATCCTTTTCATTTATTTATATTTTACGAAAGGAACTTGAAAGGCAGCTCATAAAAAATCCAACTGCTTTTGATAAATCCGGTCGTAGGCACTTAATGGAACCATGCAGGGGCCCAGATGAAAATGGATACATGGGTAATGTGAACATAACAAAGAGAGTAGCAAACAAGCAAGAAACTCTCCTATCTTCCAGTAAAACTAGAGAGGTAGACAGTAAGAAGGAGCACTTGAGGTAGAAAGTCTGCCGCTGGGTTACAACTTACTTTTATTGCTCTCAACACTAAAACTACTGTGTGGCTGTGAGATTGCCCTGCCACTACGCAATGAAATGTAAGTAAACACTGGATGATATACAGTGTAGATCTCTTACATAACATATGTTAGTAAAGTAAGCATGCCTGTCAGTCACTAATGATTTACGGACATTGCCTTAAAGGGAAAGTAATACTTGAATTTAAGAACATTTAATCTTGTTCCTATTGAAAAAAAAAATTAACTGATGTTAATCCCGTTGCTCAAACTTGTATATTTTAAAAGTTATAAGCTTGTAAAGTTACCCTCCCACCCTTTTTACAGTTGTCAGAGCTCTAGCTTACAGACTGAGAACCTGGTCCTGGGACCGGACGGCTCTTCAGTAGATAACATTGTCTACAAATAAATACTTCATTACAATGCAAAGTAATGCATTGGAGGCCTCTCTAGCATTGAAGGGGTTAAATCAAAGGAATTTTTTTCACCCCCGTGATGCATTTGGTTTGCCCCAGAATTGATTGTTTTTTTTGTTTTTTTTTTTGCTCATAGTATGTATAATTAAATTCATAGAAGATTAAAGTAAAACGAATATTCAGCCACATTTAGATAAAACAACTTTTATTTTTAAATGAAATCCTTAATCATACATTTCAGTTCTCACATGTACTTTCTTCAAAGACTGAATATGGAAATTACAGATTGCATCCTTAGAATCTATTTTATACCCATCATTCTCTCTGGCATCAGGTGAGGCTCTTTTCTGGTGCATAAGGATTAATGGGGAAGATATATAAAAGTGATCTTGTACATTTTTGAGAACAGATCCTTAAACTGTCCTTGTTCCTTACTTTGAGTGTTGGCATTTATAAAGTATTCTAGGTACATTTATAAATGTGGTGAGGTGACAGAAATAAAATAAGAACAGGTCAGACATGGCCTTAAATATCTGGAGAAAATTCTGTTGCAAAATTTTCGCAAATAGCGACATCTATCTATCTATATCTATATATATATAAAAGAATAAGCCTCATTGCATAATTTATGGTACCTCACACACAGAACATAATTTATGTCTCCTCAGAAAACAAACACACACTGAACAGAATGCCTCATTACATAATTTATG
The DNA here is from genome assembly GCA_037306005.1 of Rhinophrynus dorsalis. Lineage (NCBI taxonomy): Eukaryota > Metazoa > Chordata > Amphibia > Anura > Rhinophrynidae > Rhinophrynus > Rhinophrynus dorsalis. The sequence continues at coordinate 447,173,020 of CM074720.1, read as the reverse complement.
TCTCATTAGGAGACACAACTCCTATTGGGTGATTCAGTGGGGAAGTTACTGCTCCCATTGGGTGATTCAATGGGTCATGACTATCATACAGGGAATTGGCCCGCCCCTTCCAGCCCTCCCACTACTATCCAACTGACAAAAAAAAATATAGCTGCCACTTGCTCCTGAAGTAGGGGATATCAATAACTTCTCCCGGTCCACACACTCTCACTCATGATCATGACCCCACAAACACACTATTTCACCTCCCATAGATAATTGTAAACCTCCATACACTCTGTTTCAGTACGAGGGTGTAATGTTTCCATAAAATACAAACTCAGGGATAAACTTAATAGAAACTCTTTTATTTAACTCTTTTCATCTCTTCAGTCACCTCACTAACTGTTTGTTTTCAACTGTCACTCCTCCACTTCCTGCTTCCCGCCCTTTCTCCTTAAAGGGATAGAGATGCTTTGCTGTATGTTACAGAGGGCAAGCCTCAAACACCACTTTCTATTTGTTCCCTCAGCATATTGCTACGTTGCATCAACTGAAGAGCCACTGTGTGTTATATTGCTATGTTACCTCAGGAGGAGTTACTTCTTCCATTTTGTGATTCAGTGGGGGAGTGATTTAAATAATGCAGGGAGTTGGCTTGCCCCCACTATCCAGCCCGCCCACCACTATCCAAGTGACTGAAAAAACAAAATGTCTGCCACTTGCTCCTACACCACACACGCATCAGACACAAACACACACATTCACTCACACACATTCACTCACACACTCACTCACACACTCACTCACAATCACTCACAATCTCACACTCTCACTCACAATCTCACACTCTCACACACACTCACACTCACTCACCCACTCTCACACACTCTCACACACACACTCTGTCACACACACTCACACTCTCTCACACTCTCACACACACACACACACTCTCACAATCACTCACACACAATCGCTCACACACATTCACTCACACACTCACTCACACTCTCTCACTCACACACTCACTCAGTCACTCACAATCTCACACTCTCACTCACAATATCCCACTCTCACAAACACTCACACTCACTCACACACTCTCACACACACACACTCTGTCACACACACTCACACTCTCTCTCACACACACACATTCTCACAATCACTCACACACAATCACTCACACACTCTCACTCACACACAGTCTCACTCACAAACTCTCACACACTCACATACTCTCACTCACACATTCTCATTCACTCGCACAACACACTCTCTCACACACACTCTCACACAAAAACTCTGTCACACACACTCAAACTCTGTCACACACACTCACCCTCAATCACTCACACTCAATCACTCACACACACACTCACACACTCTCACACACACACTCTGTCACACACACACTCTAACAATCACTCACACACTCTCACTCACACTCAATCACTCACACTGTCCACCATAGTATGTGCAATTACCACATGCATTTCAACTACATGAATGAATGCCACTCACTCACACACACTCACACCCTGGGATATGACTGTGTCACTCTTTATGCATCTTAGTGCATGCGTGTGTCTGTGTGTGTGTGTCTTGCATCTGTGTGTGTGCATTAATTCCCTATATACCTGATGGGCAGTGCCGTCCCACATTGCTAGTTTCTTTATAAATTTGCAGCACCACTTTTTACAAACATCCTTACTCCATTTCATAAAAAAAATTACTACACAGCTTTAAGAGCTCCTACACTGATGTTAAGACTATTATAAAATACCTTGCTTGCGGCAACTTTACCGTATTCCTGGGGAAATGCAGTACATTTCATCACAGTGGACTTTAGTATGATCCCTGGAGGGGCCTTAAAGTTTCCTTCCTGACGATTATACTGCCTTGTCCTGTGCTAAAAATACACTGGTCATCAGGGCCAGCCCAAGACATTGTGCTGCCTGGGTCCAAGGATGAAATGCTGCCCCACCCCCTACCAAAACCACGCCCACCAAAATGTGTCCATAGACAGATCTCAAGTCACCAGGGCTGTAAATATGCACTCTGATTCACAATGTCTGTAGACACCAACCAAATGTAAGAACATAACTGATATTTATGCTCTTACACTTGGTTGGTTTCTACAGACAAATTGTAAATCAGCCAGAGTGCATATTTACAGCCCTGATAACTTGAGCTCTGTTTATGGACACAAGACCTCACCATCATATTTACTGGCTGAAATAATTTCAGCCAGTAAATATGATGTGTGTGCAAGTGATTTAGTCCAGAATGAAAAATAAATAGCCACAAAATTAGAATGCTAACAGCCAAAAGAAACTGTAGAAAAATAGTTTTTTTTTATCTTTTTTTGAATAAAGATACTAAAAACAAAAGAGAAAACAAATAATTTGGAGCAGATATAAGAAAATGGATATTTATATTTTAATTGAAAGAAACTGATTTAAGGTTTGGAAAGCACAGCTGTCCTTTTGTGCTAGATGTGGTGGAGCTTTTTTGAATTTAGATGGGTGGTGTATGCACGGAATAGGGGGTTCTTGATAATTGGAATGATTTTAACTTTAACGTCACAGGTTAAGAGTAGTGTTGAGCGAGCACCGCGATGCTCGGGTGCTCGGGTGCTCTGACCGAGCACCCCCTGCTGCTCGAGTGCTCGGCCGAGCACCCGAGCCCCATTCAAATGAATGGGAGCACTCGAGCATCAAACCAGGCACCCCCTGCTCTGATGAGAGGAGGGTGCCTGGTCAATGTCCCCCTTCATCTCCGCTATGCCCCTCTTCCACAATGTCCCCCTTCATCTCCTCTATGCCATAGAGGAGATGAAGGGGGACATTGTGGAAGAGGGGCATAGCGGAGATGAAGGGGGACATTGTGGAAGAGGGGCATAGACTCTATGCCCCTCTTCCACAATGTCCCCCTTCATCTCCGCTATGCCCCTCTTCCACAATGTCCCCCTTCATCTCCTCTATGGCATAGAGGAGATGAAGGGGGACATTGTGGAAGAGGGGCATAGCGGAGATGAAGGGGCACATTGTGACAGACGGGCATAGCGGAGATGAAGGGGGACATTGTGGAAGAGGGGCATAGAGTCTATGCCCCTCTTCCACAATGTCCCCCTTCATCTCCGCTATGCCCCCTTCATCTCCGCAATGCCCCTGTACCTCCATTCCCTGGTGGTCCAGCGGAGCGTCTTCGGATCTGTGCCTCTTCCGGCACAGATCCCCGCAACCCGAACATGTCGGGCGAGCACATGGCGGTACTCGTACGAGTACCGCCATGTGCCGAGCAGAGCGATGCTCGAGCCGATCCGAGCATCGGCCGAGCACGCTCGCTCAACATTAGTTAAGAGTTATTTATTGGAAAGAGAAATTTTTTGTACCACCTAAAACTTACAGAATTACTTTCATTCAGAAGGTTAGGGGTGCACAATTAACCAGTTCAACACTATTGAGGATAGACCCAGGGGAGGGCTGGCCTGGGAGGCAGAGTGGCAATTGTCCCCTGGGCTGATCAGAAGTCTGGGCCAGTGGGCCACTGGCTCACTTAATCTCCCACTTGCTGCTGTAAATGGAGCTACACTAGTGATACCACACAGCTTACAACTGAAATGGAACTACACAAATGATACCACAGAGCTACAATCCAAATAGAGCTACACGAACAGCATAACCCATTTCCCTTGTAAGATCTATGGTATCAATCATGTTGCTGTACTTAAATTGTAAGCTCTATGGTATCACTAGAGTAGCTGCATTTCAACTGTAAGCTATGTGGTTGGTCTTATTTGCCTTACTTAACAGCATTAATGCCAATATTAAAATTAACTAAAGAGGATGGACTAGGACAGTGGGCTGGGGCGACTTAAGAAATGGGCCAGTAGATTGTACTTGACCCCAGGCCACAAGTTGCCAGTCCTCCCCTGGATAGACCTTCATGTCAGATGGTTAAAACTTAACCTTTACTAATCATGGTTAAAAATAACACAAGTGTTAAAATAAAATGTGATGTGTAAAACCTTGTGGTTTAAACACACTCACTAATTAAAAACAACATATTGCTTACTTTTCGGCTTTAGTTTTCGGGTTCTGCATCCACTGTTCCACCTATTAAGTATATTTCTGGATTAATAAATTCCTTCCATTTTTCTCAGATTGTATAGAAACTTTGTGTTTAAACCACAAGGTTTTACACATCACATTTTATTTTAACACTTTTATTATTTTTAACCATGATTAGTAAAGGTTTTAACCATCTGACATAAATTATCCTCAATAGCGTTGAACTGGTTAATTTTGCACCCCTAAACTGCTGAATGAAAGTAATTCTGTAAGTTTTAGGTGGTATAACAAATCTTCTCTTTCCAGTATATGTAATAAGATTGAGAAGCAGAGGAAGGAGGAAAAAACTGACAGAAAGGTGGAAGAAAATAGGAAGAGGAGGGAAAAATAAACCTCAATATCAAAGCTGCAAACAGACATAGACCATCCTACCTACCCCTCTGGGCCCACTCACAATCCACAAATGCATTAGTCACAGCACCGCCGTCCCCGCTCTCTCATACCACACTCACCTCAACCAGCCAATGAAGACAGACCACACTGAGAAAATATGCTCCGCTTCAATTGGCTGGTGGCTGTGCGTGTAGGTAAGCTGTGAGCACTGATGTGAGCAGTCGGTGGTGCGTGTCTGTCACTCAGCCACAACGCAGAAGGCAGGAGCAGATTTCCGGGACTCGTTATTGTCCCAGTGGGGGGTGACGCGGGACACATACCTGGCTCCCGAAGTGAAAGAATATGCCTTGGGCCGGCAAAGTGCCGCCCATGTCAAAGTGCCGCCTGGGTCCCATGGACCCACCGGAACCCGTATAAGTGCCGGCCCTGCTGGTCATTTACTTTTGATTACTCAAGCTTGTAATCAGAGACAAAATCTAAAGTGGGCAATGGCTGACATCAGAACGCTACCTCTATTCATAAAGACTCTGAGGCTGATGTAGTACTCCAATGTATACCCATTAATTTAAGTGTTTTTTATGCCCTTGAATGTTGGAGAGGTCTCAGCTGCATTGCTCCAGCATTCGTGAGTTTTAAAACCCCATTTAATTAAATGGGAATGTTTAATTGTCCCCGATGGTGCAATCATTTTAATAAAAATTGCTCCGGTCCTTCTAAGTACCACAGTCTTTATTTAAAGAAGTATTTAATAGAGATAAAGAAGAAATGAAGGGAAGTAGGAATCACATGCCCAAAATTTGACACAGAAAATATTGAGAGTAAGACTCTTCAGGTGGATATACTGTTTTGAAATGTTCTGGAAGAAAAGGAAAAAGGAAAGATTCAGAATGGAAGAACTAGAAGTGAGGGGAAAGGAGGGAAGAAAAAGGGGTGTCAGTCATTTGTTCCACTGCCTGTAACATTAAGGCTCTCCGTAATGACCCAATGTTCAAAAATCGTAATTAGGCATTTCATGTACCTCTTAATGAGGATGTCATTTTATTAATTTATGAATATCTTTATTTATATGTATTCACACAGTGAATGCAGTGCATTACAGCAGTAGTATGTTACAAGTCAGTAAATACGGGATTAAAATAAGTGTCACAATCATAGAAACCCTTGAAAAGAGGTCTCTGCCCCAAATGAGTAATAAGAGACAGTCAGCAGATTATGTGGGTGTAGAGTACTGTGAGTTACAGTGTGATTTTATCAATAGACAGTGCATGATACTAGTGCTCCAGAAGATAGAATTTCAGAGTAGATTTAAAGATGGAGGGGGATAGTTCTAGATGTAGTTTGAGGGATATAGTGTCCCAGAGATAACGAGCAGAAAGTGAATAGATTTGAGATGGGAGAGTGCAGAAGATGTGGATGATGTAACAAGAAGGCAGTTACGTGACATACCTCAATTGGTTACAGCACCAGCTGTAGAATCTGATCATACCTCAGTATCTCAGGTTGTAGTCCCGGCACAGTTAACTCCGGCTTTCATCCTACTGAGGTTGATAAAATGAATACAATTAAAGTGGTTAATAATAACTGCTGTACCCCAGGACATAATTAAAAACGACAGTCAATCTTAATATATCTTTCCAGGAAAAATACTTTGATATTAATGTGTGCTGCCCAAAGGAGGCGACTGGGAACGTACACAGAGATGAGGGAAGAGAGGTGAAGGGTGGGGGTACCAGTGTTCAGAGATTTAAAGGTAAGAAGAAAGACTTTGTAGGTGATACAGTGCTGAATAGGGAGCCATGTGAGATATCTAAGATGATGTGAGCAGGTTCTGTTTTTAGAGAGATTATGGTAATTTGTGTAGCTGAGCTTAGTACTGGTCGCCATGGGGAAAGATGGGAGGCAGTTTGCCAGCTAGTAGTATGCAGCAATATTCTAAGCTAGTTAAAATGAAAGCATGCACAAGAGATTTTCATAAATTCACTTCCTGATTATTTAAACTGCTATAAAGTTTGAATAAAACATCTGACAGTGGTGGGCATGACCTTGTTTTAATCAACAGAAAAAGCTGTATAAAATATGTGTTTTCATAAAAAGAGTTTACTGCTCCTTTAAGTTTGTCCCTCACTGCATCCATCCAGTCCTGGAAATGGATTGCAGATTCAGTGGGAGGAGGCCAGAAGGGGCTGGAGGGGGATCCTTCTATATTGGATAACTTGAGAACAACCTAAAAGTAAGTTGCTAAATATAGTGCAAAGACTCTGCTATCTACACAATTGAAAACATTACTATCCCTTTAAACCCTTGGCTTCTAGAAAGGTTTCAAATACAATTTTACACAATGCATTAGAAGCCTCTCTTCAATGAAAGGGTTAAATAACTGCATCAGTTTTCCCCTTCTGATAAAAGTGAATACCCAAGGATATAATATCTTTACACAGATTTTAGAATCTTAGTATGTTTAAAATGTTATCTGCTCATACCTAGATGTGTGCAATGCTAAGCATTTACACTTACATTACCTTAACAAAATACTGAGTTTTTGCAACCACCCTCTCACAACACCTATCTTAATTCAATAAATCTTCACATAATGCTTTTTTCACTAATTGGCTCACATGTGTTAAAGGAAATTGCAACAATTTGTAGGGAAACGTCCCACTAATTTAAATGGTGATTTTAAACTCTTGAATGTTAGAGGAGAGGACCCCAGTGTATTAGCCACAGAATTTGCTACAGAACTGCACTTTTATACATAAGGTTCAGTGAATGTATTGTGTGTACCAGGTCACCAGGGAGAGGGAGATCCAAAGGGATCCAAACTGTTGTATGACAATCAAAGTTTCTGCTTGACTGTGAGAGGCTCCTTCCACCAGTAGACCCAGCACAGATGTTCACTTTTCCCTACAGTGAAAAAGGAACTGGCAAGGCCATTTTAAGGTGCTGATGGGCCCTTGGCAATACTTAAAAGTGGTGGGCCCCATTAATCTCTTGAATGCTAGAAAGGTTTCTGACACACTGCCTCAAAATGAGTTGGAGACCACTCCAGCGTCCAAGGAAAGGGCCATGTGAAGCCCTCCAGCTACTGCTAGAATGAAACTAGCATCATTCCTATGGCTGGCAAAGGATTATGGGTGTTATAGTCTGGCAACAGGAGTGCCCACTTCTTATTCAAGGGATCCAGTAATAATCACACCAGTTTTCTCCTTCGACTGCAATTTTGATCTTACATTTAGATTCATAAATTATTGTCATGACATTTAGGCTCACACAATGCTAAGCGCTTGCAAGTAGTTTGTATTCACACCTCTGGGCCACTGCCAACTTTGCCCAGTTGTTAAATGGCTACTTGAAAACAACAGAAATTTCATATATTGTTTTTAATTTTCTAAATAATTAAATACATGAGGAAAAGATCAAATGAAATTACTAAACACCGACAACTGCATATAAAATCTACATCAAAATACTACACTACTGTATGAAAGACTCCAACTAAAGAAATTCCTTCTACTTCTTCTGCTTTAAAGGATCAATAACCCTTCTTTTTGTCTTTTGCATATTCTACAAGTGTCATAACATGTAAAGCCTAATTGCCTATAATTCTATTTATTTTTGTCATCTTCTCCTATTTTTTTACACTTTATGTCTCTGATAGAGAGCTGTCTGATATTTTCTCCAGAAAACATTCTGTGTAAGGCTGTGAAAGCAGACAAAATGCAACAATGTAAAAAAAGATACAATGCAAAAAAACAGTGAATCGATGTAGAAAAGTCACCTGTACAGCATGCAGATCAATCAGTGATGAAGGGATACATTGTATAAATATCCTTACTTCCTCTGTCAAAGACAGAAAACTCCATGGATTCAGAAATGCAATGACCTTTCTGTCAGGGACACAAAAGTAAAAAGATAAGTGAAGATAAAAATAATAATAATAAAAATTATAGACAATTTGGCTTTACATATTCTGCTCTTGCAGAATACATAAAATCAAAATAGAAAGTTACCATCCCTATAAGAAGTTAGCTTCCACTACACATCAGGTATGATAACATAATTCACACCTGAACATACATTCTACCATTATTAAGACTTTAACAGAAGCAAGTCCCCTATTGTTTGGTCACGGACAGGGAACAATGTTACACATCTTTACACTGCTTCTTGTTAGTGCATAATGTTAAAGGGGAACTACCACCCCGCAAAAACTTAATCTTATTTAAGTCTTCATCTGGCGACTAGCTGCTTAGTAGCGCTAGTCGCCAGAAATATTACCTGGTTTACAAGATTTTCTACTTACTCTGAGGCGGACAGTAGCAGGAAGCACGGACATCTTGCCATAGTGACGTCCGTGCGCCTGCGCTGTCAGTCCTTTTTGGAGCCGGATGGTTTTTGCAGGGGTGGTAGTTCCCCTTTAAAGGGATAGTAATGCTTTATGTATATAAACTGTCTTTACTCTGATTCACTATAATATTAACAAATGTTCCCTTCATTTTTCTGTAAGCACCACTCTTATCTAAATTTTGTAACTGTTTATTAGCTCTCTCTGTGAATTTCAGCAGCCATATTCTCTTGTGGAGCTCGCTATCTCTAGAATCACCCTCCCCACCCATTCACTTACATGAGTCTAACATATTAATCTACCAGACATTACGTTTTGTGCTGTCTTAAAACAAAATGTAGAAAAGGTTAAATTAACCCCTTAACGATCCTTGACGGTCCTAGCACGTCATGGGTTGTTATACCCTTAACGACCCATGACGTGCTATGACCGTCATGGAATTCCAGGCTCCCCCCACAGCTGTACTCTGTTCGGGGAGTCCGGAATCCGAATCGCCAAAAAAAAAATGCTCCATGGTCCTTTAGTGACCGAAATGTGCCTGCAAGGCCGGTCGTTAAGAGGTTAAACTTTTTTTCATCAAAAAGTCAGCCCATACAATAGTAAAAGATGTTCTTAATATGGTCTTACATCAAAACAAAGCATTACTGAGCCCATCAGAAAGCCTGCATAAAAGATAAATGAGGGCATCCGCTTCATATAGATATCATTTTTGGTTTACAATGTGTTGGCTAGCGGTGTGCCATTCAAAGTATGAACCCTTTGAGTGACAGAGAGGTGAGCAACACATTGCTTTACAATGTGCTGCACACCCCTCTGGCACTCACAGGGTTAATAGGTGGTCTATACAGGCATTGCGATGTGCAGGATTACATCAATATAGCCGGCTCTATACAAAAGCCAGTGTTCAGAGATTCTATGGATTAATTTACTAGAATGAGAGTAAGTATCAATTATGCCACAAGAGCAGGGAGTTTTACATCAGTCTGTGGAAAGCAGTCAAATGGTAACACACGTAGTATACATCAGAAAACTGGTTATTTAAATAACACCATATCTGACACGCTGATTAAGGCACTGCTGATTATATAGAGAAAAAACGTGATGCACCACTCTAATGTTTTAATAGGAGTAAGTGTGTATTAAGAATAATGTGCTCAACAGTGAAATACAATAATTGTCCAAAAACCGAAAGAAGCAAAAATCAGGGAAAATAGCACCAGACTCCTAATACTTAACTCTTTGAGTGCCAGAGGGGTAAGGAATGCACTGGTTTGCAATGCATTCCGTACTCCTCTGGCACTCAAAGGGTTAAATCTCGATCTATTTGGCTCTCTAAGTAAGGTCCTGGTATATGATCACTTGTAATATAACTGAGCACAACATATCATGATTCTTTACCAACTGATACGAGATGGATCCAATCCACTTTGAGTCAGGATTAAAGAGACAGGACTTAACCCCTAAAATACAGATCCTGGGGAATGAGTTCTATTGAACAAACCCCACTAAGCTTGGTAATATATGTCAATAATAAACCATACTCAGTAAGATGTTAGGGGATACCGCCTACACGCTCTGACCTATACAATATTATTTTAACGTATTACAACGCTATTGTTCCGTTGCAGCATAAACACAGAACCAATATGGTCAACAGTCAATGTACACGACCACAATTAGGATTTACCTATATCTAAGTGGGGCACATAATTGATTTTAATTTGCCTACTTTTTTAAGAGGTTTTTTGTATCTATATAGTTTTCTTTTATTTTTCAATTTACTTGTATTTTATACTATTTTATAATAAAAGTTAAGTTTTATTAGCAGGAAGACCGGGTGTCACAACTGGGAGATCTGATATCTCTATCTGTCTGAATATAGGAGTGGAGTCTGGTGCTGTTTTCTCTGTTTTTTCCTTCTTTCTGTTTTTGGTCAATTACTGCTGATTATGTACTCCAGCACACCGCATGCATGAACCTGCTATTTACCTTTGCTGATGTACTCTGGCACATCACAATTCCTGTATGGGCCTCCTGTTAACCCTATGAGTACCAGAGGGTGTGCAGCACATTGCAAAGCAAAATGTTGCTTACCCGCCTGGCACTCAAAGGGTTCATACTTTGAATGACACAGCGCTAGCCAAAACACTGCAAACCAATAAATGATATCCTGTGTGAAGCATACGCCCGCATTTATCTTATATGCCAGCTTTCCGATGGGCTCAGTAATGCTTTCTTTTAATGTAAGACCATATTAAGGATCCTTTTTAAACATCTTTTACTGTTGTAAGGATTGACTTGTAGATGAAACACGTTTTATTTTATTTTAATTCTTGAAACACAAGTTTTATGTGTGCTCTAGTGTTGAGCGAGCATGCTCGGCCGATGCTCGGATCGGCTCGAGCATCGCTCTGCTCGGCACATGGCGGTACTCGTACGAGTACCGCCATGTGCTCGCCCGCCATGTTCGGGTGGCAGGGATCTGTGCCGAAGGAGGCACAGATCTTACAGACGCTCCGCTGGACCACCAGGGACTGGAGGTAGGGGACATGTGGAGATGGAAGGGGGCATTGCGGAGATGAAGGGGGCATTGCGGAGATGAAGGGGGACATTGTGGAAGGGGGACATTGTGGAAGGGGGACATTGTGGAAGAGGGGCATTGTGGAGATGAAGGGGGGCATTGACCAGGCACCCTCCCCTCATCAGAGCAGGGGGTGCCTGGTGTAATGCTCGAGTCCTCCCATTGAATTCAATGGGGCTCGGGTGCTCGGCCGAGCACTCGAGCCTCCGGGGGTGCTCGGTCAGAGCACCCGAACCCCCAAGCATCGGGGTGCTCGCTCAACACTAGTGTGCTCGTGTCTGCTCAGCTCCTCTGCTGCACTGAACTGAAATGGTCAGGTGTTTGAAACACAGGAGCGCAGATTCATGACTACAGCTTGGGTCTTTTGTCTCTTTATGAGATCCATCTGGTCAAGCGACCCGATCTCAGGTCTGCAGGAGTTTAGATGATGTCACAAATAGAGGCGGGAGGGGTAAGATTGAAGAGCCAATTTTAGGAAAGGTTAGTTGTTGCTGAGAATCAGAATAGGAGGCATCTATTGCATATTTTACCATGTACAATAATCCGGTAAGTGAAAATAAAGTATTACTATCCCTTTAAACGTGAAGCAGATGAAAGGAACTACACAAAATGATAATACACTTCCCCTTGCCTGTGTACAAAGTAGAATTTCTAGTGTAAGTAGGTTAGTAAATTTGCCCTAGGTGGGTATAGGATTAAAAACTTGGTTCCAGTGAATATTTATAACAGAATAGTGTTATTACATACACCAATAGGCTGTTGTGAGCAGGTGTGAACTAATGTAAAACTTCACTGGAGATCAGTAATACAGACAAGTGCAGAAAAAAATAAGTAACTCCTCATGTTAATCACATAAAGACAATTTTTTCCTTTATGAAAAACCATTTCATGTTTTAGTTCTATTCTTTGGGCCTTATGTATAAAAACAAAGTGGGTCTATTCTGGAGCAACCCAACGCCACCATAAAGGGCAAATAATAATTCACCAAACTCTTTGCCCAATGCATTATGAAGCAATGAGATGTATACCCCTTGGCATGCAAAGAATTAAAGGTGCAAGCATTTTTTTCCACAAAACACATATATGTTGTAGAGCTTTTCCTGATGAGTAAAACAGTGGTACCCTTGCTGAGGGGTGATGTTTTATTCAAAATTTTTATCTGTTCAAACTGTTGTGAAGTAATAAAGCTGTTTCTATCACATTCTATGGAGAGCTGCAGTCAGTGACGCACCTCTCCCATAAAATGCAATGGAATAACTGTTTGAACACAAGATGAACTATAGGTCAACTTTCTGGACACTAGAGGGTGCTGTTCATGTAAAACACACACACACACACACACACACACAAACATATATATTCCCAGACTTTTTTAAATAATAGTAACAGGTTTTAACCCTTTGAGTTCCAGAGGGGTACGGAAAGCACTGCAAAGCAATGTGTTTCGTGCCCCCTCTGGCACTCAAAGGGTTAATGGACTTGGATATGGATGTCTGGTGCTTGTGTGGTGTGCTTTTGTGCTCTGGTTGCCATGACTTAGTAGTTTGGCACTAGATATGAATGCAGTATGAAAGCCTCAACAGGGCTGACAAGATGGATTACATGTTGAACTTTTTGCAAGATGTTTTAATAAAAGCTAAATTTCAACTTTACTACACTGACAATGGACTGTATATCCAAAGAAAATTGTTCTGGAGCAAACCATTTTGCACTATCGGGGAAAATTAAAAATGTAAATGGGAATTTTAACCACTTGAATGCTAGAGGGTCTCCAAATCATTGCATCATAATGATTTGGAGACCTCTGTATCATTCCATGGGTTAACCCTTTGAGTGCCAGAGGGATACACAATGCATTGCAAAGCAATGCGTTGTGTACCCCTTTGGCACTCAAAGGGTTAAAATCTCCATTAATTAATAGGGATTTTAGGAATTTTTAGTTCTCCACTTTACTGCAAATGATTTGCCCCACAACTCGTCCACTTTTCTTTTGAACATATGACCCTATGGTCTTGTGTGTTCCGGGTTTAGAGGCATTGCTGTGGGACCTTGATATTGCCTATTATCCTATTATCTTTATACATAAGGCTATTTTTTCATCTCTCTGTTACACTAAACATACCATGATCTGTACATTTTTCATCACCTCTCCCTGTCTTCATTGAGCGTCCTTGTTAAATAAATGATTTGACATCATAGATGGCCCTGTTAGTCAGCACCAGACAAAATGTGTCCTGTCCACAGGATCACATAGACTTCTTTCACACAAGAAATTATTTGTCTGCGTAGACTCTACTAAAAACTCATTGATGAACAGTGAAAGCTTAATTTGAGTGATAGTTCTACGTATATTCCCTGTGTCACTTTCTACTGACCCTTGCCATTAAGTATGCAATTAGAAAAATTAAAGTCCAATATAATCAGTGGGCTTAGTTGATGCTTCAATTAGGAGTTCAATTCTATTAGGATAACAAGCCTAATTTAGATAGTTATGAAGGAAGATAAGTGGACACACTCAGTGTTTTGGCCAGATTCCTGACAAATAATGCAATTTGAGGAATTAACCCTTTAACCTCTACTGTTCACACACACACAAAAAGAGGAAGGACTACCGAAGCCGGTTTATCTTTTTAAATGTTACCAGCAAGGCATCTATTTTTAGGTCAACACAACATATGCTCAACGTCATTTTATTCATGTGGTGCTATTTTGGAGATAATTTCACAACTGACGCAAATCATAACATTTTGCAGAGCTTGATATTATGTGAAACACATCCTTGACAGGGTATGTGCACAGCTTAACCTCTTGAATGATAGAAATGTTTCCAACATAGAAACATAGAATTTGACGATAGATAAGAACCATTCGGCCCATCTAGTCTGCCCATCCTCCTACTGTAAAAAAAAAAAAAACGCAACCTCAAACCTTTTTTGGTCCTTGGTCTTTTCTTACGTTAAGGACCGCCTTATGCCTATCCCATGCATGCTTAAATTCTGTCATTGTATTAACTTCTACCACTTCTGCTGGTAGACTATTCCACTTATCTACTACCCTCTCAGTGAAGTAAAACTTTCTTACATTATGTCTAAACCTGTGTCCCTCTAGTTTTAGACTATGGCCTCTTGTCCTAACATTTTTACTCCTTTGAAATATACTTCCATCCTGTACTTTGTTGAATCCCTTCATGTATTTGAATGTTTCTATCATATCCCCTCTCTCTCTTCTCTCCTCCAAGCTATACATATTCAGATCATTTAGTCTATCCTGATATTTCTTTAACTATAGACCAGTCACCATTTTAGTAGCCCTTCTCTGAATTTTCTCTAGAGTATCTATATCCTTCTGGAGATGGGGTCTCCAGTACTGTACACAATACTCTAGGTGAGGTCTAACTAGAGATCTGTAGAGTGGCATGACTACTTCCCTTTTTCTGCTACTAATGCCCCTAGCTATAAAACCCAGTGCCCTGCTTGCATTCCCCACCGCTTTATTACATTGCCTGCTTACCTTTAAGTCATTAGAAATAAATACTCCCAAATCCCTTTCCTCTGTTGTCTCTGACAGCACAGTACCCATAATAGTATATTTTTCCTTTGGATTTTTATGTCCCAAGTGCATTATTTTCCATTTATCAACGTTAAACTGCATCTGCCACACTCTTGACCATTCTTCTAATTTACCTAAATCATTAGACATTTGTCTTATTCCCCCTGGAATGTCTACCCTATTGCATATCTTTGCATCATCTGCAAAAAGGCATACCTTTCCTTGAAGACCTTTTGCAATATCACATTTCAAAGGGGTTAAATAATATTTAGAACAACATATGCACAGCCTATTGCAAATGCCACCAGTGTAAATTACTGCTCTTAACACACTCATACCTTTTATCCAATTAGATTTAAGCTCTTTGGAGTAGGGACCACTTTCCTATTTTTACTATGATTGTAGCACTTACAGTATCCATGATTATTGGTGTACAGTATGTATTGCATATATTTTTGGAAGATCCTCCTGCATGTATTGTGTGGTACCATATAAACAAAATTATCTTTAACTACATACGTCCAAGTTGAGAATGGCTTGCATGAGATATTAGTATTGTGCTGAGAAATCAGTCAAACTACAACTTCCATCATCCTTAGCCAGACATCTTTTCAGTGACATGTATATAGGGGCATATGTTTCAAGTAAAAAGTTTATTAAATTTGGAGCAAAACAATAACACCTTAACTCAGCCCAGAGGAAAACTTTTAGTCTGCCTCCTTCCCCCAATATGATCTGGAACAAGTCTGAATAATGCTGACCAATAAAGCCAGGATTTAGAGTCTCGGACCAAGTTTGAATAGCAGGCCTACACAGACCCAACATGCAATGAGCCAGGAGCATTTACACCAGTACTGCTAAGGAGAACAGCCAGAACTGAAACATTAAAGGAGTAATTCAAACTGGACGGGGCTTAAAAGTGCTTGTGTTATTCCAATGCAAATGGGGACAGTCCTCTTTAACCTTTTCAGTGTTGGGTTGCTCATTTTTCCCTCACTTTAGAGGCAACAATGTTCTTCACATGAAGACAGAGAGGAAAAGCAATTTATTTGCAATACCATGGGAGCTGTTACAAAATAATTAATGACTTGCATGGAGACAATTAATGCTTTTTGTGCCAGGGGGTTGTCAAGCACATTGTTTTGTAATGCATTTGATGCTTCTCTGTTACTGAATGGGTTAATTAAATAAAGGGAAGTGGCTCACCAAGGCTATTCTTATATTACTGGCTGACAGCAGCCATGTGTGATTATGTCAGTGGCCTCCAGTGAAGGTAGGAAACTACTCTTATATTAATGGTTGCAGAATAGTTCAGAGCTGATATGCTATCCTAGGTACTGGGCCTTGTCACAACTGCATCTTCTCCATCCCTTGTAATTATGTAATTGGTACCTTATGTCTCAAAGTAAAACATCTTGTTGATTTCAACGGGCCATTTCTTTGGTATAAAAAGATGCATCTCATTTTGCCTGATGCATATGCCCCATTGTGTTTGTGGAGAAACAGAAGGCGAGCCCCTTGTGTGCCCTTATGTAAAAATTGTTGTCCACTGTGTTGTGTTATGATTTGGTGAAAGTTTTGTGTCCTGTTCAATTTACCTTTGTACTGTATTTTGCTGTGCATTCCGTGTACATAGGATTATGAAGCCTGGGGCCTGGTACAGGAGGCCCCCTGCAGAGCAGCAAAAAAAAAAAAAGGAACACTGATTGATTCCTGGGGTGGAGTTGGATGTAGATCCTCATCCCAATCACTGCAAGAGCAAAATTCACTTGCCTCGCCGGTCTTCTGGAGAGTGACGGTCATCTGTTTCTGCCTCCTGTCTGATCCAGTGAATCCAGGGCAAGAACCCATGGGGCTCTGCTGACTGGGAGAGCTTGCATGTGTGACCTCAACAGTGTTGGTATTGGGGCCATTAATATCAATAATTTCTGGTATATTAAACATCACTTTACCTTCACAGGTGGAAAATGCCACATAATCAGAATTTCAAGAGGTTCTCTTGTATACACATTGTGCCAAATGTATCATGCTAGTTCTTCTCAATAAAAGGAAATGGAATCCTATGCATGCCTAGTGGAAAACTACCAGACTACCTGAGCAGTATGCTCACTCCTGCCCTCCATACTAAGTATAACCTCTGCTCCACTGCTAACAACTCACTGCATATACCACAATACAAGAAAGAAGCAGGACGATCTGCCTTCTCCTTCAGTGCTCCACAATCTGCCTGAAATAATCAGATCTGCTCCCAGTCTAAAATCCTTAAAAGTAAATGCTTCCTTATATCTAAAAACAGTGTGTAAATGTATATAATTTTAATATTTTATATGTATGTAAATTTATATGCGTACTAGTATGAAAGCACATGTACATGGGCTAAAGTATCACCCAGCGGCCTCGGCTGCTGCCCCGGAGCCGGGAGCAGAGACAGGAGGTGAGCCGTTCGGAGCACCTCGCTCTTGATCAGCGCGTTCAGACAGTCGCTACTGCACATGACTGCATGGTTCCAGCAGCCTCTACTGCGCATGTGCTGTTATGCACATAGGGAGCGTTGCAGCCTAGCAATTTATATTATACAGATGTATGAATATTTAAGGTTTCCAGAGCCGACCCTTACAAGGGTCCCAGTGGGTCCATGGACCCAGGTGGCACTTTGACCTGGGCGGCAGTTTGCCTCCCCAAGGCATGTTCTAAGTCAGGGCTCAAAATTTCCACTCGCCACTAGCCAATGGCGAGTGAAAATTCAGCCCTGGTGAATAGAAATTCACCCCTGGTGGGTATGTTTTGGCTTGCAGTGGCGAGTAACTTTTTAGATCTGGCTAGTAGCAAAGGACTTCCAATTTTAAGCCCTGTTCTAAGTGATCAGGAAAGTGGCTGCTGCACTGCCTGCATATGGAGTTCCAGCAGCCAACCAACATGAAGTGCCACTTCAGCTGCATACAGTACGTATGCATCTCTGAATTGTTTGTGTCCTTCCCCTGGTTCTGAACCTGTTTGTTAAGCACACTGAGGCAGCTGGAGCGCCTCCGTGTGCTGCAGATAATACTCTGTCCAGAAGAAGGCACAGGTTAGCAGACGGTAGGAAGAGGACGGATTATTATCTGCAGCACACAGATGCACTCCAACTGCCTCCGTGTGCTTAACAAACGGGTTCAGAACAGGACACAAACAATTCAGAGATGTGAAGATGCCAAAAAACTAAAAGAATACACTTATCTGCAGCCTGTGCCCATTGGCTATGCAATGTAACAATCTCACGCAGTCATGCACTGCGAGATTGTCACGTCGCACTGTTTAGCCATGCGACCTGCATGAAGAGCTGAATGGCATTCAAAAGGATACCTTGCTGGCAAACACTCCTTCCTCAAATGATCACTCCGTCCCTACAACTGTTCAAATTGCCCATCCATACTAGTCTCATTCTCTGTTTCACACACAATTCTACTCCTTCCTCAAAGGAACGCTGACTCTGTCCTTACAAGGTATAGGGAAAAAATGTTCCACTCACACACACACAAAATACCTGCAGCTAAAACCTCCTTCCTCTCCTCAGCAGACAAACGAGTGTAATAGGGAAAGAACAACAGCTGCAGTAAAGCCTCCATATTTGGAGTTTTCTGCTAATCACACACATGACCTCTGTAGACTGCTCACATAAGAACTGCAGCATACACAACATCGCATGTATACTGTTTCTATAACCCTGGCAACGGAGGAAGATTGACTGCTCATACAGGAGCATAGTGAACTGCATTTTAACCCTTTGAGTGGCAGAGGGTTATGCAACGCATTGCTTTGCAATGCGTAGCGTACCCCTCTGGCACTCAAAGGGTTAAGAAACATGCCCACCGCTGCCTCCTTTGCAGTTAGACTACAGTTCCCATCATCCTCAGCCAAGGCTGGCAGGGAATGATCTGAGCTGTAGTGTGGCATCCGATGGAGCCTTGTGTTACCTATCACAGCAATAAACGGTAATGTGAAACATATTGATGCCCTCGCAAAACTATGATTTGCAAAAGTGCACAGAAACATTGTCAAGCATGTAACTTGTAACCCTCTGAGTGCCAGAGAGGTATCCAATGCATTGCAATGCAATGCATCGTACCCCTCTCTGGCATTCAAAGGGTTAATAGCAAGCATTGATAGACATCAGAAGGAAAGTAGCCTGATCCTTTTGACGGCTTCTTTATGACTGGTTTTCCTGTGGAGTGGAACTTCCAAATTGTTAGTCACCTATTGGCTGTCAGTGCAGACAAAGGTATATAGATAGTTATTGTGTATGGACTCAAAGCTTTAAACCAATAATGGATGTGGGAGTGGTTTTGGTGTGGGCAGCATTTCATCCTTTGACCAAGGCAGCACAATGTCTTGAGCCAGCCCTGAATGTTTCTCAATTTGTATAAATATGTAACCCTTTACTGAAAACTATCCAGGACATACTTGAAAATGAGAGAAATCTCAGTGCATCCTTCCTGGTAAAACATTTTCTAAAAAAATAAAATAAATAAATATTCAATTTACCTGTTGGCTTATTAACCACATTAGATGTAATGCTTCAAGCTGATCGATATTTCCAGTATAGAGGATTATTGCCAAATATTATTATTATTATTATAATCTACCCAATTGGTGTTGGGTTAAAAAGGAGTTATCACTATATGTGATATTCTTCTTCGATGATTAACGAACTCCGGGACCCACTTATACATACATTCGTATATTTTAAACTCATCACTTACCCCATAGATTTTGGACATTATTATTTTAAGTGTATTATAACACATGTTAATTTTTATTTCTCCCAAATAATTTCCATTTCAGAGTTGAAAACAAATAAAATTGAATTATAAGACGGTGTGATCAGTTATACAGGGATTTTTTGCTCTTTTTTATATTTGCATCTTCTTTTCTATAAAGTCTTGGACAAAAATGTGAATGCTGAATTTTTATTGTATATTTATGGAAATATTATGCACAAGATGTTTGTTTTTGTTACACTTATGCTAATTGAGAAACCTAAAAATAAATATATATCTGTTTCTTTCATTAACCCTTGACAACTGACCGGTAAGATGTTAGGTGTGGACCAAAAATTCCAGACTATGTACCCCGGGTGCCTTAATCAAAAGAGGGTTGAGAACCACTGGTCTGGACTCTAGGTGAAATTGGTAACAACGTAACATTAAAAGTTTATAATGGCGAGCCATTTTGAAAGAGTTTTCAAAATCACATGTTTTCATTAGGCATTATTTATTTAAAACAGTAGTTTAAGAGATGCTTAACTTTATTTCTTTGTCAGATTATGCAATTTAGGCAGTGCTGACTTGCATAGCCAGGTGTGTAAGATACTAACACTGCACTCTCACTACCAACTGCCACTTTCTACCAGGAAGAAATGGTTAATTTGCATAAACTGAGAAATAAATAAAAATAAATCTCTATACAGTGGTGATGCTACCATGTAAGCAGAATAAACAGTATAAGCAGATACTTAGGGCCCCCTGCTTGATCATAGGGTCCCACAGCACTTATGACAAAATCAGATGGCAATGTGGCAATGTGTCATTAGAAATGTGGACATTGGAGTAAAAGGGGGCCCCATGTGAATTTTTCACTTAGGGCCCCCAAAAAACCTAGAGCCTCCCCTGTCTCTATAAACTATATATTTAAATAAAGAACGACTAATATAAATATAGATGATTTTGAAAGATCTTTCAAAATCAAACAAGACATTATAAAGTCTAAGTTCCACTTTAAAAACAAGTTTGAGTGGTAATAAAACTGAAATTAAGTGTCTCCTACCAATGTGTGTACCATTGTTTTATTAATGTGTGTACCATTGTTTTATTAATGTGTGTATCATTGTTTTATTAATCAGGAAAAAAAAAATATATATATACTGTATATATACAGTAACATAGAAAATTAGGTTGAAAAAAGACACAAGTCCATCAAGTTCAACCTTCGCCTCATACCACAGAACTGAGAATTTTATAGCTTTCCTGCTACCAATTAAATTAGACTTTATCAGACCTTCCTGATCAGCCTACTGATAAACAGTATAACTCTGTATGTTCCCTTTTGAAATAAATGTATCTAATCTTCTCTTAATTGTATCCATAGTATCTGCCATAACTACCTCCCTGGGCAATGAATTCCACAATTTAACAGACCTTACTGTAAAAAACCCTTCCTCTGCTGAAGTTTAAACCTCCTTTCATCTAATCTCAAGGGGTGTCCCCTGGTCACCTGATCAGGCCTTGGATTAAATAGCTCACCGCAGAGATCCTTGTATTGACCTCTCATATACTTGTACAATGTGATAAGGCCTCCTCTTAGTCGTCTTTTCTCTGTTACCTTCCTCTAAACTGTAAGCTTTCACAAGCAGGGCCCTCTGATGCTTCTGTTCTCCACATCTGATTATACTATTTAATACCTCTGTATGTCTATTTCCAATTGTACAACTCTGTGGAATTAGTTGGTGCTATATAAATAAAGAATAATAATAATAATAATATTAAATATTTTAAATAAAACGTTATTTATCCTTTAATTTCCATGTTGACACTGAATTTGAAAATGATGATTTTGCATCTTGGTCATTTAAGCTAGGGTGAAGTGCTCCACAGTTTGGTGAGATCTGATGATCCTACTTTAGGGAGAACAAAACATATGTTATGTACCATAGAGGCCTACTCTTACTGCATTTAGAGAAAACAGCTGGGGCAGTGATGTTTTACTTCAGGAAACCTAGGTCAAGCCCTGACATGGGTCTTGTATGAATTAATTTCTAGTCTTCATGCCCTGTGTCTCTGAAGATAAACAGAGCAACAGGAGAAGTTGGGGCAAGTCTAGCATTCTGTGTTTGAATAGCTCAAGTCAGGTTGAGGTGTTACACTGTATAATTCCTGGATTAAAGCTGTCTGTAATGAATGCTTCTTTCACAGTGGAGCTTCTCATACGTGATTCAGTGCATGGAAAATAACAGAATAATTCAGCGTCTTATATCAAGTTCTTTCAGCAGAAAAGATACGTAATCCCTTGGATCCTAGTGAGTTCTCCAACTCTTTGTGAAGACCGTTCTAGCTTCCAAGAGGGTTAATATTTTGTAGCCTGAAAAACTAATCCAAACTAGGCACATTTTGATAGAGCTCGGGACAAATGCTTATTTTCTAAAACAATCCTGGTCATGAACCTAATCTTATAATCCATGGGATTCCATTCTTTAATTAAATATAAATACAAAGCAGTAATATGCTTATTGTAGGAAAATACATCCTTTTCCTGTTGTTTGATGAATTGTTTTTTATTACATTATATAAGGAGTAGTCAAATTAACTACTTGATTTCTAAATGCAGGTAAATTTAAGATTAGCCATTATAACTTTGAGATTAACATAACATTTTCAGTGTAAAATAGTTGTCCAGAGTATGGATTACACACCCTCTGTCACACACCCTCTTGCACACAGAGAGTTAAGAGAATGTATATGCTTCCATTTTTGGGACTCAAGATTCAATTAGATTCTAATTAAGTATATTAAAACTTTGTTAAGTTTCTCATATATGAGGTAGGCCTGTGATTTTGCTGAATTTTATACAGGTAAATCTGAGCAGTAAAGGTAAGGTTATACAAACATGACCATGTTTTCTTCTCTGTTTCCACTAGGCAAGGCTTTCCAGGTGTTCGCAGAAGTGTTATGGGTACAGCCCACTTATCTCATTACCCAGTCCCCTATCACCATCCACTGTATCCTCCCACAGAAAAACAATTTGCTTCTCAAATACAAGCACAAAAAAATAATCCTTTAGTTGTTAGAAATGTCTCTAATACATTGCTTTACAAGGAGTTAAGTTACGGTCTGTAAAAGGATGTATAAACTGTTAAATGCACTGAGTAAATCAATATTCTAATTTTAAATAAACCAGTCCATAAAACAGGAATGTGTGTCTTCTGCAAAAAGATATGGACCGAGCTGGCTACACCCCAACTCAAAATGGCTACAGAAACTGGAGAAGTGATATCAGTGGAGATGTCATCTCCACTTTATTATCTCTTTATCTCTCCTTGGTGGATAATCCCCCTGGTGTTTCATATAGTGTTTGGCTGCTTTAACCAATCAGATTCCTGCAAAAGTGGTCAAATGACTTCAGAAAAGACAAAAAGAGCAGCTTTGTCTACTATTGATATAAATCAAAATAGGTTTTGTCTGTGTCACTACTCATCTGGGAGAGGAAGGAGATTGAAGGTCTTATGCACAAAAAATAAGGAGCTATTCTGGGGCGAACCAGATGCTCTACTGGGAACACATCTATCATGTAGCAGATTTATATGAGGCTTTTACTCCCTTGAGAGCGAAGGAGGTCTCCAAAGTATTGCATTTATGGGTACAAAAAGACCGATCTATATGAATGGGGATATATGAAACATATTTGCCCTCTATGGCATAGTGCATTTGCTCCAGAATGTCTTCTCATTTCTTTGGAGTATAATGTCCTCTCATGAGCTGGGTCCTCACTACCATTTTTTTCAATCAGGGTTTGTATGTCATTTTATGTTCTCACACTAATTTTGTACAAGACTGCAGAATATGTTGACGCTCAGTAAATAAAGGAGAATAACAATAATTAAAATAATAATGAAAGTAATGATATTAACTGTTGGAGCTGGTTGTTACTACTCTGTAGACAATACCTGGGTACTAAAGCTTTGTGTGTGTATATTTCCATCATTCTGCAAATTGAACTGCAAACAGAATTGTGGCAGCTTCACTGATCTCTACTGATAAAGTCTCACTTTTACTGCACCGGGAAGCTCATCTATATTCATCATGTTGTGCTTCTAAGCATTCAAGTTCTCATGTTAACAGAGCAAAATCTGACCATTCACATTCTTGAAACAACACAAGTATTCAGATACAAATATGTGTGTGCAATGCATTGCAAAGCAAATAAAACTCCACTTGTCCTTGTATGGTTAAATAGTTACTTTTATCATCATGACATCTTTGGTACAAACTTTATTTCATGTCTGTTCATAAAAAAGCAAACACAAAACATATTTTTTTTGCCTATTTTCTACCAACAATGTCAATGAATAGCATTGTTGTAAAGTAAATTGCTCAGTTAATGAGTCTAGTTACCAAACAAAAACATGTTTGGTTGGTTAGTATAAAGGCTAAGACATTTTTGCAATTTACTTTTACAATTAAAAGCTGGTCTATAACACAAACCATACATAATTCTACATATATAATCACGTAGGGCAGCGTATACAAAGATAGACTGTGTAAAATATCTGCTGTTTTAAAGGGGAGCTATACCCTAATAATAAATGTCTCTTATTTTGTAGAACAGAATGGTTTACATAGGTAACTATCCTTCACACAAGACTATAAAGATTAATTTTGAGCATTTGATCTTTTGTAGTGCACTGATAATTGTGTTTACTGTCTGGTGAGACTGATAACAGTTTATGTCCCATACGATTCATACAGGTCTATTGAATCCCATTGTTTGCTGTGACCTAAATATAGACTTGTATAGAGATTACTCTCTACAGCAATGGTTCCCAAACATTTTAACATGACACCTTCTGCTTTTCACCAAACCTCACCCCCTTTTAATTGAAATAAATTAATCTCTTTGTATGTAGATTATTATTGACTGCTCTTTATTTATCCATTATATATCCTTTTCTGTTTCTACTAGTCAATCTATATATAGGCTTTTCGCCAAACGTATGCACATCACATTTAAAAACATTGCAGACTGTACTGTCCTGTGAACCAGCTATTTACAAACTTCCTGTGATCACTTTCCAGCAATATGGATACTGTTATGTTGCATAGCAATGAGGTCAATGGATATTGAAACTCTGTTTGTAGCAAGAGTAATTTCTGGCATTCACTCTAAAAACATGGAACTTGATATCTCTCTCATAATATCTTATAGCAAAAGGTACAGTTATTTAAAATGAAAGATTTATAAACATTATTTTATCCTTAAAAACATACTTTGAGACCTTTATCCAGAATAGCACTTAAACAAATCTATATTATTTCTTGCTTGATCTCTCAATACCCCAATAAGAATATTAGCTTCAAAGAGCAGAAAATGTATCAACGTGTGAATTGTACACATACAGGGAAGTGCAATATCCAGACATGTTGGCATTTATGTATTTTTCATTATGTAAGTACTAAGATTTGTAACAGTAAATCTCTGCTTCATTATACCTGGTTGTGATTGGCGCATCCAGGTGTAGTCACTGGAGTTGTGAAGCGTAAATATAGAATGTATTTGTAAACCAATGTGAAGGTAGGACTTTCTATGTATAAACTCTTATGTATTCTCATATTTTAGTGTGTTTCCTTGCCTAGTGTACTTGGAAGTGCTCAATCATTCATATATGGAAAAGGCTTCAACACAGTTGCAGGGTGTTAAGGGGTTAGCCCATATTTACTATACACATTCTGCACTAATAAATACAGACCATAGGACCATGACCTTGGCCTAGGAAATGACCTTAGGGTTTCCAAGATTATTAGTTTACATGAGGAGAGGAATAAGGAGTTAGGGTCTACTGGTCACTATTATTAGATTGTCAGCTGTCAAACAGACAGCTAACCCCTATAAATGAATATACTGGTATTCCCCCTTCCTTTTCCCCCTACTTCTGCCCCCTTGACCCATACCCCAAAATGTTACACTTTCTTCCTTTTATGTTCCTATGTAAAAGACAGGTCTGTTGCACTGTTCACTTTTGTTTTCTTCGCTAAAGAACTGGCTTTTAGTACATAGGTGCACAGTGGGAAATTATGTATCAAGGAGCCTATAATGCTTCCCGGTTCAGTCTGTTTTATGGGCAGCATAATGTGCCAGTCTGTGCCACCAACAAATAGAGGTTAATTTCTGAAAAACTAATTTAAACAAATGGATAATACAACATATAGGTAATTTTAATTCTCTTTAAAATTAAGTGAACTTATTTTAAGGTCAGAAGTCCGTTTTAATTATCATGTCATTATAATCGGCTTCTAGTGTTGCCAGATTATGCCTTTAAAACTAGGGTAGTTGATGTGTCCAGGGACGATCTGGCCGCCTTACCAATTTCTGTAAAAAATGTTAATATTTGGGCACAAGTGCCATGAAACGTCTCTAAGTATTTCTACTGGAGGCAGCCATTGAGAAGCAGCAGGACCATTGTTTAATTTTGCAAATTTGCAATGGCACTGTCAGAATTCATACTGTAATAACGGCTGAGAGATGAAGATGAAAGTATGTTGGGGTTTGAATAGAGGAAGGGTTCTAATGTTAAATAATTATCTACATTAGATTGTCTCTGATTACAAGCTTAGTTAACAAAGTATGCAAATAGCAGCTCCATAATGCAAGAGCTCAGTTATCCACACGTACATCAGGAAAGTAATCTAAAGATTAGATTATCCCTATTGCTGATTTTACTCACAAGTCACCACATCCATACCATTACTACACGGGTGTATATAAGATGATGGAAGCACTTCACAGATGCCTAAAGAAGAATACCCAGGTGTAAATCCCTAAAATTATTGTAATAAAGCAATAAGGCAGCACCAGTGCAGCTTGTTAATTGTATAAAAATTGGATATTAATTGATCAACATTTTTTGTTGAAAGAGGCACTGAAATATATTATTGACTAATAAATAATACCTTTTTTTGGACAATTAACAAGCTTCACTGATGTTGCCATATCTCTCTCTCTCTCTTTCAGTACATACTCACGCACACATATAAACACATGCATATATATGTTTCCTAATCTGGTGCAGTCACCCACCCCTGTCAGTTCATTATGTTCCTACACATCTGCTTAAGTGGGCTTGCCTTTGATGTCATCAATGGGAGATTTAACAGAAAGGCTGAAATATGAAAAAGGGACTTTACAAAGAAAATGGCAGTGGAACACTCTAGGATGTAATATATAGACTTAGATGGAGGAGAGTCTTCAAAGGTCTTATGAAGAATTTGATTTAATATGCTGTCAGTGTTTCAATGTGCAGTTCCACATTTTCAGCAATACATATATATCTATATATCTATCTCTATATAAATATAGAGAAGCCCCCCTCAGCAAGTTTACAACTATACATATATATCATCAGTCTTGCATATCTACCATGGATTTGATCATCAGACTTGGGATGCAACATAGGACCTCCTGTCCAGCATTCCCATCTATGGACTATATTCCTGCCATTCCAGGATCCACTGACATTCTATGAGGCTCACCACACATGGGTATGCATAATAGGATCTCCTGTCCAGCAGACCCCCATCTCAGGCAGACTCTTCGTTAAGATAAAAACTATTTGCCAAAGGATTATGCCAAAAGGATGTACTATGGGACGCTCTGTGCAAACATACCTACTTCTGATTGGAGTCTTCACTATAGTGAACAGACAAGGACAAGTTACTGGAATATATTTCATCCACAAGTGACAAGCTCCAAGAGAACATTATCACACCCGACCTGACTCCATCATTAAGTCAACTCTATCACATAGTCTGCAATGTTCTGTCATGAATCCAAAAGCAATTCATTTTGACCATATCTATTCAATTTGATTTTGCCAGGTTTATTTTTCACCTTTAATGTTTAGAAACAAAACATGTTTAAATCCCTTGGTAAGAAGACAAATAGTACAACAGATGTTAATGCCAGTCATAGACTATGGGAACGTAGTATATGCTCCCACGCCACAAATCCATCTTTCTAAAATTGACACTCTATATAACTCATTATGTCACTTTACCCTCCAATGTAATTACAGAACCCATCATTGTGATATATATGAAGAGCTAAATTGTCTAACACTCGAATCTAGATGTGCCCTTCACCACTCTTGCATGGTTTCTAACCACTTCTCTAGAAAACTACCAGACTATCTGAGCAGCTCTCCATACTAACTATAACCTCCACTCCACTGCTAACAACTCACTAAATATACCACACAGAGCCGGATCATAGGCAAGGCAGGTGCCTGCCTAGGACCTGGTCAATTGAGGTGGCCCGGCGCAAACCTCATCCTGGACCCTGCTCAGTGTTCCCCTTAACTCTATTTTTGTTGTTCTCTCTCAGGCCCAGTCAATATGGTGCCGAATTGCCGCTGCACTCTCAGACTCCTCCTAATCTAAATAATTATGCAGCTGTCACTGGCTCAGCCTAAACGCCCTCATTGTGCCATTTGAGTATGTGTCCGGACTTCCTTTTCTCCTGGCACATGACCTTTAGAGTTAGTATACACATATTGGTCACACGGCGGCAGGGCTATAAAATAGAAGAACCCCAGGTCGCTCTTTTGGGAGGCGACTTCTGTCAGGAACACACAGGCATCAAGTATCGGTGGCAGCCCTGCAGCCAGCTGCACTCTCGCACATGGTAAGGGCCAGGCATGCTGGCTCATAACATATATTATGGTCACACACAGATTCTGCCACAAAAGATATACTTACTGATTGTAATATAAAATTCAAAGAAAGTTACTAATAAGGCTAGCATTGCATTGTAATCTCTTATCGGTCAAATGGGCAGCCACTCTAATACTTAACCTGTCCTATTTATTACACTAGAAGAAAACCCAAATCACTTTGTTATCTCATATAATATAAGATAACAAAGTGATTTTGGTTTTATTCTAGTTTAATAAAAAAGGACAGGTTAAGTATTAGACTGACTGCCCATTTGACAGATAAGAGATTACAATGCAATGCTAGACTTATTAGTAACTTTCTTTGAATGTTATATTACAATCAGTAAGTAAGGTTTACTGTATTTTTTGTAGTAGGCTTGCTGCTTGCACTAAATATACATATTGTATATGTACCCACTACTATAACTATAATTTGTGGGTACATAAACAGTATGCATGTTTAGTGCAAGCAGCAAGCCTACTACAAAAAATATAGTCAATCAATGATTAAGAGATATACTGATTGTAACATAACATTCAGTTACTAATGAGGCTAGCACTGTAATCTCTTATCTGTCATATGGGCAGTCAGTCTAATACTTAACCTGTCCTTTTTATTAAACTAGAATAAAACCAAAATCATTGTTATCTCATATTATATTGCGTACTTCTCAATGGCATTGAAAGAGTTAATTTTCAGTTTAGACAGATAGGCACAGTTATATGTTTTACAGGCATCTCCAGACCAGGGGCAGACTGGCCCAGGGGGCAGAGAAAGGACAAAAATAAATTAAGTACTGTATTCTGGGTTTCCTCCCTAACCCTGACTACCTACACAGTGTTTACTTTACACTACAGTTTTATAGGCACAGACATTCAAAGGGTTATCCAATCATTGGATAACCCTTTGAGTGCCAGTGCCCACAAAACTATAATGTAACCCTTTGAGCGCCTGTGCCCACAAACTTGTAGTGTAAACTAAACAAGGTGTAGGTGGCCAGGGTTAGGGAGGTATGGGGGCCCCCAAATTGGTACCTTGCCTAAGGCCCCGTGGAGTATTAATCCGGCTCTGATATCACATTACAAGAAAGATGCCGGTCGATCTGCCTTCTACTTTAGAGCTCAGAAAGTCTGGAATAACCTACCTGAAAAAATCTGATCTTCTCCCAGTCTAACATCCTTGTAACTCTTTGCTGTAAACACTCCAGGACATACTGGAGAACTAGAGAAATCTCAATGTATTCTTCCTGGTAAAACATATTCTAAATAAATAAGACATCTACAACATAGACAATAACTGTCAACTTTTGCTTAAATATATGGATCAGTAGAATCACTTGAATTTCATCATGCCTTTGTTTTATGTCATGGGGATGTATTGGTATTGACTCATGTTGGGTGGGTGGGTAAAAGATGAGGGGATTCTTCACACTACATTGTAATATGGACAATGATCTACTTTATTTAGTTCTCGCTGATTGCATTTGTAAAATCTCCACCAACACTATGCTTACTTTGTGCTTACTTTGTGCTCTCAATTCCTGTCACATACACATGAAGTATTGCTAGCCATACAGAGTGGATTTACATTGTTACCTTTAATTCATTCAATCAGTATTCTCTCCTATAAACACATATATCCTTTCTTCACTTTGTAGTATACTGGACCTGGGAATACATACACTCCACATACCTTTTATAACTCTTATATCCCCCCAAGTAGCTCTAGAGTCACATAGATGATCCATGATAGCTACATCTGGCTGTCCATATCTACACTAACCTGTTTTTCCCCGTATATAAAAACTCTATCGCTGTACCATTATAACTGCATATGAGTTATTGCAACATTAACAGATACTAGATGGATACAATGTAGACTGCCTGATCAATGTCTCATTTATTAGATACTCCTATACACTGAGACATGTATTGGCCCTTAATCCAGTTCTCAAAAGCACATCAGGTCATTGTGATTATTTTCTAGCAACCAGGGAGAGAGAGACAACCTGTGTACAATGCATTGCTATGCATCGGCGTCCCTGGACTTCAGCCTTATGCAACCCAACGCAGCAAGAAATGTATATGTTCGCCTCCTCTACATTATACATCCCCGTCGCTCCCTAATACATACTATAACCCCCACCATGAGAACAGGTGGTCAACACACATTCAGATTATGTTTCCATAGTATTTACTCAATACTTTACCGCTCACAGTTGATTTCAACTTTTTTCTTCAATGTACATTTTTATTTTTTATTTTCAATATAGGATTCTCTACCAATAGTTTTTGTTACTGTTAGATTCTAGTGGACTAATCAGTGTTATATTATGAAGCTCTACTGCAACGGTACAATTTGTAATTCTTACACTGTGCTTTAGGGATCACGGGTAGAGTACTAAATGTCAATCACAACATCACTTCACTGTAAATTACGTTATGGTAATTCACAGATGCTTGTTTTGGTGCCTTTTGTGTTCCCTGAGAGTATAAGCAGGGGGGTCACTTCACTTGTTTGTCATCTTGATGAAGGTTACTCTTTGATAACCGAAGCGTTGATCTGTGAACACATTTTTGCTACTTCTATACACATTTTCAAGTCCTGAGAGTACTTCTTTCACAGTACAACTTCAACACACACACACACACACGCATATATAAATATATATATATATATATATATATATATATATATATATATATATACAAAGGTACTCAGTCTGGGATATCTCCTGGTTGCAGCATGAAGACAGCACACATCTGTAGCAAGTATCAGCAAGCAGAAATTTATTGCATCATCAAAGACCAAATATTTTTGGTCTTCACACGGACCGTCATCAAGGCGGTCTGTGTGAGGACCAAAAACATTTGATCTTTGATGATGTAATAAACTTCTGCTTGCTTATACTTGCTCCAGATGTGTGTTGTCTCCATGCTGCAACCGGGGGATATCCCAGGCTGGAAGTGAGGTCCCTGTTCTGCCTAAAACTTACAATCTAAAGTGGTAATGGGAGACATACAGAGCACTTAAGGATCAAGTGATGAATATAGTGCTAGAGTATATATATATATATATATATATTGTATATAAACAGCTAAAATGTCTCAAATGTAGAAAGCAATTAGTGCTGTGCATCTTAAGTAAGAGTCTTGATGTTTCCATCATGATGTGTGGGATACAGTTTGCTTCACATAAGTGGAGCCAACAGGGTTCTGTTGTGAGCTATTACTCTGTGAATACTGTATATGCAGTTCGTGGATATATATCTCTGCATAGGGATGTAAAAGGCACAGTAACATACACAACAACAGAGTCAACATGGTAGGGGTACTTTTATGCAGCGGTATCTGCTATGAAAAGCAAAATATCCCCATGCCTTTCATGGGCAAAGAAATATGGAAATCATAACCCCAAATTTCCCAAAGTTCTGTCAGTGTACCGGTGTTTATAAGCATGCATAACTACCAGGGATACAGTGATATCCCTCTTATAATGTTAACCTTCTGAGTGCCAGTAATGCATTGTGTACCCTGTAACGGAAGTTGCGAAGGGACCGGGTCGCCTTCCGACGTCGTTCCCGGTTCTCTCCTTGTTGACGCCGGACTGGCACTGTCGAGTCCACCGGTCGAACAAATAAGCTTTCCGGTAGTCAACTCAAAGTGGCGTCGAACCCCGGGATGACCGACTCTATCTCGAAGGGCTGCGGATCCAGAGGGGTCACAGGCACTCGAACACCGTCGATCGTTCACAGCACCGGAGCAGGGAAAATGATGCAGGAACCAAAGTAACAGCAGTTAAGACATTCGAGCACTCCAGGGCTTGAATCGAAGGCTGTAGCTGGAACTGGAGAACCCACAAGGCAGAGTCCACATTGCCGCCTGACAGGATACGAAGTTCGGTAGCGGGATCCTGGCAGCAGACGGACGAACGTTACAGGAACCTGGTTCGAATGGGTGGCAGAGTGGCCACTTTAACCGTGGGAACAAACAGACTCCAGGACTCTGGTTCACTCCAAATGTAACACACTTTATTGAACAACAACCACATCTTTTATACAGTTACAACATAATACCACAATAGGGATGGGAAGGGCCAAGTATTCTAATACGGGCTTGGCCCAGGGACCAATCAGACACAATGGGCATATGACACAAGGAACAAAAGACCAATGGTAACTGGAGACAATGGACCAATGGCAGAGGGTGACAAAAGGACCAATGGCAGTTAAGGGAAAAAGGCCAATGGCAGATGAACTACTAAACACAATACTGATGAGGTAAAGGCAAACATGGTTGATTACTGTCTAGACAAAGACAAAGGGTTGATGAGAGGGAATACACAT
The DNA here is from genome assembly GCA_037306005.1 of Rhinophrynus dorsalis. Classification (NCBI taxonomy): domain Eukaryota; kingdom Metazoa; phylum Chordata; class Amphibia; order Anura; family Rhinophrynidae; genus Rhinophrynus; species Rhinophrynus dorsalis. Next base: position 447,140,295 of record CM074720.1, on the reverse strand, counting down.
CTAGGGGACTAGGCCAGGGGTTGAAGCACGTGCACACTAGTTTGACTATGCGACTTCAACCCTGGCCAATCAGGGTGCGCAGTGAGTCGTACATCGGCCAATCTGGCGTCGACTCACTGCCTCCGGTTCCCACGCTCGCGGCCGCATTGATGCCTCAAACAAAGGAACAGGGGAACCACCGGCTTCGGTGTTCGTGTATGCCTCATACATATTACATGCTATACAACACATTAAACATACGACATTCAACAATATATAAAACGTACGACATTCGACAATATATACAGCATAAACCTTTTACCATAAAGATAGCAAAAAGCCCTCATCAAAGTTCAAATGAGGCCAAAGGGCCATAGTCTTTAGGTAAAGCATTCTAGGTCCAGACAAGGGCCCAAGTAACGGATAACATCCGTTACATACCCCTCTGTCATTCAAAGGGTTAATCTATGAACCAAACAAAAATGACAATACCAAAACCTTTGCTTAGGAGGAAGATCACCTCAGTAGAAATATATATGTATTCTGTTCTAAACTCTAGTTGGCCCTGGGATATTATACAGTAAGAATATGTACATTGTGGTTTTTCTTCCCTACTAACATCAGGCTGTTGGGGATTGATGGGAGTTGTAGTATGGTGCCAGTGGGAGGGCCTCAGGTTGTCCATTCCTGATTTATGCTAAGGCTATCACCAGTTTGAATTTTCATTGGTTGCCAAGTATATATAAAAACATTGTTTCCCACTCAAGCCAGATTTTTTGGGCAGAAATCATGTATTTACTAAAATGTGCTCTATATATAAAAATTACAGAGAAGCTGGATTTAATGGGGGGGCATGCAAAATATGGTTGCCTCCAGTGAATACAGGCTAAAACAATGTTTCTTCCCATACGATAAGACTAAGTGGAAGGTCTGAGACATCAGCAAAAGTGTTAAAAGTCTCCTAGGCTCTGTAAATAATTCCATTAGTAAATATGGTGAAATGGGAAAGGAACATAAATTATTTTAGTTCCTATTTCAATTTCAAGTATATATACTTGTGCTAGTTATTAACCCCTTGGGGGCTAGAGGCATTGGAAACATCCCTTGTATTTATGGGGTTGAATGTATTTGCTTTGTATTTAATGTTAATCATATCTTTGGATATGATTTTCTGCATAGTGTTCTGGAAAGCTGTGTTGTGTGAATAGTTTATTTTCCTTTCTGCTTGAATTTCAGTTGCAGAGAAGCAATATTTCTCCTTTCAATGAAATTCCCATGAGAAAGAATACCAGGAATAATGTATCTGCAGATGGGTAGTCTGTTGATTTCAGCAAATGATAGCTCTCCATGCTGTTCCCACTCCTCGTTCATCTTTCATGTGTGATTCTTTCCTGCGCATATGTCACAACCCATACATAAGTCATCACACACTTATATTCCAACACACACACACCTCAGTTCCCCACATGGAAGATGTCAGCAGGAAGAGCCTGCTTGAGGGAATTTCGACACTACAGTGCATTTAGGACTAAGTGGCCTTATATATGTCTTCAAGCAATATGAATTGTAGCTTTAAAGGTCTAAGGATATGTAGTGTTTCTATTCTGACATCTTCTCCATTGTAATTATTATGTCACCAATTGTAGTCTCATTTATTTGTTATTAGGTTTTTATTCATGTAGGAGGGTATATGAGTGCATCATTATAGGAATCCTTTATCTTTTTTGATGTTTGCAATACCCATGGAACGGTAACATAAGTTCATTATCCCTGTTTTCTTACTATAACCTGGTGGTATAGTCATTAGTTTACAGATTCTGAAAAAATAAAATTTGATTTAAAGTGATAGTCACCATTTATTTTGACTTTATTCTGCTAATGCAGGGATTACATCTAAGAGATCCAAATACATACTGACAGTATACAGACAGATGAGAGTTCTGTATGCTATAAGTACGGGGTGACTGTAGGCAAAAAGCAACAGAATACATAATATTTTAATAGATTTGAGCCCTTTTAATTTTTTGTTGTTGATACTATCCCTTTAAAAGCCCCATTTAAATCAAAGAGAACTTTGAGAATTTGTATTTGTTTCCTTTGGTGCAGTTGGTGTACTCTAGAATTGCCTCATTAAATATTCCTCATAGACTTATGTCTCCTGGAGACAATTCAGGAGAAAAAGAATTCCTGTTGTCATGCACAAACCCATATTTATGTATCATATGATTAGATTAATTTAACAAAAATTCTATGCTAGGAGACATAATGACAAAGAACGGTTGAATGATTCTTTATTCTCTATTGAAGTAGTTTCTGTTCAATATCCTTTGAAAAAGAGAAGTCTTTGTTTTATCCTACAATCAAACAGGGAACATTCCTGAACAAGAAGCCAGTCTGCCTAAATCATTGTTTTATAGGACACCATAAACATTATATCATAAACCATATTTTTATCATCTATCCGTGTGTGAATACTGGTTCTTTGATTTCTGTTCAAAATAGCTTAGTTATCTTTTTATAGATTAGAAAAACTGGTGGAAGTTTGTGGAGGTAAAAATAACCCACACTAGTAATTGCAATAACACTCCTTCACATGTGCACTAAGGTTAGACATACCAGGACTATCACTCACACGAAGCAGCGCTGACACTCCCACCTTGGAATGTTTACAACAAGCTATAAATTACATCCCTTCTTATCTGGATAAACCTTAAGACATCTTGTTTCTTGACAATAGGCCTGGAAGGGAGGATAAGAAAGGCTTGTAAAGCACCTCATAAAACCATCCCAGTTAAAAAAAGAATCACATCGGCATAGACATAAACATTTTTTAATCTAAAACTTACTTTGAGAGGGCTCCCACTTGTATTAATGAAACATTTTATCTCTTAGCTTTTATTTTTTTTTAGATCGCTTGCCTTTTTTTTAATTGAGATTATGACATCATTCAAAATCTGTTTTGAAGTCATCAGTGTATGTTGTTAACAGATAACAGGTTTTTTTGTGCATGTTTGAATATGAAAAAAAGATTAAGGAATCCTTTTATGTTAGAATGAAATACCACCTTTAAACATCCAATTACACTTCAATTGTCCAATTTCTTTTTTCCCAAGAATTACATTTTATGGATTTAATTATTTACATATAACCAACATCCCATCTGTGAATTTATTTCATTTATTTATTTCATACGATTGTAAGCTTTTGGGCAGGGACCTCACACCCAATGTTTCACTCTACAAAGCACCTGTAACCCTGAAATTGTAAAGCGCTGCATACACTTGTGGCGCTATATAAATAAACATATTCATTCATTCATTCAAGTAGGGAAGCTGAGACTCTCCAGTTATTAAAGACCACAGTTCTCATTATCCCCTGCCAGTAGTTTGAATGGATGAGGATGATGGGAACTGCAGTCCTCGCAAAAGCTGGAGGTCCTCTGCTTTCTTGTCTCTGAATTACAGCCTTGGCTATTCAACAGTCAATAACTCCCATCATCCTCAGATGGCTGCTCTGAGTTGTAGTCCAAAAAGCCTGAGAGTCGGATGTTACCTACTCCTATTCTAAAGAATTACAAATAGCCCTGTTTTTTTTTTTTGGGGGGGGGTCGTTTTTTTTGTTTGTGTCTGTGGTCAAGTAAACTTGCTGTCCATATGAGATTTCCAGCCCTTTGCCCACATTGCTAAAAGCCTGCGTGTAAACTCTGGTACAGCTGTTCTTCATTAATAACTGTGGCTTGGGATATTGCAGTGGGGTGCAACACATACATCAGTTCTTTAAAATCTCTGTTTTCTACAAAATAATAGGGCAGCATGTTAACAGCCAAAATTCTGGCAAGTTTGCCATTCCACAGGTGTACTTTTGGATTATTTGTGTTCCTTTTTTACTTTCTAAGAACTCAGTAAGTGTGGGATGGCAGCACAAAGAATAATTGAGTGACTTAATTACTTTAACATGACTAGTAGTGGAGGTGGTGGAAGTAGGTGTGGCGTTGTGGGAAAACTATGACTCTGTCACTTCAAACTAACTTGGTCATCCTACTCCATGCTTTGAGTAACAGTAGACATGGGTGTTAATTTTACTAATGACAATGGGGGAGACTTATAAAAAATCTTCTTGTCCGTTTTTGTGAACAGAGCTTTAAAATGTCCTTATTCCTTATTATGAGAGTTTGTATTTATAATGTACTCTAGTTACAATTATAAATGTGGTCACAGTAAAGAATAAGAATAGGTCAGATACTACCTTAAATATTTGGTGAAAATTTGGTCTCTAAATTGTCTCAAATAGTGACATTTCTTTATAAATTCACTGAGACACTTTTTACAAACTTCCATACTCCATTTTATAATAAAAACATACTACATGGCTTCATGTCCTCCTAAGTTGTCCTTAATACTTTTATAATGACCAGTGACAATCTTACAGCCATTTTAATGCCTCTTTTCCATTAACTCCACTTTTATAAATCATCCCCAATGATTTTCCACTCCCACTCTACAACAATACTATTATGACCAAGTGCTGCTTTGGCTAAAGCTTTTAGATGATGCACCTCTGATATACTGCAAGTGTGTCTCCCAATCATATCTGTGGATGTGCTTCAGGTTGGATCTCAATGCGGATGTGACTTGATGTGATTTTTCTCTTTACTTACATCTTGTTTATAGAACCAACATATAGCAAGTTTTAGATCATGAGTGAAGTATCTCCATACTGTAGATTTCACAGAGTAAGGTGTGCTTGAGGGACTACTGCTTATTACATTGTCACTTCTACAGGGGTTAGATATTGCAATACTGCTAGTAGTAGGTAGCAGTGGTACTGCACCTCAAACAATCAAATCAAGGGTTGTTGATTTTGACCCATGTTACTGCTAAGTCAATAACAGTATGTGACTGAGTCAGGGTTGGACTTGCAAGTGGTGATGTCTGAGATGACAGTATTTTGGGGCAGGTTTACTTATCCAGACTTTAAAATTGATCTCTCAAAGTATTTTCAGTGATAGAAGACTGAGTATTTTCCTTTTAGATACAACTAATTTATTCTACATCATCATCACTCTTTACTTACTTGTATCAGGAGAATGGTAGAAGCATGAAGGGACCAACAAACATTATCAACAAATAGGTCAGCAGCATCAGCATCATAATCCATTAGTACCAAGTTATTTTTCTTCTCACTACTACTATAATATTCTTGTATGATTTTAGAGTCTGAAAACACTTATTTTTACTTTTCCCCTTAGGAGGATAATTGAACATTGACCAATAATTTGCATAGGTGTGTCCCCGTCTATTGCAGCAGTTGGTTCACCACTGCTAAATCCATCACTGCAATAGCAACAACACTAGAACGTGACTCATTGTCTGCAGTGTTAAAAGGCTTATTGCTACTACTAGAGTAACTTTTCATATTACATTTACTGACAGCCTCCTCAATAGCAGGAGGAGGATCATGAACATTTATTGTGCAATCTGTAGCAACCATACCTGCAATTTCATTAGTATGACTTTTCAACTACCAAAACATTAATGAAATCCTCCTCCTAGTCATTTCTATTTACCCCTACAATGTTTGGTGGGAATAATGATAGAACAGTTGATTTTTACTGTAAGGTACATAACCGAGCTGTTCGTTTCAAAACATCTTCAGTATGCAATTAGCTTAACAGAACATCAGCAGTACCAATATTAGCTTGTATTTTTCTTGTCTGAGTAAGAAGTGATTTCTTCTCTGTTGTTGTCTCTCTGAAAATAATGTTTGATGTATGTTTCTCTCTCTAGTATCTGTGACTTTCAGTCTCAGCTCAGGTACAATTTCCTGCCTATTACTTATCAGTCACAAGTGTTTTTTAAATGTTCCCATCACCGTCTGTCTCTATTTACAAATCGCTACCCACAACTGTCCAGAAAACAAGTTGCTGCCACCTATACGCCTTAACTGAAGAAAGTTAAGCTTCTTATCTTTGCCTATATGCCTCTGCACTAGTTAGTATCAAAATGTCAGCAGCTTCCTCTCTCTCTCTCTCTCTCTCTCTGTTTCTCCCAAGCACAGACTTAAACATGTGGTAAACTGACATCCCTTTTATTCTGGAGATTTAGCATGGTGATAATACATGGTGAAAACTGTTCACATGGGTGGAAATTATATTACTATAATTGATTTCAATGCATTAAAAATAGCTGAAACATTAGAAAAATTGCACTTTTTGTGACAATAACCATACTGTCACAGTCCCCGTGTTCGCTGTGCCGTACCTTTCCGGCGGAGGCTTCTTCCCCTCTGCAACGCCTTCTTGCTGCGGCTCTCCTACCCCTTGCGGCGTGCCTCTTCAGTGGCGGCGTTGTGTCTGCCGGGTCGCCTTCTCAGGTAGCTCTCACTTCCGGGTTTCGCCCTGTCGCGGCCTCTGACGTCATCGCCCTGCCCCTATTTTAGGCGTCCATCTCTTTTGCCTGATGCACTTTCACTAGTGTTCACGTATGCCTAGGTCTCTGCTGGCTCTCTGTACTCCAGTCTTGCTCCTTGCAGTCCTGATTTCAGTGTACCGATTGAGGCTTGTCTGACCACTCTTCTGTCCAGTCCTATTGTCCTGTATTGATCTCCAGTTGCTGACCGGCTCGTCTGACTACTCTTCTGCCCAGTCCTATTGTCCTGTATTGATCTCCAGTTGCTGACCGGCTTGTCTGACTACTCTTCTGTCCAGTCCTATTGTCCTGTATTGATCTCCAGTTGCTGACCGGCTCGTCTGACTACTCTACTGTCCAGTCCTATTGTCCTGTATTGATCTCCAGTTGCTGACCGGCTCGTCTGACCATTCTTCTGTCCAGTCCTATTGTTCTGTATTGATCTCCAGTTGCTGACCGGCTCGTCTGACCACTCTTCTGCCTAGTTCATTGTCCAGTCTAGACCTTCAGTCGCTTATAGTTCGTTGGGGAGTTTCAGCTACCTAGTGGCCTACGCACCCCAGCACCGCTCCCTAGTCACCGCTCTCCAGCCCTCGCTCCCCCCTGCAGGGGAGTTCGTACTGTCTGTGGTAGGTCATCCTGGTCTGGATCTCGGCCCAACTGAGGTTCGGACATCTGGCCTTGTGGCCAGCATCTATACTCGGCCCTTGTCACAGCAAGACCTAACTGCAGGCAGTCACCGCTCTCTAGCTCCGAAACCTAGCCCTCACTCCCTAGCACTCCCTCCCCTGCAGGTGTTAACCTGCACTTGTTGGTCCTGACACATTGAAACCTGGAAGTGCCAATTTTCCCATTTTGCTTTTGTGGCAAAAATTGCTGGCCATCCGTAGTCTTGACTAATAATAATGGGGGGGAGACAAAAGTGATGAGCAAAGTTCGTTAATGCACTAGCTGCAGAATCTGTTCAAACCGCAGGGGTAACAGGTAATTCTGCAAGGTCATGTCAGCCATTCACTCTTCTGAGGAAGCTAAAATTAGTACCCAGGAAATACTTGAAAATAATAAACAATTTCAATGCATCCTTCCTGGTAAAATACTTTGATAAAAAAGTATAAAAGTAGATGATAACATGTAACCTTATAAATATTGAAAAAAGAAAATAATTACACACCATCTTGACATAATTATTCACATTTCATCAAAGACAAACCATTAAATTCACTTTAACCAATTGGATTCTAGAGACTGTGATGTATTGGAGACTTCAGTAACATCTAAGAGGGTTATAGAATCTGTTTTATGAAAAAGCAAAGTGCCTATTCGTGCAAGGTCAGATGAATGTTTCCTCTACTTCCTGCTTGATCAGTCCCTGTCTCATATGGGTCAGAGAGGCATAAACTTCCTGACATCTCTAATCCATGTTACTAGTGCGATTGCACAGAATCAAGTTCCTCATAGCTTTAATGTGGGATTTAAGAAATCAGGAAGATTGTCCTTCTAAAATCCCATATGTATTATTATTATTATTCTATATTTATATAATGCCAACTAATTCCGCAGAGCTGTACAATTGGGAGCAGACATACAGAGGTATTGAATAGTTCAATCAGATGTGGAGAACAGATCAGAGGGCCCTGCTCCTGAGAGCTTACAGTCTAGAAGAAGGTAGGTTTGACACAGAAGGAGTAAGTGCTATTGGGTATAACTGCCTCCTGACACATGAACTGCCAGTCAGTGGGTGGGAGTGAGAAGTGCTGTTGAGTGCAGTGGTCCAGGCAAGGGGTAAATCTTGGTGATAATGATTATGGAGGCAGTTGATAGGGTTCCCTGAAGAGGTGAGTCTTCAGGGAGCATCTGAAGATTTGAAGGCTGGGGGAGAGTCTGATGGGGCGGGGGAGGGAATTCCAGAGCTGAGGTGCAGCACGGGAGAAGTCCTGTAGGCGGGAGTGGGAGGATGTGATAAGAGCTGTGGAGAGCAGAAGGTCATGTGCAGAGCAAAGATGGTGAGTGGGAGTGTATTTGGAAATAAGAGATGAAATATAGGGGGGTGCGGTGTTAGTGAGACTCTATAAGTTAGCACCAGAATTTTTAATTTAATTCTGAATGCTAATGGGAGCCAGTGTAGGGACTGACAGAGGGGATTGGTGTTAGAGAAACGATGAGTGAGCAGAGTTCATTATAGACTGTAGTGGGGTTAGCCGGGTGAGAGGAAGGCCAATTAGTAATGAGTTACAGTATTCAAGACGGGACATGATAAGTGTTTGGATTTAGAATTTTGGTAGTGTCATGTGTGAGAAATGGTTGGATTCTAGAGATGTTGCGGAGGTGGAGGGAGCATCAGTTGGAGATTGACCGGATGTGAGGAATGAAGGATAGGGCAGAGTCAAATGTGACCCCCAGGCAGAGTGCTGTAGGTGTTGGTGTGACGGTAGTGTTGTTAACGGTGAAGGTAATATCTGGGGTAAGGCTAGTTGTAGATGGAGGGAAGATAATTAGTTCAGTTTTGCCAAGGTTAAGTTTGAGTTGACGGAAGGACACCCAGGAAGACACAACAGACAGACAGTGAGATACTCGGGAAAGGAGGGAAGGGGAGAGGTCTGTGGAGAAAATATATATTTGAGTGTCATCAGCGTAGAGATGTGAAACCCAAAGGAGTTTATTCGTTTTCCAAGGGATGCAGGGTAGATTGAGAAAAGTAAGGGTCCCAGTACTAATCCTTGAGGCACTCCAACAGACAGTGAGAGGGGTGGGGAAGTGGAGCCAGAGTATGAAACACTGAAGGAGCGGTTGCAGAGATAAGACGAAAACCAGGAGAGTGCAGTGTCACAGAGACCTAGGGTGTGGAGGGCTTGGAAGAGGACTGGGTGATCTACTGTGTCAAAGGCAGCTGACAGGTCCAAGAGAATGTGCAGGGAGTAGTGACCTTTTGACTTGGTGGAGAACAAATCATTGGCCACTTTAGTGAGGGCAGTCTCAGTGGAGTGATGAGGGCAGAATCCGGATTGCAAGGGATCTAGCAGGGAATGGGAGCAGAGGAATTTAGTGAGCCAGTTATATGCAAGACGCTCCAAGAGCTTGGAGGCGAATGGGAATAGAGAAATTGGCCAGTAATTTGACAGTGAGTTTGGGTCCAGGGAGGGTTTCTTTAGGATGGGAGTGATTAGTGCATGTTTGAAAGAGGATGGGATGGTGCCGGTTAACAAAGAGAGGTTGAATAAGTGAGTAAGGATTTGTCACGGTTTTTGATGAACACTCAGAAAAGTTTGGTAAGGTTAAAATAACTTTATTAGAACAAAGTTCAAATACATAGATAGGCCTATGGCCCCACACAACAGAGTAGATATACAGGCAAGTATATACAACAGTATCAGGCCAGTAATGGATATATATGTGAGAATAATTACAATCTCTGACAGTGGAGGTCCTGGCTTGGATCAGGACAGGCAGCAGGATAAGTAGACAGTGGGATGACCACAGGACCTAGATAGTAGAAGGTCCAGACAAAGGTGACTGGTACAACCCAGAGGAGCGAGGCAACTCTGCTGGCACAACCCAGATGCCTGGGAGGCACAGAACCCAAGGAGCGAGGCAACACTGACCCTGGCACCGGATAGCAACAGACCGAGATAACTCTCCCAGAAATAACCCTAGAACGCTAGGGGTGGACCACAGCACAGAAAGTATAGAGATGTAGGCAACCAGTGTCCCCTCTAATGAGGATGGTGCAACACAATGCTGGCTCTTGAGCCCGAGGCTCCTGCAGAGGGAAATATGCAACACTCTACCTGGAATGTCCAGGTACGCAAAGGGTCAATCGGTAACGCCCAGATACACTGCAACTCTCAAAGGGAGTGAGCCCAGCGAGGTATGAGAGGTAGACACAGAGAGATCAGAGTAACACAGTCAGTGAAAGAACACTGTACCGGTACTTCGCTTGTGCACTCTGCCAACGGCGGTATGGAGAGAAGCTATAGCACGAATGCCTAGCTAACGGTCGACAGAGATATAGCGCCACGCGGCACAACCGGCTAACGTAACAGCAACCACCAAGTAAAGCAGGAGCAAAACGGAGACCACAAGTTGTATGCTGGAAACGCACGGCACTCTGAGACAAGGCAGCCCACAGAGTAACTGGTAGCCAGGAAAGTCAGACACGGAACGGATACTCAGCCCAGCAAATAGTATAGAGAAGCGGATTTTCAGCCAGATACACTCGGTAACAGAAGCGGGTTCTCAGCCAGACCAGGTCAGCAACGGAGCGGGTTCTCAGCCGGATACAATCGGTAATGGGAACGGGTCCTCAGCCAGATATGGTCAGCAATGGAGTGGGTCCTCAGCCGGATACAGTCAGCAACGGAGTAGTCGAAGAACAGCAAACTCAGTAACGTTGTCAGGCAGGCCAGGTCATACATAGTCAGCAATAACGGAGCAGAATGCAGGAACAAATACACCACGAAAGGGCACCATACAGTGGAAATGACAGGGTATATAAAAGCCATCACTGGGCGGTGACAAAAGGTACTAGCCAATCATTAAACAGTAATGCAAACTATCAGTCAGAATGTCGCCGCCTGCTGCACAAAGCACGGGCACAGTGATAGGATTGGAGTTAGTAGAGGGGAAAGTTCTTGAGGGAGCTGAGATGGGATTTGGTTGAGAGGACATGTGGTTATGTTTGAGCGAATGAGGAGAAGGGAGACTTCATCCTCGGTGACGGGTGGGAAGGTGCTTAGTGTGTATGCAGGAGACGTGACAGGGCTAAGCTGGAAGTGTGGGGGTGGGAGTGATGAAATGTCATGTCTGATACAGTAGATTCGATTTTGTCCTTGAAGTGGGTGGTGAGATCTTGGGCAGAGAAGTTAGTGGAAGGTGTTTGTGTTGGTGGGTGTAGAAGAGATTTGAAGGTTGAGAAAAGACGTTTCAGGTTAGAAGAAAGATTAGAGATTAGAGAGGAGAACTATGACTGTTTAGCCAGGGAGAGGGCAGAGCTATATGAACGTAGAATTAATTTGTAGTGTATGAAGTCAGCTGTGGAGCATGATTTCCTCCAGTGCCTTTTGGCAGTGCGTGAGCACCTTTGGAGGTATCGTGTTTGTCTTATGTGCCAGGGTTGTAGTGGGGTAGTGAGTGGATGGCGTGGACTTGCAGGTGCAGCTGTGTCAAGGACTGAAGTGATAGTGCTGTTTTAGAGAGCAGTAGTTTTGTCAGGGCAAGTAAGTGTGAGGATGGGGTTAAGAAGAGGTTGCAGGGATGTGGAAAATTGTTGCAGATCAAGAGTATGCAGTTTTCTCCGCATGCTCTTGATTGTGGAGTGGGGGATGGGTTTGCATGGTATGATGAGGTTACCGGTAAGGAGGTGGTGGTCAGAGAGGGGAAAGGGGACATTAGAGAAGTTGGAGACAGAGCAGAGGTTAGTGAAGATCAAGTCAAGGGTGTGACCATCACTGTGTGTGGGAGAGCTGGTCCACAGTGATAGGCCAAAGGAGGTTGTTAAGGAGAGGAGTTTGAGGGCAGGAGGGATGTTATGATTATTTAAAGAGATGTTGAAGTCACCCAGGATGAGAGTAGGGACATCAGAGGACATGAAGTGAGGGAGTCAGGAGGTGAAGTGATCAAGGAATTGTGCAGTGGAACCAGGTGGCCTGTATATGATAGCAACATGCAAGGGGAAGGGAAAGAAGAGGTGAAGTGTGGGAGCTTCAAATGTAGGGAAGGAGAGAGAAGGAATAGTGGGGATTACCTGAAATGTATGGTTAGGGTACAGCAGGATGCCCACTTCACCCCCCTGTCTGTTGCCAGGCCTGGGTGTGTGTGTGAATTGAAGGCCTCCATGTGAGCAGTGGAGGCAGTATCTGACTATGTGAGCTGTGTTTCTGTGATGTACCAGTTGATGGTCAGATAGGAGGTGGAGAAGACATTCACCTGACCCTGCAGATTTTAGCACAGGAACGGGTGATTAACTAGGTAAGGATTATGCGCTGAGCTACCAGGAATACCTGACCAAACTTTCCACTTAGGATAGAAATAGGGATTACTTTTCCTATAAGTGAAAAATATCATATAATATAGACAGTTTGTATTTTGTATGGTTTTTCATGCTGGGTAAAACAAATATACTTCCACTGCTGGGAGATGTTTCATTCAGAAGATATGAAGCTCAAGCCTTTTTCTGGTGCAGTACTTCTACTGTCAACCATTTTAGGGTGGTGCTTTTGCTGTTACTTATTTTGGATGACTTTTGGTACTGATGATAATCCTCAATAGACAGCTGTAGCAGTAGCACCACACAAATATGGCAGCCATTGTAAGTATGTCATCCATATCGTGCATATTTGAGCTATGATGTATGTCTCATCTATGGCCATAACCTTGTTTAATTAAGGAGGAAAGCCCCTACAAAATATATTGTTAGGGAAATTATCACGTTTTCTATGTCTGCCCATATGGAATAAGAGGCAGTAAAAACCCAGGGCTGCTTAGTGAAGCTCCTTAAACTGTTACCCCAAGCTGATAGCTGGCTAAAATGCAACTCAGAAATATGTGACTCTCAGCCACATAGATTGTGGGTTGTGCACCATCTTCATGGACCAAGCTTTCAAGCCCAATGCAGAGGATCTATGGTGACTGCATAGTCCCAGGCAATAGACTGCAGTCTTGCAGTACAGTCCTTTCTGTTCCACTGTAGGTCACAGCCTCAGCTTCAATTGCAGATCTGTTCCCAGGGGCGAAGATCTTCCAGTAGGCACTGGTCATATGATAGTAGCCTTCTAAGATGGAGTTAAAAAGTGAAAATGAAACAGTAAACCAGAAGTAGATTTTTGACTGCCAGTGGCCGAGTTGGATTTCCCAGCAGGCAGAATAGGAAACTTCCTAGAGCACCAAATTCCGAGGGGTGCCCCAGTTGTTGTGGCCACAGCCACATTCTAAAATGTGAGTGTGGCCAGAGCAATATCAGTGTTTTATACCCCTTTACAGGCTAATATTTATCTCACTGGATGCTAGAGATATCTCTAGTGCATTGAAGAGCAATGCTTTGGAGATCTCTCTCTAGCAACCAAAGGGCTAAACCTTTTCTCGTTTTTGCTTATAGGCCAGTGGCTGGCACTGGGTTATGTGAAAAGCGGGGTGTGGCTATGAGGTCTAGAGTGCTTTGCCTAGGGGCACCTTTGATGTAAATCCAGCCCTGCCCACATGGGTGTGCAACATCCCTCTGATACTCAAAGAGTTAACCCACTGAATGCTAAAAGCTTCAATGCACAGTGAAACACTGCATTGGAAACCTCTCTCTAAAAAAGGTGTATATTCATAGTGTATAGCTGTACATGACAAAACTTGTTAAATAAAACAAATTAATTTTTATGGTAATGTTAGTGCTTTGGAATACAATAATGCTTTGCAAATAAATGATAATTACAATAATTTCCCTGTAAGGTTTGACATTCCATATAACACTGTAACACCTGACATGCCTCATTTCTCAGACTAAAAGCTTTTAACTGTCAAACACAAGTGTGGTATCTTACAAACCTGCACTAGCAAGTTCTAGGGATATCTCAGTTAATCCAACATTCAGTAAAAGTGCCACCTACACAGTTACATTTAGGGCTGAAGTTTGTAAAAATATCAGGTTTAAAATCTATTCATTACTTATACTTTTTCAAATGCCGCAATTATCAGGAAGCATTTTGAGGTCTATGTTTCAAAATGTACTCTTTGCAAGGCATTCTGGGATACAAAAAACTTTTATTTAATTCCTAGAACAGCAAATAGCTGTGCTTCTTAGGAGGCATTGTTTGGGGTACTGATTGTTTTGAGATCAACATTCTGTTGTCATTGTTCTGTTCTTTTTTCCAGGAATGATACATTGAGATTGTCTCTTGTATTCAGGTATGTTCTGGCCTGGGTACTCATTTTATCTACCTCAGAAAGGTGAAAGACTGAATGGATCTTTCAGGGACTAGACTCTACAAACCTGAAGTTTGAACAGATTCCACAGCTGGTGCATTAACCATCTGAGCTATCTCCCAGCTTGCTATTTGCAATAATCCTATATAATAATTCGCCAAGTTGTGTGTAACGCCCGACATGCACAGTAGATACTGCTGCGCGTGCAGTAGATACTGCTGCGCGTGCGGCAGTCACACGCAGTGGAGACTGCTCGCGCCGCTGCTGATACAGAGCTGGGCGCTCCGAAGGAGCGTCCAGCTCTGTATCAGCCGAGGCTCGGGCAGTCTCCACCGCGTGTGACTGCCCCGCGACCGGCTGCCAGAGGCTCTGTATCAGCCGAGGCGCGGGCAGTCTCCACTGTGTGACTGCCCCGCGACCGGCTGCCTGAGGCACTGTGGCCCGTGTAACGGGCTGTTCAACTAGTTGTGAATATTTCCATTAATTTTCCAGGAACACACTCCTGTTGAGAAATGGAAATCTCCAGTTATAGGCTATAGTAGAATCCCAATGCGAAAAAACATTTATATAGACTGAAGGACAAATACACCAGTCTGCTAAACACATTACAAAACACTCCAATAGGTAGAGTTTTATTTAAAGTCTTTCCAGTCTTTGTATTACTGTATGGTAATGAGGCTCTATCAAATACATTTATAATTGGAGAGATTTCTCGTAATATAAAGATTTTTTTAAACACAGGTTGGTGCATATCTTCTATGCAGTCTAGTCTATATGTGCTCATGTGATACCTGACATGTTTGCTGACAGCAGGGGGAAGCAGAGAGCAGAGTGTTGAGTGCAGCAGAAGAGTTGATTCAAATATTGCATCTCAGATGTGGCATTTTGTGATGTCAGTGGTTAATCTCAACAAGCATAGATGCCCCAAGAGATGCAGCCTTGGAAAGTGGGATTTCTTTAACACCTCAGGGGGCCATAGAGGTATGGTTGTCAGATCATCCTTTTACAATTGTATGTATATGAAAAATAACTACAGTATTGTTACATGGGAACCATTGAAGTCACTTGCCCTTTTTTAAAGGGATGATCTGACAACCCTGTAGGGTTTCTAGGTTTTGGATTGCCTTGAAGACCTTTCTGACCACAAAAATGATAATAGGTGAACTGTTGTACTGTGATAGCCATAGAAAAAACAGGAGACTGGAAGACTAAAACTGATATCCTTATTGAAACATAGAGTTTGACAGCAGATAAGAACCATTCGGCCCATCTAGTCTGCCCATTTTCCTACAGTAAAAATCTCAAACGTTTTTGGTCCTTGGTCTTTTCTTACGTTAAGGACAGCCTTATGCCTATGCCATGCATGCTTAAATTCTGTCACTGTATTAACTTCTACCACTTCTGCTGGTAGGCTATTCCACTTATCTACTACCCTCTCAGTGAAGTAAAACTTTCTTACATTACATATAAACCTGTGTCCCTCTAGTTTTAGACTATGGCCTCTTGTCCAAACATTTTACTCCTTTGAAATGTACATCCATCCTGTACTTTGTTGAATCCCTTCATGTATTTGAATGCTATAACTGGGTAGCTCTAGGATGCAGGCTTTCAAGACAACATTAAGGGGCATATGTTTGAAATAAAAGTGGAGTTCTAGAACAAAGCATGTGCACTGTAGGGAAGAACTAAAGATTTGCAATGATTTAAATGGGGATTTTAATACCTTGAATACTAGAGAGGTCTCAAATGCATTGCAAAGCATTCAAAGAGTTAAAATCCCCATTTAAATTGGGAATGTTTTGAATTTTTAGTTTTTCCCTGTAGTGCACATGGGTTTCCCTAGAGCTCCTCCACTTTTCTTTTGAACATACAGCCCTAGGTCTCTTCTTCTGGAGGTGAGACCTAGTTGTATTGAAAGCTTGCATCCCAGAGCTACCCAGTTATACAATGTCCATTTTAGGACATCTCTATTCCACCATTCCTTCTTCTTCCTACCAAACCTCTATCAATCATCCTTCCACCTACTAAACTCTCTCTTTCCTCCTACCAAACCACTGTCGCTCATCCTCCATCCTAACAAACTCTATCCTTCCTCTCACCAAACTCCCTCCTTCCTTCTATCAAACCTCTCTCACCCATCCTCTGTCCTTGCAATCTTCATCCTTCCTCTTACCAAACTCCCTCCTTCCTCCTATCAAACCTCTGTCACCCACCCACTCTGTTACTAAACTCTCTCCTGCCTTCCAATAAACCTCTCTCATTCATACTGCCTCCTACGAAACCTCTATTATGCATACTCCCTCCTAACAAACTCTGTCCTTCCTCCTAACAAACATCACTCAGTCATCCTTCCTTCCTATAAACTCTGCCTTGTCTCCTAACAAACCTCACTCAGTCATTCTGCACGAATGGCATCCTGTCTCCTAACAAATCTCTCTCTGTCAATCACCCTCCCATCCAACTCCATTTTGCCTCCTACCAAATCCCTCTCTGTCAGACATAAGACTGAGAGGGGTTTGTTAGTAGGACGGATGACCGAGAGAGATTTGTTAAGAAGCAGGATGGCGTTCGGACAGATGACTGAAAGAGGTTTGTAGGAAGGGAAGATGACTGAGTGACAAAGTAGGACAGAGTTTGTTAGGACGGAGGATGCATGATAGAGAATTGATACGAGGGAGTATACATGATAGAGGTTTTGTAGGAGGCAGTATGAATGAGTTTTATTGGGAGGCAGGAGAAGTTTGATTGGATGGAGCATGCGTGACAGAGTATCACGGTGCCCGTGATTACTGTGCGACATTCTGACTTCCGGGTTTGTGCAGTACTGACTTTTACTGGTGCTTGATGGCTTGCCCCTCCCAGGGCTAGCCTTTATATACGCCCTCATGTCACCAAGCGGGTGCCCTTTCATGGTGTCTCCGATATTTTTGACTCAGTGCTTCTGTTCCATGTTGATCTGGTTTCTGGCTGACTACCGCTGTCTGTGTACCGACTCAGGCTGTGGCTGACTACCGCTCTCTGTGTACCGACCCAAGCTTTGGCTGACTACCGCTCTCTGTGTACCGACCCAAGCTTTGGCTGACTACCACTCTCTGTGTACCGACCCAGGCTGTGGATGACTACCGCTCTCTGTGTACAGACCCAGGCTGTGGCTGACTACCGCTCTCTGTGTACCGACCCAGGTTGTGGCTGACTACTGCTCTCTGTGTACCGACCCAGGCTGTGGATGACTACCGCTCTCTGTGTACCAACCCAGGCTTTGGCTGACTACCGCTCTCTGTGTACCGACCCAGGCTGTGGCTGACTACCGCTCTCTGTGTACCGACCCAGGTTGTGGCTGACTACTGCTCTCTGTGTACCAACCCAGGTTGTGGCTGACTACCGCTCTCTGTGTACTGACCCAGACCGTGGCTGACTACCGCTCTCTGTGTGTTGATCCAGGCACGACTGACTTGCTATACTGTTGCCCTCGCTTTGCAGTCAGTGCTACCTGTCACTAGTGGTTACTGTTGCCTTCCGATTTTGCTCAGCCTGTTACGATCAGTGGCCTCCGTTAAGCACTTCCTGTCAGTGCGATCCGGTCACTAAGCAGTTACTGTTGCCTTCCTATCTCACTCAGCCTGTACTGCGGTTGCCTCCGTTATGCACTTCCAGTCAGTGCTACCCAGTCACTAGCGGTTACTGTTGCCTCACTAGTCGCTCAGCTGGTACTTGGTTGCCTCCGTTAAGCACCTCCAGTCAGTGCTACCCAGTCACTAAGCGGTTAACTGTTGCCTCACTGTTTCGCTCAGCCTGTACTTTTGGTTGCCTCCGTTTAGCACCTCCAGTCAGTGCTACCTGGTCACTAAGCGGTTAACTGTTGCCTTCCTATTTCTCTCAGCCTGTTACGACCCGTGGCCTCCGTTAAGCACTTCCTGTCAGTGCGATCCATTCACTAGTGGTTATTGTACACCACAGCACTCAGCCTGTACTATGGTTGCTCCTATCCGCACTTTCAGTCTGTGCTATCCAGTCACTGGCCAGTCCTTGTTGTTCCAGCTACTAGGCTGCCTTACCCAGTATTCGGTAAGGCCGGTAGAGCCTCCTCAGTTCCTCGTTGCTCAGCTACTAGGCTGCCTTACCCGGTATTCGGTAAGGCCGGTAGAGCCTCCTCAGTTCCTTGTTGCACCAGTTATTAGGCTGCCTTACCCAGTATTCGGTGAGTCCGGTAGAGCCTCCTCAGTTCCTTGTTGAACCAGCTATTAGGCTGCCTTCCCCGGTATTCGGTAAGGCCGGTAGAGCCTCCTCAGTTCCTTGTTGCACCAGCTATTAGGCTGCCTTACCCGGTATTCGGTAAGGCCAGTAGAGCCTCACTATTGTATGTTATCTTGTATGCCCTGTCCTGTGTCAAACTTTATTGCTACTGCTTTGTAGAGTTTGGACCCGTTAGGGGCCTTGTGCTCTTTATTCTATCTAATAAAGCTTTCCTATTTTATCCTACCCAATTGTCTGAGTGCTCATTAAAACCGTGACACAGAGGTTTGATAGGAGGAAAGAGGGAGTTTGGTAAAAGGAAGGACGGAGTTTGTAACGATGGAGGAACAGTGATTTGGTATGAGGAAGGAGAGAGTTTGGTACATGGAAGAATGATTGATTGAGGTTTGGTAGGAGGAAGTTAGCCAACAGAGGTATCACTTTACCAGTCTCCTACAAAGAGGATAAGACAGTGTGATACTTTTCCAAAAAAGATCTCATGCTGCTATGAAAATTCTCATCAGAGGTTTGATCCAATTGTTTCAGGTAAAACTGTTGGTAGGGCCAAAATGGATACCGAACTGTGTGTATGGATACCGAACTGTACACACACACACATACAGTGTTATCACAGGAATCCAATTGCCTTTCCAACAGGAACCACAATGTTCACTGCAACACGGAACCTAACTTGTGCCCCAACGTTTGTTATGGAAATGAAAAATTGAAGAAGCAGTGCAGGGTGCAGAAGACCCCGCTGAACATCAGGATGACAGACAGTTGTTGTAATTATGGGTGATAAGATAGTGTTAGGCCTAGTATGGGTCCACATTTTTGTTAATGTTAGGGGTAGTGTAGGGCCAAGGGGAGGGTTAGAATTTGGGAGGGTGACTTCAGCATACGCTCAGTGTCAAACACTGAGCGTGAGTTAGTTTCCTTAGATCTTCACATTTCTCACACTATTTAACATGAGTCATGGGACTAAAAAACCCACAATGAATGTTGGGTAACAAGTTAGGTTATGTGTCGGAAAGCTCATTGTGGTTGTTGTTGGAAGGGCAATTGTATTCCTATGGTAACACTGTGTGTGTACCGTTCGGTATCCATTTTTGCCCTACCAACAGTATCACCAAGGGACATTAGATGAAGCCCCAGGTCGGGTTATAAGAAACCTCATCAGGTTATAAGAAAGCCTCATCAGGTCAGGTTATAAGAATCCTCATCAGATTGTAAGAAAGTGTCATCAGATCAGTTTATAAGAAACTTTTCCATTACATAGGTCACTTAAACTTATTTTAGAGAGTTCACTATGTGCTCTTTTTAAAGAAAGCAAAATAATGAGTTAAAATGAAATGTCTGCCAAAACTGTTAGCCCTCTGAAATGTCTTCTCATAAAAAATACTTAAAATATAAATACTTTTATTACCAGAGGTGGCGTGCATGCAACAAATTGCAGAGCATACTCCCCTGGCAATCAAATGGTTAACTAATAAGCACAGACTAAACTAAATGTTTTTGTATGTAGCCTGAATTACACCATTGGAGCAGTTCAGATTACTTACAAATACTTGTCCTGCTCTAAAGAGGTGAAGCATAAATGGTACCATGGCTTTACGTAGAGGGATATAAAGGAAAAAACTTTTCAGGACATAGTACTATGTGCTTTGTGTGAGCTGGGCATTCCATACAGTGTAGAATTGCTTCCAGATGTGTGCTGGCAGAATACTTACTGCTATAGAAAAATAATGTGCTTGATTAACAGGGCATTTGTCAGAAGGGATCTGAGGCACCAGAGGAGTCTTTCCCTATATTTTAACTAGTTCAGAGCTAGAATCTACTGAAGAACTGTAGCAAATCTGGAGCAAACTAACTGCACCATAGGGGACAAATACAATTCCCCAGATTCATGCTGATTTAAATGGGGATTTTAACCCCTTGAATGCTGTTGAGGTCTGCAACACATTGTTCTGCATTGCTTTGGAGACATCTCTAGTAGTGATGAGCAAGCACCCCAATGCTCGGGTGTTCGGGTGCTCTGACCGAGCGCCCCCGGAGGCTCGAGTGCTCGGCCGAGCACCCGAGCCCCATTGAAGTCAATGGAAGGACTCGAGCATTAAACCAGGCACCCCCTGCTCTGATGAGGGGAGGGTGCCTGGTCCATAGGAAAAGGGCAGAAAAGGATGGAAACACCACAGAAATGGTTCAGGGACAGCATAGGGAGGATGTCTGGATGCATCTTGGACTCCAACATCGCTGCTGGGAACGATCTTTCGCCCGTAGTACGCCATTTTTACAGACTGACCGTAAAACACACAAAAAGGAAAATAAAAACGACTTTAGGCGAAAAATTGTTACCAAACAGTATTTGCTGTATATTTACTTGTATATCATCTGCAAATTCTGCAAAAAATTTCATCGATTTTTCTGAAGTGAGGCCATGATTAAGAGGGAAACGTGCGCAGAGGCAAATTCTCCCAAAAATTTCCTAGATTTTTCTGAACTGAGGCCATGATTAAGAGGGAAACGTGCGCAAAGGCAAATTCTCCCAAAAATTTCCTCGATTTTTCTGAACTGGGGCCATGATTAAGAGGGAAACGTGCGCTGAGCCGACCATCTAAAACATTATGGGTGAGGGTCTGCTGCGGAGCTGACCATCCTAAACATTATATGCGAAGGCCCGCTAGTGAGCTGACGCTATAAAACATTATATGAGAGGGCCCGCTAGAGAGCTGACCCAATAAAACATTATATGAGAAGGCCCGCTGGTGAGCTGACCTATATAAAAATTGTCAAACAGGGCCCGCTGGTGAGCTGGCCCTATATAAAAATTATATCACAGGGCATATGGAAGAGGAGGAGGAGGATGAGAAGATTAAGAGTCAACCATATACCCGTTTTTTGGGTGGAAGGGGTGAATGGGAATACAGAGTATTCCCATCATTGTAAATAACATATATAAAGTGAGTTTATGTTCCCCCGGGGCTTTCCTCCAGTGGAGTGGAGAAGTCAGGGGAAATCCAGGCCTTGTTCATTTTTATAAGTGTCAACCTATCAGCATTGTCGGTGGAAAGGCGGATACGCTTATCTGTTATGATGCCACCAGCAGCACTAAATACCCGCTCAGACAGAACGCTGGCGGCAGGGCAGGCCAGCACCTCCAAGGCGTAGAGTGCCAGTTCATACCACGTGTCCAGCTTGGACACCCAGTAGTTGTAAGGCACAGAGGGATCATTGAGGACGCTGACACGGTCTGCTACGTACTCCTTCACCATCTTCCAAAACTTTTCCCTCCTTGTGACACTAGGCTGCGCATCAGGGTGAGGGTGCTGGCGGGGTGTCATGAAGGTGTCCCACGCCTTGGAGAGTGTTGCCCTGCCTTTGTCGGAACTGCTGTGTGCTCCCCTTTTCTCCCCTTCTCGGTTGGCCAAGGTAGCACATACTCTGCCGCCAGCGTTGTCAGATGGAAAATTTTGGAGCAATTTTTCGACAAGAACCTTCTGGTATTGCACCATTTTGCTTGTCCTCTCCACCGGAGGAATGAGAGATGAGAAATTCTCTTTGTAGCGGGGGTCCAGAAGGGTGAACACCCAGTAATCCGTGTTGTCTAAAATGCGTATAACGCGTGGGTCACGGGAAAGGCAGCCTAACATAAAGTCAGCCATGTGTGCCAGAGTACCAACAGTCAAGATTTCGCTGTCCTCACCAGGAGGATGACTCTCAATCTCCTCATCCTCTTCCTCCTCTTCTGCCCACCCACGCTGAAGAGATGGAACTAAAGTTCCATGGCTACCCTCTGTAGCGGAGGCAACCGTGTCTTCCTCCTCCTCCTCCTCCTCCTTCGCCTCCTCCAATTGTCACTGAGAAGACGAAGTGAGGGTGCTCTGGCTATCACCTTGTGTAAGCTCTTCCTCCCGCATTTCCACCTCTTCCACATGCAAAGCGTCAGTTTTAATTGTGAGCAGCGAGCGTTTCAGTAGACACAGAAGTGGGATGGTTACACTGATAATAGCGTTATCGCCGCTCACCATCTGTGTCGATTCCTCAAAATTGCGTAAAACCTCGCAGAGGTCTGACATCCATTCCCACTCCTCACTTCTGATTACAGGAAGTTGAACGGAGAGGCGACGACCGTGTAACAGCTGGTACTCCACTACTGCCCTCTGCTGCTCACAAAGCCGGGCCAACATGTGGAAGGTGGAGTTCCAGCGCGTGCTCACGTCACACAGCAGCCGGTGAGCTGGCAATTGTAAGCACTGCTGCAGCTTCAACAGGCCGGCCGAAGCTGTAGATGACTTACGGAAATGTGCACACACGCGGCGCACCTTGGTCAAGAGATCATGCACATTGGGGTAGGTTTTTAGAAATCGCTGAACCACTAAATTAAATACATGCGCTAGGCATGGTACGTGTGTGAGCTTGCCGAGCTCCAAAGCCGCCACCAAGTTACGCCCATTATCACACACAACCATGCCTGGTTGCAGGTTGAGTGGCGAGAGCCACTGCTCGGTCTGGTGACTAATCCCCTGCAACAGCTCTGAGGCCGTGTGCTGTTTGTCCCCAAGGCAGATCAGCTTCAGCACGGCCTGTTGACGCTTCCCCACTGCAGTGCTACACTGCTTCCAGCTACTGGCTGATGGGGGAGTGGCACTGCGTGTAGAGAATTCGGAGGTGGAAACGGAGGAGGAGGAGCCAATAACGTAGGTGCTGGCGGAAACCCTGATGGAGGTAGGGCCTGCAATCCTCGGCGTGGGTAGCACCCGTGCCATCCCAGGGTCCGAGTCGCTCCCAGCCTCCACGACATTCACCCAGTGTGCCGTCAGGGAAATGTAGCGTCCCTGGCCACAAGCACTTGTCCATGTGTCAGTCGTTAAGTGGACCTTCCCAGTAACTGCGTTGGTCAGGGCACGGGTGATGTTACGGGACACATGGTGGTGTAATGCGGGGATGGCACACCGGGAAAAGTAGTGGCGGCTGGGGACCGCGTACCGAGGGACAGCTGCTGCCATCAGGCTGCGGAAGGACTCAGTGTCCACAAGCCTAAATGGCAGCATTTCGATGGCCAGTAATTTGGAAAGGTGTGAGGTTAGTGCTATGGCCTGTGAGTGGGTGGCTGGGTATTTTCGCTTGCGCTCAAATGCCTGGGGTAACGACATTTGGACGCTGTGCTGGGACAGGGAAGTGGATGTGGTCGCTGATGGTGCTTCAGATGGTACAGGTGCAGGGCGGGAGGTATGCGGGCCTGCGCCTTCGACAGGCGATTGGCCGGCACCGAAAACAGGGGAAGAGGAGGCAGTGGTGTGGCCTGCAGACACAGATGGGCGATCCAGGCGTTCCTCCCACTTATTACGGTGCTTGGATGCCATGTGTCGGATCATGCTGGTGGTGGTGAGGTTTCTAGTGTTCATGCCTCGGCTCATTCTGGTGTGGCACAGGTTGCAAACTACAATTCTTTTGTCGTCCGCACTTTCCTTAAAAAAACGCCATACCGCGGAACACCTACCCCTTGGCAAGGGAGATTTACGCAAGGGGGTGCTCCGTGGAACATTTGCGGGCCGGTTTGGTGCGGTCCGCCTTCTTTCTGTAGCCACACCACTGCCTCTTCCAGCCTGTTGCGGTGCTGCAGATGGCTCACCCTCAGGACTGCTGTCATCGCTCAGCTCTACACCTTCCCAGGTGGGGTCAGTCACCTCATCGTCCACCAAGTCCTCCTCCACTTCCTCACTCTGATCATCCTCCTCATGTCTTGATCCCACCACATACTCAGTCATTGACAACTGTATAACATACTCCTCAACAAGGTCTTGAGACAGTAATAGTGGTTGATTTAATGGCAACTGTGTCTCATCATCATCATCATCCACTACTTCCTTTGACCTTAAATGCCGTTCACATCTGTCATCTTCTTGTGATTGGGTACCCTCTAGAGGTTGTGAATCAGGGCATAAGATGTCATGTTCCTCTGCAAGCGTGCTTGGAGAGAGGGTCAAATGAAGGATTGGTGATGAGACGAGCTCCTCACTATATCCCAGTGTGGGATCACTTCTTTGACCAGACCGTCTATGGTGGGAGGAAGGATGATCAGAGTGAGGATTATGTTGACCAGACTCTTGGCTACTGAGAGTGGACTTGGTGGAAGACAGGGTGGTGCTTAACCGACTGGAAGCAGTATCAGCTGACATCCAACCGACCACCTGTTCGCAGTGGTCGGACCTCGAGAGTGATGTCCTGCGACGCCCTGTAAAATGAGACATGAAGCTAGGTATGGTGGATGTCTTTCTTTCTTGTGCTCTGGCACCAGGCACAGTTTCTCCGCGTCCTGACCCGCGCCCTGAACTATCAGGATCACGTCCACTTCCCCGTCCCTTTTTACCCGCCTTCTTCATCTTACACGGAATATATGACTTTGATATTTTAGTTTGAAGACTTAACAGTATTTCTTCCTATTCTGCAACTGTGCAGAGTACACAGAATAGGCTGCTAAACTGCGGCGAAGCACACTGAATGGAATATGTGACTTTGATATTTGAGTTTGAAGACTTAACAGTATTTCTTCCTATTCTGCAACTGTGCAGAGTACACAGAATATGCTGCTAAACTGCGGCGAAGCACACTGAATGGAATATGTGACTTTGATATTTTAGTTTGAAGACTTAACAGTATTTCTTCCTATTCTGCAACTGTGCAGAGTACACAGAATATGCTGCTAAACTGCGGCGAAGCACACTGAATGGAATATGTGACTTTGATATTTGAGTTTGAAGACTTAACAGTATTTCTTCCTATTCTGCAACTGTGCAGAGTACACAGAATATGCTGCTAAACTGCGGTGACGCACACTGAATGGAATATGTGACTTTGATATTTTAGTTTGAAGACTTAACAGTATTTCTTCCTATTCTGCAACTGTGCAGAGTACACAGAATATGCTGCTAAACTGCGGTGACGCACACTGAATGGAATATGTGACTTTGATATTTTAGTTTGAAGACTTAACAGTATTTCTTCCTATTCTGCAACTGTGCAGAGTACACAGAATATGCTGCTAAACTGCGGTGACGCACACTGAATGGAAAATGTGACTTTGATATTTTAGTTTGAAGACTTAACAGTATTTCTTCCTATTCTGCAACTGTGCAGAGTACACAGAATATGCTGCTAAACTGCGGCGAAGCACACTGAATGGAATATGTGACTTTGATATTTTAGTTTGAAGACTTAACAGTATTTCTTCCTATTCTGCAACTGTGCAGAGTACACAGAATAGGCTGCTAAACTGCGGCGAAGCACACTGAATGGAATATGTGACTTTGATATTTTAGTTTGAAGACTTAACAGTATTTCTTCCTATTCTGCAACTGTGCAGAGTACACAGAATATGCTGCTAAACTGCGGTGACGCACACTGAATGGAATATGTGACTTTGATATTTTAGTTTGAAGACTTAACAGTATTTCTTCCTATTCTGCAACTGTGCAGAGTACACAGAATAGGCTGCTAAACTGCGGCGAAGCACACTGAATGGAATATGTGACTTTGATATTTGAGTTTGAAGACTTAACAGTATTTCTTCCTATTCTGCAACTGTGCAGAGTACACAGAATATGCTGCTAAACTGCGGCGAAGCACACTGAATGGAATATGTGACTTTGATATTTTAGTTTGAAGACTTAACAGTATTTCTTCCTATTCTGCAACTGTGCAGAGTACACAGAATATGCTGCTAAACTGCGGTGACGCACACTGAATGGAATATGTGACTTTGATATTTTAGTTTGAAGACTTAACAGTATTTCTTCCTATTCTGCAACTGTGCAGAGTACACAGAATAGGCTGCTAAACTGCGCTGACGCACACTGAATGGAATATGTGACTTTGATATTTTAGTTTGAAGACTTAACAGTATTTCTTCCTATTCTGCAACTGTGCAGAGTACACAGAATATGCTGCTAAACTGCGGTGACGCACACTGAATGGAATATGTGACTTTGATATTTTAGTTTGAAGACTTAACAGTATTTCTTCCTATTCTGCAACTGTGCAGAGTACACAGAATAGGCTGCTAAACTGCGGCGAAGCACACTGAATGGAATATGTGACTTTGATATTTGAGTTTGAAGACTTAACAGTATTTCTTCCTATTCTGCAACTGTGCAGAGTACACAGAATATGCTGCTAAACTGCGGCGAAGCACACTGAATGGAATATGTGACTTTGATATTTTAGTTTGAAGACTTAACAGTATTTCTTCCTATTCTGCAACTGTGCAGAGTACACAGAATATGCTGCTAAACTGCGGTGACGCACACTGAATGGAATATGTGACTTTGATATTTTAGTTTGAAGACTTAACAGTATTTCTTCCTATTCTGCAACTGTGCAGAGTACACAGAATGTGCTGCTAAACTGCGGTGACGCACACTGAATGGAATATGTGACTTTGATATTTGAGTTTGAAGACTTAACAGTATTTCTTCGTATTCTGCAACTGTGCAGAGTACACAGAATAGGCTGCTAAACTGCGGCGAAGCACACTGAATGGAATATGTGACTTTGATATTTTAGTTTGAAGACTTAACAGTATTTCTTCCTATTCTGCAACTGTGCAGAGTACACAGAATATGCTGCTTAACTGCGGTGACGCACACTGAATGGAATATGTGACTTTGATATTTTAGTTTGAAGACTTAACAGTATTTCTTCCTATTCTGCAACTGTGCAGAGCACACAGAATAGGCTGCTAAACTGCGGCGAAGCACACTGAATGGAATATGTGACTTTGATATTTTAGTTTGAAGACTTAACAGTATTTCTTCCTATTCTGCAACTGTGCAGAGTACACAGAATATGCTGCTAAACTGCGGTGACGCACACTGAATGGAATATGTGACTTTGATATTTTAGTTTGAAGACTTAACAGTATTTCTTCCTATTCTGCAACTGTGCAGAGTACACAGAATAGGCTGCTAAACTGCGGCGAAGCACACTGAATGGAATATGTGACTTTGATATTTTAGTTTGAAGACTTAACAGTATTTCTTCCTATTCTGCAACTGTGCAGAGTACACAGAATATGCTGCTAAACTGCGGCGAAGCACACTGAATGGAATATGTGACTTTGATATTTTAGTTTGAAGACTTAACAGAATGTGCTCTAATCTGCAACTTTGCACACTAAACAGAATGTGCTCTAATCTGCAACTTTGCACACTAAACAGAATGTGCTCTAATCTGCAACTTTGCACACTAAACAGAATGTGCTCTAATCTGCAACTTTGCACACTAAACAGAATATATGAAATTTTTTTTTGTTTGTTTTTTTCCCCCCACACAAAATAAACTGCTGCCCCCACAGACAGTAGTCCTAAAAAGGACTTTTGGTTCTTTTTTTTTCACAAATTTGCTTTTTTTCTCCCTACACTGACTTTCCCTTCCTATCCTCATCTCTCCCTGGCTAAGACTGAGCCGAACTCGCTGGTCAGGTGCTATACAGCACCCGACCACGGGTTCTGGCCAGCCAATCAGTGTAATGCCAGCAGCCAACATGGCTGCTGGCATTTCACTGATGTCAGAGCCTCCCTGCACATTTATTGGCTGCGCAGCAGCCGCAAAACGTGCGGGGAGGAGACCCGAACATGGCGGGCGAGCACATGCGGTACTCGTACGAGTACCGCCATGTGCCGAGCAGAGTGATGCTCGCTCAACACTAATCTCTAGCATTCAAGAGGTTCAAAGCCCCATTTCAATCAAATGGATGTTTTTCACCCATGGAGAAGTTGGTTTGCCCAAGAAAAGCTCCTACTTTTTTTAATACATCAGGTTAAGGGCCTTATGCAGAAAGTAAAATAAATGCAATTCTGGAGCATACCAAACACACCATAGTTGACAGAAATTACCAACTGTTTAAAGAGAGTGCTAGAGATGTCTCCTATGTACATGCGTAGGAACCTTCAAAAAAGAGTTTTTTGGCCCTTGCTTAATCTAACCACGAGGTGCAACAAACCTCTGCTCAAAGATCAATTAACATGATACAATTTGGAGATTCTACTGAGTTAACACATACAAGGAAAATAGGACTTCTCCCTCAGCCTTTCTGGTAGAAATGGCACCTATTTAGAGACTAAAAAGCAGTTTATTGGTGCAGGACACATAGTAGTCAACAGTTGACTCTCTTACCCTGAGAATTGGACTCTTTACCCTGATACTTGGAGATGGTATCCTTTTTAAACGTTGCACGCTTAAGATCATGCAACATTTTAACTAAGTCACCAGGTTGCCAAGATTGTCATGTAACCTACTTAATGGTCACATCAGCACACATAGGTGCTCCAGCTAAGTGTCTGTTGTAGTAGCAGCTGGAGCACCTCCGTGTGCTGCAGATAATACTCTTCCTTTGTTCGGGCTCCATTCATCCTGACAGCGCTTTTTTTCCTGAAGAACAAAATAATGCCACTCTTACTGCTGAAAAACTAAGTTGTTTAAAATGCAAAAACTGCATTTGCTGCATGCAGTAAAATTTGTTGCCAGTACAATTTATGAGAGTGATGCTGTTATACTTTTCCATGAAGGAGGAATCCAGACTGGAAGCTCTGTCAAGATGAATGGAGCCCGATCAAAGGAAGCGAGTTACCTGCAGCACACGGAGGCGCTCCAGCTGCTACTACAACAGACAATTAGATGGAGCGTATCTGTGTGCTGATGGAACCATTAAGTAGGCGACATGACAATCTCGTGCTGTCATGCAGTGCGAGATTGTCATGTCGCCATTTTGAGCAGGTCGACGTGGTGATCTTAAGCGTGCAACATTTAAAAAGGATACCATCTCTGAGTATCAGGTAAAGGGTCTTTCGCCTGTGACCTTTCAAAAGTGAACCCTCTGAGATTTGGGTCAAAACCCTGTGTCTCAGGTTCAAACCCTGAGACTTCCCAGGTGTGCCCATGCATTACATTGCAACGTGTTGGAGAGCTCTCTAATATTCAAGGGTTGAAAGTCCCATTTAAATTAGTTTCAGTATTAATTTCTTCCATTTGATTTGTTTTTCTCTAGAATTGTTCATCGTTTGCATTTTGCTAATGCAACTAGTAGGAAAATTTAAGCCCTCTGCCTTCAAAAATTATTCTATTAGTGATGAACAAAGCTTTAATGGAAGAAAGAGGAATGAAAGAGACATTGGAAGAGAAGGAGAATGGGACAGAATGAGAGAAAGGATAAGTGGGAGAGGGGTACAAGGTGAGGAGAGAGAGAGGGCTATACAAGGGGAGAGTGCAGGAGGAGGAGGATAAGGACATGGAGAAATGGGGAGAGCTAGACAAAGGAAGATTGGGAGAGCTGGAGAAGAAGAAAGCAGGACAAGGAAAGAGAAAGACAAGAGGAGATGGGGAGAGTAGTAGAAGGATAGAGTGGGACAAGGGGAGATGAGGAGAGTAGGGGAAGGGAACAACTGGACAAGCATGGAGAGTCTGAGAAGGGGAGATCTATTAGGGGCAAGTGGAAAGCTGGCCAAGAAGGGAGGGAGAAGAGGAGAACAGCACAAGGAAAGATAGGAAAAGTAGGAGAACAAGGAGAGAGCTGGAGAGAGAGGGTGCAGCTGTCTTGCCTTGTAAGTAATAGAAACCTGCTACAGCACTTCTCATATTTTCTTCAGATGAGCAGTCACCTGGAAAGGAATCAGTTATAATTACTACTGAGGGCATGCAAACATTTTTTTTTGATCATCACATGATCATGAAACAAAACCTCTGTTGGGATTTTGTAAACAGTGACCTTTTTAAAATGCTGAACTTCTGGAATTGTTTCGCTCTTTCCTACTGTGAAACCTTTTGCTCTTAAGCTGCTGCTGGACTAAACACCCATCATCTACAGCCAAATCCTAGTATAACTAGAATAACGATGCATTGTGCACCACTCTGGCCCTAGAAGGGTTAAGCAGGCACTCTGTCTGCTTCCATTTGAAAATAACTTCCAGAAGCTGTCATGTCTGTCTCTATGAACATGACATCCAGGACTGAGCCAAGATGATATCTCTTGAACAAAGGTAAAAGGGAATATTCATAGAGGCTATTTGAATTTTCTGCCCACAGTAAGTTATGCGTGTGTGTATGTGTGTGAGGGGAAGAATAATGTGATGCCTCTGAATTGATTGTATTTTATAGTACCTTGGATAATTTGCATCTCTCACAGATATTTTATGCCTAGACACTTGACCAGGGCCTTTGTTTTAGGGAACCACATCCTGGGCTTTCTTAAAAAATGCCAGATTATATCCCCAAAATTAAAGAACTGAAGTGCAGGGAGACATTCATAGGTATACTAACAGTGCCCATGACTTATTTAGGCTTTCGGCTGCTCTAATCCAAACCAAGTGCATGCATCCCCCCTCCACACACATTTTGCCATATTCTCACTTTATCTTGCACCTTACACATGTCATGCCCCTCTCCTTAAAGACACAGAAGCAATACAAAAACAAATTAACATCTATTGGGTTAAAAAAAGTTGATTATTTGATTTGTAGGTTCCTACAAGGATTCTATGAACCCTGAGCTGCGCTTTTTTAAAAAAATGGATTTCTTTAAAAATGGACATAGGCACACATCCAAGCTGCCCTGCCAATCTGCTGCCCACAGAGAACTCATGTAGAATCAGGAATAACCAATTGCTGGTACTAGAACTCCCATCCTCCCCAGCCAATCAAAGGTTGGTTGAGGATGATGGGACTTTATTGGCCTATGGTATGCAATCCATTTGCTTGGGGAGGGGATCTTACAAATGTCCTATATTTGTTGTCACAATTATATCAGAGAACTAGCAGGTAGATAAACTGGCCAAGTGCTTACTTTTACTGCCATATAAAAGGCTGCAATAAGATAACACTATATATTCACACCATTAATGATGTGTATAATTAAGCAGAGACAGGCTTCAAACATTATGTAAAATTGAATATGAATATGAATATAACACATCTGCACAATGTGTACTCTATGGATGATAGGCAATGGGATGGCGGGCCAAGTACTGTAGGATTAAAATGCAGCTTTTTCTTAGTGCCAAAGTGAGCTAATGACTAAGAGGTTACATCTGCTTGATTAATGCCTTTTTGGTGTGAAATAAATCCCACGTTTTTGATGTATTTAGTAAAATGAGAATATGAAAGTACCTTATTTCATTGTCTGTTTTTTTTAAAATCTGGAATGACTGTGTGTTCAACAAGGAGTCACATAGAAAGAGTTCACCTTTCCTTCTACTTGTAATAAGGTCTCTTTCACATGGGCAATATTGTGGTGAGTTGGTGAAATTGCCCATTGTCAAAGATATAATACTCAACTATGATAATTTTAAAACAGGAAATTATCTTATAGAGATGCACCAAAGTCTAGAACACTGCATTTGTACTGATTTTACAGAGCAACTCAGCCAAGCAGCATCAAATAAGGTCTTCATGGTGACGTGTGTGGCTACCTGCAGACCTTCCACACAAGTGGTACTGGAGTTCATAGTAATCTTTACATAGTTCAATGATTGGCCAATCCACATGGGTGCCATCCAATAGTATGTGACTGGTGCTAACATGGGTCAGCCATCAGACACACCTCTCCTGTGTCCAGATTAACAAGGTCAGTTTACAATATAGGCAGCAATTCTGTAGCAGGAAGCTGGTACAGTTATGTTGCCAATGTAAAGAACCCTTATACGTTGTCTCTGACCATAACTGGTTAAAAATGAGAGCTGTTACCGTGTTAGTGATAGACAAACAGGAGGCAAGTATAGTCAAGCTGATACCTTTATTGGCTAACTAAGTAGATTTAGTATGCAAGTTTTCAAATCCTCATAGGTCTCTTCCTCAGGCATGTTATATAGCATACCAATAAAGAGACCTAAGGGGTCTTGAAAGTTTGCACTGTAAATCTGCTTAATTAGCCAATAAAGGTATCAACTTGACTATAATTGCCTCCCATAAGAGATTATGTTACAATGAAGATAAGACACTTGAGTCCATATGCACAGGAATAAGGAAGAGCAAAACTTGGGAAAACCTACTGCACTATAGGGGAGAATACAAATTCTGAACATTACAGATGACTTACACAAAAAATGTATTAATTCTGGCTCTCTGCTATCTGCATTGGTAGAATAATATATTCTATCACATGTGTTCTATGTGATATGCCATTCTTTTTTTGTAGAGAAAGCCTGTGTATAACAGTTGTGCTGTAGATGCAAAGCCAGCAAGACCCAAGGACTTCAGTAGAAATGTGTATAAAATTATGTGAAAAAAACTCAGGAGGGCTTTTAACCCCTTCAATATATTTTGTGAAAAATATGACAGAAAAAAAAGAAAATAAGAAGATTTTTTTTATAAAGGGGGCAATACTCTCTAATATAGGCATACTTCTCAAGATGTGACATGGTCAAAGAGGGACACTTTTGCTTTAGGTGGTAGTGCAAGGGTGGGGCTGGTGGGTGGGACATTAACTAGATTTTTTAGGTTATTTCCTTACCTATTTATACATCTGCAAAACAGAATAAAATGTTTAGAGCAAGACCAAAGTATTTTATTTACACACACACACTAATTTATAAACACATATACTGAAGTCTAAACACACATTAATGTGAGATTTATTACTGTGGCCCAATGTGTACCCTTATATACACAGTGTGATTTCCTAAAAAGATGGACACCAGGGTGGGAAAGAGGGACAGAGGGATTTGGGTCTCAAAGAGGAACTGTTCCTCCTAAGGCGGGACACTTGAGAGGTATGTACAGGTACAACAATCACCAATTATAGTTAACTCTTTGAGTGCCATATGAGTATCCCAGGCAATGTTTCTCAATGTCTTGGATACCTCTTTGCCACTCAAAAGGTAAACATTCCTCATGCACAGAAATGGACATTTTTATTCACAGGAACACCTTTATGTGGCAAAGAAACGTATGATAATTTGCCAAAAGGCATGGTTCTAGATTTCACGTAATGTACTATCAGTGTGCCAAGATGTCCAGTTGCTCTATAACCATTGTGAATGTCAGAAGAGGATTACAATTACAGGTAACAGGTTGGCATATAGAGGTCTTTAAACAAGTGACCCAGGGCTTATTGCACTTGTTCCACATCAAGGGACTTATAATGCCTCTAGCCATTGTTTCTCTGGGCTTACTGCCCTGTGGGGCCTCTCTTTGTGAGTGGTGATATGGATAATATGACTATTATGTTTCAGAGGCTCTATGGACCCCAAGGAACAGTCCTGCTTAACCCTTTGAGTGACAGAGGGATAATCGGCA
Organism: Rhinophrynus dorsalis; assembly: GCA_037306005.1. Lineage (NCBI taxonomy): Eukaryota > Metazoa > Chordata > Amphibia > Anura > Rhinophrynidae > Rhinophrynus > Rhinophrynus dorsalis. The sequence goes on along the minus strand of CM074720.1, from coordinate 447,106,487 downwards.
CTGTATTGGATACCCCACTGGCACTGAAAGGGTTTAGTGAAAGGGTTTAATGAAAGGGTTATGCAGGTTACTTTCATCCAAAACAATTGTGCATGACTCATATTCAATAAGCGAAATATGTGTAATTCTGGAGTAAACCACCTGTACCATACAGGACAATTTCCTATTGATTAAAGTTGAGGTTTTAACCCACTGAATGCTACAGAGGTCTCTACTCTTTCTAGCTTTCAAGAGGTTAAAACATAAATTCAAATCAACTGTTACATTTAGCTCATTATAGTGCAGTTGGTTTGCTGCAGAATTACATCTCTTTAGACTAATGAATATGACCGTAAGGGCCTTATTCACACACAAAGAGGAGCAATTCTGCCCACATGCTGCATCGGGGGACAATATAGATATTCCTATGAATTTAAATGGGATTTTTAATTCTCTGATTGCTAGAAAGACAAACAGCACATTATTAATAAGGCAAATGGGCTGCTTGGCACACAAAGATTTCTTTGTCCCATATATCGAAGATTGTCCCGGTATTGCTCCTCTTTCCTTCTGTGCTTAAAGGGATAGTAACGTCATGCTATAAAGACATATTCAATTATTCATTACACTTTTCTATAAAGCTTTGTAACATTCCAGATGTCCATACTGGTATAGTTTTTTGTAATCTTATTTTAAATTTTCCCCCTCCCGCCTCTTTTCCTGACGTCACTCTTCTTCCTTTCAGATGTAAAAGCCGGTCTGGATGGATCATAACAAGGGACAATATTGTGTCAGCGTAAGGAAAACCCTGCTGCCCATCATCAGGGGGATCAGGCTTTCAGATCTGAAGGGAAAAATAGTGAATTAAGGAAAACAGGCTGGAGGGGGAAACTTTAAAATAAGTTTACAATAAAACTACCCTGATTATGGACATTTAGAACGGTACAGAGCTTTATGAAAAAAGTGTAAGGAATAATCAGATATGCCTTTATAAAGTCATATTACTATCACTTTAAGGACCTAATGACCATATTGTGGAAAAAAAACAGAAACAATTCTGGGATAGCTCAACTGCCCCATTGGTGGCAAGGAAACTCCCCAAATGTCCACTGATTTATTTTTTTCCAAACTGAAGCAGCATGCATGCACCTGCAGGAGATAACCATGTCCAGTGGGCCTGACATCTAGGTGTTACTGAAGATGTTATCTCCAGAACCAAGGAGCAAAGGAGATATTCACAAAAGCCAACTGCATGTTCTGGCTATGGTAAGGTGAGATGGGGAGAGAGGTTATAGTTAGACGGTGTTAGAGTTACTTTAACCCTTTGAGTGCCAGAGGTTTATGTAACGCATTGCTTTGCAATGCGTTGCATACCATTCTGGCACTCAAAGGGTTAAGAGCCAGAGAGGTATACCGTGCATCACTTCATAATGCATTTCACACTTCTCTGGTCCTTAAAGGGTTAATAGAATATCAAGGCAAGTGAAACATTTTTATATAACTGTCGGGAGAAAATGCCATTTTTGACATTTTCTCTATTCAATCAGGACAAAGTAACACACTAAAATTTTATGCACTGTTGGAAAGACATGAACAGGGTTGCTGCCACCAAAAAAAAAATACCCTTTTCCAAGTGGTTAATGCTTTTAAGGCGAGCGAGATTATAACGCTGGCATCCACCTCGCAATAAAACGCTCAGTAACTGCACCTGATCGACAAATATTCAGGTGCTCCAAATAAAGTCAGTGTGTAATTGAAAAGGTGTCCAAGTGCTAGACTTGATTTGTTTTCATTTGGTAGCCACTGAGGCTATTAAACTATTTATGGAAGACTAAATATTAAACAGCACTTTTGGGAACACTTTCTTGGTATAAAAATATACTTTGACCTTCACACACTTTACAGTCAGATCAATAAGGGTTGCAGGAAGCCCGCCAGACTCCATGTGATGCCAGGAGCTGTACCTACACTGGCGCACACTAAGGGCCTAATGTACAAAGATAAAGTGGGTCAAATCTGCTGCATCATTGTGAACAAATAAAAATTAGAAAATTATACTCCCATTTATTTAAATTAGGTTTTTAACATTTTGAATCCTATGCATTGAACTCTTCTCTACATTTCAAGGGGTTATATGCCCCATTTAAATCAGTTGGGATATTTATTTGCCCCTTGTAGTGCCATTTGTTTGCTCTAGAACAGCTCTATATTGAGGTTAATGTACTAAGTAGTGTTGAGCGAGCGTGCTCGGCCGATGCTCGGATCGGCTCGAGCATCGCTCTGCTCGGCACATGGCGGTACTCGTACGAGTACCGCCATGTGCTCGCCCGACATGTTCGGGTGAAGAGGATCTGTGCCGGAAGAGGCACAGATCCGAAGACGCTCCGCTGGACCACCAGGGAATGGAGGTACGGGGGCATTGCGGAGATGAAGGGGGCATTGCGGAGATGAAGGGGGACATTGTGGAAGAGGGGCATAGACTCTATGCCCCTCTTCCACAATGTCCCCCTTCATCTCCGCTATGCCCGTCTTCCACAATGTGCCCCTTCATCTCCGCTATGCCCCTCTTCCACAATGTCCCCCTTCATCTCCTATGCCATAGAGGAGATGAAGGGGGACATTGTGGAAGAGGGGCATAGCGGAGATGAAGGGGGACATTGTGGAAGAGGGGCATAGACTCTATGCCCCTCTTCCACAATGTCCCCCTTCATCTCCGCTATGCCCCTCTTCCACAATGTCCCCCTTCATCTCCGCTATGGCATAGGAGATGAAGGGGGACATTGTGGAAGAGGGGCATAGCGGAGATGAAGGGGGACATTGACCAGGCACCCTCCGCTCATCAGAGCAGGGGGTGCCTGGTTTAATGCTCGAGTGCTCCCATTCATTTGAATGGGGCTCGGGTGCTCGGCCGAGCACTCGAGCATCAGGGGGTGCTCGGTCAGAGCACCCGAGCACCCGAGCATCGGGGTGCTCGCTCATCCCTAGTACTAAGATGTAGTAACACAGTAACATAATTGATGAGGTTGAAAAAAAACACGCACCTATCAAGTTCAGCCTATGACATATCACCCCCCGTTGATCCAAAGGAAGGCCAAAGAACCAGTGAAGCCATTTCCAACTAAGCCCCAAGTGGGAAAAAAAAATTATCTTCTGACTTGAATTGGGAGTCATATATTTCCCTGGATAAACATCTATATACCGTGAAACAAACTGTCATAATTCTCAATATTGTTCCGAGATAGAAAGGTATCCAGCTACATTATCTGCAAGCACAGCATGCAGAGGCAAATAATTCAATAACTTTTCTGCCCTTTCTGTAAAAAATCCCTACATTTGTTTTAGTCGAAAGAGCCTTTCCTCTGGTCTTAATGGATGGCCTATTGTTTTTTGTCCAGCTCCTTGAGTAAATTGTTGTTTGGGGAGTTATTTTTATTGACCTTGACTATATTTTTAAATGGTAATCATATCACTCCTTAGACGTCTCTTCTCTAATGTAAACAGCCCCAGTTTGGCTAGTGTCTCTTTATAATACAGAACCTCCAATCCCTTTATCAGTTTCCCTAGAATGCTAGAGAGGTCTTCACCACATAACATTCAAGGGTTAAAATCCCCATTTAGCTCACTGAGGAATTTTAATTTGTCCCCTATGATGCAGATAGTTAGCCCTATAATTACTCTACGTTCCGTTGAAATGGCTCACTTGGTTAAGGCACCAGCTGTAGAATCTTTTCAAGTCCCAAGGTCACAGGTTCTAGTCCCGGCAAGGTCAGCTCAGCCTTTCACCCTTCTGAGGTAGATAAAACGAGTCCATGACATACTTGAAAACGAGAGATAATCTCAACGTATTCTTCCTGGTAAAATACATTCACAAAAATAAAAAAAGTATGGAGACCTTCTAGCATTTATGGAGTTAAAAGTCAGTGGTAGTTGGTTTTGCCTAGAATCACTCCAGATCCCTTTAATGGATCAGCCCTGTTAGCAATGCATATGGCCTTTAGATAATGAAAAGTGAAGGGGGATGGGGAGTTTTGCATAATACCAGTGTAATAAAGAAAGTGTCTGTAACGTTGTAATGCAATGTAAGGCTATATGTAAACATTTATCAACATTTTATATATATAAATAACATCAATTGGTTGATTTTTTTAAAAAGTGGAGAAGAAATGACTGGGGTTCAAATAAAATTCTTAAATGGACAGAAATAAAGATAGTTTGATTCTTTGAGAGCCAGAGACATATCAAATGGCATTCAAAGGAGGATTAAGCCCGCAGTTTTGTTTTGCTTTTTTTAATTCCACAGGAAAAAAAATTGGAGCTTTTCGCCCATCCCTAGTCATAACTTAGTTTTGACGTTGAGTGATGTATAGTATTAAGCATATTTTCTGTGCCTGTGAGCCTCACATTTGGGTTAACTCTTCCATACGCCTAAGTCTCCTTCAAAAATTAGGTCTAATAAATAGGCTGTGGCTAATATCTGCCAAACCCTGTGTGCTGATGTTCATTTCCAATATATTATTGGTCAAGTTCTGGTGGGAGTCATGGTCATGGCCATGGTCTTTTCAAATGTATTTTCTGCCATAACATAAAATTTTTATAATACAACAGGAATCATTTAGCTCAGAAAACTGGAGGGAGAGTTCAGTGTATTTGATATGCTGCCTTCTCTAGTGCGTAATAAAAATGACCCAGTGAGCTTCCCCTTAGGAGAACACTAGGTGCTGTTTAAAATATGAGCAATTCAGGGGCAAATAAACTGCCCCAAATGGAACATATAACAAAATTGCTATTGGTTTAAGCTGGGCATTTAAGATGATTTATTTAATGCCTGAAAGTTTCTAACATATCACTTTAAATCAACGAGGAGGGATGATTTTCTTTAGAATTGTTCCTTTTTCTTTGGGATTGACACCAGGGGTGAGATTCACTAAGCAGTGATAAAGAGGTGATAAAGCGAAGATGACTTCTCCAGTTTATCACTTCTCCAATTTCTGTGTTATTCTATGGAGCTATTCACTAAGATTTATTTTTCTTTGGAGATTTTAGTGAGTAGGGTCTAGAGAATAACATAGGAACTGGAGAAGTCATCTCCACTTTATCACCACTTTATCACCGCTTAGTAAATCTCCCCCTAGGTATATAGGTGAAGTTAGTCTTTTAAGTCTTTGAGTTCCAGAGGGATGAGCAATGTGTAAACAATTTCATTGACAGGGGCATGCCCACCCATTTTCACTCAAAGGATTAATGAACTTTTACTAGGACCCTGTGTGAGCCATCTTTACAGTAAAGAAGATCAGTCATAGGAGGAACAAAGACATCATCTATAATGTCCCTTTCATTTGGAACAAAAACAAAACAGTCATTTGAAAGCCCCAGAAACAAATTAACAGAACTGTCTTTGCTGCTCACCAGACAGACAGTATTTTTCTGTCAATAATCCAGACGCAGTCACTTTCATAAAGGTAACTATTACTGTGAAGTGAATTTTCTGATTACTCACAATGGTGCCCCCCCTCCCAATTTAATTGCATATTGGCAAACGTCAAAGTCTCCATGATATCATCATCAGCCTCTTGAAGCATTAAGTAAAGAAGCAGGACACACGACAGCTGTCCCACATAGAATGAAGATCTGGAGTGGAAAATACAAGAATAAGTTAGCTTATGTGTTTATGTCTAGTTTCATTAACCCTTTGAGTGCCAGAGAGGCACGCAACACATTGCAAAGCAATGCATTGTGCAGCTCTCTGTCACTCAAAGGGTTAAAACAGTCACTAGTGTGGGGAGGACACATAGTAGGGGAATGCATTAATAAGCTTTTGTCCAAAAATAGGTACCTATGTACTAATATATCTAAATTCTCCTATTTACACTACTTGCACCAGAAGCAGAACAGTAGAGGAGAAATGAGTGTTTCAGGGCATTCCACACCTTTGTGCCTTGTTAGCATGTATTAACAAGGCATAAAGGGAATGGAAGTAAAATTGCACTAAGGAGATCAGATATGTTAATATATACACCAGAATACAGGCATATGATTTCTATGTGAACAAATAAAAGCAGAAAATTAGCTTCTCCTACAGAATAGTACATTCCCTTCTGTATAATTTGTAGCATATCTCCTCCAGAAAAACTCCATGAAAACATCCAAAAACCTAATGGTGACTGTTGCAGAAACTATGTTGCAAGATGTTGCAGCTACACAAGATTGCTATTGAAAATTATTGTATCGGTAAAGGTTGCCCATGTGAACTGGGTCTAGAAGTACTCAGAAACAGCGCACATGACACAAAGAGATACGATTTATCTAAGTATAGTAATTTAATAGTACCAATAATAAAAACAAAGTAATAAAATGCACTCACAAGAGCCCTTCTTGGGCTTTAAGCATATCAATCGGGTCTCTCTCCCTTTGTAGCCAACGGACTGCGTCCTCCGACTTTCTTCTATCAGGTCCAATATGTTAAAGTTCCTGTAATCCAGATGTTATGTCCCAGGTATAGAAAGATGGAATATTATCACCACTGAGCTCATTGCACCCGGTAAGGGGAATAAAGGGGAGAAAGGAGTAATATAGGGTATGGGAACCGTGTAACACTACCAGTCTAAAGAATAAAACCTTGCGGAGAGGTGCGTCTGAAACGCTGCGGGACGGAATGTGGGCCTGAGTAGGGGCGGAGGATGCTCACAGGGGGCGTGGAGGAGTCCCTGAGTTACAGTGCAATGCTATGTGAAGTCCGAAATGTTTTCGCAGACTCAATCTGCTTCCTCAGAAGAAAGGATGTTCAAAGGAAATGTGAGATACATACATATAGTGGCTTGTCTATAAGCCCAAGTTTAAGACCCTTCAAATAGTGGTGAATAAAAAATAAAATAAAAAATACAAACACATGACAAAACACGTATTATTATCAAAATAATAATAAAGGTGTGGAATAATGTTGGAAACAATTGATGAAGTTAATAAAACTGATAAAACGAATAAATATCATAGATTATAACTGTATATCTAAAATAACAATACAACAATAAAATCTGTGAATATAAATCATCATTGAATTAGACCTTTTTGGTATATTGTACATTCAGTAATGAATGAATTTGAATCAAAGAATTAAAGGGATAGTAATATTTCATTTTATCTTTATTTTATTTTGTAGGCATTAAAAAAACATGAAGAACGATATAAGTCTTATCTCTCAAACCTTTATGGTTTAAGAGATATTCACAAGCAAAGTATCCCCCCCCCCTGTTCAGTCCGATCAGAAGGGAGGTGCCCAGGTAGACTGCAGAGAGGGACAATCTTCAATTAAGATAAGGGAAAAACCTGAAAAACTTGTCAAGGGGGGAAGGGCTTTCATTGTTTTCATACAAAGAAGATTGTCCCTGCTGTTATCTGTCTGGTCTTACAACCAGATTCACATCTGAGAAGAGATGGCTTACACTAGGAAAAAGGGGCGGGAGGGGGAAACTTTGCTTGTGAATATCTCATAAACCATAAAGGTTTGAGAGATAAGACATACCATTCTTCATGTTTTTTTAATGCCTACAAAATAAAATGAAGTTAAAACGAAGTATTACTATCCCTTTAATAGTTCTTATTTTTGCTTACATTTTCTTCTTCAACTTTAAGGGGCATATTCATAATGGAAAAAGGGGATTAATTCATGGGCAAAATAACTGCACTTTATAACACGTTTGGCTATATATATATATATATATATATATATATATATATATATATATATATATTCATATCCCCCTTTAATCCCACCCATCTCAAGTTCTCTTTGATGAAATTACACTGTTGTTCTATGTTTTATTCAGAATAAAATTAACAAAAATATTCAATAACAAACAAATAATATACACACATAATCTAAAAGGAAAATAAGTTTATAAGACATCAACAAGTAGAAGCAAAAAATATTTGGTTTAACTGTTCAAACTCTTAATAAACATGGTATAGTTGATTTGCCACACTTTGTCTTTATAGATAATGGCCATAGTAAGCAACACAATGCTTAACCTTTTAAAGGCCATAAGATGGTCTAACAATAGCACCACTGTAAAAGATGAGGCTATTGAGGTATCTCTTTAACTTGTTTAACAGATTGTTACTGAGGTAGGTGTCAAGTATATCTATATATCTATACACTATCACTCAGTACTGGAAATCTTGGCTGCCCGGGGAGACAAGCACAAAACGTAACCTTTATTAGCCAAAACCAATTAGAAGCAAAAAATAAAGGGGGCAAAATAAAGAAAACAAAAAGGGAAGAATCACACAAAATATATAGATGCTGGGGGGAAAAAGTAACTGGCTCTCTACACAGAGAGAGAGAGAGAGAGAGAGATGTGTAACACATACAGGGCCTACCAAATTCCCACAACCATAAACACTATTTGTATTGTTTTCCAAGAAACGGACAGAGAGCAAGCTACCTATACAGGGGAGATCCTCTCAATGCGTCAGCTTATGAAGTGGGCCAGGACACATGGTGCGGATCTCCCCTGTATAAGGAGCTTGTTCTCTGCATAGGAATTTGTTTTTCCAGGTCAGTTATCTGCCCCTACTAAAACACACACTCAGACACACTCAGCAGAAAGGAGGACTCACACTATCAACAGGGAGATACACACTGGGTGCATGTAATCATTATTAGATGTTATTGTTATTAGAAGCGTTAGTGTTTCATAGGGTATTTCCCTGTCTAATATATAAACATGTAATGTAATGCTTTGGGATCCTGTCTAACTTCTAAAGGGTTAAGAAAAACATTCATTGCTTTAGACTGTATCCACGTGTATCCATGTATATGTCCCTTTAACGCAATGCCGTTTACATGAAACTGAATATATTATTAATGCACGTACTGTTCCAGTTATATAGGACATTGGCTGCTGGCTGGTTCTGAGTCCCCATGCAATGAGTGCCATGAGAGTACCAGTGATCCCATAGGACTATTTAATAAGTCTCGTGTTTTATATTTTTCATTGCACATGAGCTGAAACGTTCTGTTTTGCCAGAAATGTTTGTAAAAGGAGCAATCTCCTGAGACTGAAATATTTATGAAAAATACGTAGATATATTTAACCACCTGGATTCTAGAAATATCTCCGACTCATTTTGGTTTTAAGAAGGTCTTGCATCTATGGGGTTAAGGCACAATGATCATTTATGTGTCAATAACAGGCAACCAGATTTACCTCAAAAGCTCCACTTGTAGGCATCAAGTCCAACAAAGTGTCACAAATTTGAATTAGAGGTTGAAAAAAGTAGATTAACCCCTCAGATGCTAGAAGTCCCCAATGCATAGAAAAACAAGACTTTTGAGACCTCTCTAGCACCCAGTGGTTGAATCCAAGGCATTAACCCCTTAAGAACATCACAGTCTGGGGGTGGGAGGCCCTAGAGAACCACGGCACTTCTTTTTTTTTGACTGATGCATACTGGGATGCTGCCATTCCAGAATTCCATAATGTTCCAGGATCATCACCTATTCTCAAAGGAGGCACATTAACGGTAGTTAAGGGGTTAAATTAGCAAGTAATGTATCTAAGCTTTCTGCTGCCCTAGGCCCAATTATTGCATACAACCTCTTTCTCTCATACACACGTTGATCTATTAAGAAAGACCATTTGGGTATATTCAGTTTTGGAAAGAGGTTGCTATGAGCAGGTCATAAGCCCTGATCCAAAGACTAGCAAATGTTTTAAAGGGACAGTAATGCTCCCCCAAAAAATGTCCAGTTTTGTAAGGGTTAAAATATTAATCAATATGCTCCCAACCCTATCTCTCAAACCGCTATGGTTTGAGAGATATAGGCATTCAAAGTTCCCCCCTCCTTCCCCTTCTCCTGATGTCAGCTGTAAAGCTGACAGCAGGAGAATCACGTTGTACGACTCGAGGAGGCACTGCAGCCTCAGCCGCAATAGTGTTATTGCTAAAGAATTAATTCATTGTAAAGGTCTACAAAGTGTGCTTGCAAACCAGGCACACCTTTTAGACTTTTCCAGTGAATGAATTCTTTACCAATAATGTGATTTCGGCTCTGCTGCAGAGCTGCCTGATGATCCCCAGACCGGGATCTCCTGCTGTCAGATAGATGCTGACACCAGGAGAAGGGGAGGAAGGGGGGAACTTTGAATCCCTATATCTCTCAAACCATAGCAATTTGAGAGATAGGGTTTGGAGCATATCGATTAATATTTTAACCTCTACAAAATGTGTGCTTTTTGTGTGTGTGCGCTGTAATAGAGCAGGGGTCTCCAACAATCAGCTTTCAAGTTCTCATGGCCAAAGAGGGACAAATTTGTTTTTAGAGGGTGTTGCTGGGGGTGTGGCTTGGGGGGCTGTGCATTACCAAGAATTTGTAGGTTATTTCATGACCTCTTTGTGTAACTGAATAAATGATTTAACCCCTTAGTGACAGACGACTTACCTGGTAAGTCCAGGAAGTCATTCTCTATAATGGAAAAAAAAAAACCTGTCATTAAGGGGTTAAATCAATAAAACAATTTTATTTACACAGGCTAATGTATAAACATATATACTGACATTTAAACAAAGATTAATGTGAGTTTTTTGCCATGGAGCAATGTAATAGAAGTATGCACACACCACACATTCTGATCTCCTAAAAAGAGGGACAATAGGGTAGAAAAGAGGGACCAAGGGATTTGGGTCTCAAAGAGGGGCTGTCCCTCCTAAAAAGGGACACTTGGGGGTATGCAGTCAGGTATCAATCTGTCTGGCTAGCCAGTAACAGGTCTAGTGGTTGAAATCACCTCACTGATTGGCTGCGGCCAATCTGAGCAAACCTCCATCCCCAGTACCAACAAGTGATCAATCAGAAAGCTGGTAGCAATGCAGATAGTGCACTGCACAGCATTTTCATGGTTTCTTGCCCTACTTTCATAATAGCTGCTTATATTTTATACCATATGCTTTGTCAAGACAACTTATATAGTAAGTGTTGTTGAAAATATGTGGTGTTAAAGTGGTAACAGCTACAGTGTGACTCCATATTCAATCACCCATTGTAACAAAAGTTGCCAGCTATAGCCTCCTGATGAAATTGTCAGTTCTGATCATGAAATACGTTGGGAAATTTACATTTTAATATACATATATTTTATATTACTTTTGTTTTATTTTTTATCCAATACATTGTTTTTATATTGTGTATATTGCAATTATCCTGGTCTGCCTGATATCATCTAACCTATGACTACAAGTTTGTGCCATCTGTTGAAGGTCTAACTGGTGAGGACCAGTGCACCTTTGCCCCACAAGCATTTAGACGAGTTGATTATCCAATACCCCCAGTCAATACTTACTGAAGAAAGTGTATATATTTATAATTAATGTTCATTGCCATCATTTGTACACAATTCAACATGTGTGGAGGCAATAAAGTATCCTCCATATGCCCGCATTTTTAGTTTTCCATTATAATAATTAATTGCTTTAATAAACTACTCATAGTAATAAGGGATATTGTAGTTAAGACGGGCACTATCAATCAGTGAACCACAGGTTTTGTCTTTTATAGTGAATATTATTTTTTCTACTAAAAACAATATGTTTTGAGCTGATAAAGGGATAGTAATGTTTCATAATAAAAGCAGCTCTAATGAATCCTCATAGTATTTGGACTTTGGAGAGTTTTATTTCAATTTTGTCAGAGTTGTAGTTCAAGAGTAATTCAATGACAAAGTATCCCCCTCCTGCCCCTTTTACTGATGTAACACTGCTCAGCCAGAGCAGAAGGGAGGTGCCCAGGTAGACTGCAGAGAGGGACAATATTCAATTAAGATAAGGGAAAAACCTGAAAAACTTGTCAAAGGGGTCCAGGGCTTTCATTGTTCTCATATGAAGAAGATTGTCTCCTGCTGTTATCTGTCTGGTCTATGGACTGCATTCCACATCTGAGAAGAGACGGCTTACACTAGGTAAAAGGGGCGGGAGGGGAAACTTTGCTTGTGGATATCTCTCAAATCATAAAGGTTTGAGAGATAAGATTTATATAGTTCTTCATGTTTTTTAATGCCTACAAAATAAAATAAAAATAAAACTAAGTATTACTATCCCTTTAAGTAGTTCTCTTCTTTTTTTGTACAGCACTTTATTATTGAACAGCATAAGAAGTAGGGATGGGCGAAACGTTTGCATCAAACTGAAATCAGCGAAAATTGGCACTTTCCTCTTGGCAAAAAATTTCCTGTGAAAAGTGCAGATTTTCCGCTTTTTCCTGCTTTTTACACCTAGCTCATTCCATTGAATTCAATGGGAACATTGAAATTACACACAACACATAGCATATATTATTTTATTTCCCAAACGCATAGTATAAAAGGGTCATGAGGATGTCTGTGTTGGTGGGGTGTGGGGGAAGAATCAATTGAACAGGGGCTGACTTTTTGGGGGGTTGTTTACTGGGATTGGGGGGCTGTTAATAAAAAATAAATCCTAAATAAAATTAAAAAACCCCATAGGACATGGTATAAAAGGGGTCTGAGGAGGGTGCCTGTTGTAACGGGAACAGCCTATGGTCTGTTACACCTGTGTTGGTGAATGAATGAATCAGGTGAACAGGGAATTTGTTTTTTTGGGGGGGTTCTTGACTGGTATTGGGGGGCAGTTAATAAAAAAATGTAAAAATAAAATAAGAAATTTGTACGGAAAGTGACAGAGGCAGGAAACCCCTGACATAAGCTGCCACTTGACTTGACAGAGTATTTGTAGAGGATGATTTGTTAGATTTGATGTTAGAGGCTCAAGCCCTGAGGAAACACTGATTTGTAGGACTTAGGCTAGTTAGAAACAAACGCCCAAAAATATTTTTTTTTCTAGGACTATGTTTTTTTTTTATTTTTTTTAAATGTTTAAAGCACAACCCTGAGAAAAAAATGCCTTTCTGGCCTAGTGCCAGCATGTCATGTTGGCCAATGGCTATGGCCCATTGTCAAATGTCCTCCTCCTGAGTCTGAGTCCATAATTGCAGGATATGCAACTGCTGTTCTTGCTGCTGCTGCTGCTGCTGAGATGTTTAAGCAGCAGGATGATTAGACAGCTGAAAGGGAATGGGATCAACAACAGCAATAACATGGGTGATGAATGATGAAGGTTCCTCTTGCCACAACTATCTCCAGTGATGTGACTGAGGCAGTAGCAGCACAGTAAGTTGCCCCCAGTCTATGTGGAAAAAAGTTGACCAATAATTCTTCTCCAATTGCCCCTCTTCCAAAATCATAGGTGTCTTGTTATTAGAATATACATTTTTCCCTTGAGAGCAGGGACTGTGCTTCTCATCAGCAACTGCAATGTGCACAGTGTGTGATAACATCTGGGGGCACAACTTTATCCAAACAGCATGACACCCGAAATCAAGTACTGCCACTGTCACTTTACCCCTTGCCCAGACCCCGCTAAGGACACATGACAACTTGCTGACAGTTTAATAGTAATGATGTACTCTTCCTGCAGCATCATAGCATAGTCTGCGGAATGGAAACTCCTCAGATGCTTCTTGATGACCTGGTATCGATTCTCCTCCACCACACTGGCATGTGTGGTCAGTGCACCACACAGTGTGCAATGGGTAGAGACATACTTCCACATCCTAACATCAACAGAGTGGCTATCATTTGGTGGGGGAGGTAACGATGAATGAGGTGGACTGACAGAAGATGTAGTTGTTACCCTAGAGGTGGAAGGTGATGTTGATGGAGAGCTAGTTGTTTCACTCATCATGGAACTTCCAGTGTCTGTCTAGGTTTCTTTTTTTGTTTGGATGCATTATTTATATTACCTTAGCACATTCCTTTTGCCTTAGTAGGGCAACCCCTACACTTAGTGGTGGTGCACCATTATTTCTGGTATAACTAGGTTTCTTTATCCTTTCTCATCTTTGATCTCCAACTCATCTCTTGTTGCCTTCCTGGAGAGTCAGGGGGTACAGTAACAGCAATGCTAGATTTCTGTAATGGGTGTTTGGTTTTAACATGTTTGACATAAATGTCATGGTGTCTGTGTTTCATGTGTGATATTCGGTAGGTTATATCAAGGTGTGTTCCCTCCTTTCCCCTTCAAACTCACTTGTGACAAATTTTGCACAGTGTCATTGGTGATGATGACTGAACAGTGCCTGCCCCATGAGAAACATAGTCCCACACCCATGACTTCCAGGGTGAGGGAACAGATGGAGAAGAATGGCCTCTTTCTTCTTGTCTTCTTGTCCTCCACATTCCCCTTCACTGTTTCAGGCAGAGGATGATGTTCCTGATGTTGCCGCTACTGCCTCAGAATCAGCACTGCAACAAGGACCAGGAGTATTGTTGCCACTGCCAAGTGGAACCTGTCCTAGTCCTGCATCACTTGTTGACCCCATTCCCACTGTGTCCAGCATCCTGCTGCACTTGCTTCTCAGCAGCATCTAGCACATAAATCAGGGAGAGGTTCTATGCATATTGCAGGTCACCAAAACGTGAATTCTATATATTGGAAATAAAGACGATAGAAAAGATAAAGGATATACTAGCTATCCACAGGTAGAGACCAGTTTGATACTATTATAGTCTGGGCACATACATGTCCTCTCTCAACCACATCAGACACTTCTACAATCTATAATCTTTATTAAATCTATAATCAGTTAAAAATTATGAACCCTGATTCTGTTAGAAACTCATGTTTCTAAAAGCCTACCATTCGGGTCGTTGGAGAGGGAATATTCTTAAATAGGTCTGTATGGTGTTAGAACGATTTGAATTGTAATATATTCAAGATGTCTCTCTAATCACTAAATATCATCCTACATCTAATGTGGTAGTCTGAGCAGCACTAACTGGCTTATTTTCAAACCACAAGGGGTAGTCTCAATTCATCGATTAACCTCAATCCAGTACTTCACAGGTTAATTGTAATCATTTAACTTATAGTATCCTTAGCCATTTATCACCACTTGTTCCATTGGTATATACACGAATTGCTTTGTGAAAAATGCCTTCAACTTCCTACCTTGTTTCACTCTGTTAGCATGAATTGTGTTTAATCCACATTCAGTCCGAGTGAAAGACTGACTTAAAATATCGCTAGCTATCTAAGCCATTAATGAGCTACTTAGTATGTATTTATTGCGGCTTTACTACACATGATCACCTATCCAATCAGAACATAAAGAAGCAATATCCTGAGTGGCTTGATGGCTGACTGGTAATTACTATATCATAAGGACGCTAAATGCAAAACTGAAGAATATCTTCACCTTCCTAACTAAGTCTTGTTTCACTCTCTTAGTATGAATTTGGTCTTTCCCGCATTGTCCGAGTGAAAGACAGACTTTAAATACTACTAGCTATCTGGCCATTGTTGCACTTCTTAATGTATTTGCATCACGGCTTTACCATACATGATTTTTACACACCATACTTTACACATATACCCCCTCTAAAAGCGTAATAGCCCTATGCTTTTCGCTGGACATGCCAGCTTCATCAGGGACATATAGTAAGTCGCCGCTCCGGATCATGTGATATATATAGTCTACAGGGTATGATGCCACATTTCCCATTTTTCAAATTCAACGATGTTCTGTTGCGATTGGCTCAAAATGGACCAATAGGTAAGTTACTGGCTCACTTAATTTCAGACATGAACCCTTACCTACCTCATTTATTTTAGAAAAATTAAATTATTTTATGCAATCTTTATAATCTTTATTATTAATCTCATGCAGTTGAGACGTTGTCACTAATTCTATACGATAGTACACACTTCTTCACACAATAGTAGAAGATACTTTAAGCCTGTCTATCTTTATATCGGACTTTTCAATTTAACTCTTTCTCTTCCGCTATATTTGGGGGACCAGCTGACGATATTACTTTATTGTATTAAATTGTTTGCAAATGTTAATGTCTTAATGTCAATGTACATGCTTTCTTGTAGTACCCAACAACTGGATAGCTAAAGGTTGCCTATCTCTGGTACAGTCCTTACCTGGAGGACGTTAACTTTTGTTACAGGAGACCTTAGAAGGAAGGTGTTACTGATTTGCTCCACCTTATAGACCAGTTCTTCTCAGGTATGCCTCTAGGAATGCAAACACGCTGTATGCTCAGGTTAATAAACTCTACCTCCCGCTATGTGCTGAAAGCTACAGTAATTATGGAGATTTGCACAGTGCTTCCCAGGCATTCCTTTCATGCTTCCTTAAATCCTCCTCATGAACTTCTTTGTTTAAAGGGGAAAACAACTTTTATGTTTGTAAAATATACTTCCCATGTATTTTTAGAATTGTAATGTCATGCATAAAATGCTAATCATAACTGTGACTGGAAACTGAAGCTATTATATCCATGAGAGCATTAACGAATGGTGCTCTTACTTTAGTGTTAGTCTGTATTTTGTATTTTAACATCTTTTGGACCAGAGAAGTGTGCAGACATTACGCACTCCTCTGATCCTCAAGGGATAAATACAGTGTACATGACAGATTGTCCATGTTTGATACCTTTCTGATACAGCCTTGCTGCATTTCGGAAACAAATTCCAACTAGTCAAAGAGGTGAACAAAGTACATTTATTCCCTATAACCACCAGCACAATTAACCATTTGAGTGCTTTGCAATGTGTTGAGTACCCCTCTGGCACTCAAATTGTTAATAGAGCTAATGACCCAAAAATGACACAAAACCAGTTCAGTGGTGCAGTAGTCCAAACAGTGAGACTGCCCCTGCAAAAGTAATCCACAGGCCATCAAAGGTAAGCCCTGCTGGAATATCTATGTCGCAAAGTATTCAAGAGTCTGCAGAGACAACACTTAAAGGGATAGTAATGTTTCATAATAAAAGCAGCTCCAATTAATCTTCATAGTATTTGGGCCTTGGAGAGTGTTATTTCAATTCTGTCAGACTTGTACTTCAAGAGTAATTGAATGATAAAATATACCCCTCCCGCACTTTTTACTGATGTAACACTGCTCAGCTCAGAGCAGCAGGGAGTGTCCAGGTAGATTGCAGAGAGGGACAATCTTCCATTAAGATAAGGGAAAAAGCTGAAAAACCTGTCAAGGGGGCAAGATTTTCATTGTTCTCACTGTAAGAATATTGACCCTTGATGTGAGCTGTCTGGTCTATGGACTGGATTCCACATCTGAGGAGTGGGGGCTTACACTAGGTAAAAGGGGCGGGAGGGGGAAACTTTATCATTCAATTACTCTTGAACTACAACTCTGACAGAATTGAAATAACACTCTCCATGGCCCAAATAATATGAAGATTAATTGGAGCTGCTGTTTTTGTGAAACATTACTATCACTTTAAAGGATCAGTAAAGTGTTATTATAAAAGGCATCTATTGTAGGGGTTGTCTTGCTGAGTAAAACAAGGATACTCTCACTTCTGACAGTTGCTTTATTCAAAATGTTTAACACTTCACACTGTCACAGAGTGATAGAACTGTTACTATCACATTCCAGGGAGATCTGTAGTCAGTGGCTCACCTCTGTCAGAGAATGCAATATAATAAATATTTGGAAGCCAGGTGAAAGTAGGAAAGCTGTCTGGACACTGTGAATGTTAAAAACAACTGTTTAAGCTTTAATACATTTGAAATAAATCATCTCTATACAGTTGGGGTAAGTCCTGCCCTTGACTCCACTAACTAGCCTACTCTTGGAATTCACAGTTGCCCTGCCTTCTAGGGTGCTGTTTCCATTGTCCCCACAGTTGCTGCTACAGAAAAATGAAATCAGTGAAATCAGATAATGGGACCCAGCTACTAGTGGAGACTCACTGTGGTCTGTTATCTTGTTAGATATCATTTAAGGTCTCTGCTCAAACAGTGGCAACATAACTGCATGTGATTCATCAAAAGTGCTATATAACTGTATTAAATGTTTCACTGTTTATTGAGCACAAAACATATTTTAAACATATCCATTGACCCAATGTTTTCTAAATATCACCAACCCCAGTGCTGGAAGATTGTTGCAGTGTAGATAAAATATCAGTTAATTATTTTGTCTCCTATATTTCTCTGTCACCATGGTCCACAACAATCATTTTGAACATCTGCCTCATAGTAACAAGAGCTGTTTTTTGTAGGATTTACAATCACATCAGGATGTTCGAAAACGTCCTCATCTCCACGCAAGATTGCAGAAAGCAAAGAGGCCCCAATATCTTCCTACATGAGTTGTCTATTTGGAAGGTTTATGCACATCCCACTTGTCTCTTACTACTAGATAGGAGCAAAATAATTCTGTATCTTCCATATCTGTATGAAACATTCTGTTCTGAAAGACAAGAAATGTCTTGTGAAGCAGGTGTTTGTTTGTACTGTAGACTGTTTTATTTTCTGGTTTAACCAATCAATTGGCAGGAAAATCAATCATATGATGTCCAGAAAAACAGAGAATAGTCAATGAAACAGGTTTCTGGCAGGGTCACTCATCTGAGTAGAACTTCTTTAGGGGTGGCGGTGGCTGGTTAACTCATCCCCTTTTCCTGTCAATTTCTCCAAAGTCCCTGCATCCTCTTTCCTCATGTTTCCATCTCACAGATCTTCAACTGCTGGCAAGAAAGAGACCAGTCACTCACTATCAACTGCCAGTGTAACAAAGTCCATTTGCTCACATCCACTGCCAGTGAAACATAGACCACAGTAACTCACCATTAGCTGCTAGAATGACAGAGTAGTCACTTGAAGACAATGAACTTGACAGACATGTGTCGTTCTCAAATTCATCAACTGTGTATCCATCAGCCTCTAGAATGAAAGAGAACATTCACCAACCATCAACTGCCAGAGACACAAAAAGCCGTTAACCTGGTTGAGCTGCCAATGTGACAGAAGGCAGCCACCCACAAACAATTTCCAGAGTGATAGAGAAGAATTGTTAACTGGACTGGAGTTTTCATTTACCCACAACTGACAGATAAACAGACCCCACTCCTCCATGAGAGTATTATACCTTTTGTATCAGTAGTCCGTCCCTCTAGATTATAAACTCATCCATGTGTGGCAGTCATCTCTTTATTTCACTGTTTGTACATTTGTATTGTCATCACTATCTGCAAGTCTTCCCCTCTTCATTGTTCAGCAATGCATAGCATGTTAACTCTTTATAAACTAATACAAAATAATAGTAAGAAATATGCTAATTGTCATAGGAACCAGAACAAAGATTAGCATTTCTGGAGAAACACAATTGCATTTTGGTTAAGGAAAATTCCCACTGATTTAACCCTTTGAGTGCCAGAGGGGTGTGCAATGTGTTGCTCCCCATCTGGCACGTAAATGGTTATGTTGTGCTTTTAATACCTTGAATCCTAGACAGGTCTCCAATGCTTTGTAAAGAAATATGATGGAGACCACTTTAGCATTTGAAGAGTTAAAAACTCAATTTAAATTAATGGGATTTGGCAAAGATGTTTTCCCCTGTGGTACAGTTGCTTTGCTGCAGAATTGTTCATCTTTTGCTTCGATATACGGTCCTTAGGACATTAAGTACAAAGACATAGGCCTGGGTTCTATTTCAAAGTGAAATATTTGCCAAACGGGATTATTTGGCTGATATTTCCACCTGGTCAATTCTGCAATCACATCACTAATGGAGATCAAAATTGGATTGCTGAATTGCATTTTTTAAAACTAATAGCCTCATTGGAATCATTTTGGAGCCCAAAGAGACCCTAAAGTGAGATTAAGAAACCAAAGAAAAGTGGCCAGATTTTGGCCACTTATCTTGAGCTACAACAGGCAGGGGGAATCCTGGGAGAACACTAGCCTCCCCTGGTCCCCTGCCATAAGCCCCATGCCCTCAATTACCATCCCCACCATGTAGGGTTAACCTCTTGGATGCCATACTGCAGCAGTCTCACTGTACTGGCAAGTAAAAAAACATAAACACACCACATTAACCCCTTAACGACCTTTGACGGTCATAGTACGTCATGGGTAGATCTGACTTAATGACCCATGATGTACTATGACCGTCATGGAATTCCGGGCTCCCCCCACAGCTGCACGTCATTCGGGGAGTCCGGAACCGGAAAAAAAAAAGGTCCGTGGTCCTTAACCCTTTGAGTGCCAGAGGGGTATGCAACGCATTGCAAAGGGTTAAGTGCCACCCGCGTGTGCTCGCGGCTGGTCCTTAAGGGGTTAATCTTTTTTTTTTAATTCCTCTCAAGTTGGTTGGGCATTAGTATTCTTTTCAGATTGATATGGGGCACTGTACCCCATTTCATTTTCTTTCCATATTTAACAAATGATTAGCTTTTAGGAATCTTAACTCCTCCATTGTCATAGCCAGTTAATTAGACTGTGGAGAGATTAATCATCTAGGGTTAGATTCTATTGCAGATGTTAATTTTAATACTGCTTTTATCTCCAGTTTTCCCCATTGACTTCAACAGGAAAGTATTTGATAAAACGGGAGTTAACATTTTGTACCTGTAATAGAATCTAGCCCCTAATCGTCAGCCCAGTTAGGTTAGTTGTAGGTGACGGAGTAGTATATGTTTGTGACAGTTAACCAGAGATAAGGAGAACTTGTGTTAGATAGCTCTCTGGCACTCAAATGACTAAACCCCATTTAAATTGACTGTATTATTTTTTATTTTTTTTACAGTTGATTTGCCCCAAAATGACTCTATATCTCTTTATTACAAAAGCCTCAATGTTTGTTGTGATTAGGTGGGATCTAAAAGCAAACTGCAAAAGGGATAATTTTTGTTGTTGTTACTTATTCTATTAAAGGTCAGATCTCGTTGTGGGGCCTCAGGACCCCTCTTGATGCTGCCCAACAACTGCTCTCCTAGCCGATATGGCTGGGAGATCAATAGAGGTGATACAGGGGAGGAAGAGAGCTCCCTTGCCTCCATTCTTTCAGAAGCAGGGTAGGAGTGGGCAGAATCGGCACACTCTTTCACATCAATGAGGGAAAGCCTCCCTCATTGATGTGACAGGGTTTCCAGATCCCACCCACTCCCACCTGTGTTCTCCAGGTAAAATGGAAGCAAGGGGGCTCTCTTGTTTCCCTTCATAGTGTAAATAGATCTCCTAGCCAAACTGGCTGTGAAATCAGTAGCTGGGAGGCATCAGAGGAGTTCCATAACAAAGTTAGACTTTTTGTTTTGTTACCTGTTGGTTTTTCAGCCACGCCCCTTGAAACAAAACCAGATTTACTTAGATTTTTATATATATTGAAGATACATTGAACTGCTCAAGTTAAAAAAATTAAGAGCCACCTATTACTAGGGTATAAGTCCCTTTTAAATCAATTTACTGCAGTCGTTCCTAAACATATTCACATGAATCCTCCAATTCTGATGTCCCCTTTTTTATACAAATACATACAACCTTTTGTGGCCATATTTATATAATTATTTGTGGTTTATGAATTTAGTTGTATATCTGCATGAAACTAATTCATTAAACAGCCTTTTTCTATACTGCAGACATTTCAGCAGACCAATATACATATACTCCCAGTATATAGTCTGCATATTATGAGTACAAACATGACAGAGTGTGATATTCACAGCTGTTCTTTGGACCAACCTTTCTGAAACTTCTGCGAATGAACATCAACGATATGGATACTGTTTGCTGCACAGCAGTGTGGCTGTCTGGGTCTGAGAAAAAGCACCAATCACCCCTGGAAGAGTCTTGACCCCCCCCCAGGAACTTACCCACCAGGCCAAGAACCACTGATTTACTATTTTAGCTCCTATCTCTTCTGCTGGTAGGCTGTACTTTGTATCTCTCACCCTTTCAATGTTTCCTCTTAGTGTCCCATCTTTCAATCTTAGATAATAGAATGTAGTATCTGATCTTTAACAAGGAACACTCATCTGACAGTTGCACGATCAGCAGATCTACAACCTTGGGACAAGACCTGCAGAAGAATTCAAGTCTGCATTGTGGGTACTCCAACAGGGGATCAGAATGAAGTACTAAAAGAAGACCCTCAATGTTTCCCTGGTGTATCTGTACTGCATTGTGCAGACAGTTTCATGTCCTTTTTGATGCAGTTCCCAAAACACCCACTCTAATGACTTTGAAAGCCTAACACAGTGGGTATATAGGAATATGCACTCAACCTATTAGTTTGTGTCTGATTGCCACAGACTTCTAGTTTGTGTTGCAGCCAACCAGTTTACGAACCCTGCAACAGCTGATAGGAGACAATTTGGGACTGCACAGAACTCTCATTAGTGCAGACTTAGTAAAATGTGATAATTTGCTTTTTAACCCCATGAGAATGAGAGGGTGTGTAATGGAAAAAGTTGGTCTTCAAGTTCCAGAGGCTCCCTCAGTATGTTGCATTAAGTGACCCAGTTTATACAATCATGTATTAAAGAATATGTGGGCCCAAATAGCCAGAGACAACCTATTATATATCAATGCCAAATGTAACCCCTATAGTGTTAAAAAGGCATCTAAGAAGTTAAATCCATCAGCAAATTCACCCACATCCTCTCTCAGAATCATGGTGACTTCTCTATATTTCATTTATCTGTGTCAATGAAGGAGTTAATCTGGCTCAGGCAGATAACATCATATGCAAATTCAATAAATCACTTAAGATTGCCCTAGATATATGTATTTTTTTTTATTAAACGTCAGATGAACCATGAGGTAGAGCAGGTCCCATCAGGATTCTCTGCATTATCGCTGTTACTTGCAGAAAGGTCTTTCAGCACCTGCCTATTTTTAGGTGCTACTTCAAAGATGAGGCATGCCAAAATCATGTAATTTAGATCTAGGATTCCCAGCCGTATCCTATTCATCCTGTTTAAAGCTCTACAAATTGTATTTCCATATTTGTTTAGGCTATTGGCAAGAACACAAGAAAATGAGCTTTGTAAAAACCTATTTTCTACTTAAAGGAGCAGCAGATATGTTTATGAGGATGCTCCCACTGCTTGTGGATATTTAAAATGTTTGTTATTTTAACATGAGACTGCAATTTTCTCTTGTGACCACAAGGTGATGCTGTCTCTTTCACCTTCTATGGAAAAGCTGTGGTCTAAGACTCGATCTCTCCCACAGAGTGTATTATATAATTTACTTTTTGGACACCAGTTTGTAATGTTGCTTAGAATTTGAGCAAAAAAAAGTGTTTAGCTGTAATAAAGGCCAAAATAAAATTGCAACAAGAAATATTTTGGGAATAGCTGTTTGAGTTTTGGCAGATATTTCCATCTTCTTGATTCTGCAATCACAATCTGCCTGAGGGTCAGTATTAGATTGTTGAATTGTGTTTTTCTTTTTAAACTGAATGCCCCATTAAAATCCTTTGGAAACACTGAAAAATGTGGCAAAATGATCCCAAATGGTTGATCTGGTAACAAAGGGGTTAACCATCATGCTGGACTTTTATTTTTAGGTTTATGGAATGTAGGACACTGCTGGGCCTCCAACATTCAGGTGAGTATATGAGTATATTTTAGTATTTTTATGCTAGATCATCTCCCTTTGGAAGGGCGGAGTAAGGAGTCTCAAATACCTTCATATGGGCTTTGATGTATTAATATGTGGACTCCAGACCTCATTCTAATTTCATTTTTACTTCCTTCTCCTGAGGAAGGGCAGAGGAAAAGAGTTCCAGTCTCACATATCCTTTTGAGAGTATTTTTTTTAGATCAATATAGGGGTTTTGAACCTCTCATTAATCTCCTTTTTTTACTTGGTCAATGTATGGGGACCACATACCACAAATTGATTTAATTAACTTTTTTTTATTAGGTTTATCTTTTTATTGAATTAATTAGTATGTGGTATATACAGTGTTTTATACAGTATACTCCATATTCATCATTTACATTGTTTTTATACCTCAGGAAAATGAGGAAATGTACCCAATAGTTTTTAAATTAATTTATTATTAAATGTGGGAACAAAAATGCCCTCATTTTAACCCTTTCACTGCCAGATGCTCGGGGAATTATTTGGGCCTGCTGACTGGACATATTTCCATACTTTTTGCTATCCATTTATTTTATAATTATTTTTATTATCAAACGAGTTCAGCATTTTAATACAAATCCAGAGCATGTATACAACAGAAAAACACTCAAATGACAGGATATATTCCTTTGAAGAAGGAAACATACAATGTAGTAACAAGAGAACTTGGTGCTGGACCGGGCTGGGTTTTTTGTAACCGTGGCCAACTTATACCTTTCAATTAACTAGTTAATAATGAAAACCCAACATCCCCTCTCTCCCGTGCAGCATGCACCCAAGCTCCTCCCCACCCCGGCCACCATCTCTTCCAGTACTACAACAGGTTCAGAGCTGAGCTCAGCCCCGCTATCACTTCTTCGGGTATAAGTCCCTCCTTGTAGGGTCACCTGTCCCTTGACCCACAGGCCACCAGGTCAGCCACCTCTCCCATATCCTATCAAATGTATTCAGGGAGCCCCTGTATACACAAGCCTATTGTGAGATATGGGCTGTTTCACTCAATTCTCTGAGTAAGGTTTTATCTGCCATTCCTCTGTTTCATCAGGTAGTATTGGCTATCCATTTATTTAGGTATGATTTCCACTGGTAACCTTCTACCTATGCATGGAATATTATACATCTGTTTTTGTTTTTTTAGAATTAAGGTACCTTTTTCAGGGAAAGCCATGAGAACTACATTTTGCAATGTGCGACAAGTTATGATGTTATAAATACCAAAGAAGATCTTGTATTATGTGTACTTGCAGGTGATGATTGATACTTCATTCTTTCAGAAATCAGAATCACTTGTGATGATTCATAATATCCATGGAGCAGGCAACATTAACCCTTTGAGTGCCAAAGGGGTACTGAACGCATTGTGGATCAATGCCTTGTGTACCCCTGTGGCACTCAAAACAGACACTCTGGTTTGCCTCCAATTCCCTCTGGTACTCAAAGGGATAACATGCACTCTGGTTTGCCTGTAGTTCACAGCACTGTAGTAGTCAGAGCAGTAACTAATGAATACAGTAGCAATTGCCATAGCTTTCAAAGATTTCGGTACATTTCAAAAAGTAGAAAAGTAAAAAAAAAAATGCCTATTTTTCTGAGGTGGCATGTCAATGAGGTGGCATGCCTATGTTTGTTATTTTTAATCCACATCACCTGGTGCTGTACTGTGTTTTATGAGCACAATATATAAGTCTATGGGGCAACTCGTTGTAGGACGGTCCCCCAGATGATGCTGCTGTGCCCTGCGCAACCTTACAACATAACCATGCAATACCAATGACAACAGGAGCAGTTGCTGGCCATAGGAGAGGTCCGGGAGAGGCAAGTGTGTGTGTGGGAGTCGGACATGTTTTTTTTGCTTTAGATGGAAGTTGAAGGCGGACAAACACCTTGCAGAGATTTTTACCCTCCTGTCAAAATCACAGCCTCTTGTATCTCCTGGACAGGCAGTATGGAGGAGATTTGAATAAATCCTCCTTACTGCTGCCCCTGACTGTGTATGGCAAGTATGCAGACTTCTTTTACATAAATAGATAACATTTATGGTGTTCCCATGCAGAGGTGACTTGCCTGTCATTTTGCAAGTGTCTGCCCTTTGGGTCGGATTAGTCTAATATGTATGTGGACATTTCTCCTCTGTAATGGCACTAGAAAGCTAAAACTTGATGCTGCTGACTGGTGACTAGCCATAGAACAAGCCACTTTCTATTCATCATCATCACAGCCTCTCACATTTTTGTATGTACCCCAACATATGTCAATAACTATATAAAAACATATATTTCCTGAAAATAGATAACCCACCATCAATTGAGGGGTTATTTGCCTTTTTGCTCCTAACCAAATGATTACAGAAGGTGGTGCTAAAGGAAATATAGGCATTTTTTTTTACTTTTTCCACTTCTTCAAATGTACTGAAATCTTTGAAAACTATGGCAATTGGTACTTTATTCATTAGCTACTGCTCTTACAGACAAATGACACACCATTGGTATGAGACATATGTAGGGGTAAGAGAAGCACACAACTACACCAACTACAAACTCTCATTTTTCTTACATTTTTTCCAACACGACTTGCCTGTACTAAAATGGTTGTAACAACTACAGAAATTAATAAAATGTGTATTGAAAGAATGGTTGTGTGAAATTCTACTTTTGCCCATTTGTGTACATATCCTGAAATGCTATATATGTTATATATAGAAGCTGTAATGGAATACCAAGAGTTTTTTGTCTGAACTCCCCACTAACTGTTATTGTGTCTTGCCCAAAATTTGAATGATAAGTCTCTCAGAAGTTGGAGTAGTAGGGTTACCACATTTTATGTAGTTTTACTCCTCAGGAAAAGTCCTATAACATACATATTTCATAAAAATATGACTGCATCAATACATAACATTTTATTAACCCTTTAAGTAGCAGAGACACAAATTTGACAAACATAATTATTCATAAAGTGTGCAATGCATTGCACCACTCTCTGGTCCTTAAATTGTTAAGATTACTATTTGCTTTGGGCAGAGTTTGGGGTCCCTCTCCATGTACATGACATCCAGTACTGATGGAAAATGTTGTGGGGAATGCACTAAGGGGTGGTAAAGAGATGATAATGTGAAGATGACTTCTCCAGTGATATCACTTCTCCAGTTCCTATGTTATTCTGGGGAGCAAATGCACTAAGATCTCTACAGCTGGAGAAATCATAGTGCATTGGCTCCAAAGAATATCATAGGATTTGGAGAGTTTAGAACACTGGAGAAGTCATCTCCATTTTATCACCACATACCTTAGTACTTCTCCCCCGTTATCTCTTCAACCAAGGAACAAGGGAAAAATGTATTGGTTTTCTTTGGCTATAATAAGGCAGGGGAAGGGCTACAAACACACACTCACTGCCCTCAAAATGTAATGAATAAAATTTAAATATTTAGTATCAGGGTTTCAGTTACAATTAAATATCCCATATTTTATTACAGTCCATAAAGAAGTTTAGAGTGAAAAAATGATTGATCTCAGCAGTGTAACATACAGTTCTATTTACTTCCCCTGTTGGGCAAGTGTAAAGTGTGAAGAAGGTAGTAGTTTTTATATGAAGATTCTCTTATTTACCTACACCATGACTGTAGTGTGTCCATGTACATTATTTTGTAAGTACCCCACTTGGAACACATATATAGAATTAGATAGCAGATCTGAACCAATTGATCCATCTCGTCTGTGTATTTTTCTATCTATTCAAAAAGCTCAAACTAACTTAACACTTTAAGAGCATAGGATTGTGCAATAGTTTGGTCTGCAATGTGTTGCGTGCTGCTCTAGTCCTTCACCCTTTGATTGCTAGAGAGGTATCCAAAAATGTGACCTATTTCATTGTGCACATCATACTCTATCAGTATTTTAGAGTAAACACACAGAGTAATTGAGTGATGTCTAACAAATACACAAGGGGCGGGAGGGGGAAAGGTGGATCAGTGTGGGAGTAAAGTAGTAGTTTGAAAATTGTCTGTAGCAATGGTTGCTGCAGCATGTGCAATAAATGATGATCCCTCTCATCCAAGGGGGGACATAGTTTGGCAAGGTCCCACTAAAAGTTCCACCACCAACACTACCAACAGCTACCATACTATAAAAAAAACACATAAGAAGAACACTGAAGACAACAAAGAGTCTCATTCTACTGTTGATGATGGCAGTGGCATAATGGAGGAATGTGTAGCAGCTGAACCAACTGCTGTCTCTGACAGTGAGACAAACAAGCACCAAAACACCTGTCCTGAAATTAAAGCTTAGAGGAATATAAGGGTAGTAGGTAAGAAGCGGCAGGCAATGCTAAGGATGACCTAATGATGACTGATGATGCTGTAGCTCTAGAATATATCCTTCCAGCATCTTCATCTTTCAGATATAGATAAAGTTGAGAGTGAGAGAAATGATGACATTAACAGGAAGTTAGCTGAAAGGCAAAGGCTCAGTCTTCCATCACTGAAAAGGAGCACTGCGCCTGTCTATAAACTGTTTGAGAAAACTGTTGGAAACTCTGACCCTGTACAAGCAAAGATGCCTACAAATACATAGTTATCCTGTGGTCCATCAGCAGTATCCAAAATAGTTCCAAGTCCAAGCCCCACTCAACACACACTCTTGTGTCTAGTATCCAGCAGCAACAACAACAACACAGGTTATTTACATCCACAACCTTAACTATGATGAGTGCCTATACTGCATTTGGAAGTGTTACACCTTTGACACCTAGTAGTAGTTGCAGCAGTAGAACTGCATAAACATCTAGCGCCAGTTGTAGCAGCAGCCCCTCAGGAACTCCGCAGTCCATGAAGTCCACAGTATAGAGATACTTCACTCAAGATCCAAAAGTTACGCATGCTGCTTTCTGTTGTCTGTGCAAAAAGCACATGATCAGGGGGAAAGCAGGCTCACACCTAGGCACCTCCTCTATGAAATCCCTACTGAAGTACAACCACAGGAGACACGCTATCAACAGGTCAGAGGTGCCACAACTAGCAGCAGCAGAAGCATTCCAAAAGTTTCCAGGGCTGTGGGGCAGATAAGAGAATTAGTGATGATATTGATGTGTTAGAGAGTGTGCCACTGCCAACAGTTAGTTCATTCCAAATAACACCTATGCCTCCTACTGCAGAGGAGTATGGTGTCTTAAAAGTAATAAAGTTACTCATCTTCGGCCATCCCACACTTACTATATTCTTAGAAAGATGCCAAAACCTGCACAAACATAAAGCAAAAATATGCCTATGGAACAGTAAACTTGCCAAAATGTTGACAGTTGACATGCTACCCTTTCCTATTGTTGTAAACATAGGCTTTAAACTGATGCCATGTTTTGCACCCAGCTGGAATATCCCAGGCCACAGTTATTATGCAAGGATAGTTGTGCCAATGTTACATAAGCAGGAAGTTAGGACAAAGGCTCTCAGCCTGCTAACAACCATTTCAAGGAATATGTTGTTGTAGGATTCACAACTTTGACTTTCAGCTATTTATTTCTGAATTTCAGCCCTTAGAAGAAGCAATATTGTGGTGGAAAATGTCCTGTTATTTTTCAGTCAGTAAAATACTTATAGAATCAGGGTCTGATTGATGGTATGGTGTACAATGTGTAGAAATTCCATGCATCATAAACTTATTTTTAATATTTCGTATATATACTGGTTGAATCTGGTTCTGAGATGTTGTGTGGTGCTGCTTACATAGTGTAGACCACATTGACAAGTAATCAAGTAAACTACAAATGAAGAGTCACAATTCCTAAACTTTTTTTTACAGGATGAGTATTACCTGTGACATTGGTTGTGAACAGTTTAGTTTTTTTGGAAATTTGGTTGCATAGGTGGCAACATTGTTTCCCACACTTGTAGCTTCTATTATGATTTAAAAGCCACATTTTGAGGTCATACTATGTACGCCACTATTTTTTTCTTTACATTTCTAGCTTGTCTGGCTTGTGTAAGCCAATCAGAGATTATGCAGATGAATTTTGTGGTAATTTTTTTTACCAGTTCTGTGAATACGATTATCAAGTTCCTCATCGTTTTTCATGGTATTTTCATTGAAGATTATTTAAGAAAGGGACAATTATTTTATCTTTAATTGATAATACTAACTAGTCTCATTGACATATGTCATATTGTGGTGTGTAATGGCTCACGCTATGTATATTACCCCTTACTTTTGTTTGCATGTACGTTTTGAGCCTACCATTCGCATGGATGTATTCTTGAACAATTATTTATCTTGATTTATGACCTTTGGGCTGTGAGTAAACACATTTATTTATTTATTATTTTCTAATTGTATTTATACATGTTGCACATTATTAGCATATTTCTTTAATTGTCCCCTTCAGGGATTATTATAAGTAACTTTGAATCTCATCAGTTTACTAATTGTTTTATACTAAAAGCCTGTTTTTATTGTTTTATGGTCTATCATTTTTATATGATAGAGGTTTAGTGCTGCTTTATTACATATTACATATAAAATGTGAGGAATGCCTTGAAAAGCACAAATTGCATGTTAGGGTGTGCCTTGAGAGAAAAATGATTGAGAAACAATGCCTTAAATGACTGTAAAGCTGCTCAGACTTGCAGTGTTTCATTACAGTAATTCTATGGCCTCAGACTGCACGGTGGCACTGTAGCTACAGCATGCTATGGAGGTTTATGGTCAACTGGCCAAAGTTGTCCATAGATTTCTCTAGCAACAGTGTCACCATAACATTTCAGGTCATAGATGTACTGTATCCAATAAATACAAATTAAAGTTCAGTATGCTTTGAATAAAACATCACTCAGCAGTGGGAGTACCAATGTTTCACTCAGCATAAAACCTGTGTGATATATATATATATATATATATATATATATATATACCAAACAAATAAATCCTTGCACTCTCCAAATCAGAAGTAATAGCCTGGGTGCCCAGTTCCACAAAAGATACATACAGTTTTGTTGTGAGTGCGGTTCTTGAACAACAAAACTGTATATATATATATATATATATTTTTTTTTTTTTTTTTTTGGTAAGTTTTACCATCTCTTTAAATGCTTAATCACAATAGTACTATTTCTTCCCAGTAGTTATTAACCCCTTAACGACCAGACCAAGGGGCATTTTTTTTTTTTTTTTTTTTTTTAATTGCGAATTGGATTCAGGGGTCCCCAAGTGGACTGAAGCCGTGAATTCCATGATGTGCCAGGATCTTCTCTGGTCCTTAAATGCAGAACTACCATAACAGTCCTGGCAGATCAAGGGTCCTTAAAGGGTTACATTCATAAAAGTATTATCCCTTACGGCTCCCTCAGAGTTATTCCATGTATCTATTACTCACTCTCTAAATTAGTTTTTATACTGACATAAAGTGCTGTAATGAATATATGATGCTGTAAAGAAAAAAAAGACAAAATAAAAATGGCATGCAGCACCATTTTAATTAACTCTTTGAGTGCCAGAGGGGTACACAACGCATTGCTTATCAATGCATTGCTTACCCCTCCAAAGGGTTAATCCACTGGATGTTAGTGACATCTGCAACAGTTTTGAATCACCATTGGAGACGTCTCTAGCATCTATGGGGTTGCACTAGTAGACAGATGTAATTATATATCCCTATGGCTTATATCATAACTTTTCTCCACACCAATCTGGCAGCCTGACAATGTACTGGGTATAATGGGTTTCTTTATTTTTATATATTATAACCTTAGGAAGGTCATATAATTGTACCTGAAATGTCAATATAATTTATATCTACATTTGATTAATTAAATGAAGTCTCAGGAGAACGTCACCTCTTCCTCAACGTTAAGTACCTTTTAGACTCAGACAATGAGGCTGATGTGCTAAAATGAATTGGACAAATTCTGGGGTAAACCAACTTCATCAATGGGGAACACTAAAAATCTTGCTTGAATTAAATGGAGCTTTTAACCCTTTGAATGCTAGAGAGATCTCCAATGGGTTGATTAGCAATGCATCAGAGATTTCTCTAGCACTCAAGGGGTTAAAAGTCCCATTTAACTCAATTGCAATGTTTATTAGTTCCATATTGTAAAGCTGGTTTACCCCAAAATTGCTCCAGTTTAGAATCAATTAGTTTGAGGTTACTCTGGCACACTTGGTGTTAAGGGCGAAAATGTGTCACTAAAAGAGGTAATCTTCTAATAAACTATACTAACTGCATTTTATAGTGACACTTTTCTTTTTATTTGTTTATTTTCCAGCTTATGTAATGTTACTCTGTACAGTGCTTAGGTACCATAATTACTTGACAAATAAATAGGTGGAGAGTCTACAGAGACATTTAAATACTCCTGTTTCACAAAGGCCTCTTACATAGTCTTTGAAAGCCAGAGCGTGTTGAAAGGTGGCAGTGCAAAGGGCTCAATTATAGACCGTGTGCCTCCAGGGCAGTGTTTAAACAGACCTATTCCAACGATTTAGTAACGAACCCCCCTAGATGAACCCAGTCATTTCTGTAGACCTACTTCATGCCGTATTAATATTAGATATAGCTGTGTGTATTCTTTTAAATACTCTCATGTGCAGAGGTTAGGGAAGGCAAACTATTGAAATGTTTTACTAACATTTTTAGAATGCTAAACCCATGTCAAATTCTGGAAGCCTATGGGAGATTGAAATTTATGTGGAGTTGATGACTAATTGACCTGTCATGAGCTGTGTGGTTTCCATGCTTAACCACTTTGGTGCTAGAGGTATCGCCAATATATCGGGGAACGGTAAAGGGTTAAAGTAGAACTGTCAGTTTGTAACAAATAGGTGATTTTTGAAAGATCTTTATGCTTTATGTTTATGCTAGACATTTTTATTGAAAACAATCCTGTATAATGATTCACTAGGATGTTTGTCACAATGCAGTCATGCGCAGTAGAGACTGCCCGTGTTCAGGCAGCTTCTACTGCACATGACTACATCACGTGAGTGAGGCGACACAAGACTGCATTGTGTGGAGCAGTGAGGTAGCGGCCTCTTAACTCTTTGAGTGCCAGAGGGGTACGCAACGCATTGCAAAGCAATGTGCTGCATACCCCTCTGGCACTCAAAGGGTTAACATTACCCTGATCTTGGCCTGTGTACACAGGCTTTTACACTAATAATTTATAAGCTATTAAGCCTTATTTATGTGTCTGTTTAAGGACATTAGACAGCAGTGTCAGGCATGCCAGTCAGATCCTTACATTCCATATTGCTCTCCATCCCATGTGTCACTTCATTCCCAACAGTACTAAATCATTTGAATCAACTGAAAAATAAATCTAAATATCTCCTAAATTATTGTTTGAAAAAACAAATTTTTAAAACATTCAAAAAATATTTTTTATAAAGTGACTGTTCCACTTTAAATGGAAATTATACTAGTAGCAATAAAATTGCTGTGTTTAACAGGAGTATTAACCTAGGCATTCATACAGAAGTCTGGAATCTATATTTTCCCTTTATTTACCCATTGCTTTGCACTCTAAGGGTTATTTATGCTCTCCTCCATACAAATTATCCTAATGTGCACCCTGTATAAAGCATATATATTATATACCACTGTGTAAATAAATTGAGGTTTTCGTTGTTTAGTTTTTGCCACAATATGTTTAACCCCTTAATGACCAAGGACATACATGTATGTCATGGATTTCAGGGCTTCTCACTCGACTGCACATCATTTGGAGAGCCATAAATCGGATTCAGAAAAAAAAATGCCGGACGCTTGCGTGTGCTCCGGTCCTTAAGGGGTTAAAGGGATAGTAATGTTTCACAACAACAGAAGTTCCAATTAATGTTCATAATAATTGGGTCATGGAGAGTGTTATTTCAATACTGTCAGAGTTGTAGTTCAAGAGTAATTGAATGATAAAGTATCCCCCGTCCCTTTTACCTAGTATAAGCCGCCTCCCCTCAGATGTGGAATCTGGTCTCTTGACCAGACAGGTCGCAGCAAAGGACAATCTTCTTACTGTGAGCATAAGGAAAACCCTGCCCTCCTTGACAGGTTTTTCAGGTTTTTCCCATATGCTCACTGAAGATTGTCTCTCTCTGCAATCGATCCAGACAGTCTTGCTGCTCTGAGGTGAGCAGTGTTACATCAGTAAAAGGGGCAGGAGGGGGATACTTTATCATTCAATTAGTCTTGAACTACATCTCTGACAGTATTAAAATAACACTCTCCATGGCCCAAATACTATGAAGATTAATTGGAGCTGCTTTTATTGTGAAATATTTCTATCCCTTTAACCCCTTAAGGACCCAGGTGCACAATCCTAGAAGACATGTAACTATGAAAACAAAATAGGCTGCACCAGTGGGACTTTTTAAAAGGTGAAAAAATATTTTTATTTGGTCAACATTTTGAACTATATATATATATATATATATATATATATATATATATTATATATATATATATACACACATACATATGTATTGAGAGAGAGAAGACAAATTGACCAGCGTCTTTCTTGAAGTATGGAATTGGCAATTGAGTAGAGGTCATAATTAGAAAGATGGACTAAGCATATTGCTTAGGATGTCTGCAGCGCCGGTGCCACCCCCCCACCCCCCGCCCCCAATTCCCCCATTGACTGTGTGTGAGTTCAAACACTGCGTAATATAATTCCTTTTGGATTCACACACGGTCAGGTTTTTCAATGGACGCACTGAAGGCCACACTACAAGGAGAGTAGGCTCCTGCCCTAGAGCCTTCAGCAGCCTAACAGTAGCAGCCTGGGTACCCTGGGAACGCATACAGTTTTTTGGGACAAATGTATGTAGTAGGGGGCAATCCAGGACTCTCCCGTGAACTGGGTTCCAGACTTTGTACTGCATCTCTAATCTGTGTGAGCACACCTCTCACAGAAAATGATCTCCAGGCCTGCCAGTTTGCCTCTCAGACACTAAATGTCCCTTCCCTCAGCATGGGTAATGGTGGAGTCATGATAATACCCCCTTGTTCATGGTGCCCATTGTGCCCTACCCAAAAAATGGCCCTGGAACAAAATTTTACACAACTGACTGACTTATTATTATTATTATTAACATTATTAACATTAACATTATTGGTGATTAGCCCTTATGCAATGTAGTACGAAAACATATCACTCTTATTCTAATATTACATGTAATCAAATTACAGGTCACCAGATATTACAATTAATACTATGACAATCACTGAAAGGTTGTGTCTCACAAAGCTTATGCCTCTTTCTCTTCTTCTCCACACTGCCCGCACTGATGACAGCCAAGACCGTGTCACGTGATGTGGAGAAGCTGCGTGGTGCATGCTGGAGTTTTATTCCTCAGTCTGGGCGCCAGTTTTAACCCTTTGCATTCCGTACCCCTCTGGCACTCAAAGGGTTAAACTTGCACTGGCCTCAGAACAGAGGAAGGAAAACACCAGCATGCTCCACGCGGCATCTCCACGTGTGGCGAGGTCCCGGCTGTCATCATTGCGGGCAGTGGGGAGACACAGTAAAAAACATAAATTTATTAAAAAAAAATTTTCCCTGTTTCGGCGCCACTCCGCTGTGGCGCCCTAAGGCGGCTGACTAAGTCACCTTAAGCTAGCTCCGGCCCTGGTTGTCTGGTAGTTTTTGAGAGAAGTGGTTAGAATCTAAGTAAGAAAGGTGAAGAGCACATCTAGATTCAAGTGTTATCCAATTTAGTTCTTTAAGCATTTCACAATGATGGGTAATGTAATTACATTGGAGGATAAAGTGGCATAATTAATTATACAGATTTGTGTGCAGAAGCATATACTACATCCCCACAGTCTATGTCTGGCATTAACATCTGTTTAACAATATGTTTCTTACCAGGGGACTTAGACAGGATTTTATCCTATTTTAGGATAACGTTTGGATGTTAATTTATAAATGTAAAAAACAAAAGTGAGGTTGGGGTCAGGCGACTTACCAAGATATTTGCACAATAGTCGACCTTGGCCAAGCTATGAATGGGCTTTGTTAAGATGTTTAAATGGTTGTTGAGGAGTTTAAGCAATATGCACTCTGTCCCAAATATCATTGTGACCTTTTTGTAAGTGTTTTTTAAGAATAGTTGCTTTTTAGTGATCCATCATTCAATTTCAGGGGAATCATGCTGTCATACTGTATTTATTTGTGATACACTTGGATTTTTAGGGTAAATTATAGTGTTTTCTGCATACATGTGCACAGAAGATGCTTTGCAAGCCATGGGCACTGGGCAGATCATTTATAAATGTGGAAAACAGAAGAGGGCCAAGTATGGAACCTGAAGAAACCAACTTGTTACTTTGAGCAGAAGGAAAATATTGTCAACAATAGATTCACATTGTGCTCGATCTGAAAAAGTAGAATGTAATCAGTTTGGAGAATGATTACCCAATTCTGGACTTTTGAGCTTATTTATAAGAATATTATGCTCTATTGTATCAGTCTTTGAGAAATCTAGGAAAATAGTTTCCTCTAAGAGTAAAATCTTTACATCTATATGCTAATGTTACAAAATACTTGTGTGATTGCATGTGAAAATAGATACTAGAAGCAGTTTATTGGAGCTATACCTGCTTATCCCATATGTACTAAACTGTTAGTGCCAAAAATTCTCCCATTTACACAACCTGAACCAGGTGAAAGGCAGTATGGAAGTGTATGGGCATTCAGACATTCTATTCCCCTGCATCATATTTAACTTCATGTACTTCCAATAAATCCCAAAACGCTGCAAGTAAGGAGACCCATACACCTGGATTGAAAGAACTGACTAGAAAGTGACACAGAGATAGAAAAACTGAGATATTAGAGAAGGCATAAATAGGTTAAAACATAGACAATAGAGAGAAAGTATAAAAGGGCAAAATGAAGAAAAGGAGAAAGAAATGTAGGTGAGAAGATAGGAAAGGAGAAAAGAATAAGGTAGAGGGAGGGAAGCATGGAAAGATGTGGGAAGGAAGAAAGGGGTCCGAGAAAAGCATAAGAGATAAGAAGGTGAAAATAAAGGGGAAGGAAGGAAAGGGTAGGAGGTAATCTTTGAAGATCAGGGCTGCTAGCGGTTATAGAGGGAGAAGTATATTTATCGATATGAATACAAATGTCTGTAATGGGGGTCAAGAATTTATGAGTCAGGGGCAACAGAAGAAGAGACATCTGAATGGACCACAGGGAGCCAAGTGCTGAATGTTCTATGGAAGACTGCTTCCAGTTGATGAGAGTAATGATGCAAATGTTCCATATCCAGCAAACAGTTCACCTCCCACTTCCAGTCTGACATCGTCAGAGGAGTAGGACAGTGCCACAATCTCAGGATACATATACGGGCAGCAGATGATAATAAAAACCAAGAAGTAACTCCAAATGAGGGAGTAGTGGACACGAAGCCTGTGTCAGGAAAAATATTAAAGAGAAGAAGCTGGGGGAAGAACGGTAGGGGAACGCCAGACATAGCGCAGATAGAATTATGTACAGACATCCAGAAAGAGCACAGTGAAGGACAGTCCCACCAGATATGCACCAGTGAAGCCAAGGGGGGAGCCGCATCTTCAACATTGGGAATGTGAACTAGTACCAAATTTAGAAAGGAGTAGTGGAGACCTATACTACCTGATCATAAGCTTATAGTTGGTTTCACGGTAACGTGGGTTTTTCACATATAACCAGGACAGTTTAAGAGCCAAAAGCCAGAGATCAATGAAGATAACCTCTTTAAGTTCCATTTCTCAGGAGCATTTGCAAGGTATTAAAGTGGTCATGGCTGTGGGCTCAATAATGGACATAAGAAGGGAATATAGTGCAGAGATACCCTTTGGGATTGACGTATCCCTCAACAGCAATTTTTCAAAAGGCGTAAGAGACCTTGAGCAGTATGTCTGAATAGAGGGCGAGTACAAAAAATGATGCACCTGTATCTCAGTCCGGGGAGCAGAGGAATTGGAAAGGAGGAAATTCCTGCTCTGGAAGTAGATGCTAAAGGTTGACAAGACCGGATGAGGATCACGCTGCATGTCGACCAGGAGGAAAATCAGAATTACCTAAAATAGCGCAAAGTGGAGAGGGAGCCGTAGACAAAGCATATATTTTGGAGCAGCAGCGCCAGGTAGAAAGGAGATGTGAGATGATAGGATGAGACGTGATTTCGGGGGGGGAAGATGAGATGTAGACCACAAGAGTTGCAGCATAACTACTGACAGGGAGACAGATTGAAGTAACCTTGCCCAATCTTTATTGGGAGGAGCCCTGGCTAAATCCAGTAAGGTTAGCAGGGAAATTGCCCGATAATACAGGTCAATATCAGGCAGGCCTAAACCACCCAAAGACAGAGGGTGAGCGAGCACCGAGTGGTGAATCCGGGGTCTACAGTTATCCCAGATAAAAGAGTGAATTAAGCATTTAAGATTAACTAGATAAACCTTCGGAAGAGAGAGGGGTAATGCACGAAGTACATAGAGAATTTTCAGCAAAAGAACCATCTTCACGAGATTAATTTGCCCTATCCAGGAGAGAAAGACATGGGACCAACTCGTAACATCCTTGCAAAGAGAATGAAACAGTTAGTCCAAATTGTGAGACATCAAATCCTGAACTCGGGGTGTAAAGGAAATTCCCAAAGATTTAATAGAGAACAAAACACAGGAGAACTGATATTGCACCTGCAAAAACACTTGTAGAGGGGTGGGAATTGACAAACGTAAAATCTCTGATTTAGAAGGGTTGATCCTCATACCAAAAGACTACTATATGTCGTAATTAGTTCACTGAAGGCCACAAGAGAAGTCACTGAGGAGGTCAGATAAGCTAGAATATCATCTGCAAAGCAAGTCAGTTTGACAGAAGAGGCCCCAAGCGAGACACCATGTATAACCGGATGACGTCTAACAGCTGCTAAAAGGGGTTCAAGAGTAAGGATAAAGAGGAGGGGGGAGAGTGGGCACCCATGTTGAGTACCATTAGTGATGGAGAAGGAAGGCGAGAGAAGGCCATTGACCAAGACACAAGCAGTCGGCGAATCATAGAGAGGCAAGATTGCCGTGAGAAGCCATGGGCCTAGTCCTATCCAACGAAGGATCACTTCAATAAAGCCCCAAGTGTACTCGATCAAAGGCCTTCTCCGCATCTAGAGAAAGGTGGATAGAGGGGACACCAGAGGATTGAGCGGAGTGAATAAGTGAGATAGCCTTGATGATATTGTCTCTGGCTTCCCTGCCTGGGATGAAGCCTGATTGATCTGC
Source organism: Rhinophrynus dorsalis (assembly GCA_037306005.1). NCBI lineage: Eukaryota > Metazoa > Chordata > Amphibia > Anura > Rhinophrynidae > Rhinophrynus > Rhinophrynus dorsalis. The sequence continues at coordinate 447,067,781 of CM074720.1, read as the reverse complement.
ACCAATTAGAGAAGGGAGAAAGTGTTGGAGCCTGGAAGCGATGACTTTGGCATATAGTTTGATATCAGTATTAAGTAACGATATCAGCCTGTAACTACTGGATCTTTACCTGGCTTGGGTAAAACAGTGATATGGGCTGTAAGTGAAGCAGGTTGCCAGGGAGTACCAGTAAGGATAGAATTGAAAGTATCTTCCAGATGAGTTAACAATGATGTAAGGAAAGTTTGTAATAATGTACGGTCAAACCGTCCGGCCCGGGACTTTTTACTGAGGGGGTGGGTTTAAGAGCTCTTTGTATTTCCTCTCTGGTGATCTGGGTCTCCAGAGATGATATATCCAAAGCAGACAAACAAAGCAAATTCACTTGGGTTAAGAAACCCCTAATAGTAGCAGGAGTCGAGGAGGTCTCCTGCGAGTGAATGAGTGTTATAGAGAGAGAGGCATAGAAGCACATACACACAGCCGTTATCTGGTCATGAGAGTGAATATGTGTGATCAAGCTTGATCTCTACGAATAAGATTTGCAAGAGACTTACCACATTTGGTACCAGTACCACAAATGAGATTTGAGAACCTGGGAACGTAAAAGAGATGATAATTCACTGCGCAGCAATGCCAACTTAGAGAGAATAGAAGGGGACATTGATTGTTTGTGAAGCAATTCAAGATGCTGAATGGAGGAATTCAGCAAGGCCAAATGCGCTCGATGTCGCTTTCTGCACCAACTACCAATGGAAATGAAAGAGCCCCTCACAAAACACTTATGGACCTCCCATATAGATGTTGTAGAGATCCCTGGGGTGGCATTAGTCGAGAAATACAATTAAAGATCTGCAGTTAAGCGAGAGTGCACTTCAGGATCGGTAAGGAGAGAATTTTCAAGCCTCCACTGGGGTGTTGAGGGGGAGACCGGGGACACAGAAAGAGTAAGTGAGACTGGAGCGTGGCCGGAGATGGTAATGCAGCCGATGTCAACCTTACGGACATCTGATAATTTTGCTTGGCTCACAAATATGTAATCCAGATGGAAGTAGGACGAATGAGGGTGGGAGTAGAAAGAATAGTCATGGGAGAAAGGGTTAAGTGCACACCAAGAGTCAACAGTAATAAGATCCCTAAGCAAGATTGTAATCTTAGGGCCGGCTGAAGAGGATTGAGATAGTCTAGCAGAGGAAAGATCAAAAGAAGGGTCCAGGCCAATATTAAAGTCCCCACCTACGATCAAGAAACCTTCTGCAAAGGAAGGTAAGCGAAACAGTACCGACCTGAAAAATCGCAAAAGAGAGGAGTTGGGAGCGTATATATATTAACCAAAGTGTAGGTAGAGTGAGCAATCTTACCTTTCAGAAAAAGAAAACATTCCTCTGGATCCGGAAGACAGTCAGTCAGAGACCATGGAACATTGTGGCCAATAAGTGTAGCGACTCCCCTCTTTTTTTCCAAGGAGGAGGCCGACCACACATGAGAGAACTGCTTAGTAGTAAGCTTAGGGTGCTTGTTCTGTATACAATGAGTCTCCTGCAGAAAAATGAAATCAGACCAGAAACTGATAAGTTCCCTGTGAATCACAGACCTCTTCTGAGGGCTATTAAATCCATTGACATTATAAGAGGTGATTCTTAATTCAGAACCAGCCATGACACCAGTAGTAAATAAAATACCAGGAAGCAGCCAACCAAAGTGAGGGAGTGGATATGTATTGGAGATTACAAAACTGTAGAGCCATGGAAAATGTGGTAATATATAATAACAGTTGCTTATTGTCCCACCTGTTAGCAACTCCCAAGCCCCTGGTGAGGAGTAGCAAGACTCCCAGATATAAAAGGGTAGAAGAGGGAAGAGAGAAAGGGGTGAACAAGGGAAGAGTAAAGAAGGGCAAAGAGAACGGAAGAAAAGAGGGAGAAAGGAAAGAGAAAAGAAATAATCCACTGTGCGAGCTCCTCACACTGTGAGCGAAAAGGAGCAACTATAGAGAGAGGCGGGGGTGGCCAGACACTAGTATAGGGAATGACCATAGTCAGAGATGGGAAAACAAACCAGTGCGTGTTTCTAGAGAGAAGATGGGGAGGAGGAAGAGAGCCCCAACTGCCAAGGGAAACTAGAAGCAGAAAAAGGTGTATATCCCCAGGTAAGAAATAGATGGAGGGGAGGAGAGGAAACAGAGCAAAAGAAGTACAAAGCATAGGGGCAGATTAACAGAGTAAAAAGGAAGCGCAAAGTCAAAAGTGAGCAAGATAAGATTAGGCTATACAAATATAGCTCAGTAAGTGGATGGAAACATAAGGTTATAGGAAGAGTAGACAAGTCTCCAAGAGAAAGCGCAAAAAGAAGTACACTTAAGAAATGCCATGCAGAAGAATGTTGAGAAGAACAGTATGGGGACCCAGGTGCCACCCCCACCCCCATCAGGGACGCCGAAGTAAGCAAACAAGTAGGAGGAGTGGGCGGCCACAAGGACCCACAAAAGAACCAAACATTAGCTAAGTTCTGCCAATCAGGAGGCACATATGTTGGAGCAAAAGGAGAGCAATATAAACAGATAGGACATTTAGGCGTGCACTTTTCAAAAAATAAAAAAGCCAAACTTTCTTAGGTTATACAGCATGTCTCAATAATGGGGCCAAGAAGCTATGCCCACCACCATCAGGAACGCCGCTGAGGCGAACCAGGAGGGGGTGCAGATGGCCACAAGGACCCGCATCAAGTCTAAGTACCATAGTGATAGGGAGACATAAATGCGGTCCAGAAGGAGGTTGCTTAAAAACTATATTCAAGGGAGAATATAAGAATAAAAAGCCATGGGTGTTATGTAAAAATATGACTAGCAAGCACATGGGAACCAAGTGGCCTCTCCCACCCACACCAGGGATGCCGAAACATGCAAACCAAGGATTTTTACTCAGTAAATATAAAACAGTAGATACATGAACACTCTTATATAGAACTCACCCCCACCATGTATGACCTGCAGACCCTGGAATGGTAAAAAAAAAAAAAAAAAAAAGGAAGAATCTTGATGAAAAAAAAAAAGCCCATAGTTCGAAATTCCTCAAGCGGACAACTATACAGCCTGTGGCAAAACCTCTCAGCAGACCAGGGCAAAATGTCACTTCGGACCCCTAGAGCCAACACATGAAGCAAAACGGCCTGTGTAGGCAGTCAATGGAGTGGGTGAGTCTGGACAAGGAAAATAAAGTATCATAAAAAATTTGGTCTGCCATCCTGTAAAGCAGACGCCGGCCGACCAAAAACGTCAGGGCAAGCAGAGCAATTCGCCCTGCAGGATGGTAGAGAGCAAGAGCACTAAACCATCAGAACATATATATAAAGCAGGTAGGTGGCAAAAAGATCAAGTAATAGTCAATGAAATCTGAAAAGTTTAGTATGGAGTTCATAGTGACCAACAAAATCCGGATAGAGGCTAAAGTCATAGGAAGGCAACAAAGGAATGTCAACTAATAGGGAAGGATCCATAAGAGTAAGCAACCATAACTATAAGTGGCTGCAAAAACAGTTGAAAGACAAAAGTCCATGACCCAAGAGTGGAAAGATGAAGGGAGGTAGTCGTCTCAGACAGTCATACTGCTAAACAGCCTATCCAGTAGCCGTTGACAGTGGATCAGGAAGATCTCAACGCTTCTTGCATTTGGGGGGAGACAGCCACCAAGTGCCACCGGAGACGTTGGTTCTTCTCTAAGGGAGGAAACAACTGGTGATCCACAGGGGGAAGCTTGGGGTGGATGAGGCGAGATATGCAACGTCTCGCAGAAATCTTGAACCCCGCCAATATCTCGCAAAATAGCAGAAGCGCTGTTGTGATGCGCAGACAAGCTAAAGGGGAAGCCCCATTTCTATTTCACATCCAGGGAATGTAGGTGGGCAGTGAGAGGCTTCAATTGTCGTCTCAAATACAGGTGTGTGGCGAGATGTCCTGGAACACTCTCATCTCTGCTCCAACATAGGTAATCAAATCCTGGTTACGGCAAACTTGTACAATAGCATCCTTGTCATGGAAATAATGCAATCGGCACACAATATCTCTTGGATTGCCCTCCGAGCCATGGGACTTGGGTGCCCTGTGAGCTCTATTGATGAGGATGGGTTCAGACTCTGAGCATTGAAGAACTTGCGCGAAAATACAGAGAAGGCCTTCACCACCATGGACAGCATTGAATACAATAGGGATGTGCATTGCTCACCCCTGTGGCATTCAAAGGGTTAAGAGCCAGCTGCAGTTTGTTTGTAAACATTGATGGGATAACACACTTGTGAGAGATAAGGGTAGGCATACACTTAAAAAAAGGTAAAGACATAACTCTGGTAACAGGGAAAGCCTAGCTCAATATCATTGTCATCTCTGTAAGGAAAACTAATTTCCTGTGCATCAGGCAACAACATTACATTGCACGTTCTATGATACAGGAACACTACCTCAAAATTCTGTACAGTACTGTGTTCAATGGCAACACTGTAATAGAATGAAAAATAAACCTATACAACAAAATTAGCTCGATTTTTGAACAAATTACACCATGGGAATTTCAAAGTCAGGATGTGCAAAACAAAAAGTTCTAACCTGATCCAGAGCCTGCCTCAGGGGCATTTACATTAGTGATAGATTAAGATGGGGTGTTTCCAGTGCTGGTGTATATAGTCATAAACTTGTTTTTCGTTTCCTGCTTCTTGTGTTTCCTTCCCATGTAATGCTGCTGTGCCATCTGGGGGTTGTTGAAGGTGGCATGACACAGCTTACAGAACATGTCAGGGTCAGACCGATCAAACTTATCTTGGGAGGTAGGTTATATGACCAGCCCTTAATGTAAGTACATGAGAGGTAAGTTACATGACCAACTTGATCAGCGTTATAACAGATATAAAATACAGCTCTCTCAAATAGCCTGTATAAACAGGGCCACAATGTAAATCATGTCTAACAAGGAGTGCTGACATGGTATTGGAAATTAACCTGTAAAAAAATTGCAGAAGGAACTGACAGTAAAGAAGAGTGTACTTAAAATCAGGAAGAATTATTTTTTTATATTATAAGAGTGGCACTGCACTGTTGATTAGATAGATCTGCATCTGAAATCAGTCTGTTTTAATCCATAATGCACTTTACACAGATGCTTGAAATTAAACAGATCCCAACTCATCAACAATATGATTTGTTCTACAATCTGGACAAAAACATTTTATGAGCAGAAAAATATACATGACTGTAAATCTGTGGTGATGTTCATATCATCAACGTCTATATTTTTATAAGGCTAAAGATTGAGCAGCCTTCTAGCAGTAGGGGGAAAGAGGCATCTGAGGAAGCGAGTGGAGGGGAGAGAGGCATCGGAGGAAGCTGGTGGCAATCTTGTATTTGCCGCCCACTTCCTCCGATACCTCTCTCCCCTCCAAGATCATCGACATTGTCCACTGCATTGAGTCGCACACTGAACAACTTCGTCCCTTCTCACTCATACGCCTCTGTATTGACAATGTCAATGCAGCAAATGATCTGCACTGATGGATTTGAGCATTCTCCTATTATTTCCTATCAAGACAACCTGTATTTTAGTTTTAGTCTTTCTTTAATACTTTGGGCTTAAATTTTTTTTTTCTTTTCAAGCTATTGACAATGAAACTGATGAACAAGAAGAAATGGAACAATTTTGAAGCAAACGACATGTCCCACTGGGGAGGGGGGCAGAATAAAAATTACTTTGATTTAAATGGGGGTTTTACCCACTTTGAATGTTAGAGAGGTCCCCAATGCATTGTGAAGCAATAGACGAGTCAGATCTAGCATTCAAGGAGTTAACATATTTAAATCAAGAGGAATTTGGGGAATTTTTATTTGTTCACTGTACAGCTATTGATGTGCCCTAGAATTTCCACAGTCCTCCTTAACACTTTCAGTGCCATTGGAGTATGCAACTCATTGCTTTGCAATGCCTGGCATACTCCTCTGGCACTGAAAGGGTTAATACATCAACTGCAATGTCTTCTTATAAATTATGAAATTTAAATTTGCCAGTAAAGTAAACTTTTTGTAATACTATCACCAACTATATTCTGAGATTGAGAAAGAACAGGATGCACCACGGATCACTAAGAGGAGTAGGTATAAAGTCTAAGTGATGTCTTTTTATAGACACACTTGACAGCTCCTTTGCCTGGTGTTACATTGCTGCCATTTGTTTTAGAATTGTCAGCAAACATTGTAAATGCAACTTCCATTTGTTCTGTAAAACTGACAACTACTAGAAGTCGTTGTCACTAAATGAGTATGTTAAACTAGTTCAGTCTTGCTTAAATCGACAAGTATATTGTGCAGCATTTTCAATATGTCAAAATCCTGTGCACCCAATGGTTTTAGATATATATATAAATACATATATCTTATATATTTACATAGGCGCTTTCTATACATTTTTTTTGTTAACATATAATATATTGCTTCCTAAAGTGAATAGGCTCAGTATTACAGCAGTGTCTTAGGTGAGGGGAAGGTAGGCCCCCAGTAATACATTCTATTCACCTCGCCTTTGCAGATACACAGAATTAGGTATAAAGGCAAAGGTGGAGAAGTTCTGGGGAAATATATATGTTCTGTAGGGGACAACACATCCAATTGATTTAAAAGGGGCCCGTAACCTGAGTCCTGATGGCATTCAAGACTTTTCTATAATTAAAGGGGTTAAAATTCCCCTTTAAATCAATTAGAAATTATGGGGATTTTATTTGTTCCCTGCAGTAGTGTTCATTTGCCCCAGAATTGTTCCACTTTGCCTTTATATCTGTAACAAGTTTACCAATGATCAGGGTTTGATACATTCACTCACCCTGAGACTCCACATGCCACTTTGGTCCCTTTTCCTACATGTGAACCTTACTTACTGACTTTTCTTCCTCCAGATTACTTTCTCTTCAGGGTGAGGGCATCACTGGATCAATGTGAGCATCATATATAATTCTAACTAAAATGGGCACCAGGGGTAAGAAACATAACTTTTATTCAACAGCTGCTGGTCACACAAATCAATGTTATCGGAATCATTTTACTTCTCTTGTTTGTCCTATATACCTGGAATAGTGATCTTTTACATGTATAATGATATATGCTGATCTCCATGCCCATTCTTAAAGAAGACATAACACCTCCTAATTATAGTCCAACTTAAGTATGCCAAGAAAATTCTAATGGCCCCCTTTAAAGGGATAGTAATATTTCATAATAAAAGCAGCTCTAATTAATCATCATAGTATTTGTACTTTGGAGAGTGTTATTTCAATTCTGTCAGAGTTGTAGTTCAAGAGTAATTCAATGACAAAGTATACCCCTCCCGCCCCTTTTACTGATGTAGCACTGCCCAGCCAGATCAGAAGGGAGGTGCCCAGGTAGATTGCAGAGAGGGACAATCTTCAATTAAGATAAGGGAAAAACCTGAAAAGCTTGTCAAGGGGGGCAGGGCTTTCATTGTTTTCATTGTAAGAAGATTGTCCCCTGCTGTTATCTGTCTGGTCTGAGAAGAGATGGCTTACACTAGGTAAAAGGGGCGGGAGGGGGAAACTTTGCTTGTGAATATCTCTTAAACCATAAAGGTTTGAGAGATAAGCCTTATATCATTCTTCATAATTTTTTAATGCCTACACAATAAAATAAAGTTAAAACAAGAATTACTATCCCTTTAAGTTTGCCTTTGTGCCTTAGTTCAAGAAATAACATATTGAATCTACCCTGGATGGCAAGTCCATGAACACTGACATGACAGTTGCTGGCAGATTTTCAGTCTGAAGCAGGAAGAGTGCATGTACCTATTCAATGATTTTTAAGGGATAGTTTCAAAATAAAAACATCTCTAATTAATCTTCCTAGTATTTGGGCCATGGGGAGTGTTATTTCAGTACTGTCAGAGTTGTAGTTCAAGAGTAATTGAATGATAAAGTATCCACCTCCCTCCCTTTTTACCTAGTGTAACGCTGCTCACGTCAGATGTGGAATCTGGTCTAAGACCAAACAACTCACTGCAAGTGACAATCTTCTTACTGTGGGAACAATAAAAACCCTGCCCTTTTTTCCCTTATACTAACTGAAGATTGTCCCTCTTTGCAGGCCATCTGGACAGTCTTGCTACTCTGAGGAGAGCAGTGTTATATCAGTAAAAAGGTCGAGAGGGGGATATTATATCATTCAGTTACTCCTGAACTACAACTCTGACAATATTGAAGTAACACTCTCCATTACCCAAATACTATGAAGATTAATTGGAGCTGCTTTTATTTTGAAACATTACTATCCCTTTAAGACCAGAAGGATATACCACACATTTTGAAACAATGTGTTGCACATCCATATTGTCCTTTCTGGATTTAGATTACCATGTGCAGTACGCAGAGTTTGTGTTCTGGCATCTGGCTAGGAACTGTCTTGTCTGCCCCCGTGGTCATAATATCAGGACAAAAGCACAAAAGTAAAATTCATATGAGTTATTAGGGTTTTGTGATCCAAATAAGTTAAGTGTCATTCTAAGAGAAGTCCCTGTTCAGGTTGCTATGGAGAATAATTACTTTGAATGGTCTTGATGGAGATTTATCAGGTACTTTAGAGTTAGTTCTGGTGTTACATATACAGGATTGTGAATTTCAAACCTCACCCTGTATTCCACATCTGTTTCAAAAGCAAGTTTACAAAAGCAAAGGAAAGATATCCACACCGGATGTAACGTGGATAGACCCAAACAAAGTTTTCTCGAATTTAGTTCATCTTTGTTAAAGGAATCTGGAGAAAATAAAGGACTGTGGTAAGAACACAAACACCAGAACTTAAAGTTTAAGAGTTTATCAAAGCATTCCATCTGGAAACATGATTTATCAAAGAATCAAAGACTACCACTATTGAAAGGAAATCCTTTTCCATTTTGTTTCAGTTTCGCTGTAGAAAGAATTTCATGAAAAACCTGGAAATTATAAGCAGTGGTCTATGCAAATAAACAAGGGTTTTACAAACTATTTAAATGGGCGTCATGAGACAGAGAAAAGAACCAAAAAAATCAAACAGTGGACAAATCCCAGAAGGACTTGCTGGCAAAACGTGTATGTCAAAGCTCCAATTTGTTATACCACTAATTGTGTTGGAACATTAGTTTCAGCAAAAAATAAATACCTCTTTCTATATATGACTAAACCAATTCATGTATTGTGTCATTGTAACCCTAATGTAAGTGGAATTGACAAAAGTTTTCTTCAGAAATACTGATAATAGATAATTAACAGCTGTTAGCTTTTTGTCTTAAGATATGTATCTGATAGTGATTCAAAGTGAATCAAAGCCAGTGTTAACTGGGAACATTTTTTAAACCTTTTTGTTTACAAAAGGATGCATATTCTTATAAAAAATAATAATCTGTGAGAATGAATCCATGCTAAAATATTAATACTTTGAAATTCCTTTTAAAATCAAGCTAAATATTTTTCTCAAATCTGTTTCTCATAAAAATATATTACTTTTTTATCACATAGATTTTAGCATTGCTTGTGATTATTAAAATTTGATATGAGAATTGGCAAAATGTAATATAATAATTATATAATAGAATTCTATTGTATTGGTGTACATACTGGAAACAGAAAGATTCCAGTAAGCCATCTTGTAGCCATTAAGTGATTTGGGATAAAAGGGAGATTTCAGAACAACTTTGCTTTAGTCAACTATAGCTATTGGAAAAGTGATTCTTAAATTGCTTAACAGCGTAATTTACCTAGGTATGTATCCTTCATACAGATGTCAGATATGGCTATAGACTTTTATTATTTATTTTTGCATTTGAACTCCACTGTAGTCAATAACTGTGTTAGAAGCATTTTACTGTCATAGTACAACGGATGGTATTTACATTTATAGGCTATCTCATTCCAACTATTAAAGGGATAGTAATGTCAGAAAAAATTATTAACTATATGGTAGATACAATTAAAAGAGAGTACTTGCATGTATTTGTATCTCTCAAACCATTATGGTTTGAGAGATATAGGAAAATAAAGTTCTCTGGTCCCTCCCCTTTCTTCTTGATGAGCTGTAAAGCTGTCAGTAGCAGATTCTGGTCGATTGACCAGATGCGACTCTTCAGCAGCGCCTATATAACGACATCTAAATACAATTACTTCATTTAGAACGGTCTACAAAGTGTGCCTAGTTTACAAGCACACTTTGTAGACTGTTCCAATGAAGTGTTTATTTCTAAATAGCGTGATTTCAGCTCTGCTGAAGAGCATCTGTCTGGTCAAATGACTGGAATCTGCAGCTGTCAGCTAGATGGCAGACTTGAGTGAAACAGCCAGGAAAAGGTAACTTTAGCAAGTTATATCTCTCAAACCATAAAGGTTTGAGAGATAAGACTTACATAGATGTTAACATTTTTTAATGTCTACAATATTAAATCAACTTAAATTTAACCATTACTATCCCTTTAAACACACCAAGGATGTGTTTGCTTTTTGGCAAACTAATGCCTTGATTAAAAAGTCTGTTGATATGCATTACTAGGTTAATCTAACAGATACACACAATATACATGGGCGCTACTGTATAAAAGACAGAAACTTTTCTAGAAGTTGGCCACACTACGGGAATTTAAGAGATAGGAAATGTGACATATATCTCAGTCACAATCTCAAATATAGTCACAAGAGATCTAAGTTTAATGTTAGAATGGACTTTTAGTGACTTCTCCAAACAATGTGAGCTTCTTGTACTTTTGATGCTATTCCTCTGTCACAGGGTGACGTTGGAATAACAGCACTGTACAGATACAGTTAAAAATGAATATCTTTAATGAGAAATAGAACAGCATGAAATAAAATGTACTTTCCCAACCCTCACTGGGCCAGGTGTAAGGACAGTGTCTGGGCACTTCCCCAACCCTCACTGGGCAGGTAAGGAACAAGCACAGGATCTCCCGACTGCATAAAGGTAAATGCCACTCTGACTGAAGGCACTTACTAGTAGCAGTGAAGGTAGTAGCTACTAGTACAGGAGCAGCTGTAAAGCCCCTGGGAACAGAGGGAAAAACACCAGATATCAAAAGGTGGTTGAGTTCAGAGACAAGACTCCCTAGAACGCTAGGGTAGTCTAACAAGCAGCTGTAACTGATATTCCCTAGAATGCTAAGGTAAACCAACAGACATCGGTAAATGATGTTCCCTAGAATTCTAGGGTAACCCAACAGGCAGTGGTGACTGAGACTCCCTAGAATGCTAAGGTAGTGAACAGGCAATGGTTACCGAGACTCCCTAGAACGCTAGGGTAGTGGAACACTACCATCACATCGACCCCTACAGCTCGCTGTCTGGGGGTCACATTTGACTCTGCCCTATCCTTCATTCCTCACATCCAGTCACTCTCCAAATCATGCCGCCTCCACCTCCGCAACATCTCTAGAATCTGACCATTTCTTACACATGACACTACCAAATTTCTAGTCCAAACACTCAACATGTCCCATGGCCTTCCTCTCACCCGACTAACCCCACTACAGTCAATAATGAACTCTGCTGCAAGACTAATCTACCTCACTCATCGATTCTCTGACACCAAACCCCTCTGTCAATCCTTACACTGGCTCCCATTAGCATACAGAATGAAATTCAAAATTCTGGTGCTTACTTATAGAGCCCTCACTAACACCGCACCATGCTATATTTCATCTCTCATCTCCAAATACACTCCCTCTCGTCATCTTCACTCTGCACACGACCTTCTTCTCTCCACAGCTCTTATCACATCCTCTCACTCCCGCCTACAGGACTTCTCCCGTGCCACACCTCAGCTCTGGAAATCCCTCCACTTCCCATTCAGACTCTCCTCCAGCCTTCAGATCTTCAGACTCTCCCTGAAAACTCACCTCTTCAGGGAAGCTTATCAACAGCCTCCATAAACAATATCACTAAGAATCACCCCTTACCTTGACCACTGCACTCAACAGCACTTCTCACTCCCACCCATTGACTGGCAGGTCAGGTGGCAGGAGGAACTTACACCCAATAGCACTTACTCCTTCTGTGTCATACCTACCTTCCTTTAGACTGTAAGCTCTCAAGAGCAGGGTCCTCTGATCCTTCTGTTCTCCACATTTGATTGTATTATTTAATACCTCTGTATGTCTACTCCCTACTGTAAAGCGCTGCAGAATTTGTTGGCGCTATATAAATAAAGATTAATAATAATAATTATAACAGGCAATGGTGACTGAGACTCCCTAGAACACTAGTGTAGCCGAACAGGCAATGATGACTGGGACTCCCTAGAACTCTAGTGTAGTCTAACAGGCAGCAGTGACCGTGAGGCCCTAGCACGCTAGGGTACCCAGTGGCGCAGGGCGGAGATAGCGAGACTGCCAGTGGCATGGACTGACACAAACTGAACACCGCTCAAATGAGTGAGCGTAAGCGGAGACAGTAGGCCACAGGTATTGAGGATCGAGATCAGCCGGAGCCCGGTCAATACGGAGCAGGTAGTGAGCCAAAAGCCAGAGGTCAAAACCTGAGCGGGTGGTCAGCCAGAGCCAAGAGTCAGACCGAGAGCGGGTAGTCAACCAAAGCTGGGAGTCAAACCGAGAGCAAGTAGTCAGCCAGAACCAGGAGTCAAACCGAGTGGGCAGCAGTCAGGCATGAAACGGAGCCGAAGTCAAAACAAGCCAGGAGTCATACACAGGAATCGAGCATCGGAATCACTAGAGCTATAGCGCACAGATACACAACGAAAGGGCAAGGGAGAAGTGGCAGGCTGAGGCCTTTAAGGCCTAATATGTAGGCGGAAACTCACTGTGGCAATTAACAATGGTCAATAAGAATAGCAACTGTGCTACAGCACGACAAGCAGGAAGTAATGCAATGTCGCCTGTACACACAGTCGCTGGAGTCAGTCACAGGCACTGTGATATCCTCTCGGATAACCAGTCTTTGGGGGATTATTTCAAATCCTTTTTCTTCTCTAAATCACTCCTTTATGGTCAAAGCCCCTTAATGCACCAGTGGTTTGTGTATAAAAACAGAAAACCTGTATATAAAATAGAAAAAAGAAACAGTGTGCAGACCCTCTAAGAGCAGAAACAGTTCGGGAGATACTGTGATCAAGCCCCCCAGTATCCAAGAAACTCACCAGCTACTTTGTGAATACTGATATCACAATAAATGTTATGCCTATATCTGGTGAGTTCCTTGAATACCAGGGGGCTTGATCACAGTATCTCCCAAACAGTTTCTGCTCTTAGGAGGTCTGCACCCTTTTTCTTTTGGTCTAATCTAACAGATACCCATTGGTATATTTTCAAAACTGTATGGGTAAAACCCTTGAAAAAGTTATCAACTGATCAATTTTGGGTTATTTCATGATCTACTGACACCTCTTCGTGTAATTAATAAATGATTTATTGCAAGACCAAAGTATTTTATTTACACAGACTAATTTATAGACACATGTACTGCAGATTAAACATAGTAATGTGAGGTTTATTGCATTGGGTCAGTGTGATACATTTATATAAATATAACACACAGTTTGATCTCCTAAAAGAGGGATATCAAGGTGAAAAAGAGTAATTTGGGTCTCAAAGAGAGACTGCCCCTCCTAAAGAGGGACACTTGGGAGGTGTACAAAGGTTGCTTAAGAAGGAGGTCTTAAGTGGACTGCTTGAGGAAGTCAGCTTGCTTTCAGAATGCACTGGAGTGTTCATCTTTGTTCTAATGAGTCCTGGAGAGTTGTGGAAAGTTCCAAAGGGTTAAGACAAAGTATTAAGGATTAAGAAACAGCCTAACTGCAGCAAATTTTCAGTTTGGTGAATGTATGAGTCCAAAATCACAGATCCATTGATGTTAGGCTCCAGTGCCAATGGCTGCACTTCAGGGTAGGACTGGAGTGCATGATCACTGTAGTGCATAGCAGTGGAAACAACTCACCAGGAAGTCGCTTACGTCTGCTGTATAGTAAGTGCAGGAAAATTGCTTAAAATTACACCAGTCACTCTACACTATTTTTAAGTACATATTATTAACAAAATATTATATGAAAGGAAAACCCAAAGAATACCATCACACCACCTCTTGGTGAAAGCATCAAAGGGAGAACTTTGGGCATATGTGGTAATACATTTACACACATTGTTATTGCTTGTTCCAGAATTGCCTCTTTGTTTCTCTTCTCCTGTATCCCATTGGGTGCCAGAGAGATTAATGTATTTATGATGAGAGCAACCTCCAGCTATTGGAATAAAACTCCAATCATTCTCTACTGTTTGGGGAGGGTGAGAGTTGCAGTCCAACAAAATTTGGAGAAACATAGATTACAGTACTTGAGTAAAATAGAAAGTTTGCAAGGAATAAAAACAACCTACCAGTCATTGTAGAGGTTTGGCCAATATTTTAAGTATACCTGGAGATCTGAATCCATCATTTTTACTGCACAGTAGTTTCCAATACAAACATAAAAGAAAGAGTATAAAATATTAGAAAATGTTTTAGCTCAAAATTGAGCTGGTAGGGATTGTGCATGTACATGGCATAGCCCAAAACCACATAATATCCTGTCTTCCACCGGGGGTGGTAATAATGCCTACTATACCTGTCAGCTCGTTCACTGATTTTCAGTAACTTTGACAACATTTGTAACAAATTATAGATTTTTTATTACCAGCAACTTAACAGCTTTAGTGTAGCCTTGTGCAATGGTCAGTGCAATTGCCAGTAGAAGGCACTGGATCTACCAAAGGGACAATCTCCCTTTTTCTTTTTACTTTTACAAATATTTTATCTATTTTCACATATGTTCATTTACATTGATACTACTGCAAACGCTCCCATTCACTAATTGGTAACTATGAGGAAAATTCAGTCAGATAACAACACACATTCCACACGGGTGGTTTTTGAACCTTTAATAGAAATCCTTAGATGTATTCCATAATTTAGAATATAAAGTTACACATTTATAAGTGAATATATATGTTCCAGTTTAATAGGATGCATGAAACATTGACACATGGCATACCGAGGCTTATTTATTAACCCTTTCAGTGCCAGAGAGGTATGCAGCGCATTGCAATGCATTGCGTACTGCTCTAGCACTCAAAGGGTTAAGCAAAACAGCTCAGTTCTGGTGCAAACCATCTGCACTGTAGGGAACAAAAGTTTTCCTTAAATTCCCTTTGATTTAAATGGGGATTTTGGGCACTTGACTACTGTAGTGGTCCCCAATCTATTGTAAAGGAATAACATTTTGCATGGAATGTAACTGGAAAGTATTTGGCTTTGGGACCAATGGGCCCCTTTAGATGCTGCACCCATCAGAGACTCTCTCTCTCGCTCTCTGTATTTAGCCCTTGGGTTTACCCCACTTTACTTAGAACATGAGTCCGAGATGATGATGATGAGCATACCTGGGAATTCTCCGGATTTGCCCAGGAGACTCCGGTTCTGACAGAGATTTACCGGGTCTCTGGGGCAGAGGCTGATTCCTCCGGATGTGGGGAGTTTCTACTGAAACTCTACCCACTTAAACTCTTTCTCTCGCCGTTCCTCCGTCCCCAGCCTTCTGTGTGACATTTTTAACCCTTTGAGTGCCTTTGCAATGCATCCCGTACCACTTTGAAACTCAAAGGGTTAAACACCCCCCCCGCTCACGTCAAGCCCCGCCCCTTTTTGACGCGATTAGCGTCATTTTTGTCACCCCTGCTGAACAGAGGACTACCCTCCGGGTAGCCCTCAGCTGGAAGTTCCCAGGTATGATGATGAGATGATATGTATGTGCATTTATGTACTATGCTGCAAAGGCCGTCTAAGTGCACCTTGCAGAAAATTAAGAATTTTGCATCTTAGGGACTTTAATCATCAAATTAAATAGGTGTAATTACAAAGTAAATCAACTACACTCTAGGCAGGAAATTAAAATGCCCATTGACTTAAATGGGGCTTTTAACCCCTTGAATTGTTATGAGATAACCATGGCATTGCTGTACAATTTGTTGAAAACATGTTTAGCATTCAAGGCCTCCCATTTAAATAAATGGAATTGTTTTGTTTCCACCCAGTGGTGTTCTTGGTTTGTCACAGAATTGCACTACTTTAGCTTTATGGAAACGGCCCTAAAAGGGGAATTCATCAAAGTGTGGGAATAGCAGATTATCCAGATTTATACAGATCCTTCAAGCATTCATCAATGATTGTCTGTATTTTCCAGCCTTACATGTGTGAAGCATTGAAACACAATGAAAAATGCCATAATTGCAAACCATCCTATGATAGACAAACATTTAAATGCAACATAGTTGTGTTCAATGCCATTGCTTCTAATGGGATCATTAGTAGTGATCTATCCGGACATTGTTCATTAAGGAATAAGCAATACAGTCTAGCCTTTGCTGATTCTCCAAATTACTAATGTGCGAGGAAATCCTCCTTACATCTTTTGGACCCAGATAGTACATAAGGTGCACCTATCTATCTGTAGATAAAGAACAAGACTACATATGCCCACAGTTTCCAACCCCTCATTCTAGATTTTCAAAAGGGGTTAGAAATGAAGTTGTTATTTTGACACACACATATGCCATGTAGATAGGTGTAAAGCATGTGAAAAGGCAGTGTTCAAATAGAAAATAAAATTTGCTTCTAAATAAGTTGTCCTAATGCTTTTGTACTTTTCCCTTCATGAGAAGTGATGACTTTGTTGAAAGACAGATCTGCGCTCTGCCGACAAGCTTTAGTGGAGGAAATTGAAGACAAAGCTTTAAACTCTAACATAAAATCACTGTGTGCTGATCAGAATGTCATTTGGATCTACTCCAAAGCAGTTCCAGTTTATCTTAACCTTGGAAAATATAGTTCATAATCATTTTTCACTAATTATTTCTTAAAGTAGTTTCTTTTTATCTGAGAGAAAAGTCTTATTTTATCTATATTGAACTTTATGTGTTCTCCAGTTTCTTTTTTTTGCATCCAGATCCATCTTTAGAGAAGAAACCATATGATACTGAACGTGGAGTAACTCCACGTACAGCATCATTCCAATGTAAATATTATTATATAATGACAAACCTATCTATTCCACCCTTAATGCTTAATGCATAGAATGTCATGGAAGCCTCCATGCCCTGGGCTCCTGGAGGGGCCTTGGGGCCAGCCTCCTTCCTACAGCAGACTATCCAGCTATGGGGGGCTGTCTCAGGAACAGGGCATTGTGTTATTATGCTCTTGTCTGGTGTGGTAATTTAATTATGTGGTTGATGTGATTATGTGTGATGTAATCATGTTGAAATGCCTTTTGCGGTTTACAGTCCTTTGTTCCCCCTGTTGAGGCTCTCATTGTATAATTTTTGTATTGTTCCCATTGTGCCTCTTTGTATTATGTACCCCTTCACCAGCGGCCCCATTGTCTTCCCATATATGATTTGTAGTAACCTGTATCCTATTGTATTCTAATATGTGTGGATAACTCGTTATGTGTGTATATAAACCCTGTGTGTTCTACAATAAATCAGTTCTTGTGTTACCCCTACGCTGGTTGTCCCTGGTGCTTGGGGTAGCTTGCTGTATACAGAGTTCTTCTCCTACACTAGTCTTGCCTGGTGCTTGGGGGTAGGTTGCTGTATCCAGAGTGTGTTCACCCTCCACTGAGTCTTGCCTAAGTGAACGAGTGACTGGAGCTATGGCCCTGGTTCCTGGCTGGTGGAGTTCCTGAGTGTTGTCCTAGGCTAAAGAAGCACAGTTTGGTGGAGCTACTCAGTCTGAGTATGGGTATCTGTAACAACATAGCTTCACAAGGCAGTTTAGACCTCTCTATTACACAAGGGATTAATCCTCTTTCTAAATCAGAGGTTAGTAAATATGTTCCATAGGCCAGATCTGATGCACTTACCAACGTGATCAAGCTCTAAGGTCTACATAAAAACTCACATGTACAAATTTTTTATCCCACTTTTTTATTTTTAGAAGTGAAACCAGCAGGTCTCCTGCATCCGGACCAACCACCATGTTGTACTGACCCAGCAAAGGTCACATAGGGCAATTGTGAATAGATTAGCAGAGCTGGTGTGGAGGGCACCCTAAATAAATGTGTGAAATAAAACAGAAAGTATGTGATTGTGTGTGTTTGTGTGTGTTTGGATTAAAGAGCGTGCTTGTGTGTATATACATGAGTGTACGTGAGAGTGTATGTGCGGTTTAGCACAAGATGAATGCCCTGGCCCTCCACATAAAACCTAACCCAAATGCAGCCCTTGGTCTGAAAGAATGCCCACTTCTGGCCTAAATGATTTCACTTTACCATAAATCCTTTCACTCAAGGGAGTGCAAGCTGTTAAGAACTACGATTCCCATCAAACTCATCTAGCTGTGGGCAGGCTTCGAGTGATAGGAGTTGTGGTCATCAACAGTTGAAGTGCATCAGCTTTAACATATACATTACACAAAGCATCTTATTAAAAGCTGTTTTCAACTGCCAGAAAAAGAGTATTGCATTGCGAGCCACATTATATGTACTTAGGCCCATACATACACCAACCTTAGTGTAACATTATTTTATTGAATACAGTCTTTAAAAATAAAATCATGGTATGCATTTTGCCCACTCATTCACACATCATGTCCCAGAACAATAATCAAACCTGGCTACAGCATTGAAACAGAGAGGAAAGCAGCAGAGGAAGAAATGCTTGAACTATAGTGTAGATGGAGAAAGCAAGAAAAGATAGATAGGTGAAGCAGCAGGCTGGGGATGAATATTAGGAAGATGAAAAGAAGACATGTGGAAGCATGCGGTGGAAGAGGCAGGTGCAGGAAACAGGGAAATTGGAAGCAAGAAAAGAGAGAGTGAGGAATAAAGCTGCCACTTGATTAGTGACATATTAAGGCCTGCATGGAAAGCATAATGGGTGTCATTGTCAGTTTATGCCATATCAATTTTATAAAGAAACTTTACATTTTAAAAGTATGCTCCACACACCTCACAGCTTCCTCATATGCACCTCTATCCCAAAGTGAATGAATTGTTTCTTCATAAATCAAACGTTCTGTTCTCTTGAAGCTGAAATTCATCCACATTAATACACAGAAAAACACATTTTTTTTGCAGAATTTCCCATAGATAGAAAATGCATTAAAATTTTTAACTTTTTGCTACCGCCAGTAAAATTTCCATGAGAAATTTACACATATACTTTTTATGGCTATGAGTATTGCTACTCAGTACTACTTATGCCGAGTGCTTAAGTGGTGATTTCCACAACTGAAAGTAACAGCACCAACAGCAATAGTAGTAGTAGTAATATTAGGAGCCCAGTACCAGCAGATAGTTCTGATACCACCACATCATCAGAGACCTGCAGTATGTTTCTGAAAAGAGGAACTTTTGATTCAATACCTCCAGTTTTCCCTGAGCAAGAAAGAAGGCTCACACATACTCACTAAATATCTACTTAATGAATGAGAGTGGCTGAGAAAGCTATGGCTCTGGAGGGCAAGGAGGGGAACCCCGGCTCCAAGAGTGTGAACAATGGAGATGAAGGGGAAGGAAGTAGAGTGGCACATTTTAATCTGAAATGTGATTGAGTGGTATAGCAGGGGCTGGACTGGAAATGGTGGTGATGCAGGGAAGTTAGTGTTCAGTATGTTTTTCTAGCAAATGTTGCATCTCTAATAGGAAAGATTTGGAAGCTAAGACTTGTAGAAAATGGAAATTCTTTGTTTGATTTATTGCTACTTTTGGCTGATTTGGGACTCCTTCTTTTTAAACTAGCAGACACATTAACTTCTGATGGCATTGGTGATGAAGGGCATTATTCATCAAGCTAAAGAGGTATAGCTCTGGAGCAAGCCAATTGCACCATCAGGGCAATTAAAATCCCATTGATTTAAATAAAGCAAACCAATACATTGGAGAACTTTCCACCATTCACTGGAATATAGAATTTACATTTCAACCCTATGTTGTAATTGGTTTGGTCTAGAATTGAACCTCCTTAGCCTGATGAATAAAGCCCCCCATTTCTACTAATTTATATAATTACTTTCTTACGTATATCATTAATCTCACTCACCCTTCCTGTAACCCCTCTTGCGCTGTATTATAGTAGAAGTGCTTGATCCTTGGCCCATTAAATCTTTTCCTCTGTTTACACTAGGGATGGGTCAATCAATTCTGCTTGTTAGTGTCACAAGCCCTGAGGAATCAGAGATAATTTTAATCAGTTCGGCTTGTTAGCATCACAAGTCCTGGGAAATCACAGATAAATTTTATCAACTAGCCTCCACCACTTCAGGTATATGTGGAGAAACGAAGTTGGCCAATAATGCTTCAAAACTTGCCCCTCCTCCAAAATCATGGGTGTGTTGTTAGAATATAAATATAAGAGGAGGACTGGGAACAATGGGCACATCTGCAGTCACATCAAACACCTGGCAAAATTGTAACCAAACACCATGATCCCTAGGGTCCCCAATGTGAAATAATCCCACCAGAAACCAAGTACTTCTGCTGTCACTATGCCTCTTGTCCACTCCCAGCTAAGGACATATGACAAGCTGCAGTTTTAAAAGTAATGATGAACACTCCCTGCCACCAGCTTAGCTTATTCTGTGGGATGGAATCTCCTCAGATGCTGCTTGATGACATGCTTGCAATTATACTCCACTACATTGCCATGTGCGGTCAGCGTACCACACAGTGTGCAAAGGGTGGACACAAATTGCCACATACTGACATCTACTTAATGGCTATGAGGTGGTGGGGGAGGTAAAGATTAATGAGCTGGTTTGCCAGATGATTGTAGTCACATGATCTTCCCATGCTCGAACCCTAGTGTAAGAAGATAATGGCGGGCCAGTTGTTTCACTTGCCATCAAACTTTCATTATGTGCCAGTGTTTCTCTATTCTTTCTCCTCTTTGATCTCTGCCTCTCCTCTTGTTGCCTTTGGGGAGAGTCAGGGGGTACAGCAACTGGAGGACCTGATTTCTTTGGAGGGTGTTTGGCTTTAACATGTTTTACATAAATGTCATGGTGTCTGTGTTCCATGTGTGTTATCAGGGAGGTTGTGCCAAGGAGCATTCCCTCCTTTCCCCTTTTCACTGATTTATCATAAATTGTGCACAGTGCCATCTTTGATGATGGCAAAGTGCCTGCTCCAAGAGAATAATAAACCTACACACAGGACTTCAGGGGGGAGGTGAAAGGTGGAGAAGAAAGGCTTCTTTCTTCTTCTGCTCCTCCACATTTCCCTTGACTGGCTGGGGCAGAGGATGATGTTGCTACTGTTGCTGCTACTGCTCAGAATCAGCACTGCAACTAGGACCAGGAGTATTGCTGCCGCTGGCAAGTGAAACCTGTCCTAGTCCCGCATCACTGGACCCCATTGTCACTGTGTCCATGGTAGTCTATGACATACTAACCTGCTCCTCAGAATCCTGCTGCCCTTGCAACTCAGCAGAAGCAGGAATTATAGGAGCAGCAAACTACATAAATTCCAAAATCTCACTGCTGGTAGTGGTGGTGATGCCCATCCCCATCTCTGTCTCCCATTCCTTCTCGGTTTGGGCCAAAGAGGCCATTAATGTCTCTCCCACCCATCTTCTACACCACCATCATCAACACCACAGTCCCTCCTTGCTGCTGCTGTATTACAGATGTCTCACCGGTTGGAGGAAGTGATGAGAAATGTGACAGAGGGTTCCCTACTGTCACACTTGCCATCTCTTGTTGAGCTGAAGAAGGCAGACTGGCAGCACTAGCAACAGGCACAGGCAGCTGATCAGTGCTGTTGGCTGTGGTGGTATTATTGCTGCTAGGCAAAACTCACAGAAAAATAGCCTAGCACTCTTTATCTCTCTCTCTTGCTGTAGCTACTTGTATTGTGTTTCACTTCCTGCAAAGCAACATATTTTATGTATTGAAAAAAAATCACAAAAATTGTTTTGCAATAGGTAAACATGGTGAAGATTTTAATTGCTATATTTGAAGCAGATTTTCCTACAAAAAAGCAGATAACCACATGATTTTCGTGGATTTATTTGTGGGAACATAACAGACCTTTTACCCACCCCTAGTTTACACCTCCTCTCTTGGTGTGATAATAAGCTTATATGGTTCTGAATATCATGTTTGAGCTTAGGAAATGCATTAGTGACCTCTATAGCACACAAGAGGTTAATAGCCCCATTTAAATTAATGGCACTTTGGGGAATTGTCATTCCTTCTTCTAGTGCAGTTGATTGGTCCAGAAATGCAACTCTTTAGAATACTGGGTTAATGTATCAGGAAAATTTCACTCTAAATTAGGTGCTGGAATCAAGTTATTGTCCACAAACCTAATATCAATATACTAAGATACGTATGCCAAAAAGATTTCCATTAACACAACACAACAGTGACCTTATGATAGTCCAAGTGTGAACTGAAACATCGGACAAAGATATGTTTTTTAGGATGTGAGAATAAAGGTGACGTTTTATACCAAGGCGAGTATTTGGCTATGTTTGCTGTTTGTATTCTGAGGAGGTTTTGCCTGTGAGCACCCCACTTAAATTTGTGTGCGCACTGCAGTACCTGGGAGCTGTGCACTGTAATTTGATACTACATGTTTACCCCCACTTTGTTGATAGGGATAATTCTAGCCACTTTCCAGGCTGTGGGCATATATCCAGATGGCAAGGAAGCGTTTATTAGGGATGCAATAGGATGGTTAGTGACCTAGGCACTGAGCTTTAATAACATTGCAGTTTTGCTTTGCTTTATTGACAACTAGCAGGAGTATGGTACGACTTTTCCCATGCGGCAAAATGTTTTTTTGTTTTTGTTTTGTTATGTTTTTATATTGTATTAAAAGACAGACCTCATGATGGGTCATTGGGACCCATCCTGATGCCCCCCCAGCTACTAATCCCAGTACTGGGTACTAGAGGGCGGGATCGGGAAACCCTGGCTTTCCCTCATTGATTGGTTTCTCATTCTCGCACACTCCTACCCAGGGGATAAATAGCTAGGGGGGCACCAGGAGGGGTCCTGATGCTCCACCATGAGGTCTGACATTTTTTTTTGGAAGGGGCTGGCTGAAGAGGCAGGGGGTTTCTCTCCTGTCACCTCCTCAACCAATCGGCTTTTTTCCAGCCACGAACCCTGACAGTGAACCAGATTTTTATATATATATGTAGAAATGCGATAAATTATAGCTTGTTAGTTATTAAAAAATATGGGCTTCTTAGAAGTAATATAAAAGTATTACAACACACCTCTTGTCCTTTTGAATCTAGGTAATAAATGTCCTAAATATAATTAAATGTAAGCAAACTTAACTCACTGCTTTTGGCTATGCCCTTGCAGTAAGTTACAGATTTAATTGCTAAAATAACTTGGATAAAATAGCTACATCCCTGATGGTCTAATTTTTGGTTGCTTCACACAGATTACTTCTCCTCACTACCTAGATAATCCAAAGCTATTAATATTTTAACGTTTGAATAAATTACAGTCACAGCTAGGAAATCTGCTTTACATCAGTGGATTTATGAAAATTCCCATACTCTGTCACATGTCTAATACAATTTGCAACAGTTTTCAAAGTATAAGCTATTTACAATAACACCATTTCCGAGTAATGCAGGAGTAAGTTATGGTCTCCTGTTTTTGATAGTCTCCCTCCTGATCACACTGAGACATTAGCAAAATCGGTGAGTTTATAACCTCAGAAGAGGAGAAGGTGTTAGCTCCTAACTGGATGATGGGGGTCATTAGTAGAATAATACTGTGCCTGATGCAAGATTCTATCTTAACACAGAATATATTACACTTGTGAAGACTGATGATACCTTCTCCATATTACTCAAAGTAGGTTATGATGAGCCTCACCTCCCCTTCCACAACAAGTTTAATTCATCCTCATACCCCCTCCCCTTGTCTCTCTGTGATTTGATGTTTTAGTCTATTTATGGTATCTGAGGTGTATGACCCCACCAGCAGAATTTAAACTCTGTGCATGATATGTGTTAAAATCAATGATTTGTTCATGCTGATTTTGGGGAGAACTCATGAAAATTAGAATTCATTCGCATTGTATAATTTGGACTACCATATGTAGTGAAATGATGGTAATTATTACTTGATCTTGTCAAATGTAATAATACTCACTGTCTTCACTACAATTTTTTCCTAATTTGTAACTCTTTCCCACCTGTTCTTTGTTATTTTACAAAAGTAAAGTATTAAAAAAAAGACCATACACTTGGGTCATGTGAGCCACAATTGGCCCAGAAGTTGTAAGTTGAAAATAAGCTTACAGTATGTTTGATTTAGGACCACAGACTCCCCCCCTGGGCCTCTGACATGTTGTCTGTACCACATTTCCCTATGCCTTAGAGATGGGAGGGTTTATTGTTGAAATGTCATCACCTACATGATGACCCTCAACAGGGCAACATCAAAATGTCGCCCGAGTAAAGGTCACATACAGCGCCCCCCCCACCACCACCCGGTCTGGAAGCAGTTTGCCTGAGGTACACATTGCTTTAATCCTTTGAGTGCCAAAGTGATATCGAATGCATTGCTTTGAAATATATTCAATCCCTCTCTAGCACTCAAAGTGTTACAGTAATGATCTGCAAATATGTTACAGGATCCTGAGTAAATGCCCCATTTCTTCTTCTTCTGCTCAGCGCTTGTATATTTAAGGCTTTGAGTGTCATAGGAGTGTGAAAAACATCGCAAGGCAAAGAGTTGCAGAACCCACTGGAACGGAAACGGATAACATATGACATAATTATCACTATGTTTGACCCAACCACATAGGTCAAATCCATTCTGCAAATAAGTAGCTTAGCATAACCCCTAGCGTTGCGGAACCCATTGGCATTCAAAGGGTTAAAATATTACATAGTTATAACTACATGCAACCCAACCAGATAGATCAACTCTATTCTGCTAATAAGTAGCTTAGCTTAACCCCTTGAGAACCAGATGATGAACAATGCATTGCATTCAATGCATCTTTTCTTCTTCTTCTGCTCACAGACACAGTAACACTTTAATTGCCACAGAGGTACTGAACGCATTGAAAAGCAACTTGTTTGATACTTCTTTGGCACTCAAAGGGTATTGTGTATCCTGAGCAAATTGCTTCCAGTTGCCAGTTTACTATTGAAACTTTGTCTACATGACATGGTGACCTTTAAGCAGGTGACATTTTGATGTTGCTCTTTTGATGCTGTAGCATTCTGATATTGCCCTTTTGATGCAAGCGACATTCTGATGTTGCCCTTTTGAGGGTCACCATGTAGGCAACAACATTTCAATAGGATACCAGATGGGAGTGTGATGTGACAGTCTCTGTGGACAAGAGGCATTCCTGGATCTTTTGTGGGGAGCTGTCTGAAGTCCTGTCCTTTCCATTATAATTTGACCCTTACCTATACTGTATTTATGTGATGATTTTAATGAAAATGAGAGGAGCCGACAACTCTTTTATTGGTGATGATGCATCTTCCAATAGTATGAACAACTATTGTATTCATAATTTTCTAAATAGTTCAATTATTAACTTATTGATGACTAGGGATGGGCATTTTTGCCTCAAACTAACATCGGCAAATAATGACACTTTCCGCTTGGTAAATAATTTCCTGCGAAAAGTGACATTTTTCCACTTTTTCCCACCTTTTTCGCTTAGCTCGTTGTGCATTGAAATCAATGGGAAGAAAAATTTTTCTCCACCGCACAAAAGTTTTCTACAGCCATATAAAAGGGTGTCAGGCTCACACAGCAGCCATTCTGTGTTTGTGAGAGGAGAGAGCAGCAACTTGTTTGAGCTAGAGAAGATAGGGGAATTGAAGTTTAGTTTAGGTAATCTTTTAGGTAGGACATTTGTTCCCTGTATTAGGAGAGTCAGTGAGGCACTCTGGGGTGAAAAAGGGAGGAAGGAAGTTGACCCCAAATTATACCCCAAAATTCAGATAGACTGACTGGCACAAGACACAGGCAGCTGGGGACCTATTTTCTTGCTGATCTTGCTGTTATTGTCTCTGTGCTGGTGGGGAAGTCTGGGGAATGAAGTTGTTGATTTTGTTTTTTAGTTATATTTTTTTTGGGACAGACTGTGATAAGACAACAGGGTGGACAACTTAAAATAAATAAATGAAAAAGAATAAATAACTAAATATATTAGGTGACAGACAGCTACCTGGGCTTATGCAAGTCATCACACAGCTCCAACAGTTGTGTTGCTTACTGTAGAGTAAAAATATAGAGTGTAGTTGAGTAGTGTCCAGCAAACGCACAAGGGGAAGGGGGAGTTGGAGGGGTGGAGCATTGCAGGGAGGTGAGAGTAAAAATGATGATGATCCCTCTACTCCAAGGGAGGACGCAGTTTGTCAAGGTCCCAGCAAAACTAGTTCCGGGCAGCTCTCACAGCATGCCATTCTGTGTTTGTGACAGGAGAGAGCAGCATGTTTTTAAGCTAGAGAAGATAGGAAAGTAAAGGAGAATTGTAGCTTAGTTTTAGGGAGTCATTTAGGTAGGACATTTGTTCTCTGTAGTAGGGGAGTCTGGGGACACAATGAGAAGAAGAAGGGAGGAAGGAGGTTGATCCAGGATACCCCAAAAGTTTGTGTGACTGACTGGCAAGACAGAGGCAGCCAGGGTCCAGATTGCTTGCTGATTTTACTTTTATTGTCTCTGTGCTGGGGAAGTCTAGGGAAAGAAGTTGTTTTTTTAGTTATATATACTTTTTGGGGGACTACCTGTGATAAGATATGGTGGACAACTTAAAAAAAATTTAAATAATAAAAATAAGAAACATAAATAATTAAACAAATAAATATATTAGATAACTGACTGGGAGCTCTGTAATTGAGGCAGACTTGATAGACATCAGACAACATTGAGAATTTTGTTGAGGGCCAAGGCAAGACATCACACTCCATCAGTTGTGTACTGTAGAGAGAAAAACACACACAGTAGTTGAATAATGTCTAGCAAATGCAAAAGCAGAAGAGGGAAAGGTGGAGCAGTGCAGGGACATGGAAGTGGTAGTGCAAAAACTGACTGCACCAATTGTTGCTGCAGCATGTGCAATAAATGATGATGATCCCTCTCCTCCCGGGGTGGATGCAGTTTGTCAAGGTCCCACCAATCACTCGAGGCCATTCCCCCACCACCACTACCATGCACATCTCCCACATTGTAGGTTGTACTTTATTTTTTATTAATCACTTGACATACGTGCCAGTGTCACTTAAGCAGGAAGTAAGTGTTATGGGCAAAGGTCAAATGCACTCTGCATGCTAACACATCTTTCAAGGTATATGTTTCTGTAGGACTCACAACTTTGACTTCCAGCTATTTATTTCTCGACTACAACCCTCAGAAGACGTAATATTGTGCTGGGAAAAGTTGCATCATATTAAACATAGGAAAAAATGTGTTGAGTAAAATAAGAGTACTCCCACTGCTGAAAGGAGTTTTATTCAAAAGTTATTACAGCTCAAAGTTGCATTTTTTAGGTGCAATATCACAGTGACCTGAAATTGTACAGTGGCACTGTTGCTACACCATCCTATGGAGATTTATGGTCTACGGACCAGAACTGTCCATAGGATGGTGTAACAACAGCTCCACTGTATAATTTCCGGCCACTGTGATATTGCCCCTTAAAAAATTTAACTTTGAGCTGTAATAACTTTTGAATAAAACACCTTTCAGCAGTGAGAGTACCCTTTTTTTACTCAGGGGGATAAACACTACAATATATATTTTTTACATATTAAGTATTACTATCCCTTTAAGGCAAAACTTCAGTAAGATGCTGTTTCATAACAATGTACCATGAGTTACACATAAACAAATGTGGCTGTGAATTATTTTTTTCTTAGAAAATAACTTTCATTCTAACTACCCTCATTTCCCTACAGAAACAAATTAGTTTACTCTTTCACTCCCAGCAAAGGCCTTAGTTACTGAAAGGCAATTGTGTCTTTTTGCAGAAAATTCTTTTTAGTGAATTTTTTATTACAGTTCAGTGTTTGTGTTATTCACATGTAACAGATGTTAGACACCAGAGTCTACAAGCACACAGCTAAAGAGACAGAAAAGAAGGGAAGCAAGCAGGGAACTTTATTTAAAATAACACAAGTGAAAAATGTTTGCATTACTTTGCTCTTATGTAATGTTTTTTATAACCTGTTCTGAAGAAGGTCACTGAAGGTCAACATTGTTAGGATTACTAGAGTATATTTCACCATTATTTTGTCACTTTTTTCATTACTACATATTATCATGTATAGAATATATTTCTTATTAGATGGTTTAACGTTCTTTTCACTTGAGTCATAAAACATGTGAACATAGTCTGTTTCTGTGGCCTTTTTAGGTAAGTTTTATTCTGGAGACCAGGTGTGCACAATATAAGTGTCTTCAACTGTTGTCTGACTACAGCTCCCATCATCTTCAGCCTGTCAATAGCTGATAGGCCTCAAGCTGTCATGTCCTGATGTAGACATCAACATGTTTAAGACAATATATTTTAAAGGGATAGTAATACTTAAAATGTAAAAAAAAATATGTTGTAGGGTTTATCCCCAAGAGTAAAACAAGAGTACTCCCACTGCTGAAAGGTGTTTCATTCAAAAGTTATTAATTTTCAAAGTTGAATTTTTTAGGTGCAATATCACAGTGGCCTGAAATTGTACAGTGGCGCTGTTGCTACACCATCCTATGGACAGCTCTGGTCAGTTGACCATAAATCTCCATAGGATGGTGTAGCAACAGCGCCACTGTACAGTTTCAGGCCACTGTGATATTGCACCTAAAAAATTCAACTTTGAAAATTAATAACTTTTGAATGAAACGCCTTTCAGCAGTGGGAGTGCCCTTGTTTTACTCAGGGGGATAAACCCTACAACATATTTTTTTTTACATTTTAAGTATTACTATCCCTTTAAGACTTTCAATAGATCATCTATCATCTCAAAAGCAGAATGATTGCACTCAACAGAACCCCCTTAGGATCTGCAGATGTGGAAACCTCCAATTGCTGTTCCACAGAATCACAAAAACAGAAATGAAGTGAGTGGGATATACAAATATATTACAGAAGAAAAATGTATTATACTGTGACCGTGAGTTGTGATATTTCACCCCCACCCCAAACTTTAAAAGCGCGCCTCTAAATACACCTCTGATGTTAAAATTATAACAACTACTCATAAATCAAGCTTATGAAAAAACAGATTAAGACAAAAAAAGGTACAGAAGATATACAAATACAGGATGGTAACAAATCCTTAATTGCTTAATAAAGTCCTCAGATAGATTCTTCACAGCTCAGGTTATGTAGGATTGGACACCCCACGAATCATCATCTGCAGAAAAAAGAAAGAAGAAGCTGGTGCAGAAGATCTCTCTCAATTTCAACTTAAGCCACCACTATCACCACAGTGCTCTCTTCGTGCTGGTACTCACATATTAATGAGGCTTTTACTCTGCCTCCAAGATATGTTCACTTTCCCGGTATATACCCCAGGTATGGTATTCTTTACTCTTCAACACTTCATGTCCTCTGCCGTTCACTGTCAGGATAATGTGGGGTTCTAAAATGGGACCACTCCGCAGGGACTACCACCCCACAAAATATGCCCCTTTAACCCCTTCCACCTGAAAAAATGAATCTATTGGCTAGGAACAATGAGTTGGGAGTAAGCCAGAAACAGAGCACAACACAGGTTACTTTGATGGAAGGTCCAAAGATTTATTAACCATAAGGTTTAGCCAAACAACAATATTTATAGAAAATAAAATGGAAAACAATAAAATCTAACCATCTGCAAATGGTATTAAAAAACGCAATACATACTGTACACCAGCTCTACATGTTTCGTGGCTAAATTCCACTTCCTCAGAAAAAAGAATACCATACCTGGGGTATATACCAGGAAAGTGAACATATCTTGGATGCAGAGTAAAAACCTCATTAATATGTGAGTACTAGCACAAAGAGAGCACTGTGGTGAAGGTGGCAGCCCAAGCTGAAATTGAAAATACTACGCTTAGAGAAATCTTCTGCGCCGGCTTCTTTTTGTTTTTTCTGCAGGGAATGTTCAAATAGAATTCCATGCAAAAATAAGTAAATTACTGCCTCATTTATCTAGCTGAATAGATACAGCTCTACAGTAAAACAACAGCACCTTAGGGATAAATTACAATTCTCATTGATTTCACTGTAACTAGAAATTTAAGACCCTTGAAGGACACTGATAAAATGTAATAATCCTTACCAAATCTTTAACCCATTAGGTGCTAATGATATCCTGGGAGATGCCATGTTTTTTTAGGACATGAGTACAGAAGACATAGCCTAAGAAATTATGGCATTCATTGGCTTGAGTGAAGGACTTAGGGGGCTATATTAGGACTTTTTGGAGACTTACCTAATTCCCCGCATTGGGATCCTCCATATCCCATATGTATTGTCAATATCTAAGCTTTGGTCACCAACGTGAGACATCACCACACATGCATTTTGATGTTACAAGATGGTGGTACCCAAAAAAGACTCCAGGGATTCATGATCTTAGCTACACATAGTAGCACCATTGGAAAGGGAGGAGTCTCCCATTTCTAAACGAGCCCTTGAAATTTGGATTAATGCTCTGTGATCCCTAGGTATAGGAAGAATAGAGAACCTTCCCTTTCCAGTGCTGGTACTTACTGTGGATGAAATACACGGTGATCTCTAAATAAATGAAAATACAAATAAGACTGGAGGGGGAAGAAATGAGTCCAAGTATCAGACCATTTTCCTTCTTCTAGGAACATGGGTAGCCTTGTTTGAAAAAGGGCTTTCTCCTCTTTCAAGCAAGGGTTTTCTTTAAGGTACCTATGTCAGGTGATCTCTTAATCTCCTGGAAATAACTAAAACAATTAAAAGATTATTTTCTTTTGGGGGTGGGGATTCAGAAAGCCAATCTTACGCCCATCCACAGCTTCCAATAGCCAGATTGTACCCTCATTTGAAAGAGGGACCATGCATCTTTCAAATGTTGGCACTCCTGTGAGTATTAATGTCTCTTCATCACATGATCACCAAACATTATTACTTTGGGTATACTTACTGTGCATGGTCGGTTGGAAGAGGTAACAGAAAGAACCCCTATCTCCCTCACCCCCAGCCCCAAGAAGATCAATATGTCCTAATATGAAAGAGGCATACATTTCTTTCATATGAGGGTACTCTGGAGAGTACTGATGTTGGTAGGTGATGTAATCATCCCAAATATATGCTATTAACCTCATTTGAGGGAGCAGTTGCACCTCTTTCAAGTGAATGTACTCTTATCTCTCTGAGGGATGAGGTACAGTTGGTGCTTTTGGGACCCTCTGAAATATGTTAGCTCATACGAATGGGGTATTATTTTTCATTTAACAATTGTATGTGCAAAATATAGCAAGAAATACCATAATGTAATGTAAAAACATTTATATTTTTTATATAATTTCATCTTCTGGAAACATGCATACACACTAACCTATGCATAAAAAGAGACACCTTATTGATTTTAAAGGCTTGTCTAATTTCTAAAATCATACACCTTGTGTTCTTTTTACTCACATTTATGTAGGCATGTCCATTCCAAAATATGACAGAAAGCGAAAGATTGTGGTAGATGCAATTTAGTGCTCTTGGCTCCCTCTATGGTATTTCAGCTTATATCAATGGGTATTTTCTTGGCAGAACAGTGACTATTGAACACAGTAAGGAATTCCTTAATTTGAGGATTTTAATATCTTTGAAGTAGGGGAAATGTGAAAAAAATATCCCTATAGCCTCAACGTCTGCAAACATTGTGTGCCCTAGTCTAGGGCTAGAAAGATGAGTGACCCATCATTAAATGTATCTGTTTGTTTTCTTTACAAAATGGTATGGCTTGTGTCTATTCATGTTTATTGTTTTTACAATAATTTTATATGTCAGCAAATATCAATTAGGTATTATTTTACTCAGGTGGAGTGTAGCTACATATTCTGATATGAAATTCCATGGTTTTAAAAAAAAATCAGTATCTTTTAGTAGTAAAAATAAAATAAAAAAGCTATGCATTTGTTAGTGTGAGTGTAGAAAACCCCAATTCCACACAATTGTTTCTTATTCAATTTATTTATATTTCAATAAAAAATAGAGGAATTCTGGGTAGATTTTCTCCACCATGGTAGGTGGCACTTAAAGTAACTGAAAACAATGATATATATGTCCTTTTTTGATGTTTGACTGTAAACATCAACAATAGCATGCAACTATATGCAGCACTAGGGGGTTTCATAATGTAGCAGTAAAGGAGTTAAGAAATAAGCTGACATTTAATGGTGGTCATGAAAGTTTAGGTTGCTTAATTTGGTATAAAATCTAATTTTGTCCATGCTTGTCTTAAGTGTGTTGTACATGGCCCTTGATTCATTGTTCTCAGACTGGCCCTTGGTGAAAAAAGTGGATAGTCCTGGCATGGAGTCTGATGAACAAATAAGAACTGGTGATTTTTATTTCTTCCTTATAATACAGCTGATTTGGTACAGAATTACTCCAGTTCTTATTTGCACATCAGCCTCACAGAACTTGTGCACCTTAAATTACTAAATGTGTTTCTACATATGTACAAATGAGTTGTGTAACAAAAATACATTTAGAGAAGCTCATAAACTGTGACTTTCTTTCTTAAACTCCCTTCCTTGTGTCATATCTATTTATAATTGCATATATTTTTAATAATTTATCTAAATGTCTGCTGTACGTCAGAGCTATTTTGGAGAGAATGATTTGCTGATCTTCAGATTTCTTCCAGTTCATCAGCTTAGGACCAGTTCACACGTCATTTTTTTTTTCAATGCATTCTTGCTAGATTAGTATGTTATACTGTTTGTCATATTCAATGGTGGGTTTACTGACTCATTCCTTTAACCATTTGAGCACCAGAGAGATATGCAACACATTGCCCCTCATTGCATTGCTCACCCCATTGACACTCAAAGGTTTAATTCCAGCCAGCAAGCAGTGGAGGATAATGTAAAGTGTAGTCCAACAACAGATGGGGATACTAAAGTTACTTGCCCCCCTACATTATGAAGGTACTGATTTCTGTGAAGCCCTGCAGTGTGCATTTTTCATTAACATAAAGTACTAATGTATGACACTGCAAATGTATTGGATCATGGAGATGGGCATAAATAAAATAAGCAGTATGGTTCTTTGAAAAGATAACAGATATTGATATCTGCCTTTATGCAGATGCATATTCTCCTTTCATATACTAATGCTTGGGTCAAAGTCTCATGTACTTGTCACCTTCATGATTAATGATTGTTATATTGTGTGCATATAAGGTGCTATACAGTATAATAAATGAAGAAACATATGTACATACACACAGTCTAGATACTACTGATTTTTAAAGGCTATTGATAGGAATAGTCTGTTTACATTGGAGGTTCTGACAGGCTGTGTTGTTTTGCTTGTGGTAGTCAGTCTTGTGTCCTCAGTTGTATGGCTGGGGAGTTTGCAAGTCTGATATGACTGGGTCATTGTATGTTGTGTGTGGTATTGTTTTTTGGTGGCAATGTGGTGTTTTGTGGGAGCTTTGTTGTGCTCTTCATACACTGTGTGGTATACCTGTGAGTTGATTTTCTTTGGTGCTAGATGGTCCTGTGTGACCGGGATTAGTCACGGATTGTTTGGGACAGGGTGATTAGTCAGGGGTTGTTTTGGTGTGCTGGAGGTTCGTCTCTGCTCATTCATGTCGCTAGTTTGTTTAGCATTTTATGGGGTGGCTGTTGTATGTGGTGGTCTGTCTGGTGTTATCAGGGTATGCGGATTCTGAGCCGTTGGTCCTTGAGTTGGGCCCCCTATTTGGATCTGTGTGTTAGTGTTTTGGATTGCTGTGTGTGTTAGTTGGGGTGCAGGCCATAGTCTTTATTGGTTGGGGAGCTCGATTGTTCAAGGTATTGAGAGTTCAGCCTTGTGGCAGAAAGTCCTTGCATGGATTTTATTTACACAGACTAAATATAAATACATACACAGACAGACATGGGTTGCGGGTTGGTGACGTTACCCAATAAAGATAAAGTGGATGGTCAATGGGGTTGTTTCTTGGTAGTCAGCTGAAAAATGGCAAAGTCAGCTGTAAAAATTTGTGGTCAGCTGTATTGCTGAAGAATGTTGTGATTCTAGCATGAGCTTGGGCAATTTTGACCATGGTTGGTTCCCAAGGAATTTTGATTGGCAAGGACTGTCAGCTAATGATTAATGAATGATTATGGTTAAATAGAATAATAGTAATTTTTTCAAGTGTTTAATAAATCAGTGGAGTATTGTCCCCAGGAGATGTGTATGTGTTTTTTTAGGGATCATGCTCTCTCCTTATGACATGATTAAGAACTGCAGCATCTGGGGTATAGCAATTCATTTATTTGGACACACTGTCATCTGGTTCACAGATGCACCACTTATTATATTTGAACTAATGACACACTCACTTTAGTGGGAAGGGATCTCTACATGTGTTTTATATTGTTCTGTTGCTAATTGTGTATGTACCAATTTTTATAAACATATTATATTTCTATTTAGTGTGGTTATTGTGAAAGCTCAGGACTGCCTAGTTGCCAGTAGGTTAGTGCCACATAGATGGTATTACCAAATCAGTCCAAAACAGTGTTACATACAAGATTGTATATGTATGCATTCACACTCTCTATCAGAAAAAATGTTTCAAAGTAAAATCTCCAGCTGCAGGGATTAAGCTCAATAATCACTGGTTGATTATTATTAATAATAATAATAATAATAATAATAATGATTCTTTGTGAGGTATTTTAGTTGTTCACATGTTAATATGAACAGGTAGAAATTAATTTTGTTGATGTCAAGGATGGAAAAAGAGTCAGTACCCTTGCCACTCATCTCTGTACCAAAAAGATAGGAAAAATATATGTTCTCAGGGGCTAGTTTATATCCTGAACATTTGCAGACAGTCTGCCTTATTCAATTGCTGTTCTTTTGTAGGATTATATTAGGCGATCAAAGATCTAAGGAAATGTGCCAATAATGTATTGATGGAGGGCAAACCCCCAGTGAATTAGTAGCTTTGACTGAAAAGGCATTAAGGATAGATTGGGCCACCCTGTTCTCAATAGTGTTGTATGTAATGGGAGGAAAGCTATTCACTTTGTTGCTGTCTCTAGTGAACATTCAGGACAAGCTAAGTTTGCAATACTCAAGTATTCACTTATCCTTGAAAGAGACCCCGATTTTGGTGTTCTCTTTTTGGAGAAGCCACCAAATGTATACAAGAGAGGGCAACATATAGGAGATGCTCTTGTCACTGTTGACATCAGAGCCAAGACTGCATTCACAGAGAGATTTCAATCCACTCACCCAATAGGTACTTCTGCAAGTTTATATTGTGATTATTATTATGATTATTATTATTAAGAGACATACCATACTCTTTTTCTTTAAATATACATTAAGATTAATTAAAAGATTTTATTACATATAACATATTTACTCTAGAGCCGTTAAAGTATGACACAATGAAATAAGAGCAATATCCACAACTGAAATTTTTATGTTACCCTGAATAGTGAACATCTTATTTGTAACAGAGTTTCCCAAATGAGGTGGATGGTATTAGGACCAGTTACCTTTCCACCTAGGAGTAGTGATAGGGAATGTAATGGTCTACACCATGAAATGTAGTTTATTAATAACTTGAATGCAAAACACCTGATGGAGACTACAGCTTTAAAGGGATAGTAATACTTTGTTTTATCTTCATTTCATTTTGTAGGCATTAAAAAAACATGAAGAATGATAAAAGTCTTATCTCTCAAACCTTTATGGTTTGAGAGATATTCACAAGCAAAGTTTCCCCTCCCGCCCCTTTTACCTAGTGTAACCCATCTCTTCACAGATGTGGAATGCAGTCCATAGACCAGACAGATAACAGCAGGGGACAATGAGAACAATGAAAGCCCTTCCCCCCTTGACAAGTTTTTCAGGTTTTTCCCTTACCTTAACTGAAGATTGTCCCTCTCTGCAATCTACCTGGGCACCTCCCTTCTGCTCTGGCTGAGCAGTGTTGCATCAGTAAAAGGGGCGGGAGGGGGATACTTTGTCATTGAATTACTCTTAAACTACAACTCTTACAGAATTGAAATAACACTCTCCAAAGTCCAAATTCTATGATGATTAATTAGAGCTGTTTTTATTATGAAACATAACATTACTATCCCTTTAAAGGGATAGTAATGTCAGAAAAAAGTATTAACTATATGGTAGATACAATTAAAAGAGAACACTTGCACTTATTGTAACTCTCTAACCATTATGGTTTGAGAGATATAGGAAAATAAAGTTCTCTGCTCCCTCCCTTTTCTGCTTCACAAGCTGTAAAGCTGTCCGAAGAAAATTGTGGTCTCATGACCAGATGTGGCTCTTCAGCAGCGCCGACATAGAGATACATAAAAATAAATACTTCATTGGAACGGTCTACAACGTGTGCCTGGTTTGCAAGCACACGTTGTAGACCTTTCTGATGAAGTATTTATCTTTAGATATCGTTATACCGGTGCTGCTGAAGAGCCGCATCTGTTCAAGAGACCAGAATCTACTTCTGACAGCTTTACAGCTCATCAAGCAGAAAGGGAAAGAGCAGAGAACTTTATTTTCCTATATCTCTCAAACCATAACGGTTTGAGAGATACTAATAAGTGCAAGTACTCTCTTTTAATTGTATCTACCATATCCTATATAATAATTCGCTAAAACGTGTGTAACGCCACGTCATGCGCAGTAGACACTGCTGCGTGTGCTGCAGTCATGCTCAGTAGAGACTGCCCGCAACGCAGTTGAAACAGAGCTGGACACTCCAAAGGAGCGTCATGCTCTGTATCAACCACAGCGTGGGGAATCTCTACTGCGCATGACTGCCCCGCGACTGGGTGGCAGTGGCACTGTGGCCCGTGTAACAGGCTCTTCAACTAGTAGTTAATACTTTTTCTGACATTACTATCCCTTTAAGTGTATATTTTAAATAGAGAAGAATTCAGTTAAAGTTCACTCTGCATCCAAACCTCCCAAGTGTCCCTCTTTGAGACCCAAATCCCTCTGTCCCTCTTTCCCACCCTGATGTCCCTCTTTTAGGAGATCAGACTGTGTGGTGTGTATATAAGTGTATCACATTGTTCCACAGCAATAAAACACACATTAATGTTTGTGTAAACATCAGTATATGTATTTATAAATTAGTCTGTGTAAATAAAATACTTTGGTCTTGTTCTAAATCATGTATTCAGTTACACAAATAGGTGTCAATAAGACCTGGATTAACCTAAAAATTATCTGTAATGCTACACCCCCAGCCACACACACCCTAAAACACAAGTGTCCCTCTTTGTCCATTTGAAATGTTGTGAGGTGTGCTGCATCCATTGTGAAGGCCTTCAGCGTATACATTATTATTTACTCTCTGCTTAGTTATCATTTGTATATATCTCTATAGCTTCTTTCTTTGTTTTTATTTTTTTAGTTGAATGTATCTTTGCGATGCAGCAGTAACTAGTGTGGATTCCTTTCTCCTATAAATGACCCAGTCCAGTAGAAATATCTGCTATATCATAGTTACAGGGTCTGTTACAGTTTTATGGTCATTTGTTATAAGTCTCAATGTATTCTTCCTGGTAAAACATTTTCTAAATAAAGTCACTGGTTACAGTTATAACATTTAAATACAATGTGTAATTTTGTTTATTAGCATTTCAATGTGACATGTTTGTGTCATATGTATATTGTCGATGATGTAATCTCATCACTTTATGACACCGTGTGAAGGGATTTTTGGAATTTTTATCACACAATTTTTTATTCATTTTGTTTGTTATATGCTCCAGAGTCCAGATGAAAGAGTGAAAGCCTTTGAAATGTCATGCTTACGATACTTAATGTACTAATAGATGTGCAGTAAATACTGCTTGGTGAAAGCCAAGTCCTGTTGTCTACATCTTTCACTGTTTTAGCTTCAAGTACAAGATTTTTCTGGAGCAATGGCCCATTTCTATGCTCTAAGCAGGTCTTTATTTACAAAAAACTTTACATGTCAGAATGGCTGCTTGGTGACACCTGTTCCTTTTTGTGAACTGAGTATCCAGGGAATACAAAATGTGATTGTGTGTGTGAGAGAGCTCTTGATCTGTGACCAGGAGTAGGGTATGCTCTATATAGATGGAAAACCCTTGATTTTATTACAAGACCGGAGGCTCATATTATGCTTTAGTCAATCTTTACTACTCCTATACAGCAGTTCAAAGAGAAAAAACAGTTAGAACATTTAATGAGAAACACATGTGTTCTGATGAGGCCACGCCTCTTAGTCCATTTATCCAATCAGTACACTACTTCCAATATATACTGTAGGATTCCTTAGGTAACTCCCTCTTTCTTTACTGCTCCGCAGAAGATAAGTATTATCTATTTGATCTAAAAACTATAGTGTCAACCTGTTTTATTGTATGTTTAATTATTATTTTAGTTTAAATATATCTTTGCCCACTATTTTATATATTCTTATAAGTTTCCATTCTTTATTTCCCACTTTCAGCTTAATATTAAATCCTCACTTATTTGCCTTCTCCTGTACTGCAATAATGCCTTTATTTTCCCCCCCTTTCTAACGGAACTTTCCTCCGTTATATTTTCCTCTTTACCTAATCCTTTGGTGTTTGCCCCGTCTTTATTGTGCTTCTGGTTCATTACCTTGCGATTGTTTTAGTCCGTCATTGCTGCTTGTGGCGTAGAGGTTATTTCTTAACCGATCCGTTAGTGACTGGCAGTTGACGGCGGCCATCTTTGTTAAGGTCGCCTGACTCCTCTTGCGCTCTGCGCATGCGCGGTTTCGAGCGCACACTTCCGGTTTCAGTCTGACAGAAAATTTCTAGTCAGACGCGCCGGAGCAACGGAAGAGTAATTGCTCTTTCGTCCTTCACATTTTCATCAACTGTAAAGTTAAATATTCTGAGAATTATTTCACTTCACCCATTTTTTCTGATAACCATATTCAGGCTATTATGGATGCATCAGTAAATAAATCTGTTGCTGGGGCTATTTCTTCCTGTATGGGACAAATGTCCGAAACAATTGCCAAAACAATTGCGGAAGCCCTTTCTAATAGAAATTCTATTATTCCACAACAAACACTTATTGATAAAGTAAATAAAAGTGGAAAAAGGAAGGCAAAACTGAAACATTGTGACAATATGAATAATGACATTAACACGTCTGGATTTACTGACGCTAGTAACCCTAGCATTATGACTGGTGGTTTAGTGCCACAAAAAAGACCCTCAACCCGGGAGGAAGACAATCCGGGCAAAAAGCGTAAATTACGCCAAAAACCTGACTCCTATTGCCTTTCTTCCTCTTCAGAGGATGACTCAAAAGGATCTTCGGATTCTTTTTCAGATTTGTCTGATCCTGACTATAATAGTGAATCCCCTAGGGATAAAAGGACTAGTAAGTCTGTTACCAAATCCCCTAAAGTGGATTCTTTTTTAGATGACAAAGGACAACCTATGTTTGACCCAGAGGGGATTAAACACCCCAGATCATCAGAGTGGGTTCCAAGAACCCATGTGGCAGATTACATAGAAGGCTGGCTTCGTAAATCTTTAAATAGTAAAGCCAAGAATAAATTACGGGCAGAATGCCCAAGACCTTCGATTAGTCATATCTGCGATACCCCTATCCTAGACCCCCGAATGGTTAAATACCTTTCAAAATCGGGGAAGGATCCGAGAAAGGGCTTAGATCGCTCTTTAAAAAATTGCCAAGACAAAGTCTTAGACCTGGTGGGACCTCTGGCAAAAATTTTTGAATTAGCAGAGGATTCTGCAACTACCAATAAACCAGTAGATACCTTGCTCCTTAGAGGATGGATACAGAGGGCCTTCTGCCTCTTGGGTAATGCAAATACTGCAATTTCAACAGAGAGACGTAGAGCGATCTTATTGAAGATCGATCCGAAACTAACTGAGATGGTGTCCTCTGAAGCAGGACCAGAGGCAGAAGGTCTTCTCTTTGGAGACTCCTTCATAAAAGAATTGGGCAAATATGTAAATACTTTTACGGCCCTTGACAAGGCTCAGACCTCAATTAAAAAAGTATTTAGCCATAGAGTTTTTGGAAAGGCCGGGAAATATAGGGGTCGATTTCCCGGCCGATCATTCCAGGGTCCTTCTAGAGGACACATCAAAACAAACCCAGACCCCGCATTTTCGGGAAGACAATCTTATCCCATGGAGACCAGAACCCCCTATCCCTTTTTTCCCCAACGATCCAGAACCTGGAGACCTAGAACATCTAGAGGACAAAATCGACACAGAACCTTCCCAGGTAAGTACCATTACCCTTACCCATCTCCGGCAGGAAAAAGTGGGTGGCAGACTCACCCATTTTTTCCAGCATTGGTCTCTAATAACCTCGGATCAATGGATCCTTCAAACGGTCAAAGGTTTCCGAATAGAGTTTTACTCAAAACCAATTCAAATAAAGACTCCTCCCGCCTTCCAATTTTCAGCGGAGGAAAGACATTTAGTGGATTTAGAGATCCAAGATTTATTCAAAAAAGGAGCAATTGTTCAAATTCCCCAGAATTCTCCGGGATTCATAAGCAATTTATTTTTGGTAAAAAAGAAAGACGCGGGCTTACGTCCGGTTATAAATCTAAAAGAACTGAATTCCTATGTAATGTACAGGCATTTCAAAATGGAAGGCATTCACTGCCTCAGAGACCTATTATTATCAGCGGACTGGATGGTCAAATTAGACCTGAAGGACGCATATTTAACAGTCCCGATGTACCCACCACATCAAAAATTCCTACAATTCCTGTGGAACGATCAAAAATGGCAGTTCACCTGCCTTCCTTTCGGATTAACATCAGCCCCATGGTGCTTCACAAAACTCTTAAAACCAGTAGTTTCATTTTTGAGAAGCAGGGGAATCAGATTGATTATCTATCTAGACGACATGCTCATCATGTCCCAGAATTTCAAGACATTACAAGACCAACTACATCTAACTATCCAACTTCTAACCCAATTAGGGTTTCTGATAAACTGGGAAAAATCGGTTCTTCAACCTTCTCAATCAATAGAATTCCTGGGATTCATAGTAGATTCCTTGAATTCATCTCTAAAACTCCCAGGAAAGAAGTTAAGATCAATTCGCAAAGAGATCAGATCTATTCTAAAGAAGAATCTTATTTCGTTACGAATGGTTGCCAGGATTGTGGGCCTACTATCAGCATCCATTCAGGCCATATTTCCAGGCCCATTACATTATCGCGCTCTACAAAGATTAAAAATCCGCCACCTAAGAAAGGGTCTAAGCTACTCAGAAGTGGTACCCCTTTCGAAGGAAGCAGCGGAAGAACTGAATTGGTGGTTGAATCACATGGAAGCCTGGAACGGCAAGGCTATTTTCGGCTCAACACCAGATATAGTGATAGAATCAGATGCCAGCAATTCAGGCTGGGGTGCACGTTGCGGAGATCTGACCACAGGTGGAAAATGGTCCCATCAAGAAAGGACGATGCACATAAATTGCTTAGAATTATTAGCTGGTTCCTTCGCAGTCAGGAGTTTCACTCAAGAAACAGCGAATTGTTGTATTCTACTGAAAATGGACAATTTGTCAGCGGTAAGATACATCAATCATCTAGGAGGCACAAAATCAAGGATCTTGGCCAACTTGGCCAAGGACTTTTGGCAGTTTTGCCTCAACAGAAATATTTCGGTCCAGGCAGAATACCTACCGGGTCTGGCCAACACTGTGGCAGATTGGAACTCCAGACATCTCTGGGATTCCAGCGATTGGACCCTTCACAAGTTAACATTCAAGAAGATTTATCAACTTTGGGGACCACTTCAGGTGGATCTGTTCGCATCTCGACTGAACAAACGGTTACCCATTTTCTTCAGCTGGAGACCAGACCCGGATGCTCTAGCGATAGACGCCTTTCTTCAGAATTGGGAAAATTTCAGGAATTACGCTTTTCCCCCCTTTTCGATGATTTCCAGAGTCATCCTTCAAATCAGAAAACAATTGGCAACCGTCGTGTTAATAACCCCATTCTGGACAACTCAACCGTGGTTTCCTCCACTTCTAGAGTTGTCAATAGATTATCCACGATATCTGACCCCATTTCCTCGGTTATTAATAGACCCAGAAGGGAACCCTCATCCACTTCTGATTCAAGGCCACTTACATCTTATAGCTTGGCTGATTTCAGGGATTCCTGGGGCCTCAAAGGACTTTCACAACCAGCTCAATCCCTCATATCGGAAGCATGGGCTCCAGGTACCAAATCATGCTATAGATCATGCTGGGGTTATTGGTCACGTTGGTGCATGGAACGGGATTTGGATCCCACTTCTACCGATCTAACTAATATTCTAAATTTCCTTTCTGCCTGTTTTCAACAGGGAAAGGCTTATAGAACCATCAATTGTTATAGATCAGCAATTTCAGCGAGTCACCGTTGCATTGACAATTTACCTGTAGGCCAACACCCTTTGGTTTGTAAGTTAATGAAAGGAATTAGACTATCTAGACCTCCCATTCCAAAATATTCTTCTCTCTGGGACGTCACGATTGTTCTTCGCTTCTTGGAAGCGTGGCCTCCTAACCAATTACTCTCGTTGAGACAACTATCATCTAAATTAACTATGCTTCTTTGTTTAATATCGTGCAAACGAGCATCAGACGTTCGTGCTTTAGACATCAGATATCGAACCTTCACTCCTGAAGGAGTTAAGTTCATTATCGTCCAAAGAACTAAAACACTCTCACACGAGGTTTCATATCCTTCTTTTCCTTCCAAACCCCAACTTTGTGTAGTGAAATGTCTTCAAGTCTATGAGCTAGTTACTACCAATCTTAGATCTCCAAATTCACATCAATTATTGATTTCTTTTAGGAAACCTCACTTACCAGTTTCATCAACTACTTTGGCAAGATGGATACGATGGATCATGCAGTTGGCAGGAATAGATATCACCCTATTTGGGGCTCATTCTTCCAGAGGCGCCATGGCTTCAAAAGTTTTTACGTCTGGTGGACGACTGGAAGATATATTGAAATCAGCTGATTGGTCCAACGAATCCACTTTTAAATCATTCTATTTCAAACCTATCTCTCATATTTCTAATAATGTGATTGATCAGCTTTGAACTAGCATAATATGAGCCTCCGGTCTTGTAATAAAATTCGTAGATTTTCCTAGCCTGTGAAGGAAAGTCAGGATTTTATTAAGGACACGGAGGCGAATATTATCCCTCCCTTAGATACCCTCCCTTAACATATACGTATGTTTCTGTTTATCTCGTAGGTTAGAAAGTTACAATACATCGGATAAATCAAGTTCAAAAAGTTGAAGAGACCACTGTTTCAAGTTGACAAGATGAAGTTATACCAAAGAAAGAGGGAGTTACCTAAGGAATCCTACAGTATATATTGGAAGTAGTGTACTGATTGGATAAATGGACTAAGAGGCGTGGCCTCATCAGAACACATGTGTTTCTCATTAAATGTTCTAACTGTTTTTTCTCTTTGAACTGCTGTATAGGAGTAGTAAAGATTGACTAAAGCATAATATTCGCCTCCGTGTC
Organism: Rhinophrynus dorsalis; assembly: GCA_037306005.1. Taxonomy (NCBI): domain Eukaryota; kingdom Metazoa; phylum Chordata; class Amphibia; order Anura; family Rhinophrynidae; genus Rhinophrynus; species Rhinophrynus dorsalis. The sequence goes on along the minus strand of CM074720.1, from coordinate 447,024,053 downwards.
CTTAATAAAATCCTGACTTTCCTTCACAGGCTAGGAAAATCTACGAATTTTATTTACTTCTGCTTTGGTTGAAGTATAAATCAGCATGCGGCTATATGGTCTACAATTACTGTATTGTATGTAAATATGTATGTGTGGGTGCAAATGCTTTCTTGCTTGTAAATAGATGCAGACACTTGCACTGTGTACTACAATACAGCAATCACTGACGCAAATAGGAGCATTTTTAGAGCAAACCACCTGCACAGCTGGGGACAACTGATTTAAATGTGACATTTTACAACTTGAATCCTAGAGAGGTCTCCAACAGGGTTGATAGAAATCCTAGTGATTCTTATTACAAATTTAGAACCTGAAGAAAAGTCCTGGACTATCTGAATTCTTTAGGAATGGATTAGGAAGTGACAAGGGTAGAAGGAGAGAAAGTGCTGAGCTCATCAGAGGAAGAGGGAGTGGCTATTTCATGGGGAAAACATGGGAAACACAGGAGGCAGGAATGGTGACTCTGGATAGAGAAAGAAGCAGCAGTGGTGAGCCTCTTGAAAAAGAAAAGTGGCAGATATGGCAATATACAGTGAGATGTTAGCAGCTTAGAGCTCCAGGGAACAGTCAGCAGCAGGGTGCATGGGGGGAGAGGAGAGGTCAGTGGGGAGCATGTAGAGAGGAGAGGGAATTTTGGAGCATGGATAGAGGAGGGGACAGTGGGGAACATGGATAGAGAGGAGGAGGCAATAGTGAACAAGGTGTGAGAGGATGGCCAGTGGGGAGGAACACAGGAAGAGAGGGGAGGGGCATAAGGGAGCATAGAGAGAGAAGAGGGCAGGCAGAGGGAAGCATGGGAAGGGTAAAAGCAGCAACTGCAGGGAGCAAGGGGTGAGAGGATGTGGCAGCTGGGAGCAAGGGGAGTGAGGAGGGGGCAGCAGGGAGCATGGGGAGAGAGCAATATTTGCATACTCCTAACATACTGATTAAACTTGTGAGTGCCTGAAGCACAATTTTTTAATGATGCGTGTGGAATGATTTAGATATATGCAGGTAATTCACAGAAAAAATGTCCATCCTTGGGTGCCAGAGATAGAGTATAATGGACACCGTTTTAGAGTCCAAGAAGTTAGAATACACTGTCATTATACTGAATCCTCTGCTTTGTACTCTCTTGTACACTTTGCGTCACTGAGGCACATTTACTGAAGAAAAATTGTGCATTTCTAGAGCAAAACAAATGCACATAGGGAATAACTACAAATTCCCCATATTGTTATTTATCTAAATGGGGAAATTTTTCTTTGCTGCTTAATGAAAAATATTTTATTTTTGGTTGATGTCTTAACCCTGTGAATGCTGGAGCTAATGCTGACATTCAAAGGGTTAAACTCCCCATTTAAATCAATGGGCATTTTTATTTGTCTCTTTTGGTCCAATTGGTTTGTTCCAGAATTGCATCACTTTTCCCTAGTACATCAGCCTCATTGGTTTACATTTATATTTTAACCCTTTGAGTGCCAAAGAAGTATCCAAACCATTGCGTTGCAATGCATTGGCTACCTCTATGGCAGTCAAAGGGTTAAGGAAAGGAATTCTGAGACAAATTAACGGCACCATAGAAAACAAATATGAATTCTCATTGATTTAAATGGGACTTTAAACCCTTTGAATGCTACATAGGTCCCCAATTCATTGTAAAGCAATACTGTGGAAATCTTGCTAGCAATCAAAGGGTTAAAATTCACATCAGTAAGGCTTTTTGTTTTATTCCTCTTTGATGCAGCTAAAGGGTCATTTTACTTTTGTAGTGTACACATGCCCCCAACCCCTGGGTTTATTTTCATCTGGTATCTCATATTGTATATAACTCAATATAACTGAATTAGGAGGTGAAGCTTTATGCCTGTCATCCTGTGTTCACACATTACCAGACCGTCTATAAGTATCAACTGTTGCACCATGGGAGGATTGTTTAGAGACGTCCAAGGAAATGCAATTATATATGTGCTGGGGCAAACCAGGAAATTAGTTTGAAATTGTTCTGGCAGAATAATTTAAATAAGGCCCTGTAAGAGTATTAAACTGTTTCTTCTGGGAATTTTGAGATTTTTTTCTAATGGTATTAATTTGCAGTCGCATATGCTATGGCTCTCCAGAGAAGTCAGCAGAGCACACTGTGCAGTTCTTCATTACTAGCGACTTCAAAAACAAATAACCTTTCCAACAAGCACATGAACACTGTATTCAATATATTGTATTATCTTCTGTTTAACCCCTTGGATGATATTGATAGTAACAACGTCACCTTGTTGTGATACCTAGAGCTGCAATAACTATTGACTGAATCATCTCCCATCATTAGAAGACTCCCAGCAATGTGAGTAGTTTTATTCAGCAGGAAAAATACCACCACTCAGCTGTCTGTCTGTCTGTCTGTCTATCTTATTAGAACCTCACTGTAGACACTGTTTTTACCAAATAGACCCACAACTTGACTGCATCACTGCACTGAAAAGTATTTCTATCTCCCATGAACTGAGTGGTAGTTCATGTGGCAGGAGGCACATACACTCCATTGCACTTACACATTCTGTGTCCCAACATTTCCTTTAGACTGTAATCTCTCATGGGCAGGGCCCCCTGATCCCATTGTTTTCTATGCTTAATTTTTACTGTCTCTTTATGTCTATTTATGTCTGTTCTCTACTATACAGAGCTGGGGAATAACTTGGCAATATATAAATAAATGATAATTATAACAGGCAGTTTTCCTTCAAACAAATCAACTGATATAAATGTATGATTGATTGAGTTAATGCACTGGACAGTTTTACTATCTGAAAATTAATATGTGGGGCTCCGGTATATGAGTGAAACTTCCCCTATAGGTTTCAAGCCGTTTCAAGTCCTTGTTGGTCAAATGAAAACTCACCTTTTTTTGTAGGTATAGTTCCCTTTTTAAATTTGAAGATCTGATTCATAAATGTGTGCTGGAGAAATAACTTCCGAGATAAACTGTCTTTAATTAACAAAACATGGGCTAGTTTAAAAGTTGAGCCATATATGATACTTGGTGATGTTAGAGTAGAGGTGTTGTAGGTGCAGTGACACCCAGTAGTATAAAAACAGACAAAAGGCAGATCCCCCACTCATAAGCTTGTTAACAGTGTAGCCTGCTGACATCAAAACTGTATCTTCAGGTATGTAGAGTGATTGTGAGCAGTATGAGGATACATACAGACCCCAAAAAGTAGATTCGAGTTAAAAGGCTTTATGATATTTAAACCTCAAACACACAAGAAATTGAAAAGAAGGTGAAGGTATACACCAAGGTCATACTGTAGACTCTGAGCCTCTGAAGAGGCACAGTCAAACTGAAAGTCTGAAAGATGACTATGGCCTGGTCTGCTGCAAGTGGCTAGAGAATGGGAGAATATGTTTATTATATTAAGTATCATATGCAAATGATTGCTTAAAAACAGCATCATATGCTTATGGAAATGAGAGACATGCCTATATCCTTTGCTACTATCAAACTCCATCAGTAGAACATGTATTTTCCAGAGAGTCACTGCTGAGGAGGGTAGTCAAGAATAAGATACTAGTCCGGACCAAGATACATCAATACTTTGATTGCTGAGCAGTAGAAAACATTATTTTTATGGACAAATCCATGTTAGAGTTGTTTTGCTCAAAGAAGCATGCTATTGCTTATGTCTGTTGCTTAGCATGAAACAAATGAAAACACAGTACATTTAGCCTACAAACATTGCTGAGGTATTTTAATATCTAGAGGTGCTTTGGAATTAATTCAGTTGGTAACCTGGCCAAAACAAAAGGTGTTATGGTCCAGAAGCAGCTCCACATTCTTCCATGCCATGCAATCCCCTAAAGGACACACCTCATGGGCAATAGCTTCATACTCCAATGAGATAATGATCAAAAGCATTCATCCTACTTGTGCAAGCACTACATCAAGTCAAAGGAATCTCAAAAAAGTAATCAAAAACAGTATCCTATTTGAAACCCAGTTGAGCTCCCATGGACTGATGCATCACAAAGTGTGAATAGCCAACACAAATCAACCAGTGGAAGAAAACTGGAGCTGAAATCCTCAACAGTCTGATGTGCACTGCTATCTTTACTTGAAGATATAAATTTTAAATAATAAATGGGTTGAGCACCCACTGATCCTTATGGCGTAAGTGAGAGTTACTGTATTTCACAACCTCTACCAAATTAACAAAATTGAAAGGGACAAAAAAATTTCTTATAGGGCAGTCACCTAGCCAGTATTGTATCACAGTATCCCTAGGCAGCCTAGCGCTCCTGTGCTTCCTACCTCTGTATGGCCGCCGGCCGGCATGGCCTCCTGCCACTTCCTCATTGCTGACTTCAGGTAACAGGCACTAGTACGGACGACTTTTTATGGGCCTATTCTGGGTGGCCTAATTAGGTCCCGCCTCCTTCTGTTCCTTTATAATCCTCCTTGGGGTTAGGGGTCATTGCCCTTAAGTGGTGTTTCTGCTCAGGAATCTTGTACTGTTGTGACCTGTGTCTGTCTGAGAACTCGCTCCATACTACCCACATCGGTTCTGACCTGTGGCTCTGGCTGACTAACTCGCTCCGTGTTGACCCCGGCTTGCCTGACCAGTGGCCCTGGTTACTACTCACTCAGTGTAGCCCCCATTTTGCCTGACCAGGGGCCCTGGCTACTACTCACTCAGTGTAGTCCCCGGTTTGCTGACCAGTGGCTCAGGCTATTACTCGCTCCGTGTAGTGCCCGGTTTGTCTCCTGTGGCTCTGGCTACTATTTGATCCGTGTATTCCTGGTTTGTCTGACCTGTGGCTCTGGCTGCCTACTCGCTCCCTACACTATTGGCCTGCCTGACCTGTACTCTCCGTGCCTCTTGGCTCTGGTCTGCTTTCGCTCCCTGTTGCCTCCGATCGCAGACCGAAGTGGTGACTTACACATATTATACCATTCATACTGCTGTCCCTCTCGAACCGCTCCCCTAGTCTCGGGTTCTTGCAGTAGTGCAGTACACAGCACAGTGTGCAGCTCCGGAGGGACCTTGGGTCCTATCAGCCTGTGTCTGGGGTTATATGTGGGCCAATACCATTATTGTTGTATATATTTAATAAAGGTGGTTGTATATTATCTTTGTGTCTGTCCTTCCTTGCCTGAATACTGTGACATATTGTAATGGCACGCAAGTAAAATTTGGTCTTGGAAACTATAATAACTCAATGGAAAAAATAGAATGACTAGGTTTTTATTGTGAACAACATGTAAAACATGTAAAATGTTTTATTTCATGTACTCTTTTTAACATAACAATTCACTAATCTTCTTTATTAATAATACACCCTGTTTTAATACAGACAAACCAACTTCACAACACATAAAAATCCAAACAAACTTTTATTTATCCCTTTCAGTGACAGAGTAATGGCCAAAGTGTTAGACACTCATCTAGTACTTGAGGCATAAGAAGGATAAGTAATATATTTGTTTTTAGAAAAAAAAATCTGTAGGGCTGAGAGAAACAAAAATCTCCCACTCCCTGTCCTTTATAATAAATATTCAATCTGTCACTATGTGATGGAGTATAGCTATCACATACTAAGAAGAACTATAGCCAATGGCTATACTATCCCATCCTATATAATAATTCGCTAAAACGTGTGTAACGTCGATTCATGCACAGTAGACACTGCTGCGCGTGCTGCAGTCATGCGCAGTAGAGACTGCCTGCGCCACGGCTGATACAGAAGCTCTGTATCAGCCGTGGCGCGTGCAGTCTCTACTGCGCATGACTACCCAGCGACCGGCTGGCAATGGAACTGTGGCCCGTGTAACGGGCTCTTCAACTAGTAAATCATAATAGATTAACTCTATGGACACTGGTGAACTATAGGTTAACTGACTGACACCAGATAGCACTGTTAATATACAAAAAAACAGTTTAAACTGTCATTAATTTGGAGTGATATATATACTTGAGGAAAAGCCCTACAATATATGTTTTTTTCCCATCATGAACGTTTACTATGCCTTTAAACAGAAAGACTCCGCTAATTAGTTCAGAATTTTTGCACAACACCCATTAATTGCTCAAAGACTCATATATTCACATCATTGGCAATATTGAACCTTGACAGCTCTAATTACCTCAACAGACCTCTGCAAAAGTTTTCTTTCCTTATGTCTTCAAATCACATCTAAACACTGTTCACGTGACAATTCAACTAAGACAGAACCAGCCTCAGGAGCAAAAGAACATGAACCATATGTTTTTTCTTCCAAATATAAACAAGAAGCAACAGGTTTTTGCATCTCTTTTGCATGGACTCATCCCCGAGTGACCTTGTGGAAGCAATTTAAATTTTCCCCATAACACTATAATTATGTTTATTGGGGATGCCCATTCTCATTCATTGACACTTTTATTGCTGCAGGGAATTAGAATTTATTCAAACATAATTATTTACTTGCACTCTAAGGGAATTAGTTTAAACTTTTGTAACATTCTCAGAGAACTTTAGACGTGAGAACAGACACAGATTTTGAGACGTCTTTTCTAAAAGTGATTTTGTAAAATGAACTAGATCAGGGGTGCACATCCTTTGGTTCTTAAGCTATTGTTGGACCACAGCTTCCATCATGAAGAGCTGACCAAAAGCTACCTTCTTAGCATGGAAATTGTAGTTCACCAACTGGAGAGCTACAGCTTATCCATTGAAGTTACATTTTGAAGTAGGGGTGAGATGTTCAAAAAGTTTTGGTACTGTCATTTTTTTCCATCCTATTCCTCCATCTCTGTCGAAGGGAAAAAGCAGACTTAAACGTGGGAATGGTTTAGTTTTCCATCATATTGTAAGGTATTTAAAAAAAATAGATATTCTTTTATCCGTCTTGTTTTTGCCTGATTAAAGTAATTTTTTTCTGACAAAATAAAAATGGTCTAAAAGCTGAAAACACAAATTAAAGCGCTTAACAGGAGTGAGAAGTAATAGTATGGTGTTAAAATATAGGTTTTAAAGAGAACAATAAACACATTTTAAACTTCTTTCTTTGAAAATTTTCATTTCAAAGACAAAATTAGACATTTTTAACATCAACATTTTTAAGAGAAATATTCAAGATCTTCTTACCATCATTTTTAATTGTTTAATTGTTTTAATTGTTTATGACACATTTTCAGACCAGATGGATTAACTAAAAAATACTGTCCTTCTTTTACCACCAATTCACGATCCTACAATTCTTTCATTATGACGACTTTTGTGCTTTAGAACTTCTGAGTTGATATGAACAAGTCTTAAGGCCCTGTGTTGCAAAGAAAACTGCTGCACCATATTGTAGAAATGAACATAATTTTGGTAATCAAGCTCCTAGGCCTATGTACAGATATATTACTACAAATATTGGAGCACAATTCAATCAACACTCTGTATATGAACAAGCGCTTAACACCACTTCTATAGCAGGCATTAGAAAAATAAAGATTTATATGCTGATTTTCTGGGTCCCCAATTAGTACATGACATGAAACAGGAAACAGAGAACCCACATGCACCTAATCAACCCTACACTCCCCCACTTCCCATTCATTGTGTAGTTGGAACAAAAACGTCCATTTTTCCACATAAAAATCTTTGTATATAATTGTGTACAAAAACCATCCTTTGAGCTTATTTTAGAGCAAAGATCTATTCATACATTCCCCCTAAGAGAATAATTTCTAAACCTTAGCCCACAGGACAAACAGGTCACATTTTCAGAATATCCCTACTTGATTACAGGTGTATAATCTGTCATTATGATTGATCTACCTGTGCTTAGTCAAGTATGTCATCAAAACATGCTGCGCCCCAAGGACTGGAATTGAGAACCACTGTCTTAAAGAGTTCTTTTGATTATTTGCAAATACCAATGAGTTCCAGTCTGTTTTTAGAGACTGCAAATAGAGGGCGCTCACATCACTGAAAGTTAAAGCAATTTAGGAAGAATTTTAATAGCAAGGTAAGTACACATAAAGGGAAAAATTACTGCAGTATATAGTAAATGCTATATTAAATCATTAAAATAAAACTGGATATCATTGTAGCAAATCGCTACTTACAGTATAATGACAATTACACAGGTAGGATCTTGACCATGTGATAATATCCATAATAATCCAATAGCTGAAGCAATTCTGTATTGAAACAACAGCACAAAAAATACAAACAAAAATTACCAAATTTACTATTGATTGACAAAAACAGGTAGAAACCACAATGCCCATAATTTAAAAAATGCCAGTCTTCTTTTTTTAACAAGATATACAGTGACATAATAGAAAAAAGGGTTACACCATGCCAACATCAGGTTAAAGGAAACAGCCAATTCTTCCCTGTCACTATTCACCAACTGTGCTTGTTTTGAATTTGTGTGTTGGATACCCCTCCTGCACTCAAAGGTTTAATAGACATTTTATAAGTCCAGGTTTGCAAATTGAATATCATATTCTATCCTCAGTGTAGACTCTTTTTTTTCTTCATCAAACTTTGCTACAATGCAATAATTTCAGATTTCTCTAACATCCATGAGGTTAACATCCTCAAATCATTGGGAATGTGTATGTGTCCCTTATGGTTCATTAGGTTTGCTCTAGTATTGATTCCAGGTCCACTTAGTACATAATCATCAATAAGTCAGGGTGTTTTGTTTTTGTATTCATCTGAATTGAAAGGAAAGAGATCTGACAAACGTTGAATTTGACTGACACATACTTTTTAATATCTAATTTCTCATGCAACATGTCGATGTGTCCTGGACCAAAAATAATTATTGAAGTAGAGAAATGAATGTCCTGGATTAGGCTACTCTAACACACACATTAATTCCATGCCATAAAAATGTCCTAAGCAATGAAATGCAATGACTTAAGGTATCCCTTGGGTACTTCCAGGTGTGTGGTTTTAAACTACAGTCATTTAGGGTTAATGGGATTGTATTTCAGGAGAGAGCAAAGCTCATTGCCTGATGTCTGGGTCTTGGCTGTCCTTAAAAGGGAACATTTTGTTTCAGTGCTGCAATCCTACCAAAGTTGGGTAGGTTCTGCACAGCACACATCAGCTACATGTTTATCTCCATGTCAAAAATTTTATTAGGCAAAAGTTTACAAAATTAGGTTAATTAACATATCAGGATAAGAGTCATATATTTGAGTAAAGCCAGAACTAAACTTCAAAATTGTAACGCTGCATTCCATTACATTTAGGTCCTTTTTCAAGTCACTTTTTAATGACCATCTCCATAATCCTGAAAGGCCTTGTAAGCAGACGCATGTATTCAGATATCTTTACTACATCTTTCCCACAGAACTGCGTTGTGTAACCAACATAATTAAAATTTACTTCTTCTAATCCTTGTTTGAAGAACCATAAAATCGAGTGTCATAACACAAGGTTTACTCACCACATCCTAAATTATCTAGGTTAGAGGGCAAAGCTCCAGATATCCTTTGGAGAGGCTTCCGGCTTTGCATCTATAAATCTCATATCATTCATTAAAACTCACTCAGGGGAGAACATTGAGGATTTAGTCAATGATTTGAATTGAAAATGAGCAGGTCAATGAGATCCAAGCTGGGACCCAAGTCTTGTTTAATAAAAGGATTTTCTTGAGTCAAACACAATGATAAATCCTTGCTTCTAATCCCTCTGACAGTGCTGTAGGGCACAATTGCACTGTCTGGCATTGCACTGCTGTTCTTTTCACTCAAAACATTTATTTATTACCAAATTGTGAGATATCAAAACATGTTTTTGTTGTATTTGTGATGTATGGAATTGATACACTGATTCATTGTAACAAATAAAATCAAATAAATAAGGTGCTCTGAACAGGTCTGTCACATATTCTGAAAGATGCATGCTTCAGTCATTAGAAAAGAATAGGATGCAGAGGAATAAGTACACCCTTTTATGGTATATGGGCATTTAAAGGGGCAGTTCCTCTTAGGAAAAACCTGAGACAAGTAGAGTAGAATGCTGAGGGCAACAAATACTTAAAATCTGTGAAATGTTGGGGCATATGGTTTTACCCTTTGAATACCAGAGGGTTTTGCTATGCATATCTCCTCAATGCACTGCACACTCCTCTGGCACTCAAATAGCATGGGAAACACCAGAATGAGCCTCTCTTTGTGCCATCAAACCCAGCCCTGCTGAGTGTAAGTGAATATTCTGTTTTTGTTCAGGTTTTTGACTTCCTGTTCCTGGCTCCTACTGCACCTAATTTTAAAGTTAAATCTCGGTACAATATTATATGTGCTTCCCATTAAAAATAAATAGAGTAAGAGGTTCAAAACGTGATAATATTGATTATTAATATGGTTTTATGTGGTATTGAGGTGTAGGGAATATCTATTCTGTTGTACCCATGAACAACAGGCTTTTGCCTATTTCAAATTCTATCCTCCAAGACTTTTTAGGGCTCCTAAGCCTTATCCTTTTTTACTGCAGCAAGATGTATGTCCATTTATATATTTTCACAGTATATCCAATTGTTTGTGCTTGCTGATCCTCATTTTTAGGTCTGTATTTAGTTATCACCTCCTCACCAAAACACAACAGGATGGACACCAGTCTGGAACTCAAACAATTACCGTAATGAACTTTCAGAGAAATGCCTTAGTGTGAAGATAAACTGTAAATTAATAAAGCAATTTTTTATAGTTGAAAAATGAGAATACAAAGACAAAGGAAAAAAAAGGAGACAGGGAGTTTGCCTACTTATAGAACTGGCCTTTTTGCCACCACATTAATTCGACAGCCCTCTGACTGCTTACTTTGCTTGGTGCTTGCACTGGTTCTGGGAGATGCGTTGCAGCAAGTCTGCCCAAGTTCAGTCCTCAACGGCCACCAACAGTGCAGGATTTAAGGAATTCCCTGATTGAGCACAGGTGAGTCAAAATTAACGAGTAACTGATTAACTCACCTTTGCTTAATCAGGGAAATCCTTAACTCTTCGAGTTTCTGAGGGGTAAACAACGCATTGCAGAGCAATGTGGTGATTACCCCTCAGGCAATCAAAGGGTTAAATCCTGGCCTGTTGGTGGATCTTGAGGACTGAACCTGGATAACTCTGCATTATAGTAATAACCCTTTGAGTGCCAGTGGAGTGCTTTGCAATGCTTTGTGTACCCCTCTGGCACTCAAAGGTTTAACTAAAGCATCGTTGGGCAACTTGAGGTCCTCCTGCTGTTGTGTACTACAACTCCCATCATCCCCAGCCACATATTAAACAAAACCTGATGTATACAACTAAGACTAAAAATAATCAATTCTTAATCAAACCAACTAAACCATAGCAGATAAATGAAATATCCCATTTATTGAAATTTTTTAACCCCTTAAATACCAGTGAAGTCTTCAATGCATTGTATAACAATGCCTTGTAGACCTAGTGCTTTTGGTTTAGGATTATGCCCAATACTGCAAAATAACTGGGATTTCTGTCAGTGAGAGAAGGTGCCAATGTTGTAAAAAAATGCTTTAGTGAAATTATTAACCCCATGAGGACCAGTGGGTTTTGCAGAAGATTGCAAAGCAATTTATTACACACCCTGCTGGTACTCAAGGAGGTAAAACAGAACTTGAATTAATGCCTGCATGTGACTCCTCTTGCAGAAAATGAAGCCTGCTCTGAGCGCTTTCTAAATGCATTCATGGCTGAGTTTTCCTTCAATAAATCTTCTCAACGCGTGGCAAGACGGTCAAGTCGCTGGGAGGAATTAGACAACACTCTGGGGTTCCTAGATTTACTGCCGGATGTCTTGTCAGTTCCACACTTGGCTCTATGAAGGCAAGTTCTTACAGCATGCCATGGAAACCAATAACCGTGCCCTGTGTGGCAAAGAATACCGTGAAACGATTACATGTTAGGAGGTTGCAGCCGACATATTGAACAGCTGTTTGTTTTGTAACTAATAAAAATGTACAACACTGAAGGAATTTATTTTGTGGTGTTTCCCAGTATGGAAAGAATATTCATGAAAATCACATTTGAAAAGCTAAATATTTTATAGGAATTAGATTAATATCTTAACCCTTTGAGAGTCAGACACCCTTTTGGCACTCACATGGTCACTATGGATCACTTCTGAGTGGACTAGTTTTTATAAATTATTTTGTATTTAATTATGGATGTCATGTCCATGGAGGCAGACATGTTTATTTGAAACCTGACACCAGATGAGGCATGCTAAGAGTAATTAATTGGCATACCTGGGAAGTTTCTTATCCATGGCCCCAGACAAAGACACAAGGTTAGGGATGGGAGTGTCCAAATGATGCAATGTGAATCTTAATATAGGCAATGATTATTTTGGGTGACAGTGTCATGAGGTTAACCCATTAAGTGCCAGAGGTGTGCACATTGCAGTGCTTTGTAGAGTTTACACTTAAATGGGAAGGGAAGTGGGAGGAACGGAATGAAGGTAGACAGTACAGATGCAAAAATGGGCTGGGTTACCCCTGAACTCCCATAGCCTCTGCCCCTGGAAAACCAGTAATCTTCACTCTACGATCTCATGATCAGGGTCCTCTGATCCTTTTGTTTTCCATGTTTCATTTGTACTATTTAATATCTCTGTATATCTATTCCCTATTGTACAGCGCTATGGAATCAGTTGGCACTATATAATAAAAGAATAATAATGTTATTGGGTGAGTTAATCTAATAAAAAATATATCCTTGTCTAATGTCTTATATTTCAGAGAGCAACCATAGATATATTTCCATACAGTATTTTAAATTAATCGACAAAATAATTACCCATTTCTTATGGGCAGGAGGGCCATCCAGAGTCAAACTTTCAACTCTCAAATGCCTGGTGGGGGAGGGGGCGAATCTTCTTACCGAACTCCTAATGATATTATCTAGCAGCACATAGGACAATATGCACTTGCATATACTTTACCAAGCACTCCTCATATATTTCCAAAAATCAAGGAACCCTTTTTGTAAACTGGTTACAAAGTACTACACTGTTGGGACTGGGGGTCAGCTTGAACCCCTCTCAGGCTACTCAGGCAGTTTGTAGGGTCTGGTCTTCTATACAGAAAGTTATGGTTATACAGCAAAATACCCACGCACCCCACTGTGGGACAGGGCAGGTTTGGAGCATCTTTGTCCACAAAATTGTCCTGGTCTACATATGGCATCACCACCTTAGGTCAAATATATCAACAATATGAGCTCACACATATGAGTAGTTATATATAGAATTTGATATCTCTAACAGATTTTTCTTACCCTACTTGCGCCTGCAACATGCCCTTTCTGCCATGTGGAAAGGTCAGAACCCAAAAATCCTAAAATCAATATCCTTAATATATACCTGGCTGGAGAGGGGATCATATTCTGATGACATAACACTCAGAACCAAATGAAAAAAACGGGAGACTGGAGGACTGGGAGTGAGGGAGAGCTAGGACTGGAATTTATATTGTAAGTGGGCCATTTGAGAATCCCTTTTACTACTAAGTAAACAAACAATCATTAGAGAGTTGTTGGTTATGGTGCAGAAGGTGGTGGCAATGGCATAGTTGTCAGAGAGACCTCTGAGCAGTGGTTGTTGGATCAAACTGGTCAGCTCTAGAATGTTGAGCCCGTAGTCAGGGAATTTTATATATATATATATATATATATATATATATATATATATATATATATATATATATATATAAAATTAGCATATGGAATGTAATTGAATAGCTTAATTAGCATATGAAAACATAATTTATGCCACACAGTGCTGCAATTAGTATACTTTAGCATACAAAAGAAGTGCTAATAGCTTCTGAACTGTATGTTTGCTGGCCTTTTGGGTAACATGACATATAGACAGATTTGAATGCAGTTTTCATATAGGCAAACTTGAATTAAGGTGAAAGCTCCACTTTAATAAAAATGCATTAAAAAAAGGTTACTTTCTCAATAAGATATATGTTATTACATGCTGTTCTCACAGACTTGGAGAATCAACTAAAATTATTAAAGGGGAGTTATACCCTTTGGAAAAATATCTTTTGTGTACCGTAAAATCTCAGGTATAATATGCAACTGTGTATAATACGCAGGGGTATATTATACCCAAGATTTTTAGGGGAAAACATAGTAACATAGTAAAATAGTAACATAGTAATTTAGGTTGAAAAAAGACTTGCTTCCATCTAGTTCAACCCTTTTCTTATTCCTGTTTACCATCGTTGATCCAAAAGAAGTAAAAAAAAAAAAAAAAACCTAAATACAGCAATTTCAAGTTCTGCCTTGATTCCAAAGAGCTGTCAAATTTCTCCTTGGATCAACAAGCACTAAATAAAAAAAATTGTGCCTATGTATAATACCCACCCTTGTTTTCCCCCTTAGTAAAAAAATATGAGGGCTTCCAGATACCTTCCCTCCCTTACCCCAATGCAATGCGCTCGCATAAAATAATACTTACTTTCACTGGAGTCGACATCTTCCCTGCGGACAGCATGCTTACATTTGCCACCTGCTTCCTTCAATGCCCTGTCAGGACATTCCACCTCCAGCCAATGGTAATACCCTGTGAGGATCTCAAGGTCCTAGCAGGGCAATACCGTAGGCAGAAGGTCCTAACAGTGCATTGAAGGAAGCAGGGAAGGTGTGGAGTCCAGTGAAAGTAAGCATTATTTTATGCAAGCAAATTGCTTTGGGAGAAGAGAAGGCGGGAAGGTATCCGACAGCCCTCTTTTTTATTGCTTAAAAAAAATATTTTGTATAATACGCACCCCCTACTTCACATAAGGTGATGAGGGGTAAAATTGTGCATATTATATCCCAGATTTTAAGGTATTTATGTGACAAAAGGACATTTTGAGTGGAATGTACAAAATGAAATCCAAACACGAGCTGCACTCATCTCTAGTTTCACTAAATGAACACCTGCGCTTGTGCTTATATGCAGTCTCATTAATACATTTCGGGGCTCAACTTTTATGCAAACAGTTTATGCCACTATTGTAGCAGGCTTAGGCCCCTATCACTGGGGGTGACACAAATGCAGTAATGCTGCACTGGTGATGTTGAGGATCATTAAAGGTGCGATGCTGGGCTATTTTACCTTTCCAAGGGGCTACTATCGCCTCATGTGAACGCACCAAAATCCATCATACTGCATCGTTATTGGGTTCACTTTGTCACACCTCAAAAAGAGCCCTTAATCTTTTAAGAACTAGAGGGGTGTGCAAAGCAACGCACTGCACTGCACATCCATTTTATTATTAAAAGGTTAAGCAAAAGAAAGAAATGTTTCATTAATTTCCTCTCTGTCCAGTTCATACAAAACTTGCTCGTAAGCACGGAGCAGCAGCATGTGCAGAAAAGCCCACATACACCCAAGTTACCACCCATAGGTGTATTAGAAAAAAAATGGCATATTTTTGTAAATATGTGTTAGGTAGGCACAGGGCCATTTTGCTTACAAAAAGTTATTTACTCTTAATTTTGCACAGAATTCCATTTGTACTTTGCTCTCACCTAGGATGGTGCCCTTGTACAGCCCTAGGGGTTTTGGGTAGGGGTGGGCGAAAGTTCCTGTCGTGTTCCTGTGAAAAAAACAGTGAAAACCGCATGGTTTTCCACTTTTCACGGGAAAATCCTCTTTAAATAAAGCAATTAAAATCTTAGTCTTTTTTTGCCCATTGGCAAAAACGTTTCACCCTTTTTTCAATGGTTAGAAAGCTTTTGCCCCTTTAATCACTTGTTTTTGCCTTTTTTATTTTTTTTATTAACTGTCCCCTCAATCCCAGTAAACAATCCCCTAAAAAAAACATTCCCTGTTCAACTGATTCTTTCCCTACACTCCACCAACACAAGCACCCTCATATCCCTTTTTATACTATGACTTTGGGAAATAAAATAACATATGCTCTGTATTGTGTGAAAATTCAATGTTCCCTTTGATTTCAATGGAATGAGCTAGGCGGGAAAAGCAGAAAAACAGCACTTTTCGTGAGAAATTATTTGCCAAACGGGAAGTGCCATCTTTCGCTGATTTTGGTTGAAGGTGAACATTTTCATAGTAACATAGTAATTTAGGTTGAAAAAAGACTTGCGTCCATATAGTTCAACCCTTTTCCTATTCCTGTTTACCTTAGTTGATCCAAAAGAAGGCAAAAAAAACCCCTCAATATAGCAATTTTAAATTCTACCCTGAATGGGGGGAAAAATTCCTTCTTGATTCCAAATGGCAATCAGGTTTCTCCTTGGATCAACAAGCCCTAACTACATATTAATCCCAATATTAACGTACATAGCCCTCTATGTTATGCTCTTTTAAATAAGTATCCAGGCCCTTTTTAAAGGCATCTAATGTATTCGATAGCACCACCTCCTCAGGCAGTGAATTCCATACCTTTATTGTCCTTACTGTAAAGAAACCCTTCCACAGTTGTAGATTAAATCTCCTTTCCTCAAGTCTAATCGGGTGGCCCCTTGTCCTTTGTACTGTTCTGTTAATGAACAGGACTTTGGAGAGCCCTTTGTATGGGCCCTGAATATATTTATATAGTGTTATCATATCCCCTCTAAGACACTGTTTTTCTAGTGTGTACAAGTTTAACTTTTCTAGCCTTTCTTCATAACTAAAACCCATCCCTAGTTTTAGGACAAGGTATGCTAACATGCATTCTGGAATTTTTCATTGCACCCCTAATATTTTATAGGTTATTTGTCAGAGGTAAAAGTGAAGGGTACAAGTACTTAAATATATAGTTATTCATCTGAACAATATCAGTACATTATGCATAACAATTTCCATAAATATATATTTGAAATTCACATTTCATCAAAATGGCACACTAAGCTGGTGTCCACAGCACACCCAAAAGCCACAGAGACTTAATCGAGTACTACTGTGCTAACTGCTTACTGTGCTGGGACAATAGCATTACCCTCCAGAGCAGTGATGGCGAAGCTTTTTGGGCCCAAGTGCCCAAACTCTGGCGGGCTACTAGGTTGCATATATCAAAGTGCCAGTGAAGAGAATGTACCATGAAGATGCAATATCATTGTATAAAAACATATGTGAAAAGACAACTATATATAATTGAGTTCTCCATATGTTATGAGACAGTGCTATAAATATAAAACACATGACACCGACTTTCTGTGCTAATTCATTTTCACTGAGACTAAAGCATGGTCATTGTATCAGCATTGTGTAACATGAGTAAATGAGGAGTAACACTTGAATGTATTTCTGCAATGCCATCAAGTTTGAAATTGAATGTATATGTTTTTAGTCATCCACTTTAAACTATTTCAAAGTAACAACATTTATTTAGAAAATGTTTTACCAGGAAGAATACATTGAGATTTCTCTTATTTTTAGTATGTCTTGGATAGTTTTAAGTAAAGGGTTACATATTTACACAAATAGAGAAACATATCTTCATACACATACATAATACTAAAAATATATATACAGCTACATACTGTTTTTAGATATAAAGAAGCATTTATTTCTATGAATTTTAGACTGGGAGAGATCGGATTATTTTCAGGCAGGTTATTCCAGGCTTTTGGAGCTGTGAAGGAGAAATCAGATCGTCCTGCTTCTTTCTTGTAGTGTGATATGCTCGGTGAGTTGTAAGCAGCGGAGCGGAGGTTATTGTTACTATGGAGAGCTGGAGTAAGCACACTACACAGGTAGTCCGTAAGCTTTACAGAGAAGTGGTTGCATGCGAAGCAAGAAAGGTGAAGGGCAAGTCAAGATTCAACAACAGAATATAGCTTTCTGCAAAGGATACTCAATTGTCCTATGTGAGTTTATAGGTTTTTCTATTTTATTTTCATCATCCTGTTTTACAGAAAAATGCACCTTTAAGAGTGAGAAGATATTAACCCTTTTGAGTGGCAATGGGGTATACAATGCAAAGCAGAGGAATGTGTTGCAAACCCTTCTGGCATGCAAAGGGTTACAGCACTGCTCTACAATGCTGAGTTGAACACTGGCCTCTGTACGTTCAATAGACGACAAAGACCATAACTATAGTTTAAAAATTGGCTTTTAACCCCTTGAACGCTTAATAGGGCTCCAGTGCAACTTTTCCCACTTTGTTTTTATGCTCAAGCTATGTACGTGGAACAGTAACCACCGGTGTTCTGCTAAAATCAGGTTGTCCCTCTGTCTAGCTCCAACTTGTTCAACTATCTCAGGGGTGTTCAAATAATAATAATTATTATTATATTAACACCCCTAAGATAATGGAGCTTGATAGGGGGACACTCATTGGTGGTAATAGTTTTCTCACACATAGATGGAACATAAAAACAAAGTGAAAAAGGTTGCATTGGAGCCCTACTCTGCATTCAAGGGGTTAAATACCTATTAAATAATAATACTTGCTGTGGAGCAATATAATACACTTCTATACACCACACAGTTTGAGGGATACCAGGGTGGGAAAAAGGACTATATAAGACTGGAGAATACTTTTTTTTACTGAAGAACATATTGGGGCTTTAGTGTAATAAAACTTAAATTTTATTATGAAATACAATATATAAACTTATAGTAGGTTAAAAGCGGTGAATTGAATCTGCAATGCCCAAACACATGGTAAGTACAACTTATTGCAAAGCAGTGCATTGAAAATATTTTTAACATTCAAGTAGGGATGGATGGGTGAAAATTTTCCCCTCAAACTGAAATCGGCGAATAATGGCACTTTCCGCTTGCGAAAAATTTCCCTACGTAAAGTGTAGTTTTTTTTCACTTTTTTCCTCCTTTTTCACCCATTGAAACCAATGGGAAGAAAATATTTCTACACCACACAAATGCTTTCTACAGCCATATATAAGGCTGTCA
The DNA here is from genome assembly GCA_037306005.1 of Rhinophrynus dorsalis. NCBI lineage: Eukaryota > Metazoa > Chordata > Amphibia > Anura > Rhinophrynidae > Rhinophrynus > Rhinophrynus dorsalis. Next base: position 447,005,172 of record CM074720.1, on the reverse strand, counting down.
GGCTCTCACAGCCACCATTCTGTGTTTGTGAGAGGAGAGAGCAGCATGTTTTTTAGCTAGAGGAGATAGGCAAATAAAGGGGAATTGAAGCTTAGTTTAGGAAGTCATTTAGGTAGGACATTTGTTCTCTATATTAGGAGAGTCTGGGGCTCTAGGGGATAAGAAGGGAGGAAGGAGGTTGTCCCCCAAATACTCCAAAATTCCATGTGACTGACAGGCAAGACACAGGCAACCTATTTGCTTGCTGATCTTGCTGTTATTGTCCCTGTGCTGGGTGGGGAAGTCTGGGGAAAGACATTGTTCATTTTCTTTTTCAGTTATATTTTTTTTGGACAGACTGTGATAAGACGACAGGGTGGACAACTTAAAAAGATAAAATAAATAAAATAAAAAAATAAAATAAAAAAGAATAAAAAACGAAATATCTTACGTGACAGTGACAGACAGCTGACTGGGCTTAGGCAAGGCATCATACAGCTCCATCAGTTGTGTTGTGCACTGTACAGTAAAAAAAACACTGTGTAGTTGCAGAATGTCCAGTAAACGCACAAGGGGAAGGGAGAGGGGTGGAGCAATGTAGGGAAGTGAGAGTAAAGTAGTAGTCCAAAAACCTACTGCAGCAGTGGTTGTTGCAGCGTGTGCAATCAATGATGATAATCCCTTTACTCCAAGGGAAGATGCAGTTTGTCAAGGTCCCAGCAAAACTAGGTCCAGCACCACCAGTGCCAGTAGAAATATAGAACCATAGAAGAAGAACACTGAAGACGACAACAAGTCACATTCAAGTGTTGATGCTGGCAACAGCATAATAGAGGAAGGTGTAGCAGCTGAACCACCTGCTGCATTAGACAGTGAGACACCAAAACACCTGTCCTCAAAGTAGTAGTGAATTTTGTTATAGTAAAAGTAAAAAGAAATTGTTTGAGACCTCCAAAAGCTTAGAGAAATATAAGGGTAGTAGTGGGCAAGAACTGTCAGGTGATGCTGATGCTGCTGAGGATGACCTAGTGATGACGGATGATGATGCAGATCTAGAATATATCCCTCAAGCATACTTCTACAGATGAAGTTGAGAGTGATGATGATGACAGGTTAGCAGAAAGCCAAAGGCTGTATCTTCCACCACTTTTAAGGAGCACTGTGCCTGTCTATAAACTGTTTGATTAAGCCATTGGAAAGTCTGACCCTGGACAAGTACAGATGTCAAAAAGCACACAGTCACCCTATCATTCATCCCCAGCATCATTGCCTCTTCAAAGTCCAAGTCCCACTCAGTCACACACACCTGTTTTGAGTACCCAGCAAAACAGGTTGTGTTAGATATGATGAGTACCTCTGATGCTGCTGCTTTAAGTGCTGCACCTTTGACACCTAATAGTAGTGGCAGTAGAATTACATAAACATCCAGCTCCAGTAGTTGTAGTAGTAGCAGAAACCACACATGACAGACAAAGCCAGGACAAATATATTAACAGCAGCACAGATGAGGAGGTAGAGGATGGATGTAAAGAAGGGTTGCCACCATCTACCTCACTTGGGACCACAGCTATGACCTATAAGTAATATGTGTCAGTAATCTGAGAAGGAGGATAGAGTATTACAATGGTAAAAATACATACACAAATCACACCATGCCAGCCCCCCACCACCACCACCACTACAACAAATATCTGCCACATTGTAGGTTGTACTTTATTTTTTTTTATTACTTGATATCATTCTGAATATGTGCCAGTGTCACTTAAGCAAGAAAGTGTTGTGGGCAAAGGACAAATGCATTCTGATTCTAACACATTTTTCAAGCCATATTTTGCTGTAGGACTCACAACTTTGACTTATTACAGAAGATGTAATATTACAACAGGAAATATAGTACCTATGTTAAATATAGGCGGAAAAAGTGTTAAAATAGGTGGAAAATTTGTTAAAATAGGCGAAAAGGAGGACATTTTTGCACAGGCGGAAAGGCAAAATTTTTCGCAGAAAAGTGAAAAATCGGAACATTTTCACAAAATTTTTCACAGGAAATGTTTACACACTTTTCACCCACCTCTACATTCAAGCAGTTAAAATACCATTTAAATCAATGGAAATTTTTCAATTTTGTATTCTACCCCTATTTTTCATTTGGCTTCTCCAGAATTGCTTCAGCTTTTCTTAGTACATGTGCCTAATTTTTCTACAAATAAACGTAGACACATTGGAGTCATCTCTAATAGCACTATGTGATCTAAGTTTAGCAAGAAAAAATGAAATACCATACTGTGCAGGAAATTAGAAAGGTGGATTTTTCAAAATCTATTTACTTTACAGAAAAATGTCAATACAACATAGAGGCAGATCTGCCTTCTCTGTATATTAACCCTTTGAGTGCCAGAGGGATACGCAATGCATTGCAGATCAATGCGTTGCATACCTCTCTGGCACTCAAAAGGGTTAAATTAAGCTTTTCTTAGGGTGACAGAGCTACTTTAAGGAGACCGTTTTAAAAGGATTAAGTGAACACCAGACAGATATCCAACATATTGCATAGGGTTAAGCTTTTCTTAGTTTTAAATATAGGTTAAGTAGAGTTTTTAAGGGGCAATAAAGAGTTACTACTTCTCTTTTATGATGAATTCATACTTATAGCTCTTTATTGCCCTTTTTAAAAAGTCAAATAGACATTTTAAGTTCAATAATATGTTTTATTATATGTACGTACCAAGTATTTGGGAAATTAGTCCTCTGTTGATGGTTATGCAAACATAAAAATTAAAAGGCTTTAACCCTTTAGTTGCCAAAGAGGTTGTCAATGCATGATATATGAGATCTTTCTTCCCCCAAAAAGTTAAACATTGCTAATAGCCAGGAGTTCCTTACTGAGACATCCAGTTTAGTGTGTGAGTTGAAATTACATGTAGTATGGGTTGTTTATTTAACATTGTCTGAAAAAAGGATCACATCAACCATAATTAATTGTTTCTGCAGTTGGCAGGAAAATGATGAACAACAGAAAAAAGTGGAACAATTCTGGGGCAAACAAATTCACAGGGAACAATAAAAATCCCCTACATTTTCATTCCTTTGTGAGAAAATGTCATTATTTTCCAGTGGTGGCAAAACAAGGACACGCCTCTGCTGACAGATTATTCATTTAAAAGGTAGTACTGCTCAAATTTGTTTTAAATATTGTGGCCACCAGGTGTTGCTCTTCCTATAACTTAGTATGGAGAGTCATAGCCAATAATTCAACCTCTACCAGTGCATTCTAAAAATAAAGAAAACTGCAATCTGAACAGCTGATGCTGTTGCATACTTTTTGTACTCGTCAATGAAAGCATTATAATATTACGTTTTTTTGTTCTCTGTGGTTGTTAAGAATTGAAAGTTTTCAAGCCGGTCTAAAGTTGTAAGTGGAGTGCCTCAGTCTTCACTCCTGGACACATTGCTCTTTTATTTGTTTATGATTGATCTTGAACTGAATATTAAAAGTAGAGTATCAATGTATACTGATGACACTATGGTGTGTAAGGAAATACATACAGGGCAGAAAGTTTTTCCTTTCTAGAAACTTTTGGACAAACTGAGTGTATGTGTAGACAAGCAGCAGAAGAGGTTTAACCCTTTAGTGCCAGAGGGGTACGGAATGCATTGCAGAGCAATGCATTCCGTACCCCTCTGGCACTCAAAGGGTTAACCCTCTGAGTGCCAGATCAATGCATTGCATATCATCTGGCAGTTAAAGGATCAATGTTGATAAATGTAAGGTTATGCATTTTGTTTGCAGAAACAAGCATTCTTTATGTATTCTAAATGGGAAACTACATAGACTTTACAACAGTATGCAGTGTTATTCAGCTGCTGAAAGAGCCAACAGGGTACTATCATGTATTAAAAGCTGCACAGCAGGAGAATAGAATTCTGCCTTTTTTTTTTTTTTTTTTTTTATCAAATGTATGGTAAGGCCTTAACTAGGTTATAGAGTGCAGTGTTAGGGTACAGCCTGGTCTTAGTCCCCTGACAAAGCCGACAATGGCGACATTTGTTGGGATGATCAGCTGTTCAGCATAGGTTACTCCGGCCTCTGATGTCTCTATGAGCTTTCCTTTGAGGGGTTCCCCGTTATTCTTGTGATAAGTATCTCTCCTTGTTCTTTTTTCATTTATGGGTGTTTTCACTTTGTCCATTTGTTTACTTCATCAATATCACTATAATATTAGGTACATTTAATATTACTATGGTCATAGAGTTGTTTATAGATTTTCTGGAGATCTATTTGTCAATTTTTGGGAACTATTATTGTTTCCCTCAGGAATATTAGAGATATAACATCTATTGTTAATATTTTACTTATATTATGCATAGGTATATTTTATGTCTGATGGGGCATCATGGGGATTCTAGAAGATATAACCTTTCCTGTCATGTTTTTAATTGTTTTTAATATATGATCTGTTATATTTTTTCACTAATAAACATTTGTACATTTGTAGTTGCTTTCTTGGGCTTTTTTTAGGAGAAAATTGAGGAGAGATTTCTCCTTTTTTCCCTCCTATTTTTCCTACAAACTTGTTATGTATATGTCTCCTTTTGCTCTTGAGTGCACCTTACTATTTGAGTATTGAAGTATATTAGCGACTATATTCAATTCTAGTGCCTATCCTTATCTATTAAAGCGGAACTACCACCTCAACTAAAGTCGCCCTGCAATACTTAGGCAGGCGGCGACTAGCTTAATAATCATTATTTTACCTCTCAAAAGTGCCCCCGAATAAAGTTATCCTTAAGCTTCCGAGAATGATGGCCAGGTTCCTGCAGCCTGTGTGCCTGTGCCATCAGTCTCTTCAGGAGCTATTCGGTGCAATGATTATGAAGGGTGACGGGGACTGACAGCGCAGGCACGCATTCAAGATGTTCGAGGTGATGCCTGGCTTCCGGTCTCGGAAACTTAAGGATAACTTTATTCGGGGCACTTTTGAGAGGTAAAAACAATGATTATTAAGCTAGTCGCCACCTGCCTAAGTATTGCAAGGTGACTTTAGCTGAGGTGGTAGTTCCGCTTTAAAGTTATTTGGTCTTTAAAAAATACTTTATTGAAATGGAAAAAGAACATAGCCATGCAACAAAGGTTGACCTTGATGGACTTGAACCTTTAATGAACCTAATTTACCTTGTAAATATGTAACAAACTGATAAAGGGATTAGAAGGTTTTAGCTAAGAGAGACTAGCCAAACTGAGATGGTTTACATTAGAGAATATATATCTAAAGGGATTATTTTTACTATTTACACACATATATTCCAGGTAAATACAAATAAATCTCTAGGAACCTATTTACTCAAAGAGCGCTCCAAAAACAAGGGTTGATACAATAAGACTAGACGAAGGATAGTTTTGACTAACACAAAGGCAAGGATTTTTGACAGGGAAGCAGAGTTGTAGAATTATGGTGTGTTCACAGATACTGTAGTTGCTTTCAAAAGTAATAACATCCTATATAATAATTCTCTAAATGTGTTTGTCAGAAGCCGTCATGCGCAGAAGAGACAAATTGCCCACGACGCGGCTGATAATGGAGCGGGGCTCCGAATTCAGACTGTAATCCTACTGTCTGAATTCGGAGCACCCCGCTCGGTATCAGTCGCGGCATGTCTCTACTGTGCATGACTGCACTGCGGCTGTTGCTGGGTGGCACTATGGCCCATGTACACGGGCTCTTCAACTAGTAGTAACATAGTTAATGAGCCTGAAAAAATAATGCATACATCAAATTTAGCTCATGCTAAATCACCCCTGTTGATCTAGAGGAAGGCAAAGAAAAAAACCTATTGACGCCATTACCAATTAGAACTCAAGTGGATAAAAAATTCCTACCTGACTTGAAATGGCAGTTGGATATTTCCCTGGATAAACATACTATATGCTTTGAAGCCAACTGTCATAATCCTCAGTATTGATCTTTACTAGAATAGTATCCATTTCTTCTTTTAAAGCAAATACAGTATCTGCAAGTACAGCATTCTGATGCAAAAAATCTCATAACTTTACTGCCCTTACTTTAAAACACCCCTGCCTTTGGTTTAGTTGAAAGTGCCTTTCCTTTAGTCTTAATGGATGACCTCCTGTTCTTTTGCTCAGCTCTTTGAGTAAATAGTTCCTTGGAGAGTTCTTTGTATTGACCGTGTATATATTTATAAACGGTAATCATATCCCTTCTTAGATGTCTCCTCTCTAATGTAAACAAACCCAGTTTGGCTAGTCTCTCTTTATAGCTTAGATCCTCCCTTTATCATCTTTATGCATGTCTCTGTACTTTTTCCATTTCAATAATGTCTTTTTTAAGAACTGGTGACAAAAAAACTGTGCTCCATATTCTAGATGAGGCTTTATCAAGGATTTATATAGAGATAGAATTATATTCCGATCCTGTGCATCTATACCCCGTTTTATGCTTGATATTACCCTATTTGCTTTTGCAGTGAATGTGTGAAGTGTATTGTCTATCAGTAATTCTAAATCTTCCTCTTATGAGGATTCCCATTTAGTGTATATGTAGCATGTTTGTTTCTACAGCTCAGATGCATAACCTTATATTTATCTATATTAACCCCTTAAGGGCCATTGCCGTACCAGGACCGTCACGGCGGTCTGGCACTTAAGGGCCCTTGATGGTTCTGGTACGTCATGGAGTTCAGGGCTCCCTGGCACGGATGCACGTCGCTCCGGAAGCCCTGAACCAGAATTGCATAAAAAATTAATAAATGCCCCGTGGTCCTCAAGTGCTGGCCACTCATGCGCGTGACGGTCCTTAAGGGGTTAAACCTCATCTGCCACTATTTTGCCCACACAGTTTATCCAAATCTTTCTGCAGAGAAAAACATCCTGCTCTGTATATATTTCTTTACACAGCTTATTGTAATCAGCAAAAATTTAGTTAATACTTTCAATACTTCTAAATAATTAATAAACAAATTAAAAATCATTGGGCCCAGGTCTGAATCCTGTGGCACCACACTTACAACTTTAATCCAACCTGAAACGGTTCCATTTACAACAATTCTGTGCCATCTATCATTTAGCCAGTTCTCAATCCATACAAATACATCTCCTCCCAAACCAAATATTTTTCATTTATGCAGTAACCTGTTGTGAGGCATAGTATCAAAGGCTTTTGCAAAATTCAGTTATACTATATCAACAGCAATACCCTTATTCAAATTACTACTTTTTTTTGTTTTAATAAGAGCCATGGACACTGAGGGGAAGGAGAGTAGGTGGACACACAGATGGGGTAATATCCTGCGATGGATGTTGTAGGCAGGTGTACAATTATTTTGGTTTGGCCATCCATTGTTACACTGTGAGTATGCAACAAGGTCTGTGATGTGTTAGGTTTACATTGTTTAAATGTGTGTCGCTTAACCCTGCTACATGAGAATCTCTCCCTTTTGATGCTGACAAATTTCTCATGTCACTCTTTGCATGTCAGCGACATGTTTAATGCACTGTTTAGTTAGTTGCCCAAAAGTGGACAATATTTTGAAAGGATACCCATGCCAAGACTGTCATGTCTGTCTGGGTATTAAGGACCATTTACAGAAGTGTGTGACTGCAGAGTAGCTGCACACCACACTGTGATCACAGAGCATGTCTATGGAAAAAAAAAATGTGCCATGGTCCTCTAGAGCACCCCACCCCCTGGACTGCTCTGTCCTTAACCCCCTTAACGACTGGCGAGTGCACGTGCATCCAGCACTTGCGGACCACGGGCATTTTTTTATATTATGATCTGATTCAGGGCTCCCCTGCAGCGTTCAGCCGCGCGGGGAGCCCTGAATTCCACGATGTGCCAGGACCATCACTGGTTCTTAACCCCTTAAGGACTCATGACGGTCCAGGACCGTCGTGGCTTTATTTCCGTTAAGAACCCATGATGGTCCTGGACCATCATGGAATTCGGGCTCTCCACACGGCTGCATGCCATTCGGGGAGTCCAGAATCAGATTCAAGAAAAAAAAATGGTCTGTGGTTCTTAAGTGACGGCCTTGTGTGTGCACGGCAGGTCCTTAAGGGGTTAAGTGACAATTCTGGCACGTCATTGGACGTGAAGGGGTTAAAGGGTTAAACAGGCAGAGTATGTATGCTTATTTAATCTTCTAAGGAACACTGAGTTGTGTAATGTATTACAAAGCAATGCATTGCATATGTCTGTGGCTCTGAAAGGGTTAATATTAACATGTGTGATTAGCAGAGTTTGTAATCATGTTCTTGTATCAGCAACTGTCATGTCCGCCTCCATGGACATGACATACAGGACTGATTGAAGAAGTTATCTTTTGAACAAAGGCACAGAGTAAAATTCATAGGGGTCTTTGGGATTTTCTGGCTATAGTAAGGTAAGTGAGGCGTTTTTATTAAGAGGTGTTAATTCTCCTTTATAAATAAAAAGGGGAGCCCATTATTTGAGGGAATTATAAGTGATGCTATTCTAATATTACTGCCCAAACCTGACATCAAGCAGGTCAACTTCACAGAGAAACTGTAGACAGAAGATCCCTAGCATCTGCAAACCCATTGGCCCATTCAAATCCACCATTAGAGTTTGCTAATTTCTTTTTCACATATTTACAGAAAGATGGATTTTTACAATCGCTTTATACTTAAATTTCTATGCACTTTTGCTAAAAATATATTTTACTTGGGCTAAGTGAGTATTTTTAATTTTAAAGTTAAAAATAAAATTAAAACCTTTTGCTGAACAGCCATAAGGGATTTGAAATTTCCTGATTGTTTTTAAAGGATTAATCTTCTAGAGGAAGACAAACATTACAAATAGTGTTATATGAAAAGTAATCATAAAAATCACAGTTTGAGTTTGAAGAGAGGTGTTAATGGGCAGTTTATACATTTGTACTCTGTGCTTTTATAACCAAAACTGCAGCATTTGGGAACCCCACAAATCTCAGAGAGAGGGAGTAGGATGGTGTCTCTTTGATGCTATGAAATTAGGATGCTATGGAATTGGTTGAAAATTTTGCACATGTAAAACCTTGCGCTAGTTTATTATAAGGTCACATAGTGTAATATCATCAAAATTGGATGACGATACATTCTAATTAACTAAGGTTGCCACTTGTCCAGTTTTGACCGGGACAATACAATTTTGGGCTCCCCATCTGGTTTTGTCAACACTATTAGGGTTTCAGAGATTCTGGAAAGCAAACAGATTCATTGTTAAGCTCTTGCGGTTTCAGTAGTTTCAGCACACTAATTGCAATTGGATGGTTTTGCAGCTGCCTGATGATTTAAATGGTACTTTTAACCTTTTGAATGGTAGATTCCCAACTCATTACTTGCCTAAAACTTGATTGCAGAGTACAAATCAAGCCTCCCTTTGGAAGGAATTGTAAAGTTGGAAACCTGACCAAAAATGATACGTATCATACAGCAATTAGTACACAACACAAAGGTGGAGACCCTATATACAACAACAACTTCTGAATACAAGGAGGGAGAAATCTTCAGTTAACCATTTAAGAACCATTCTTAAACAAGATGTTATATACCCCTCTGGTCCTTAAAGGCTCATATCAGTTCAGTATCCCCGTAGTCTCCTCGTCAAGAGATAAGGTAGTAGAGATAACTAGTTTCTATTACGAAATCACCCATTAGATCAATTAGTTCTTCCATAACGGTAAAGTGGATGGTAGGTATAATTGTAAACTGTTGTAATTGCAGGAGTGTTGACTATACCAAAAAATATATATATTAACCCTTTGAATGCCAGAGTGGTAAGCAATGCATTGCAAAGTCAGGTGGGTCTAAGATATACTTTCTATAGTAAGAGCTTGTATTGCAGTGGTAGGAGGACTGTGCTGGAAAGCCTTGAATCCACTATCTGAATGATGCTTAAAAAATTTGCATCTGCAGTATCAGACAATGAGGAGGTGTTTCTGAACTCGTGGTCTCTGTTTGCTTGTGAGACTTTGAGACAAGTGAAAAGTGAATATTGTATTCAGCTCTTTGAGTGTGCAGATGCTATTTGACCACATACCCCTTTAAATCAGGGACTGCTATGAAAATGTTAACTCTGCTGTGTGTGTTTTCAAAAGTGTTCTTGATTTAATGGGATATGCGGTCACTTGCCTTAGGAATAAGTTCATATCTGAAAAGTTGACCAAGATAATAGAAAAATATGAAAATTCACTTTGTAATGCAATGGAAACCTCTCTAGCTTTCAAAGGGTTAAAAGTCCTCTTTAAATCACATGAGTTTTGGAACTTCGGTTTGTCCCTTCTAGTGCAGTTGATTTTCTTCAGAATAGATCCATGTTTATTTTGTGCATATGGTCCCAAAAGTGTCACTTGCTAGACTATTCAAACCAGAGAAGATCCCAGTATTTAGAACAGGTGGTATAACAAGATGTGGAAACATGACTGGACCCCACAACTCCTGTGTCTACGGTTATGTTACTCCACTTAGCACCCAAAGGAACAATAAAAACAAAATGTCAGTTTCAGTGGAAGCTGTCACTACTCAGTCACTATCTTGTGTGTCAATCATAATTTAAAGAATTTTCGAAAAAGATCAAGCAGTGAATGAAGGGCTTAACACATGTTAAGTAAACTTTTCTTTGGTAGATCCTTGGCCTGGATTTTTTTTTATTTTTTAAGGCTTCACATTAAAATTTCCACAAAAGAAAGATGAAAACATTGGTCCAACATCACCTCATAAAGACAATTTGGGAAATATTTAAATGAAAGTGTTGGTTTTACGTGTTGCATAATGAAACTGGTAGACGTATAAAGTCTAGGCTGGCTTATAAAAATGCCAGTGGGTGTGATTTACTGAGAAAGCATTCCTACATATCCCTTGCTAAAGGCAAAGAGCACTATCTTCAAAGGCATTCAAACCACTCCCTATACTAAAACACTTTCTATTATACAAGTTCAAAAAACTGGAGAAACACATATAAAATGTGTAAATTATATTATTTCTCATCAGTTCCAACAGACTATTTCATGTAGTAAATAGCCTGTTATTTATGGTAATGTAAACATTCCTTTACTTTCAATTGATCAGAGTGAGAATTCTTTGCCATCGGAAATTCTGAGTCTTAGAAGGTTGAAAACAAGGAATTAAAAAACAAAAACAACAAAAATAAAAAACACAATAAGGTAGATACACTAAGGCATGATAAAGAGGTGATAAAGTGGAGATGACTTCTCCAGTGGAATCACTTCTCCAAGTCCTATGTTATTCTATGGATCCAATGCACTAAGATTTCTCCAACTTTGGCTCCATAGAAAAACATAGGAACTGGAGAAGTGATATCACTGGAGAATTAATTTCTGCTGTATCACATCTTTACCACCCCTCAGTACATAATCTCCCCATGTGTGGTTCACTTTTAAAATGTTGCATAAAGGCAAACTAACCATGTCTCCATGATCAAAAGGGCGACATGAGAATCTCACCCTTCACAAAAGTGCAAGATTCTCATGTTGCCGCATTAAAGGTTGCTTAGAGCATTTCCTGCCACTCTATTTCATTAACCTAAGGGCATGGCAGCCTGATCGATCCTGGACCAAATAATTACCCTTAATTTAATGTACTGATAAGATCCCGCTTTCACCTATTTCCCTCTCTTGCTGTCCTTCAGCAAAATGTAAAATCCAGCACATAAATGCAGCATACAGTAATGTACCTCACTGTCGATGAGCACTGTGCCGGGCTCTCTCTCCCCTTCTCTGTGTGTGGAATGACAGGTCAGAGACTCCAGTTACTGGTGTAGCTGTCCTATGTTCCAGGTCGAATACCTTAAGTCATGGACCTTGACCTAGTTTATACTGATTCTCTCAGTTTTCTTGCTTCCTTTCAGGTCCCTATTTTTAGCATTTTATTCTATATTTTAGGATGTTCCCATTTCCAGGGCTGAGGCCCTCTAGTGGTTGACTAGGTGTGGGGGTTGGATGACAGGGTACCTTAATGTTGATACCGCAGCTCCCCATATACCCACAGTGGTGAAGGCCTAACTAATTAAATGGGGAAAACTTTCCTTTACTGTTGATGCACCCTCTGCCGCATACAGTCAACTACTTAGCCAATGTTTTCATTGCTTTTATTTCAATGTGTTTGTACCATGATATCACTATGTATGTTTTTCACTGCTAACTCACCTAGCTGAGGTGCCTGGGTTGGTCATAGGCTTTTGGTGCCACTCCATAAGGTGTGATTTTAAGGCTCAGTCAAGTATTTAGTGTGAAAGAAATCCCAGATCCCTCAGCCCCATTGCCTTTTGCTTACCGTTAGCTGTATTACAAATTTTTATTATGTTAAAACACTACATATTTTTCTTCAGACAAGTGATATGCACTCAAATCTAAATTTCTTTGCCTGCTCCCTACAGAGTAAACTGTATCAGTGTGCAAACATGTTGGGCTATAAATAGAAAAATAGGTTGTTGTTTTTTTTAGGTGAAAGACAAAAGAAAAGTCCCAGTAAAGGTATGGTTTCCTCCTGTTTTTTGTGTATCCGAGCCACCCCCTCCATGGACCATTGAATGCCTCCCATGGAGGTACTGCCGGATAGCCCCTCTCGCCTACTCTGCCAAAGCAAAAGGGATGAGGTGTTAGTGGTGCACGCAGTAAACTCTCTAAGTGACCATTAATGTGGCAACATGAGAATCTCGAGCTTTCATGCAGGGCAAGATTCTCATGTCACCCTTTTGATCATGGCAACATGGTTAGTTAGTTTATGTCACACTCTCTTTTGCGTGCAATATTTTAAAAGGATACCCTATGTGTGGAAGACCTCTCACATACAAAGGGGTTAAGTATACTTATTATTCCATTTTTCAGCTGTGTGTCTATGATGATACACATGATCCAATTACTGTAACAAAGTGTAATTTGTGAGCATTCGACATCACGTGTCTTCGGTGTCATGCCAACTTTTTTCTCTGTCTTGAATTTGACAAAATCTGGTGGATGATGATACTGAAACTAGAAACTCAAAGGGAATATGCTTTCTTGTGCACAGTGAGTCAACATAAAACAGACGTGTGACTATATGCTAATTTACAGAAGGTCTCACTGAGACTACAGTTCTGTAATTGCCACAGACACATGTAAGCACAGATCATAGTGATGTACATTTGTGAAATGTGAAAATGTATAAATATTCACATCTCCTTTTATAGTGACATAGTTGATGAGGCTGAAAAAAGATGTCCTTGAAGTCCAGCCCATGCTGGTCCAGAGGAAGGCAAAAAAAAAAAAAAGAGAAAACATTGAAGTCATCCTTATATAATTCAGGGCTTAAAATTTGAAGTCCTTTGCTACTAGCTAGACCTGAAAAGTTACTCGCCACTGCAATGCATAACATACCCACCAGGGCTGAATTTCTATGCGCCAGGGCTAAATTTTCACTCGCCATTGGCTAGTGGCGAGTGGAAATTTTGAGCCCTGATATAATAATATAATAAAGTAATAACATCCATACTTACTATGGCCAGAACATTTTAATGGCCTCTGTCAATATTGTCCTTTGTTCAAGAGAGGACATCAATCAGTCTTGGATGTCATGCATTTAATTAGCAGTTGCAGAATGCTTTTTTAAGTCAAAAAGGAGGCTGACTGTTACTTTAAGTATTCTGATCTAAATGACTGGAGCCTATTCACATGCAGTAAGAAGGATATCTCAGGACCATGCTCTTTACATACACACATTTACTCCAGTATCCTAAGGGACTTTTGCTGAAAAGGAAAGTGGAAGAATTCTAGGACCTACCACCTGCACCACAGAGGAGAAATAAAAACAATTCCATTGATTTAAATGGGACAAAGTTGGAGAAATCTTAGTTCACTGGCTCTATAGATTTGGAGAAATGATATCACCGGAGAAGTCATCTTCACTTTACCACCTCTTTATCACACCTTAGTGCTTAACCCCCCTTGAATGTTAGAGAGATCTCCAAAGGATTGCAAAGCAGTATAATTTGGAGTCCTCTCTATTCAAGGAACTGAATATTTGCAAGGCCATAGCACCTTGATTACAGTAGATAGGCATGGTAAACTGGTTTATTTAGTTTCACATAGAGTTTTAGAAGACATTTCGATTATTGTAACCTAATCACATACGCTCTCACCCTCTGTCTCTCTCTCTCTCTCTCTCTCTCTCTCTATTACTCAAGCAAAGCTATGTAGACCACTCCAGCATTCAATTAATTAATTACATTTGAATTTGGAAAATGTGTATTTGTGCCCTCAAACTTTTTGCCTTTAAAGTAGCAATTGCTCTCCATATTTATACTTAGTCCTGAAAGCAGGCTAGACATCAGTCTGAAAGCATTGCATTATAACCAGGGTGTCACAGCTTGGTTCTAGCTAACAATTCAAGGATAAATGCCTATCCCTTAATGGGAAGTCAGGAGGAGAAATTACTCTGGCATCTGAATTTAGGATAGATTGCAGTGCTGAAAGATAAAATTCAGGTAGACCAGAGGTTGCAGTAGGCAAGTCTGGAAAGAATGAAGGTTTGAAGTAGTTTTATCAGAAGAAGACCAGAGAATGAGGTGTAACTGGTTAATGTTCATGAAGAAAAAAGCATTGTAAATAGAATGTTAGGAATGAGTATAACCACCAAGCAGCATTCTTTTTGCACAGAATAGAAGGATGAGGCTGGTGAGGCATAGGGTGAGATTGAAATTCTAAGAAGAACTGAAGCAATTCTTTGGCAAACCAGCTGCACCATAGGGGACAAAGGGACCACAGAAATCAATGTGCATTTGCAGAATTTTCACACCCCATATGGTGCAGTTGGCACAGTTTAGGAGGACATAAAGCTGTGTTGTACAGTTCTTAAAAAAAATGGAGTAGGAAATGTATTAAAGTGAAGCAGCATATTTATAAAAAAAATGTAGCTATTTGCGACAATTTAGCAACAGAATTTACTCAAAATATATAAGGCCATGCCTGACCTGTTCTTATTCTTTACTGTCTCCACATTTACAAATGTAACTAGAATCCTATAATATAAAAGGCCAGAATGTTTGTCTGATGCAGTCATGCGCAGTAGAGACAGCCCGGATGCACAGAATGCTGGGAGTTCTGTGCTGGGAGCATTCTGTTCGTTCGGGCAGCATCTACTGTGCATGACTGCATCTTGTGCTCTGCCAGTGAGATGGCGGCAGTACGCAGAGCAGGACCGGCATCATTACCTCACCGGACCTTGGCCCGTGTACACGGGCTTTTACTCTAGTACCAACACTCATAATAGGAAAAAGGACATTTTAAGGATCCGTATGCAAAAAATGAACAAGAACACTTTTTATTAATCTTATTCATCACATTAAAAGAGAGGCACAATTCTGGGACAAACCAACTGCACCATGGGGCGAATTGAAAATACCCATTAATTGAAATGGAACATTTAACTCCTTGAATGGTAGAGGTCTCCAATGCATTGTGAGACCTCTTTGGCATTCATGGGATTAAAATCCCCTTTAAAATCAAAGGGAATTTAGGAAATTTTACATTTCTCCTTATAGTGCAGTAGTTGTCCCCCCCCAAAAAAAGAATTGCACCTCTTTAGCTTGATGAATAAGGACCTAATTCTTCATCCATTCATCATCAGTGAGGAGTGGCTGTATGCCTTTAACGATACCTTTTGGTTTAGTAAGAATATGATGGTATGATTTTATAAATATCAGAATACGTTCCATTTTATTTTCTGGTTTGTATTCAATATTCCTTATCTTGGGATTTGTATGGGATTCTGAGATAGTTTGCTTTCTCATATGGGTACCTCAACCATGTGTCGCTTTATGGCAGCACCAATTAAACTTGATCTATTTTTCAGCACTGAATTATTTAGCTAAACATTCCATTTTTTCAGAAATTCCATATTGTAAAACTCCACAGAGACTTGTTGAGGACGACTGGGAGATAAGAAAAGAAAAAAACCTAAAGGCTGAAAACTGGATTCCAAAAACATGCCAGTCAAATACAAACTGACACATATGTGAAACAGAATACTACACTAAGGAATTTAAGAGGATTTAAAGGAAAATATGATCATATTTTTTAATTATAGATTTCCTTTTAGGTCATAATCCATACACAAAAGTGTTACTTTGCACAAAAACTCTAAAATTGTGTTATGAATAATAACTTTCCTTATGAGATAATAGATAGGGTTGGGTGAAACCTTTTCCTTAAAAAGAAAAGTGTGAAAAATATAAACTTTTTCCCTTCCTTGGGAATTCCATTGAAAATGCTGTTTTTCATTTTATTCTGCCACACACATACCGACCACCAGCCATGGCCCACTGAGCCGGTAGCTGTAGATCTATACTTACTGACCTCCATCTTTCTTCCAAATAGACATAGAACCAGAAATCCTTCTCCTCAGACTTATTCCACTGCACCGATATCCACAGAACTACTAATACTGGCCTGCATCCTTGTCCCACTGAACTGGTAGCTGTAGATCTACACATATTGATCCCCAGCCTTTTTCTGCATAGCCACATAACCACAAATCCTGCCCCCCATCCTTATGCCACTGCACTGAAAGCCACAGAACTACATATACTGACCCCCAGCTTTGTCCCACATTGCCATAGAACCATACATCCTGGCCCCCCAACTTTGTTACATTGTATTGGTAGTCATAGTGCTGGGCAATGTGAGGCTCTCCAGCTGCTACCAGACTATAACATTGATGGCAGAGAATGATGGGAGTTGTAGCCTGGCAGCACCAAGAAAGATTCACTTTGCCCACCACTGCCACAGAGCCACAAATACTGATCCCCTAGTCTTGTCACACTGCACTGAAAGCCTCAAAAAAAATGTCAACTTGTGGGTTTTCCACAAATATACCTATATATGGGAAGACCATTGTAATTACCAATATGATTTGATTTTGTGTGGATTGAATCACCAATATTAAAGGAGTACTAACCTCTAAAATTGTTATGGGTTGTTACACACTTAAATACCTGGGGTCTCTCATTTCTGCATTTTCCATGGCTTCAGGGCTCCTAGTACCATAGCAGTCTTGATAAGTGTCTAATAAGTGCTGGTGTTTTATTGTCTTAAATGGTCCAGAGATAAAGTTAATATTCTTTCTGTACAGAATCACTAACCTCAATACATTAACACTATTTGCACTGCACAATTAAGCAAACTGTCTGTATAGTCTGCATATGCATTAAAAATGCAAGTTTGGGGTTAGATTTAATTGTTAGTATAAAGACATTGTAAAACCTGTCAGGCTTGACATAAAAGAATAGCCAAAAGACTATGATTACTTTAAGTTGGAGTGTTTCATTAATATATTTGTAATAATAAAGGCTGAACATAAGGGTTTTCTATTTTCTATTCCTTTCATTGTAATAGAAATAAGTATCCCAGATATGCAGTGGAGTGAAGAATCATAAGGTTGCCCAAGATTCAGATGACATTTTTATACCCCACATTATTAAATTCAAAAGCATGGGGAGAAGTTTGGCCCACGGGTGGCACAGTGTATACCAGGTGAGTCATGATAGCTCTAAAGCTCCATAACTTTGGATAATATCAGGCCTCCCAGAATAACAAAATCACCACTCTGTATAACAATAGCACGGCTTCCTCGGTAACAAACATGGTAGCGATGGAAACGGCAGGCCTCACTTATGCAGGTGTCATTCTGAAGTCTCAACACTTATGCCAAGGGACAAAACTAGACTCTTAAGCCTGCAACATAATAATAATAATAATCCTTTATTTATATAGCGCACACAGATTCCGCAGCGCTTTACACTCATATTGGTTCCTGTCCCCATTGGGGCTCACAATCTAAATTCACCTATCAGTATGTTTTTTAGAGTGTGGGAGGAAACAGGAGTACCCGGAGGAAACCCACGCAAACACAGTGAGAACATACAAACTCATTGCAGATGTTGTCCTCAGAATGATACCCATATCAACCATGCACCATTTTTAATGCAACATTTTCAATGTGCCCTTTTCAACAATGACACATTTTTAATGTGCCCTTTTGTTTGTCACCCAATAGTGGGCTACAGCTCAAAAGGATACCAAATTTACAGATGCTATCTGGAAGAAAGCAATATTTAAAATTATATAACTCAAATTAGTTATATGTTTTAGTGTTCATTTCATCTTTAATTAGTAATGGATTTTCTCACCATGGGATACATGGGGAGAGATACACTAAAGTGTTATAAAGGCGTGATATAGCAGAAATAGCTTCTCCAGTGTAATAAATTAATCAATTCCTCAGTTATTCTATGGGGCAAATAAACTAGGATTTCCACTGTTGAGTGATAAAATTGTAGACTCCATACAATAATATAGAATGTATCAAGTTATCTCCTCTTTATAATGCCTCTATCTCTCTATCCCTCCTTAGTGTAAACAACTACAGTGAAGAGATGCACTGTGGTATGATAAAAAGAACATAACTTCTCCAGCATGGTAAACTCTCTAGTTCTTGTGTTATTCTATGGTGCCTATACAAGAAGATATCTCAAGATGGGAGATATGTTAGTGCATAGACTCGATGGGATAACAGAAACTGCAGATATTATCACACTGGAGAAGTAATCTCCTAATTTTCTTCCCCTGGAGCCTGAAAATTATTTATTCTGAAGTCATTTTAGGGGTAAATTAGGTTTAATTATTATGATGTGTTACTGGTGTGAATGTACAATGGTGATTCGAGGTGCTGGAATTGATTTTTAGTCCCTATGCCCACCTAACACTGATTTAGTAAGCTACGTATGCCAAAAATATCCCTCTTAAAGCTGAATTAATTTCCTTTATGCTTTGTTTAACACTATGTATAATACTACACAGAGGAATTTGCATGAATTAACCCTTTGAGTAGCAAAGGTGAAGGATGTATTGCTTTGAAATGCATTGCATAAACCTCTGGTACTCAGACTGTTGAAGCCATTTGCAGGCACATGATGTGAGGCAGGCATATGGGGTTTGCTGGTATTAAAGTCCTAGGATGGTAATTGTTTGCCTATATGCACTAAATCAATCATAGTCTGTAGTGTATACCACTAGTGCAGCCACTGGTATTAATGACTAACAAGACAACAGTGGACTCTTTGGAATAAATGTTGACAATAAAGAAGAAGTATCTTCTGTGTACTGTATATAATCAAGGCTTTTGATATTGTGGCAAAATTAAACTACATTCTAGTTCTGGAAGGGTTAATGTATTGTGAGAAAAATTCAAATTAAAAGAGAGAACATAAGTTTATGATTATTTTGGGGGTTTTAACCACCCTCCTTTGCTTTTCACTAACCACACACAAAGTCATGGATTTGAAATCTGCAACCATACAATAATCTAGCATTATAAGACACCAAAGTCATGAAGAGAAATATTGAATAGATGCCAGAGAACTTACCCAAAACCTAAAAAAAAGAAGCATTTTATGAAAAGGTTATAAATTATGTCCATAAATGCCAGCTCCCTAATGGAACACTGGATTTTCATCTGAAATAAAGAAAAATGCTTTACAAATGGTTACATGAAGTCTTCTCTGTCTTCATATGGTAAACCAAAGTTCATAAACTTGCGGCTTTGTGTAAAGGAACATGGAGCCATTCTGGGGCAAACTATCTATACCATAGGGAACAAATACCTCTCTAGCATTCAATAGGAAAAATCCCAAATAAATCAATGGAAATGTGTATTTGTCCTCATGGTACAGTTGGGTTCCTCTGTAAGGTATCCTTTTAAAATATTGCACGCAAAATAGTGTGCAACCAAATTACAGAGTAACCATGTTGCTGTAATACAAATGGCGACATGAAAATCTCCCTGAGTGCTAGAGGAGCCATGAATGAATGCTGCCCCGCTCTTTTCCCTGCTTTGCGTGCAGAATGACAGGGCGGAGCTGAGCAGGGAGACAGAGCGGGGCAGCACTCATTCATGGCTCCTCTAACACTCAACCAAAGCTATGTTTGGCCAATTGCAAAGTGCAATCGAACCACCAGGCAAAGTAAGGATGATGGGAGTTGTAGTACGCTGCTCGTTATATGCACTTGTATGCTGCTTGGGTGCTGCGGCCACTAAATTGAAGGTAGTGACTTTTAAAGAGGAGACACGAGAACCTTGCGCTTTTATGCAGGGTAAGATTCTCATGTTGCCATTTTTATTACTGCAACATGTTTACTCTGTCATTTGGTCACACGCTGTTTTGTGTGAGACCTTTTAAAAGTAAACCCTATGTAATTGTTCAATTCTTCTCAATATATCAGCCGCATTAATATCTGAAAGCAGGTTACGATTACCTGAAAGTGGGCCTTATGTATCAAAGCCTCAGCACTAGAGAGACAAAGAAACATTCCTATTGATCTAAACTGGCCTTTTAACCCCTTGAATGCCAGAGAGAGAGTTCTCCAATAAACTGCAAAGCAAAGTGTTGGAGACCTCTCTAGCATTCAATGGCTTAGCCCTTTGAGTGCTAGAGTGGTATGCACCACGTTTCTATGCAATGCGTAGCGTACCCCTCTGGCACTAAAAGGGTTAAAAGCCCCATATACAGCAATGGGAACTTTGGAAATGTTTGTTTGTCCCCATGATGTAATTGGTGTGGCCCCAAATAGTTCCAGGTTGCTTTTATCCATAAGGACTTTGATGTTTTTCAAGAACTCAGTCTGTATTCCAAATACATGTCCTTCCCCAGATAGCCTGGATAGTAACTGGGTACACTGCTCTAGGAGTGGGTAAGAGGAAGAGTGGCACTTTCTACATAAGAGATTGGTAATCTTTGGCTTTCCAGCTCTTGGGGACTACAATTTCCATAATTCCAAATCAGCCAAAACCTGCCTGGGGATGATGGAAGTTGTCTTCAGCAGCTGGAGAGCCACGCATTGCCAAAACCCGTACTGCATCATAGCTGTCTAAAATCATTTACCTCTTCAAGTGAAACACACTTAACACAGATGAAAGTGTAGGTTTGTTGCATATCTCCAAGTGGCATATAATTAAATAGGGCCATATTCAGGAAGCTAAAGAGGAACAATTCTGGGGCAAAACCAACTTCACCATAGGAGATAAATAGAAAATCTCAGAATTCTCATTGATTTATCCCTTTGAATGCCAGAGATCTCTAATGCAATGTATAGAGGACCTGTTGCAGAGTTTCTTATTCCTAGCTTCCTGAATATGGGACAGAGTAAAAAGACATGTCCATCAGGGTCATCCTTTGTCATAACAGATCCCATGAAGACAGTAGACTTGTACTAATCGGTTCGGACGATTTCGGAATTTGGACGAATATGTGTCATTTGGCGTCATTCGGGCCATCCGAAAGGAAAAAATTGTTTGTATTTTTGAAACTGACTCCAAACTGCCCTGGTTCAGAATGTCACCGAAAATTTTGGAAATTCGGGGACGACTACCCTCGTGCGCGATACTTTCCCTCCATACTTTCCCTCCCTCTCTAGTCCAATTAGTTTCTTCATTTCATGATGGGGGTTGGACTTATGACACGTCAGACACCCAAACAGCCTGCATTTCCTGTTAATCCGTTGTTGGAGCTCAGAGAGAGCAGAATGAGATAGAGTGTCCAATTGCTGTGTAGGCAGGCAGGGTGCCTTATTGCCACTGCAAGGGAGAGTCATCTTTGTTCCTGTGCAAAATATAAAAAATATTAGGAATTTGTTTTAATAGTTTCCAGAGTGAGGCAGCCAGTCTTACAGTTGTGTAGGAAGGTAGCCAAGACTACTATCTTATTGCCACCTCAAGGGAGAGTCATTTTTTAAAGTATTTTAAGCCCTTAAAGACCAGTGACGGTCATAGTACGTCATGGGTCGATCTGAGTTAACGACCCATGATGTACTATAACCGTCATGGAATTCCAGGCTCCCCCCGCAGCTGCACACCGTTTGTGGAGTCCGGAATAAAAAAAAAAAAATGCTCATTGGTCCTTTAGTGACCGCCGCGCTCCTTCGCGGTCAGTCGTTAAGGGGTTAAATTCTTCCAAATAATTCATAATGTTGCTGAATTTTGTCTGAGTCGAACAGGTCTGGTCCTCCAAATGACAAAAAAAAAAAAAAATTGTCCGAAATCGAATTTTACCGAAATTTTTGTCGTGCACAAGTCTAGAAGATAGAATCATATTCTTCAAAAAAGGTTCTGCAGTACTGTCCCATGGGTAGGTATTTCAGGATGCATGTCAGAAATATAAAAATAATTCTAAATTATGAAAAGGATGCAATAGCCTTTCAGTTAAAGTGGTTATGTTTAACCCCTTAACAACAGCGGAGCCCAGGGGTGGATGGCACTAGAGGACCACAAAACAGTTGTTTTTTTTTTGAGTGATGCATTCTGAGATGGCAGCACAATGTATAGGCATGCTGTCATCCCAGAATTCCATGGAGTGCCAGGACCGACACTGGTCCTTAACACACATTCCCGATGACGGTCTTGGCACATCATTGATCGTTAAGGGGTTAAAACACTAAGGGCATGATTCAAAAAGTCATCATAATGAAAAATGGTCAGTTCGTGAGATGGTAGTAAAAAGTAGGACAATAGTTTCCAAAATAAACCCATCATGTTTGAAAATGTGTCTTAAAGAATTAAAAATGATGGTAAGAAGATCTTGATGAATGTTGCCCTTAGAAATCCTGATGGAAAAAAATTCTTTAATTTTGTTTTTGAAAATTTTCAAGGAAAGAAATATTTTTTTTTGTCTTTAAAAGACACATTTTCAAACAAAGACTTTTTTTTTACCAGTTAACTCCATACCATTACTTCTCACGCCTGCTAACAGTACATTAATTTGTCTTCTCCAAATTTAGATCATTTTTATTTTGTCAGGAAAAATGGGATGTTAATTAAACAAAAAAGTAACTGGTAAATTAATTTTTTTTTTTCTGAAAATAGCTTACAATATGACAGTAGATTAAACCACGTCCACATCCAGGGATAGTAATGTTTCATAATAAAAGCAGCTCTAATTAATCATCATAGATTATGGACTTTGGAGAGTGTTATTTCAATTCTGTCAGAGTTGCAGTTCAAGAGTAATTCAATGACAAAGTATCCCCCTCCCATCCCTTTTACTGATGTAACACTGCTCAGCCATATCAGAATGGAGGTGCCCAGGTAGACTACAGAGAGGGGCAATATTTAATTAAGATAAGGGAAAAACCTGAAAAACATGTCAAGGGGGCCAGGGCATTCATCTCATAGGATGAAGATTGTCCCCTGCTGTTATCTGTCTGGTCTAGCAACCAGATTCCACATCTAAAAAGAGATGGCTTACACTAGGTAAAAGGGGCAGGAGGGGAAACTTTGCTTGTGAATATCTCTCAAACCATAAAGGTTTGACAGATAAGACTTACATTGTTCTTCATGTTTTTTTTAATGCCTACTAAATAAAATAAAGACTGCTTTTCTCCTTTGATGGAGATAGCAGCACTGTAAGCAAAAAATGTCTGAGAACTGATGGATCATGGCATAAGAACTTTTTATTCTGTTGCCACAACTTTTTGAACATTTGTCCCTATACGATTTTAAGCACTTTTCTCATATAAGGCTATATTGAAGATTATTTAAGACTAGATTCCCAAAAGGTCTAGGGCTGGATTCTATTTCAGGTGCTAATTTTATCTCTGCTTTTATCTCCAGTTTTCCCCATAGACTTCCATAGGAACATTTTTGATAAAACTGGTGTTAACATTTATCACCTGCAATAGAATCCAGCTCCTAGTGTTGAGGCCTTCCTGATGAATTATTAGTTTGACACACAGCGCACTTGTACCATTATCGTTAGAGAGATCAACAAAATATTACACATTCCAGACTAGGAATAATGCATAGAAATGTAATAGGCAACTATAATTTGGATAGTTCTCAATCAGCAGATATACTCCCATGGGAGCAGAGCTGCAGATAAAGCCAATAATGCACTGTGACTAGGTAAGGTTGAAAATGTTCAAAGTGAAAGAGAAACATGCAAAAAATGGCAGTTTTATTCTTGTTTGGATTAGCTGTGAAAACAATGGTATCTGTATGATTTGTTTTCTGTCCTTTGAAATCAATGATATAATGTAATTCTCTCTCACATCTAGTGTTTATATCATGTATTCCCATATGCTAACTCTGTATTAGTGATGAGCGAGCACCCCAATGCTCGGGTGTTCGGGTGCTCTGACCGAGCACCCCCTGAGGCTCGAGTGCTCGGCCGAGCACCCGAGCCCCATTGAAGTCAATGGGAGGACTCGAGCATTACACCAGGCACCCCCTGCTCTGATGAGGGGAGGGTGCCTGGTCCATAGGAAAAGGGAAGAAAAGGATGGAAACACCACAGAAATGGTTCAGGGACAGCATAGGGAGGATGTCTGGATGCATCTTGGACTCCAACATCGCTGCTGGGAACGATCTTTCGCCCGTAGTACGCCATTTTTACAGACTGACCATAAAACACACAAAAAGGAAAATAAAAACGACTTTAGGCGAAAAATTGTTACCAAACAATATTTGCTGTATATTTACTTGTATATCATCTGCAAATTATCCCAAAAATTTCCTTGATTTTCGGAAGTGAGGCCATGATTAAGAGGGAAACGTGCGCAGAGGCAAATTCTCCCAAAAATTTCCTTGATTTTCAGAACTGAGGCCATGATTAAGAGGGAAACGTGCACAGAGGCAAATTCTCCCCAAAATTTCCTTGATTTTATTGAACTGAGGCCATGATTAAGAGGGAAACGTGCGCTGAGCTGACCATCTAAAACATTATGGGTGAGGGTCTGCTGCAGAGCTGACCATCCTAAACATTATATGCGAAGGCCCGCTAGTGAGCTGACGCTATAAAACATTATATGAGAGGGCCCGCTAGAGAGCTGACCCAATAAAACATTATATGAGAAGGCCCGCTGGTGAGCTGGCCCTATATAAAAATTATATCACAGGGCCCGCTGGTGAGCTGGCCCTATATAAAAATTATAGCACAGGGCATATGGAAGAGGAGGAGGAGGATGAGAAGATTAAGAGTCAACCATATACCCGTTTTTTGGGTGGAAGGGGTGAATGGGAATACAGAGTATTCACATCATTGTAAATAACATATATAAAGTGAGTTTATGTTCCCCCGGGGCTTTCCTCCAGTGGAGTGGAGAAGTCAGGGGAAATCCAGGCCTTGTTCATTTTTATAAGTGTCAACCTATCAGCATTGTCGGTGGAAAGGCGGATACGCTTATCTGTTATGATGCCACCAGCAGCACTAAATACCCGCTCAGACAGAACGCTGGCGGCAGGGCAGGCCAGCACCTCCAAGGCGTAGAGTGCCAGTTCATACCACGTGTCCAGCTTGGACACCCAGTAGTTGTAAGGCACAGAGGGATCATTGAGGACGCTGACACGGTCTGCTACGTACTCCTTCACCATCTTCCAAAACTTTTCCCTCCTTGTGACACTAGGCTGCGCATCAGGGTGAGGGTGCTGACGGGGTGTCATGAAGGTGTCCCACGCCTTGGAGAGTGTTGCCCTGCCTTTCTCGGAACTGCTGTGTGCTCCCCTTTTCTCCCCTTCTCGGTTGGCCAAGGTAGCACGTACTCTGCCGCCAGCGTTGTCAGATGGAAAATTTTGGAGCAATTTTTCGACATGAACCTTCTGGTATTGCAACATTTTGCTTGTCCTCTCCACCGGAGGAATGAGAGATGAGAAATTCTCTTTGTAGCGGGGGTCCAGAAGGGTGAACACCCAGTAATCCGTGTTGTCTAAAATGCGTACAACGCGTGGGTCACGGGAAAGGCAGCCTAACATAAAGTCAGCCATGTGTGCCAGAGTACCAACAGTCAAGATTTCGCTGTCCTCACCAGGAGGATGACTCTCAATATCCTCATCCTCTTCCTCCTCTTCTGCCCACCCACGCTGAAGAGATGGAACTAAAGTTCCATGGCTACCCTCTGTAGCGGAGGCAACCGTGTCTTCCTCCTCCTCCTCCTCCTCCTCCTCCTCCTCCGCCTCCTCCAATTGTCGCTGAGAAGACGAAGTGAGGGTGCTCTGGCTATCACCTTGTGTAAGCTCTTCCTCCCCCATTTCCACCTCTTCCACATGCAAAGCGTCGGTTTTAATTGTGAGCAGCGAGCGTTTCAGTAGACACAGAAGTGGGATGGTTACACTGATAATAGCGTTATCGCCGCTCACCATCTGTGTCGATTCCTCAAAATTGCGTAAAACCTCGCAGAGGTCTGACATCCATTCCCACTCCTCACTTCTGATTACAGGAAGTTGAACGGAGAGGCGACGACCGTGTAACAGCTGGTACTCCACTACTGCCCTCTGCTGCTCACAAAGCCGGGCCAACATGTGGAAGGTGGAGTTCCAGCGCGTGCTCACGTCACACAGCAGCCGGTGAGCTGGCAATTGTAAGCGCTGCTGCAGCTTCAACAGGCCGGCTGAAGCTGTTGATGACTTACGGAAATGTGCACACACGCGGCGCACCTTGGTCAAGAGATCATGCACATTGGGGTAGGTTTTTAGAAATCGCTGCACCACTAAATTAAATACATGCGCTAGGCATGGTACGTGTGTGAGCTTGCCGAGCTCCAAAGCCGCCACCAAGTTACGCCCATTATCACACACAACCATGCCTGGTTGCAGGTTGAGTGGCGAGAGCCACTGCTCGGTCTGGTGACTAATCCCCTGCAACAGCTCTGAGGCCGTGTGCTGTTTGTCCCCAAGGCAGATCAGCTTCAGCACGGCCTGTTGACGCTTCCCCACTGCAGTGCTACACTGCTTCCAGCTACTGGCTGATGGGGGAGTGGCGCTGTGTGTAGAGAATTCGGAGGTGGAAACGGAGGAGGAGGAGCCAATAACGTAGGTGCTGGTGGAAACCCTGATGGAGGTAGGGCCCGCAATCCTCGGCGTGGGTAGCACCCGTGCCATCCCAGGGTCCGAGTGACTCCCAGCCTCCACGACATTCACCCAGTGTGCCGTCAGGGAAATGTAGCGTCCCTGGCCACAAGCACTTGTCCATGTGTCAGTCGTTAAGTGGACCTTCCCAGTAACTGCATTGGTCAGGGCACGGGTGATGTTACGGGACACATGGTGGTGTAATGCGGGGATGGCACACCGGGAAAAGTAGTGGCGGCTGGGGACCGCGTACCGAGGGACAGCTGCTGCCATCAGGCTGCGGAAGGACTCAGTATCCACAAGCCTAAATGGCAGCATTTCGATGGCCAGTAATTTGGAAAGGTGTGAGGTTAGTGCTATGGCCTGTGGGTGGGTGGCTGGGTACTTTCTCTTGCGCTCAAATGCCTGGGGTAACGACATTTGGACGCTGTGCTGGGACAGGGAAGTGGATGTGGTCGCTGATGGTGCTTCAGATGCTACAGGTGCAGGGCGGGAGGTATGCGGGCCTGCGCCTTCGACAGGCGATTGGCCGGCACCGAAAACAGGGGAAGAGGAGGCAGTGGTGTGGCCTGCAGACACAGATGGGCGATCCAGGCGTTCCTCCCACTTACTACGGTGCTTGGATGCCATGTGTCGGATCATGCTGGTGGTGGTGAGGTTTCTAGTGTTCATGCCTCGGCTCATTCTGGTGTGGCACAGGTTGCAAACTACAATTCTTTTGTCGTCCGCACTTTCCTTAAAAAAACGCCATACCGCGGAACACCTACCCCTTGGCAAGGTAGATTTACGCAAGGGGGTGCTCCGTGGAACATTTGCGGGCCGGTTTGGTGCGGTCCGCCTTCTTTCTGTAGCCACACCACTGCCTCTTCCAGCCTGTTGCGGTGCTGCAGATGGCTCACCCTCAGGACTGCTGTCATCGCTCGGCTCTACACCTTCCCAGGTGGGGTCAGTCACCTCATCGTCCACCAAGTCCTCCTCCACTTCCTCACTCTGATCATCCTCCTCAAGTCTTGATCCCACCACATACTCAGTCATTGACAACTGTATAACATTCTCCTCAACAAGGTCTTGAGACGGAAATAGTGGTTGATTTAATGGCAACTGTGTCTCATCATCATCATCATCATCCACTACTTCCTTTGACCTTAAATGCCGTTCACATCTGTCATCTTCTTGTGATTGGGTAGCCTCTAGAGGTTGTGAATCAGGGCACAAGATGTCATGTTCCTCTGCAAGCGTGCTTGGAGAGAGGGTCAAATGAAGGATTGGTGATGAGACGAGCTCCTCACTATATCCCAGTGTGGGATCACTTCTTTGACCAGACCGTGTATGGTGGGAGGAAGGATGATCAGAGTGAGGATTATGTTGACCAGACTCTTGGCTACTGAGAGTGGACTTGGTGGAAGACAGGGTGGTGCTTAACCGACTGGAAGCAGTATCAGCTGTCATCCAACCGACCACCTGTTCGCAGTGGTCGGACCTCGAGAGTGATGTCCTGCGACGCCCTGTAAAATTACACATGAAGCTAGGTATGGTGGATGTCTTTCTTTCTTGTGCTCTGGCACCAGGCACAGTTTCTCCGCGTCCTGACCCGCGCCCTGAACTTTCAGGATCACGTCCACTTCCCCGTCCCTTTTTACCCGCCTTCTTCATCTTACACAGAATATGTGACTTTAATATTTGAGTTTGAAAACTTAACAGTATTTCTTATTATTCTGCAACTCTGCAGAGTACACAGAATAGGCTGCTAAACGGCGGTGATACACACTGAATGGAATATGTGACTTTAATATTTGAGTTTGAAAACTTAACAGTATTTCTTATTATTCTGCAACTGTACAGAGTACACAGAATAGGCTGCTAAACGGCGGTGAAACACACTGAATGGAATATGTGACTTTAATATTTGAGTTTGAAAACTTAACAGTATTTCTTATTATTCTGCAACTGTACAGAGTACACAGAATAGGCTGCTAAACGGCGGTGAAACACACTGAATGGAATATGTGACTTTAATATTTGAGTTTGAAAACTTAACAGTATTTCTTATTATTCTGCAACTGTACAGAGTACACAGAATAAGCTGCTAAACGGCGGTGAAACACACTGAATGGAATATGTGACTTTAATATTTGAGTTTGAAAACTTAACAGTATTTCTTATTATTCTGCAACTGTACAGAGTACACAGAATAGGCTGCTAAACGGCGGTGAAACACACTGAATGGAATATGTGACTTTGATATTTGAGTTTGAAAACTTAACAGTATTTCTTACTATTCTGCAACTCTGCAGAGTACACAGAATAGGCTGCTAAACGGCGGTGATACACACTGAATGGAATATGTGACTTTAATATTTGAGTTTGAAAACTTAACAGTATTTCTTCCTATTCTGCAACTGTGCAGAGTACACAGAATAGGCTGCTAAACGGCGGTGAAACACACTGAATGGAATATGTGACTTTAATATTTGAGTTTGAAAACTTAACAGTATTTCTTATTATTCTGCAACTGTACAGAGTACACAGAATAGGCTGCTAAACGGCGGTGAAACACACTGAATGGAATATGTGACTTTAATATTTGAGTTTGAAAACTTAACAGTATTTCTTATTATTCTGCAACTGTACAGAGTACACAGAATAGGCTGCTAAACGGCGGTGAAACACACTGAATGGAATATGTGACTTTGATATTTGAGTTTGAAAACTTAACAGTATTTCTTACTATTCTGCAACTCTGCAGAGTACACAGAATAGGCTGCTAAACGGCGGTGATACACACTGAATGGAATATGTGACTTTAATATTTGAGTTTGAAAACTTAACAGTATTTTTTATTATTCTGCAACTGTACAGAGTACACAGAATAGGCTGCTAAACGGCGGTGAAACACACTGAATGGAATATGTGACTTTAATATTTGAGTTTGAAAACTTAACAGTATTTCTTATTATTCTGCAACTGTACAGAGTACACAGAATAGGCTGCCAAACGGCGGTGAAACACACTGAATGGAATATGTGACTTTGATATTTTAGTTTGAAGACTTAACAGTATTTCTTCCTATTCTGCAACTCTGCACAGTACACAGAATAGGCTGCTAAACTGCGGCGAAGCACACTGAATGGAATATGTGACTTTAATATCTGAGTTTGAAAACTTAACAGTATTTCTTATTATTCTGCAACTGTACAGAGTACACAGAATAGGCTGCTAAACTGCGGTGAAACACACTGAATGGAATATGTGACTTTAATATTTGAGTTTGAAAACTTAACAGTATTTCTTATTATTCTGCAACTGTACAGAGTACACAGAATAGGCTGCTAAACGGCGGTGAAACACACTGAATGGAATATGTGACTTTAATATTTGAGTTTGAAAACTTAACAGTATTTCTTATTATTCTGCAACTGTACAGAGTACACAGAATAGGCTGCTAAACGGCGGTGAAACACACTGAATGGAATATGTGACTTTAATATTTGAGTTTGAAAACTTAACAGTATTTCTTATTATTCTGCAACTGTACAGAGTACACAGAATAGGCTGCTAAACGGCGGTGAAACACACTGAATGGAATATGTGACTTTGATATTTGAGTTTGAAAACTTAACAGTATTTCTTACTATTCTGCAACTCTGCAGAGTACACAGAATAGGCTGCTAAACGGCGGTGATACACACTGAATGGAATATGTGACTTTAATATTTGAGTTTGAAAACTTAACAGTATTTCTTCCTATTCTGCAACTGTGCAGAGTACACAGAATAGGCTGCTAAACGGCGGTGAAACACACTGAATGGAATATGTGACTTTAATATTTGAGTTTGAAAACTTAACAGTATTTCTTATTATTCTGCAACTGTACAGAGTACACAGAATAGGCTGCTAAACGGCGGTGAAACACACTGAATGGAATATGTGACTTTAATATTTGAGTTTGAAAACTTAACAGTATTTCTTATTATTCTGCAACTGTACAGAGTACACAGAATAGGCTGCTAAACGGCGGTGAAACACACTGAATGGAATATGTGACTTTAATATTTGAGTTTGAAAACTTAACAGTATTTCTTATTATTCTGCAACTGTACAGAGTACACAGAATAGGCTGCTAAACGGCGGTGAAACACACTGAATGGAATATGTGACTTTAATATTTGAGTTTGAAAACTTAACAGTATTTCTTATTATTCTGCAACTATACAGAGTACACAGAATAGGCTGCTAAACGGCGGTGAAACACACTGAATGGAATATGTGACTTTAATATTTGAGTTTGAAAACTTAACAGTATTTCTTATTATTCTGCAACTGTACAGAGTACACAGAATAGGCTGCTAAACGGCGGTGAAACACACTGAATGGAATATGTGACTTTGATATTTGAGTTTGAAAACTTAACAGTATTTCTTACTATTCTGCAACTCTGCAGAGTACACAGAATAGGCTGCTAAACGGCGGTGATACACACTGAATGGAATATGTGACTTTAATATTTGAGTTTGAAAACTTAACAGTATTTCTTCCTATTCTGCAACTGTGCAGAGTACACAGAATAGGCTGCTAAACGGCGGTGAAACACACTGAATGGAATATGTGACTTTAATATTTGAGTTTGAAAACTTAACAGTATTTCTTATTATTCTGCAACTGTACAGAGTACACAGAATAGGCTGCTAAACGGCGGTGAAACACACTGAATGGAATATGTGACTTTGATATTTGAGTTTGAAAACTTAACAGTATTTCTTATTATTCTGCAACTGTACAGAGTACACAGAATAGGCTGCTAAACGGCGGTGAAACACACTGAATGGAATATGTGACTTTGATATTTGAGTTTGAAAACTTAACAGTATTTCTTACTATTCTGCAACTCTGCAGAGTACACAGAATAGGCTGCTAAACGGCGGTGATACACACTGAATGGAATATGTGACTTTAATATTTGAGTTTGAAAACTTAACAGTATTTCTTATTATTCTGCAACTGTACAGAGTACACAGAATAGGCTGCTAAACGGCGGTGAAACACACTGAATGGAATATGTGACTTTAATATTTGAGTTTGAAAACTTAACAGTATTTCTTATTATTCTGCAACTGTACAGAGTACACAGAATAGGCTGCTAAACGGCAGTGAAACACACTGAATGGAATATGTGACTTTGATATTTTAGTTTGAAGACTTAACAGTATTTCTTCCTATTCTGCAACTCTGCACAGTACACAGAATAGGCTGCTAAACTGCGGCGAAGCACACTGAATGGAATATGTGACTTTAATATTTGAGTTTGAAAACTTAACAGTATTTCTTATTATTCTGCAACTGTACAGAGTACACAGAATAGGCTGCTAAACTGCGGTGAAACACACTGAATGGAATATGTGACTTTAATATTTGAGTTTGAAAACTTAACAGTATTTCTTATTATTCTGCAACTGTACAGAGTACACAGAATAGGCTGCTAAACGGCGGTGAAACACACTGAATGGAATATGTGACTTTAATATTTGAGTTTGAAAACTTAACAGTATTTCTTATTATTCTGCAACTGTACAGAGTACACAGAATAGGCTGCTAAACGGCGGTGAAACACACTGAATGGAATATGTGACTTTAATATTTGAGTTTGAAAACTTAACAGTATTTCTTATTATTCTGCAACTGTACAGAGTACACAGAATAGGCTACTAAACGGCGGTGAAACACACTGAATGGAATATGTGACTTTGATATTTGAGTTTGAAAACTTAACAGTATTTCTTACTATTCTGCAACTCTGCAGAGTACACAGAATAGGCTGCTAAACGGCGGTGATACACACTGAATGGAATATGTGACTTTAATATTTGAGTTTGAAAACTTAACAGTATTTCTTCCTATTCTGCAACTGTGCAGAGTACACAGAATAGGCTGCTAAACGGCGGTGAAACACACTGAATGGAATATGTGACTTTAATATTTGAGTTTGAAAACTTAACAGTATTTCTTATTATTCTGCAACTGTACAGAGTACACAGAATAGGCTGCTAAACGGCGGTGAAACACACTGAATGGAATATGTGACTTTAATATTTGAGTTTGAAAACTTAACAGTATTTCTTATTATTCTGCAACTGTACAGAGTACACAGAATAGGCTGCTAAACGGCAGTGAAACACACTGAATGGAATATGTGACTTTAATATTTGAGTTTGAAAACTTAACAGTATTTCTTATTATTCTGCAACTGTACAGAGTACACAGAATAGGCTGCTAAACGGCGGTGAAACACACTGAATGGAATATGTGACTTTAATATTTGAGTTTGAAAACTTAACAGTATTTCTTATTATTCTGCAACTGTACAGAGTACACAGAATAGGCTGCTAAACGGCGGTGAAACACACTGAATGGAATATGTGACTTTAATATTTGAGTTTGAAAACTTAACAGTATTTCTTTTTATTCTGCAACTGTACAGAGTACACAGAATAGGCTGCTAAACGGCGGTGAAACACACTGAATGGAATATGTGACTTTGATATTTTAGTTTGAAGACTTAATAGTATTTCTTCCTATTCTGCAACTCTGCACAGTACACAGAATAGGCTGCTAAACTGCGGCGAAGCACACTGAATGGAATATGTGACTTTGATATGTTAGTTTGAAGACTTAACAGTATTTCTTCCTATTCTGCAACTCTGCACAGTACACAGAATGTGCTGCTAAACTGCGGCGACGCACACTGAATGGAATATGTGACTTTGATATTTTAGTTTGAAGACTTAACAGAATGTGCTCTAATCTGCAACTTTGCACACTAAACAGAATGTGCTCTAATCTGCAACTTTGCACACTAAACAGAATGTGCTCTAATCTGCAACTTTGCACACTAAACAGAATGTGCTCTAATCTGCAACTGTGCACACTAAACAGAATGTGCTCTAATCTGCAACTTTTCACACTAAACAGAATATTTTTTTTTTTTTTTTTTTTTTTTTTTCCCCCCCACACAAAATAACCTGCTGCCCCCACACACAGTAGTCCTAAAAAGGACTTTTGGTTCTTTTTTTTCACAATTTTTTTTTTACTCCCTACACTGCCTTTCCCTTCCTATCCTCAGCTCTCCCTGGCTCAGACTGAGCCGAACTCGATGGTCAGGTGCTATACAGCACCCGACCACGGGTTCTGGCCAGCCAATCAGTGTAATGCCAGCAGCCAACATGGCTGCTGGCATTACACCGATGTCAGAGCCTCCCTGCACGTTTATTGGCTGCGCAGCAGCCGCAAAACGTGCGGGGAGGAGACCCGAACATGGCGGGCGAGCACATGCGGTACTCGGACGAGTACCGCCATGTGCCGAGCAGAGCGATGCTCGAGCCGATCCGAGCATCGGCCGAGCATGCTCGCTCAACACTACTCTGTATAAAAGGGAGTGCCAGTTAGTTTATTGCATTGTCAGTCACTGCTGGAAGACAGTGAAAGCTGCTGAAAGCACAGTCACCTAGGTCTTATGCAATTGTTAGCCATTTAAACACAGCCTTGTCTCACTGATAGCCACAGAAGCATAACTACTGCCCCCCCCAGCCTTGTGAAAATGATAGCCATAAAATTACACATTCTGATCACAAAGTTTGTGGGTGAGAGACAAATAGTTCAGGATTATGTTCTAACCCACTACTAGTTGTGGAGGGGACACATTTTTGACCCCCACCAGCTGAAGGGAGACATTGTGAGACTGCATATTATGTCTGTCCCCACAAGGTGCAGGGTAGGCTCCTATCAA
Source organism: Rhinophrynus dorsalis (assembly GCA_037306005.1). Taxonomy (NCBI): domain Eukaryota; kingdom Metazoa; phylum Chordata; class Amphibia; order Anura; family Rhinophrynidae; genus Rhinophrynus; species Rhinophrynus dorsalis. Next base: position 446,970,511 of record CM074720.1, on the reverse strand, counting down.
CCTTTATGTTTGTTTATTTATTTTATTTATTTTAATTGACTATGGAAATGGGCAGACTTGATGGAATTATTGTTTCGCATTAGTACATCCCCTATTGATCTTCATTATCACCTTGAGGTGAGCTCAGGTGGAATATCTTTGTCCTTTTTCTCTCATTCTTCACCTTACCCAAGCAGAGCATTTTCTTTGATTGATATCATATGCATGTCATTGTCATCTCTGCATTAGATCCGAATAAAAAATCTGTTTGGAGTGTACAAGTATGACAAAACAATTAAGGAACTTGCCTGTCAGGTAAACTGCTATAATTGCATTTTCTTCACCATTAGGCAAGAGTGAATGGGTAAGAAAACAGATACGTTAGAAACAATGTACGTGCACAGTAAAGCAGTGACACATTTGACTAAGGAACCTGTAAAATGAATATTCATAAAATCAATTGTGTGTGTCTTTTATTCATCCTAGTTAAATGATAATCTCAATTGTTTTATAATAAATATGCAGTAAATTGATACAAATAATTTTTTTCCTCATTATGATAATTACAGTATTTGTCATGCATTTGTAATGTTGCCATTGTGCCAGATGAACTGTTCACTGTAGGTTCCCAGAGCCTATCAATCATTATTATAAGCGTAGCCCCATCAGAGTGTGCTCAAGAACAAAAAGCTGTAATACAATAGGCACTATGGGGAGATGTAAAAAGTCCCAAAAAGTCAATGTTTTAGAACTGTTACTAAAATACACGACTGATCATATTTATAAAGTAGTATAAAGAAAAGTAAGATTTAATCAATAAAACTGCCTTTATTTTTGGTGAAATTAGAAGATTTAAATACACATGCAAGTTGGGACAGAAATCATTTTGGACAAAAAAGATACCTACCTGGGATCAGTACTTTGAGTGGAATGCAAGAAACATGCGCATGTGCTTAAGGCATTTTTCCTGTGCATACAGATATCACACATGTTCTAATCCAGGAAGCCATATACCGAATGCTTCTTGAATTGAGCATAAAAAATGAGCTTTTATGACAATAATACACTGATGTATAAAATCGTTCGCAATAGCATTTCATTCATTAGGTGCATTCGCTATTCCACTCAGACAGATTTGTTAATCATGACCACTCCCACAAAAAAATAATATGCACAGCTGTTTGCTAATCTGGATTTTTCATGCGCAATTCAGCAGAATCGTGGGGACACCTATTTGCTAGTGGTTTTCACACTGGAAATAGCGCATGCACATGTTTCTTGAATTCCACCCTTTGTGACAATTTTACAGACACTTTCGCATATGTGGTCAAAAGTAAACTATGGGCAAGGCAACAGCACCACAGGGGTCAAATCCAAATTCACAAAATTGTCACTGATTTAACCCTTTGAGTGCCAGTGGAGCATGCAACGCATTGCTTCACAATGCGTTGCATACTCCTCCGGCACTCAAAGGGTTAAATGGGTCTTTTTTTCCCCTTGAATTCTAGACTTCTCTAGTATTCAAACATTTAAAAAGCCCCATTTAAATTATAGGTCATTTTTACTTGATCCTTATGGTGCAGTTGGTTTGCACTAAAATTACTCCAGTTTTCTTTTGAACAGAAGGAGGAGATGTATACAACTGAAGTAATAAAGAAAGTGTAAGATTGCTGCAAAGCGACATATGGATATGTATAAACATCGAGAGACATTTTTGCTAAGTACTAACTCTAGTCAGTAGACTTTTTTTAAAATGAGTAGTAGAAATGGTCTTGTCTGAATAAGGATTGTGTCACAACATATGCATAAAACAATACACTAAGGGCCAATGTTCAGAGAAATAACGAAATAGCTTTTGTCGTTTGTAACGACTTTTCAAACAATAGTGTCGTTGGGCTCTAAGAGCCTTATGTTCAAAAGAAAAGTGGAGGAGTTCTGTGGCAAATCATTTTCACTATAGGGGAGAGCTAAGAATTCCCCAAACCCCCATTGATTTAAATGTAAATTTAAATGGGAATTTTAACCCATGCTAGAGTGCTTTCCAACACATTGCTTCGCAGAGATAGGTTTTCTAACTTGACCTGAAAGCCTGTGGGATTGTGCTCTAAAACAGCGAAGCTTATGGCTTTGAGTCACACATTTCCTAGTATTGTCCAGCCCACCATCCCCAGCAGCCATCCATAAACAGCTGATGGGAGAGACTTTGGTGTTACACAGTGCCCTATGGAGAAAGTAAAGAAAAACATTTCTGGAGTGAACAACTGCCCCAAACAAATAACATTTTTCAAAATCCCCATTGCTATAAAAATGACATTTAACACTTCGAATGTTCGAGAGATTGCCAATGCATTTCTATGCAATTTAATGTAGACCCCTCTAAAAAGGAAAGGCACAAAGTCCACAATTCTGTGGATAAGCAACAATTTGCTTAGAAAACATATAGAATTTCCACAACAATGATCTTCCTGCGAGAACTTTTCCTGTTTTCCATTTTCCACCTATGCTATCTATAGCCATGAGAATTCCCACTGTAATACTTTAAAACCCAGAAGCTCCTATTGTACTGTTTAATTTGACACTAGTAGTAGACTCAGACAAAAGTAACTGAGAGAAAAAAATGTTTTAAGCATTGATGATTAATAGGTAATATGTGTAAGAGGTATTAGAGGGGTGCGGATGTAGAGGAACCCACAAACAGCAAAAGTAGTAGTTGTTGTAGTAGAAGTAGTAGTAGTAGTAGCAGTAGTAGTAGTAGAAGACCACACAGCCAAGCAGGTAGGGATGTTGCATCCACAGCATCCCAAGATATCCTAATTATTTTGAAAATTGGAATGTTAGATGCAGCTGTGTATAATAGAAGTACAGTGCAGTTACATATTCTTGAACCTGCTGCTGTGTGACACCATGAGCCCCTATGTCACTTTTGTCACCACCAAGAAAGGAGGAGGAGATTGGTGGTGGTGATGACTCTGAAAGTGGTGGAGAAGACATCATGATAGCTTTCTTCATTCAAACCAATAAAGAATAGGAGAGAGATATGCAGATATGAAAGGGTATCACCACCACTGCAGTGTCATTACGGTTTTAGCTGATTTACGTCCTGCTGCTGATTCATCTGAACATCATATGTCATGGTAGGATCATCAGGTTGGTATGTTCACCTGTCCATGGATATTAGTAGTGGTGGTAAAGGGATGGAAATAGCAGTGTTGGTGATAGAATGGAGGGGATAAGGTAGCTTCTGCATACTGTCCTCCTTGCCAGTACAAGGACCACAGTGACATCAGTTGACTTATTCAGTGACTGTCAACATAGCCGCCAGGGTGGTGGTTATGAAGGATTTGCTTAATGAGATTAGGCATGCAAGTTGTGACCCCAGTCCTTTCCACTGTTAAATGTATGATGTATTTATGTCTGTCTGAAAGGTATCTGTCCCTCACTCAATCTCAGAAGACGCTCAGCCAGCTAACCTGCCTATCTGACTGGCACTTTTCATTCAAAATTTGTTTTTATTTTATTTAATTTTTATTGTTTCTCCCTTCACACCCACACCCAGAGAACAACTGACTACCTCAATACTCCTATAAATTTACTCTAGGGGCTAGATTTAAAGGTAGGAGTTAACATAACCGGTAGGGCCAACGTGAATACCGGCTGTTAAACTAACCTGTTTAACTCGGTATTTAAAGGCCCTACCAGCAAAAACTTCAAAGGACGTTAAGCCACAAAAACAGTCATTGGCTGGGATGTTCTTCACAACCCAGCAAATCAGATTCAAGCAGCTGTTCATGAAAATGATTGGCTGGGATGTGAAGAACATCCCAGCCAAATGGCTGTGAGGGCAATGGAAGTGAGCCTGCCCATATATATATAGGCAGGCTCACTTCAAATGCCCTAAGTGTGTTACGGGCATCAGCCCATACACAGCTGAAGGGGAGCTTCGTGGGACATTTGTGTCTCCTCTGCTGCCACCCTCGTGGCCACTCCAAGTGGTGGAGACACGAATTAATAAGCTAAGTCGTCTGGGCATTAAAGGATGGCATTTATTTATGTCTATGTTGATCATTTTATTTATTGGCATGTTTATTTTTTGGGGCATTACATTGAGGCATATCATATGAGAATATTTATGGCGCACTACTATTGAACCCTTTGAGTGCCAGTGAGATACATTGCAATGCATTGCGTACCCCTCTGCCACTCAAAGGGTTCAGGAATGTCTTCGTTCATGCTTGGTATTCATTTCTTTTATTTTACAGAAAGAAGACAGAAGCAAGCTGTGGACTCCGCTGGACATCAGGATTAATGGTAAGTGTTAATGTGATCTTGCTTTACTTAGAGGGTTAACCCTATGAATGCCGACGGGGTAATTACACCCCACCTACACTCATAGGGTTAATCCTTTTAACTTTGGACACTTTGGATGTATTGATGTGGGGCTTTTTGCCCTATATTAATACATCCACTGTGGACATTGTTTTTTTTTTTGCCAGTTAAAGGCTGAATTAGCTGGCAAAAGATCCGATAAGGGACTTTACGGCTAACAAAACTGGGGTTTAAGTTTTGTGCGGTAAGTGAGTCCCTTATCAGATTTTTTCAGCTAATGCAGTCCTTTAAATGGCAAAATTGAGAGTTTTTTTTTTTTTTAACGGGCCAAAACACACATTGGTGTAGTGGCCGGCATACTGCCATTAGCAGTTCATTACATGGCCCTTTGTATGGCTAACTTCACATTAAAACACCCGTTGGTTATTTTGAGCTTAACGGCTGCCTTTAAATCTACCACTAGCTCTCTGTGTTTCCTTGTCTGCCTGTAGTATGAAATCTTCAGCTGCATTCTGTCTCTCACTCCCAATCACAGACTGACAACTTGCAGGAAAGAAAGCAAGGCCCCATTTATATTATTCATGGTATGAATACATGGGGAACTCCACATGCAGACTTTGTACTTATCATTGATTTCAATGCAATGAAAAATAAATGGAACAAATTAACTTTTAAAAGGAATTCCAGCAGAAGGAGGGAACTGTGTTTTTCACATTTATCTTTGCCCTTATCTACTGTAATATTCAAGGTGTTAAATGCCCTATTTATATCAATAGGGATTGTTACTTATCCCCTGTGGTGCAGTTGGTTTGTTTCAGAATTGCTCTTTTTCTTTCTGTGTATAGGCCTCAGCCTGTTCCAATAGGAATAGACTTATGACTCGATCCAATTCCTACTGTTACAAAAAAAAATAGCCAATGGTAGTTTTGCATGCACAGTAAGTCATCCAATAACCTGTGCTGTGAACCAATAAAGTGCATTAAAAAATGACAACGGACGGCAATATTTCACCCATTGAGAACTACCCATTTGCCATTCATTCCTGGAGTTTTATTGCACTCGAAACAGATACATTAATTCACAGTAATCCTGAGCCTACTTTTTTTTTTGGTGTACAGCACACAATGACAGTCAAAAACCCCCAGTGAAAAAACCAAGCAGGGAACAAACCGCTCACACAACACTTAACACATAGCACAATAACAGAAAGGCAAAATTAACCCCTGTAATGCCAAGAAACCACCCTAAAATGTGCATGGCACACATATAAGTGCTAGACAACCAACTTCAATCTATTGCCAAAGGAACAAGGGATTTGCAAATCAACCTCAAACAATCAGTGGCAATATACCCCAGAACAACTAGGGTTAACAAATACCAACATCTATGTCCACACAACACAAAATGCACACCTATCAATCGCTAAGCAGCTCAAGCCTGCCTGTGCAAGATCACTAGCCATTGGAGAGTCAAGGTGCACTAGACAACATCACACATGCCCCTGACAGGTAAACAGCAATTATACCAAATACATTCAAACAACAATAGCCACACCAGCATACACTTACCTGGACAACACCCACATTCTCATTGGCCCCTCTGTACCTAATGACCATGCCTGGACAACACTCCACCACTGTCTTAAAGGGACATCTCACTGTCCTCAGACATAGCTTGTTTACAATGAGACCACTCAGAGATTGATTACGAGCATTATGTTTCCATTACAATACCTGCAAAGACATCAGAGAAGGGGGCATGCAAGTGCTACGGAGCCCCAGGGACCCCCAAGCATACCTGCACATCTTCGGCCTATTGCAACTGTGGATGAGCCATCTGACAAGCCAGAAAGAAGCCCATCTTCACCTAAAGGACCAGGCCAGGCAGCAGCACCTCAGCTGCTGCAATCAGATCTCCCATAGCTCCCACCTTGCCATTCATATGCATCCCCTCGTTCTTAACCCTATGAGTTCTAGAGGGGTATACAAACTATTACAAAACAATGGGTTGGATATCCCGCTGAAAATCAAAGGGTTAATAGGGTAATGATGACTAATCCCTTTACCAGACAGTTATGCAATACAGTTTCAATTTCTGTCATTCTTTTCTACAAGCATCCATGGCATGAAACAGGGGTATGTCCAGGTTAGCCTGGTGAAAAGCTGACTCCGTCTACATATAGTGCTTCTCCTGCTGCTTACTAGTTCTACTGTATGTTAATTCCATATGGCATAATGTCATGTCACTGACATGAGTCTTATGGTGGTACTTGATGAGGGCACATGAGATACATGACCAATGCCCAATGAGCCATTGCTATGTGTTTGCCCTGACACAATGTTGCTGTATCAGTGGTCATCCACATAGAGATGAACAAGACGTTGAGGACTCGCACAACCTCCATATGTTTTTCCAACCCAAAGGACATCTTCTGAAATCCACACATAACCCTTGTTTGGAATCTTGGACTGTCATAATATGCATCTCCTAATGACAGTGAAACTGAGAAGGAACCCATCGTGAAGATGGTTCATCAGTGAAGTTTGTGCAGTTCTTCCATCAGAACAACATGTGGATCTTACATATGTTCAGCCAGCATGGAGTTTGGAATGTTGTAGGATCCAGTGGTGGGAATCCTGGGGCATCCACTCTTGGACTGTTCTTGATGGCATCCCGTAGTGTGACTGTGGTGGTAGTCTTGGTGGTATCCAGCTGGTGCCCTGTGTTGGCTCATCATTGGCTGAGTCACTGGGGGGTCATACTTTGCAACTCCTCCTGGATGTTGGATAGGAAAATGATATTGTGTGATTAGTAACCTGAGCAATGACAAGCGGGATGTAAGACAATGACATTGACATGTGAGCCCTTGATTGACCAAATTGTTTCCAATGCATTGCATTGCAATGCATGGGATATCATCCTGGCACTCATTGATTGAACAGCTTGACATGATCCTTTACATTAGTGTAAATGACCTACAGTAGTGGAGCTTTTGTTATCATATATAGCCTGAATAGGGGGAATGGGAAGGATGTATGCATGCATGTTGGGTGCATATTATGTGACTTTTTTAAAAATTTGGGAATAGTCAACTGTGACTACACGGATATTGCAAGTACCATTACCATTATCCCCAATCATGTATCATGTGCTTGTTAAGATGTGTTTGTTGTGGTTCCCTAATGGTCTAGTTTGGCAGTGTTGCTAACCCATGTTTGAGTTTTTTTTCCCAACATTACATTTTGAATGTGTCTTTGTTATGGTTCTCCTGGTGGGTGAAACATGTGTCATTCAGCTACTTGTGTTGTTGTGTTCCTCCATCAATGTGTGTTTTTGGAAATGGCTCGCCTGTTGCGGGAGTGTCATTGTTTCAACTTAGTTGTCATGGTTGTGTGAAAGGTGCAAATGTGTGATTTGGGGCCATGGTGTTATTGCACACGCAACCTATGTGTTGGACATGCAGTCAATTTGTGTTAGTTGAACTGTCATGTGTGTGCTGACCTCTGTACAGCTGTGCAACATGACCCTGCTGTTGTTTGTTCGTCCTCTGTTAACCCTTTGAGTGCCAGAGGGGTACAAAACGTATTGTAGAGCTTCTTCCTAGCCTTCCTGGACTTGATGGACGCATGTCTTTTTTCAGCCTTAACTACTATGTTACTATGTTACAATCCCGCTGGCCCTTTCAGTGGGGAAGAGTATGTGCTGCCTGTCAAGTATGCTCTGCATCAGGGCCATGTTCTCCTCGTGGGAGTTCATAGGATCCCACAGTCTGTCCTCCTCCAAACCAGTCTGGGACGTATCTGAACTGTATGAGGCAGTTTGGTGGTCAGGCCCTACTTGCCCTATCCATGGATGTCTATGTTCTTTTCACACATTCTCTCCATTTCCCACTGACGTGTTAATCCCTAGCCATTGTGTACCTGACCATTGCTAGGTACCTCTCCTCCACATGGTCTCCCTCCCCCCCTCCTTCACTGACTGGGTATCGCTCTACATTAAATGTCATCTGTCAAGTTTCTGCCCATTCGCTCAGTTTATCTGAATCCTTCTGCAGAGGAAAAACATCCTTATGCATTTCCTTACACAGATTAGTGTCATCAGCAAAGATTGAGTCATTACAATTACCACTTCTAGATCATTAATAAAAAAATTAAAAAGCACTGGGCCCAGGACTGAACCACGTGGCACCCCACTTACAACTTTATACCAACTTGAAAAGGTTACAACAACTCTCTGCTATCTATAATTAACCAGTTCTCCATTCCCAGCTATCATCTCCCAAACCAAAGCCTTGCTGGCTCCTACTAATAATATTGTTGGTCTTCACATAGTTCTGAATGCTGTCAGTTAGCAACCTTTCTAATATCTTACCCACTATGGAAGTCAAGCTCACAGGTCTATAATTTCCTGGTTTGGGTTTTGCCCCATTTTTGAATAATGATACTACATCAGCTTTCCTCCAATCACAGGGCACAGTATAGTGGGGCATTATGTGAGAATTTTGGGGCCCTTCTTTCTTTTATGTTTTGTTTACTGCTATGTACAAAACAAGGTACACCGGAAATTGCATGATTATATGCCATTTTCTTTTACATACAACGGTACTGGGGAAGGTGTCTTGCTGGCATTAAAGTGTTAACAGTAGCAGAGATTAGCCACCGATATGTACTACAGCAATCATACACTGTAGTACATACATAAAGTACAGCTACTGGCATTAAAGACTATTTCCAGGGAAGTTGGACTGGCAATTCATACATTTGCACAACTAAAACATGATAGTTGCAGTTTAACTTGGAAAAGTTGTAGTGCATTGAGAGTATATCTTGGTGGGAAGTAAAATAGGGGAATCTTTCAACAAAAAGAAACATGACATTTATATTTGTCTTAATGAAAAAAAATTACAATAATCATTTTAAGATATATTTCTGTTTTCAACTGTCTAGTGACACAACCAACAAGGTTAATAATATCTGGGATCTCGACTAAATAATCAGTGTACTTTGCACTCTATAAAGATATGAATATTGTTTTCCTGTGGTTGGATTCAAATACTGTATGCCTCGTCTGTTCCCGTCTGTCAATCTTTGTTGGAGAATCTCTGAGGAAATTAGCACATCTTTCACAAAAATCTAAAACACATGTCCCCAGTTGCTGATTCTTTATTAGCTTTGGATGCAGAAGGATCATAACAACATCAAATTGGAATTCATTCTGGATTGTGTACTTCTCTGCCACTGGACCAGTTCCCTCAAGTGGGAAAAAATAAATTAATGATACATGGCAGCCTTTGTTCTAACACCCAGTGGATATCCATATTATTTGCTAACAGAATCATATTGTAAAACATTCCAATATGATTTCCTATTGATCAATCTGGTTTCAGTTCTGTTCACCAGTTTTTCTCCAGTTTTCTACATTGGAGACCCTAGCAAATAGCCTTCATGGAGTCCAGTTACTTATTAACAATTTTGCCATATTATTATTTGATACTTTCAGACTGCATGCAATATGAGTTTATTTCTAGCATTTCAAAAATGGAGGACTGCCATTTTATTCACTGCACCACTTTCCTATTTATCTATAGCCTTTAGAACCATTTTCAGTAGTCTTTTGGTTTTAAGGTACCTTATACAAAACATGACCAATCCCAAAGCAAAGGAGCTGCACCATAGAGGACAAATCAGAATTCCCATGAACTTAAGCAATGATTTTAACCCTTTCAGTGCCAGATGATTAAGCCATACATTGCATTCCCCTCTGGCACTAAAAGGGTTAACCTCTTAAATGCTAGATAGGTCTCCAAAGCATTACATAGCTATGCTTTGGAGATCCTCATAGAATTCAAGGGGGTTAAAAGTCCCAATTAAAGCAAAGTGAAGTTTGGATTTTTTTATTTGTACCATATAGAACAGTTGGATTGCTCCAGAATTGTTCATGTTCTTCTTAGTTCTTATCTTCTATCACAACTATTTGTCATGTAGTCTTTTGCCTTTCTCCATGAATAGCAGCTATTCTGACATTCTGGGTACAAAGAAGTCATGAATTTGATAATAGTACAAATCACAAATATATTATTTCACCTCTATGTATTAACAAGACATAAGAAAGATAAATTCCCAACCTTAATTATGGATAGTGTGAGGATTCAAATGTCAAAATTATGAGTTTTCTTCTCGATTGTTTATTATCTTTGTTTTCACTTAGGTTTAACGTTATTTAGCATTAATTACAGATGTCCACATCATGCTCATTAAGTGCTAAATGAGATAATGTGACTGATATACTATGAAAACTGGATCAATCTGGAGCCAAATAAAATCATAGTAACATAGTTGACAAGTCTGAAAAAAGATATGCGTCCATCAAGTCCAGCCCATGCCAAAACACCCCTGTTTATCCTGAGAAAGGCAAAAAAAAAACAAAAAACACTGAAGCCATTTCCAACTTAGCCCCAAGTGGTCCAAAAGTTCCTTCCTGTCTCCAAATGGCAGTCAGATAGTTCCCTGCATCATCATCCTATCTGCACTGAAGTCATCTGTCATAATTCTCAATATTGTTCTATGATAGATAGGTATCTCCATAGGGGACAAACAAATATTTCAAAATTTAAAATTAATTTAAATTGGGCTTTTAGCTACTTGGATTCCAGAGAGATGTTGTAAGACTCAGTTTAGTGTAACTCCAATCCTGGCATTCATTCTTCCCTTTTTCCATTTAAATTCTGGCTAGTGAAGCTCTCATGTGCACTTTTAAAGTACCTCTTACCTGTTGCTGTGTGATTCTTCCTCTGTGTCCAGCCTGTGCTTTAGGTTTCACCTTTTCACCTGCTGGCTCAGATCCTCCACCTGTATTTGTGTTTTACTGAACTATACCTATCTAACCATGCTTTCAGTCTCCTGATTTGGTGGCTTACCTGGTTTTCCTGTCCCGGTCCCCTTGTAGCTCCATTTGTACTTTTCTACCTTCCAGTGAGTGCCCTATTCCCTCATTCGTAAACTGAGATGGGTGAAACTTTTCACCAAAAAGGAAAAATTCCCACAAAAAGTGACTAATTTCTGCCTTCCTTCTTGCATTGAAAGCAATAAAATCAATGTATCCCCTCCGCAGACACACACACATGGAGCATATCACATGTATTCCCACCATGGAAGTCAGGTTCCCACATGTTGTCAGTCTGTGCTTGGGAGACAGAGAGAGAGCAGCTGTATGTTGGTGAGATGACAAGCAAAGAGAGGGGAGCTAGAGTTGCTTTTTAGGAGTCTTTGTGGTAGCCAAGTTGTTCTCCATGTATGGGGGTGTGAAGGGAGAAAGGAGAGTAAAACAACACAAAAACAACCTTTTTTGACTAGTAAGTAATAATCAGTAACAGATGTGAATATGATCCAAGTTCTTACCTCATTTGGCTGAGACTCTACTGTGATTGGGTGAGTGACTGTCTGACAGATATACTTTGCAGACAGAAAAAAAGTACATCATACATCCAAAACTAGTAGAACTTATTTGACACTCACTCCTAGAAGTGAAAGAAGAGGTGTGATGGCACTTCATGCCAGCAGCAACTGATGTGAAGTACATTGCATCCATTAATACAAATTGATTTTGAAGCTAACAGGTCTGTCTTCATCCTGTACTGTACTGTAAAGACTAACACTGCTGTAAAGTTAGTAGAGAAATAGAAAGATGCTGCTGAAATGTTGACACTGCTGGCGGGAGGAGTTGCTTGCATTGTCAGGGTCTGTGAGTGTAATTGTTTTGTAGACAGTGACAGTGAGAAGGTCAGATTATGTAAAAAAAAAAAAATTTGACTAATAGATGACAGAGACAGGCAGGGATCTTGACCTGAGTTGTGACTGAGACTGACAGTGAAAACTACTAGAAACAGAGAAGTACATCATACATTATTTTGAGACAGGAAAAACATAAGTCCACACGCAAACAGTTCTGTAGTGATCTTTGCAGTAAAAATCATCACTACTTTCTTTATGTCCAGCAAACATTCTAGGAGTAGTGGTAAGGAGAAAAAAGTAGGAGGAATGCAAGGATGTGGTAGTAAAGTCATGCTCCAAAAACTGACTGTGCCATGGCTGCTGCAGCTTCATGCCATAAATTATGAGGATCATCTGCTTCTGAGGAGGCTGTTTTTAAAAGTGACATGAAAAGTTCCATCCCCAGCAGCAGCAGTAGTAGTAGTACTAAACATTTTAAATTAACTGAATATGACAGGTCACATTGTAGTGTTGCCATAGCAAATTAGGTTTTAGCAGTTAAACCAAATGCTGCATCTGACAGTAACTGTAACATGCATCCTCTAAGCAGTGGTGAATATTCTGTCAATCCCACTTCAGAGAAAAATAAAAATAAATAGTCTGAGACTTCAAAAAGCCTAGAAGAATATGAAAGTAGTAGGAAAGAAGTGGACAATGCTGATGATGACCTAATTATTGATGAAGTATTTTTTTTCAGAATATATCCCTCCACTGTCCTCCCTTTCTTCTGTGTGAGTGTATATGTGTCAAACTAGCGCAGAACAATATGATCTTCTATTTTTAATTATAATTTTTGAGTATTTCTAGGCAACAGGAGGATATAACTGCTGCATGGAACTGGTATCATCAGCAGTGGCACACGATAATGGTTCCAATTGCAACTAGCCCTAATGTTGCTTCTGCACCCCGAGGGTCTTGTCTACATCTGACATTTTCTCCCCCTTTCTTTGTGCCTTTGGGGCACAGTGAAAGCAGCAATAACTATAATTTTTCAGGTTTGGGATTCACATGCTTAACATAAACACTGTGGAATTTATGTTCATGTTCTTTATGAGGTTTTTCTATGGGCAGTAATTCCCACTGAAAAGGCAGACATTTGTGCTTTTTATCCATGATAATTCCATCTGAAACAAAACTTAACTTTTTATCCATCCTAAGTTTGGACCAATGCTACTATGAATATTGATGAATGATTGACAAATAATAATGCAAACTTATAATGGAATCAAACACTGCATTCCTTCCTATTCATCTTCATAATTATATATTCACTACAACTATTCCCATCCACTATGTTAAATTCAACATTTCATTTTCAATTATCTTTATGATGTTGAATGATCTTGATTATAATTTAATTCATCTCCAAGTATGTTGCTTACGGTTTGAATATCAGTTTAAAATTACTCTGTCAACAATAATTCATATGACATATTCAATCAGCAGGTAGGCCTTTCCAAAATTTATTAAGAGGCCAACAATATAGCATGGTGGGGAAGGCACGACAGGTGTACTGGAGGAGAAATATACTGTAGAGTAGTGATTTACTATGAAGGTCCAGAATCCTCAATAGGCAGACTAGGCAACTGCTAGAGCTCCACATTTTGAGGGAGGTCTCAGTTATACTGGCCACACCCACATTTAGAATTTTGGTTAGTTCAATGCAATCTCCTCTTCCCTATACCAGCTGATATACACATTTACTGGCTACTATTCAATATTACTGTTTAAGAGATGTCTCCCTAGCAGCCAATGTGTTGTGGGCGTGTGGTCACAGGCAGACCTAAGTGTGCCTTCAGTGCTTGCCTAGTTCTGGTTTGCAGACTAAGTAAACAATTACAAATATAGCAGTGGCTTACACACTGGTTACCATGCCAATAAAGAAATTCAGCAGCTCCAAGAGTCATACATTGTGTACTCCAAACTCAAAACATAGAGAAGTGTAATGGTTCTTTTAAATATTTAAAGTGATAGTAATGACTCATGATAAATGAAGGTCCTATCATTCCTTATACTTTGTAATAACACTCTGCAACATTGTCAATGTTCTAATTGGTCTAGTTGACATGAAATTATATTATAAAGTTCCCCCTTTTGCAGACTCCAATCTTCTTCCCTCAGATCTGAAATCTGGTTGACCGGACAGATTACAACTAAGGACAATCTTCTGTCTATCAGTATGAGGAAAACCCTGCCCCCTTGATGAGGAAAGGCAGGTTTTTCCTTATGCTGATACAAGATTGTGCCACTTTACAATCCGTCCGGACTGGCTTTCTACTCTGAGGAAAGAAGAGTGAAATTGGTAAAAGGGGCGGGATGGGGAAACTTTAAATTCTAATATAATTACACATAAACTAGACTGATTGTAAAACTGGCCATGATGCAGGGCGTTATGACAAAGTATAAGCAATGATCAACATTTCATTTATCATGAGACATTACTTTCTCTTTAAGAAATTATGAATGCACTGGTTACTCTGAAAAAAAATATTATAATTAAAGAGAAAACCATTAGCGATATTGTTAGTACAGATATTATAGCAAGCTGAGCCTTGAAAAAAAACTTGCTAGCAGGCTTACAGCAAGCAGGCCTTAAAATGATCTGGTCTACAGCAAGGCAAGCCAGGAAAAATATTGCTAGCAGGCTTACAGCAAGGCAAGACCACCAATTGGCCGAAATATTGTGCCACCAGTGATACTATGGTGGGGGGTTATGAAAGACACATTCAAATACACAACGGGATTCAACAAAGTACAAGTGGGATATACATTTCAAAGGAGTAAAAATGTTAGGACAAGAGGTCATAACTTAAAACTAGAAGAAGATCAGGGGCTTAGATGCAATATAAGAGAGTTTTACTTTACTGAGAAGGTAGTAGATAAGTGGAATCTAGTTGTAGATTGAGGGAAATTAAGCATGCATAGGATAGGCATGGGACTATCCTGCACATAAGACAAGAACAAGGACCAAATAATGTTTCCAGTTTTTACAGTAGGAAAAATGGGCAAGCTGTGTCCTCGATTCAAATAACTGATAAAATAGCCAGTAGAGCAAACAGCCTGTACACAAAATGTGTCTTGTGACCAAACATCCATTGTGTGTTTTTAGTTCCCAAAACTCACGCTAAATAGCATGAATTATGGGAACATAAAAATAAAATTGCTTACACTTGGTGTTTGATACACTGTCCAGCACCAAGCATGAGCTCAACACACAGTCATTCTCCCAAACACTAACCCTACACTACCCCTAACAGTGAGGTGCAATAATACCAGCCCTACCACTAGCCTAACACCCAGAACTGTAATACTTACCTTTCATCTCTTCATCTCCTTTCTTCTTCTCTTCTGATCTCCTTCTGTGTTGAAAAGATGTTCGTGTAAAAAAAATAAAGTCAACATTAAATTTGTGTTTAAAAAAAAAAAAAATCAATAATACTATTGTTAACCCAGCCATATCAGCTTTTATCAGGTTTTGTCATCTCCCTCTAGAAGCTGAAGCTGATTGGATGGGAGGTAAGTAAGCCATTTTGAACAGAGACCTTATAAAAGCCAGTCTCTGTTAAATTTTCTTCACAGATATGCTTGGGCAATGGCCCTAAAGGTATCAAGAAGGGGGATTTTTGGGCTACATTTCTGGCACCACCGCCGGTGACAGCAGCGGAGGCGGTAACATCTTCAACCCTTACACTGTCTCTTACCATGGTATTTTAGAATTTCAACACATATATTTTTTATGGGAGCTAATTCTAATTCTTGTGAGACATGCTTTGGGAAACATTTTTAACACAGTGGGCCCACATATATTTTTGCGTATTGGAATGCCAGCACAGATTTAACAAATACATTACTTGGAAACTTTTTTTTTTTTTTTAACATAAATGTTGACTTTTTTTTTACAGGGACATCTTTTCAGCACAGAAGAAGACAGAAAAGAAGACAGGAGAAGGAAGATAGAAGATTGAAGAAGATAGAGAGTAGCTGACCAGGGTGCTGAAAAGACGTATTTCTTTTCAGGGGATGTTTTTTAACTTAGTCGGATTAACACTGTGTCAGTGGGGTAAGCATGCCCCACTGGCACTAATAGGGTTAATTCTTCTAACATTTGACACACTTTTTCATACATTGGCTGTATTGATATGGGGCCTAGGCCCCATATCAATACATCTACTAGACAGGCTTTGTTAGGCTTTTTTCCCCTTCAATTCCAGTGTTGGCAGGTCAAAACATGTGTTAGAGGACTCTGCACCCAAAAAAATGGGTCTAGATTTTTGGAGATAAACTGGGGTCACGTAATGTATGTTTCTCCCTAATGTATGAAATTGAATGGGAAAATGGAACTTGTTTTCATGCATTTTAATGGGTTCAAATGTACGCTAAGTTTAGCACCAAACATTTTTTCTTTTTGATGGTAGTTCATCATAGCACAAATAATTGAATTGCTTACCTTGCTTGAAAAAATGCAGGAGTTTTTGTTTTTCCTGACAGGGTGATTTGAATTGAGGCCTTTATGGGCTGAATGGTTCTTATCTACTATCATGTCAAGGCATGAGTTGGGTTTGTGTAATTTGTTTCTTTGTTTTGTATTTAGATATTATTCAAAGTGCACCAGTTCTAGGCCATAAACTTAGCTGAGTAGATAACATCGCCAGAGCAGGAAATAGGGGCCATAAAAGGTATTGGGCCCTCTGCTCTGATGGGGTTCATCCAGGGGACAGTCAAATATTATTAAACAGGGCGAATATGTATATATAGTGTAAAATGGTTCAATACAAATATATATTCAGAATGCCCAGATTTTATCCTTTTGGTGGGTACCAAACATGCCAGGGAGAGGTGTTGCTGCTATGAGTTACAAGAATAACCACTTTGCAACCAGTTAGACCCAGCATGTTTGGTGTCCAGATATTCACACAGAGATGAGGAATATGATTATTATAATATTATAGAGGTGTGCTGTGGGGTGCATGTTTTGGGAAGTAACATCCCTGACAGGTCTGATTGAGTGGGCCGTAAACTATCAGGCCAAACCTCCCCCCAGGCAGGGCCGGATTTATAATAAGGCAGAGTAGGCATCTGCCTACAGGCGCACCCCACAGAGGGGCGCCTGTCATTGGGATAGTTTTGGGGTTTTTTTACACTTTTTTTTTTTGGACTGTTTTTTTTTTTTACATTATTTTTTGTGCTTAACTTTTTTTTTATTATTTCATTTTACAATTAACCAGCCTTTTCCTTGGGGGGGGGGGGGGAATCGGGATGCTGCACCAGCCGACTCTGTGACACGGAACTCGAAAAGACAGGATTAGTTGTGCCGCCCAGCAGCCCCACAGCCGCCGGATACTGCTGTCTTCCTGCACTGATGACATCCGGAGCGCAACCACTCCAAACGCGGAGACACCGCGTGGAGCGTGCAGGTATTTTCTTCCTCTGTTCTGAGGCCAGTTTAAAACTGGCGCCCAGACAGAGGAAGAAAACCCCTTCACGCTCCATGCGGCGTCTCCGCGTTTGGAGTGGTTGCGCTCCGGATGTCATCAGTGCAGGAAAGTGAAAAAGAGGTACGGGGGAGAGATAGAGGCACAAGGGGGAGAGAAAGAGAGAAGTACATGGGGGAGAGAGGCACAAGGGGAGAGAAAGAGAGAAGTACATGGGGGAGAGATAGAGGCACAAGGGGGAGAGAAAGAGAGAAGTACATGGGGGAGAGAGGCACAAGGGGGAGAGAAAGAGAGAAGTACATGGGGGAGAGAGGCACAAGGGGGAGAGAAAGAGAGAAGTACATGGGGGAGAGAGGCACAAGGGGGGGGGAGAGAGAAGTACATGGGGGAGAGAGGCACAAGGGGGGGAGAGAGAGAGAAGTACATGGGGGAGAGAGGCACAAGGGGGAGAGAGAGAGAGAAGTACATGGGGGAGAGAGGCACAAGGGGGAGAGAGAGAGAGAAGTACATGGGGGAGAGAGGCACAAGGGGGAGAGAGAGAGAGAAGTACATGGGGGAGAGAGGCACAAGGGGGAGAGAGAGAGAGAAGTACATGGGGGAGAGAGGCACAAGGGGGAGAGAGAGAGAGAAGTACATGGGGGAGAGAGGCACAAGGGGGAGAGAAAGAGAGAAGTACATGGGGGAGAGAGGCACAAGGGGGAGAGAAAGAGAGAAGTACATGGGGGAGAGAGGCACAAGGGGGAGCGAAAGAGAGAAGTACATGGGGGAGAGAGGCACAAGGGGGGAGAGAGAGAGAAGTACATGGGGGAGAGAGGCACAAGGGGGGGAGAGAGAGAGAAGTACATGGGGGAGAGAGGCACAAGGGGGAGAGAGAGAGAGAGAGAAGTACATGGGGGAGAGAGGCACAAGGGGGAGAGAGAGAGAAGTACATGGGGGAGAGAGGCACAAGGGGGAGAGAGAGAGAGAAGTACATGGGGGAGAGAGGCACAAGGGGGAGAGAGAGAAGTACATGGGGGAGAGAGGCACAAGGGGGAGAGAGAGAGAAGTACATGGGGGAGAGAGGCACAAGGGGGAGCGAAAGAGAGAAGTACATGGGGGAGAGAGGCACAAGGGGGAGCGAAAGAGAGAAGTACATGGGGGAGAGAGGCACAAGGGGGAGCGAAAGAGAGAAGTACATGGGGGAGAGAGGCACAAGGGGGAGCGAAAGAGAGAAGTACATGGGGGAGAGAGGCACAAGGGGGAGCGAAAGAGAGAAGTACATGGGGGAGAGAGGCACAAGGGGGAGAGAGAGAAGTATATGGGGGTGAAAGAGGCACAAGGGGGGGAGAGAGAGAGAAGTACATGGGGGAGAGAGGCACAAGGGGGGGAGAGAGAGAGAGAAGTACATGGGGGAGAGAGGCACAAGGGGGAGAGAGAGAGAAGTACATGGGGGAGAGAGGCACAAGGGGGAGAGAGAGAGAGAAGTACATGGGGGAGAGAGGCACAAGGGGGAGAGAGAGAGAAGTACATGGGGGAGAGAGGCACAAGGGGGAGAGAAAGAGAGAAGTACATGGGGGAGAGAGGCACAAGGGGGAGCGAAAGAGAGAAGTACATGGGGGAGAGAGGCACAAGGGGGAGCGAAAGAGAGAAGTACATGGGGGAGAGAGGCACAAGGGGGAGCGAAAGAGAGAAGTACATGGGGGAGAGAGGCACAAGGGGGAGCGAAAGAGAGAAGTACATGGGGGAGAGAGGCACAAGGGGGAGTGAAAGAGAGAAGTACATGGGGGAGAGAGGCACAAGGGGGAGAGAGAGAAGTATATGGGGGTGAAAGAGGCACAAGGGGGAGAGAGAGAAGTATATGGGGTGAAAGAGGCACAAGGGGGAGAGAGAGAAGTATATGGGGGTGAAAGAGGCACAAGGGGGAGAGAGAGAAGTATATGGGGGTGAAAGAGGCACAAGGGGGAGAGAGAGAAGTATATGGGGGTGAAAGAGGCACAAGGGGGAGAGAGAGAGAGAGAAGTACATGGGGGTGAAAGAGGCACAAGGGGGAGAGAGAAGTACATGGGTTGAAAGAGGCACAAGGGGGAGAGAGAAGTACATGGGGTGAAAGAGGCACAAGGGGGAGAGAGAAGTACATGGGGGAGAAAGAGGTACATGGGGGAGAGAGGCACAAGGGGGGTAGAGAAGTACAAGGGGGAGAAATAGAGGCACAAGGGGGGGAGAGAAGTACAAGGGGGGAGAAGTAGAGGCACAAGGGGGAGAGAGAGAAGTACAAGGGGGGAGAAAGAGGTGCATAGACCCCATAGTAAAATAATAACAATGACACATGTTAATGTGTTAAGTTTTTTATTCTGCTGTTTTTTTTAACACTGTTCATTAAATCAGTTTAAATAATGAAAAATTAGCATTTTTTTTATCCGATTAATCGAAAAAATAATCGGCCAACTAATCGATTATCAAAATAATCGTTAGTTGCAGCCCTACATTAGTCATTGTCCTCACTTCACTTGCTGGAAGTTCAGAACTGCCCCGCTTCCTACCACGCTCAGTGCAGCCTGCAGGGAGCGAGCCCACGACGAACACCAACTTCAACACAGCCGCTTCACACACAGACGGAGGAGCTACTCAGCTGCCTCCTCTGGCTCTGCCTGTACAGTCAGACTCTGTCTAGAAGCTGCACCTCCACCGAAGCCTGCACGGACCGTTTATTTAACCCCTGGCCAGGCCTTGAGGTAAGCCTGCGCCGGGTATGAGACACCCACTCTGGCTTCCTTCTGTTTTCAAGAGGTATAAGAGGCAGAGCGGGTATCCTTTTGAAACCTAACCTTATTCTTCACGTTTCCAATTGACATTACCCTTTTCTGCTTCAGAATCCCTGGGTCTGGCGTATAGACGCATGTTGGCTGGTGCATTTCTGGGGCAAACCAACTTCACAATGGGGGAAATAAAAAGTCCAAAAATTCCACTTGATTTAAATGGAGAGAGCTATACAACACATGCTGTGCCTCTATCATTCTAGGGTTAAATCACTGGGGTGTGTTTCCTCCTATAATGCAGTTGGTTTGTCCTAGAATTACAGCAATTGTCTTTTACAGATCCTATGGCCCATATTTATAAAAGCAAATTGCAGTCATTCTAGAGTAATCCAAATGCACCACAGGGAACAAATAAACATTCCTGTTAAGTTAAATTGGTCTTTTAACCAATTGGATGTTAGAGAGGTTCCAAAATGCTTTGTAATGCATTGGAGACCAATCTTGTATTCTAGGGGTTAAAAAGCTCTATTCAAGTGCATGAAAATTTAGGGCATGTTATTATATCCCCCATGGTATTATATCCCCAATGGTATAGTTGGTTTACTCTGGGAATAACTCCAATTTGATTTTATAAATATGGGCCTTTATTCTTGGTGTTAACGCTTTGAGTGCCAGAAAGGTATCCAATGTATTACTTTGAAATGTATATTTCTCTGGCTCTCAAAGGGTTAAACTTAATCTCAGTGTTTCAAGTTGTGGTCAAAGTAGGTGTATACAGAAAGGGTGGAATAATGCCTTTCTATGGTCTTTTTTGTGACTGAATAAAAATATTTCAGTCAAAACTTTTTGAACTTTTTTTTTTTTTTTGGCGGGGGGGGGGGGCGCTTCAGCTTTCTGTGCCTACAGGCTCCTGAGATGTAAATCCGGCCCTGCCCCCAGGCAACACCCAGGGGTTTGGCCTCTTAAAAGGAACCGTGGAATGTAATTAATATGGGTTTTTAGATAAAAACAGGGAATTTCTTTGCAACACCTGGAAGGAGAGCTTTTACCACCTGAAGTTCACGCAAGGATCCCTAATATATTGGTAATTGTGTATAGGGATCTCTTGTGTTTCTCCTATTTTATGGACTGTTTTGCTTATGTGTAATATTTATTTGCGTATGTCCTTTATTTCTGTATTTTTGTAATCAGCACTGTGAAGTCTTTTTTCAGATTAAATGTTCAATTAATCAGCTCTTGTCTCTGTTCTCTAATATGAACTCACTACTCTGAAAGAAGCTCAGTTAGAATATGCTACTAAATGGTTAATTCTATATGTCTGATCATTAAGTTGATGTTATACTGTAATTCTGTTGTGTTTGGGGTAACCTAAGATGCCCAGGTATAAAGTGTTGGTGGTGGCAGCAAACTGTAGTACTGGGGAGTGCAGGAGGGATTCCCGGGATTAATGTGGTGGTTGCTAGGAATAGTAACAGGTAATCCAGTCCCTCCCACACTCTCCACACTATCTCAGCAGGACCTATAGCCTTTGCTTGTGACATCTACCATCAAATTATATGTTTGTATCTTAATATGTCACACGCACCATCATCACTACTGCCACCACTACAATCAAGAGGAGGAAGTATCAGGTGGTGCTGCTACTGCTGATGTGAGTGTCATTAGCTGTGATGATGATGACAGCTACCTATCTGAGACAAGTCAAGAGAAAGACAGAGAGATAATGGGCATCACCAGCATTGATAACATTGTGTTGTTTGCTGATGTTGTAGTCATCAGCACCAGCAGTCCTCCATCTCCTCTGTGCCCAGCGCAGCAAGCAACAACAGCAACAAAAACTACAACAAACTTTAAAAATAATATATAACTCTCAATCTTCTCTCTTTGCTATCATCACAGTAGCTACTAAACTATGCCTTACAGCATGACAGGAATGCCTGTGTTTTTATAGTACTGGAGCAAGAATTCTCATGGAAAAGATACATGTACAAGTTCATTGGTAGTATAAGTAGTATTGAAAAGCAGGACATTTTATGTATTTTATGGGAATTTTTGTGGAAAAATCCAAAAATTGCATATTTTCCACAAAACTTCAAGCAAAAAAGCAATCCATAATAAACAGCCCTATATATACATGGTCATATTCCTTTAAACCGGAACTATTACCCTGTATTAAGTCCCCCCAATAATTAGGCATTAGGTTCTTAACAGCGCTATTATCGGGCACAAGTACCAAGTTCTGAAGTAATGCTCCATCTTCTGAGACCTGCTGCCAGGCTTGCATGCAGACATCTTGGCTTAGAGACATCTGTGTGCCTACTCTGTCCGTCCCGGTCTCCTCTAGGAGGCCTTGGATCGTACCTTAAGGGGACAGGTGTCACGGTTACCTAGAGAAGTTCAGCAGTCAGTACGGTACACTAAATGCAATTTATTAACAATTAGATAGAAAGAACAAACATATACAGGAACAAGTAAAGGGTTACCAGCCAGCAAGCACTATTATCAGGAATAATAGGCTGCAAAACTAGACCACATTGCTGGAGAATAGGCCTTAGCCACTGGTTGTCTCAACAGGAACCAGGAGCAGGAGCAGTAGCAGGAACCGGAACTCAGGATCTTGATCCAACATAACGAGTGAACTGACTCATGCCTGCAGTCAGTAGGGAGCGAACTGACTCACGCCTGCAGTCATATGCAAGTCTACCAGAGCCCCAGGCCCGCACTATATTGGGTGTCTGATCACCGGGGGAAAAGACAAAAGAATAGTCAGACAGAGCCACTAGTCAGCACCAGAGGGGGTAGTCAGAAAAGCCGGGTCATACACAGTTTAGGTAGTCAGCCAGAGCCACAAGTCTGCACCATATTGGATGTCCAATATTAGGGCTAAGGCAAAAGAATAGTCAGACAAGTATCACGGTGCCTGTGCTATTCGGCGACATTCTGTCAGTTTCCACTCCTGCCAAACGCCTATTGGCTGCGTTGTGATTGTCCCGCCCGTCCCAAAAGGGACTGACAGCCCAGGTGCACGGACGTCACTGTGAAGAGACGTCCGTGCTTCCTGCTCCTGTCACCATCGGCAAAAAGCCGATATCTGAAGAACCGGGTAATATTGCTGGCGACTAGCGCTACTAAGCAGCTAGTCGCCAGGTGTGCAATAAGTGAACCTTAAGTTATTGCGGGGTGAAAGTTCCCCTTTAATAAAGGACAATTACATATGGTAACAACTACAAAATACCTGGGTATTAACATCTCTTCATCTGCCAATACATTTCTCAGAGATAACTTGGACTCCGTGATCACTACCTTTCAGACAAAAACTAGAGCCTGGATGAAATTGTCACTTAATGTTCTGGGTAGAGCTAACTTGATAAAAATGTTGTTTTTGCCAAAATTTTTATATATATTTCAGGGTTCCCCTGTCCCTAATCCCATGAGATATTTTAAACTAATTGTTCAAATTATGTCCACTCTGTTATGGGCTGGGGGCAGGGCAAGAATCAGATTGTCCTCTCTTAAACAGTCAACGCAAAATGGTTGTATTGCCCTCCCGGACTTTTACAAATACTACCTAGCAACCCAGGGTCAATTTGCATTGGCTTGTGCTATGACAGACTCAACTCATCGGTTTCCTGTTATAGATGAACCATTTCTTCTTCCAGGGTATGAGACTCTGCATTTTCTGCTTCTTGGCGAGCGTATTAGCTCATCACCTTCAATCCCCACTAAAGCTCTGTGTAATGTATGGTCATGCATTAAGCGTGTCTCCAATTACTCATCTATTCACCCTGACACGCCACTTTGGGGTATTGCTGGATCCCCACATTTATCCGCCTTGGACTTTGGATCTCACTGGGTTGAATTTGGTATTATGAAATTTGGTCATATATCGTGATAATGATTTAATGTCCTTTGAACAGATACGCTCGTCCTATAACATCCCTAACTCCTACTTCTACTCCTATTTGCGTTTGCGTCATGCTCTCTCTTTCTTCTGGGGCACCCTTTCACCACGAGGGGACCCATTTACTCTTAGTGTCAAGCTACGTAAATCTAAGTCTCCTAAACTACTATAATTTATCTACAAGTGGCTTGTTGACACGCCATATGCTTATAACTCCACTCTTAGACAGAAATGGGAGGGTGATTTAGGTGTGATGGGGGATGGGGAATGTTCGGAGGCTCTGTCTAGCCCAAAGGCAATATCTGTTAAAGCCAAACACAAATTGATTCAACTCAAGATATTACATAGAACATATTACACGCCTACCAGACTGGCTAGGATGGTGACCCAAACATCAGCGGTTTGTATAAAATGTAAGCAAGAACAGGGCATCTACTATGGGCCTGCCCATGGGTACAATTATTCTGGCACCAGATAGTAAACAAATTGTCATCCATCCTTCTAATTCCTATATCGCTATTGCCCAAACTATTTATCTTCTCGATTGCTTCAGACGGTCTACGTACTCCCCTTCAGACCAAATTGATCAGGGAACTAGTGATTAATGGCTACGAAAATCATAGCGTTGAAATGGATGTGAGCCGACATCCCTTTGTATGACGCTTGGGTTCAACTGGTCATTCAAAACCTTCCACACTATCATTTGGTACATACTCATAGAGGCTCGCCCCATCGATTCACCAAAATTTGGGATCCATGGTTATTAAATGCCTAGACTTGTCTCCTCAGTATAATGATTACCGGAGCTTGCTGTAACGCTAGGAGCCATTCACAGCACACCAAAGGGAAGCGTGAACGCACTCCCTCGGGCAGCTGGGAGGGAGGTGGGAGGAGAAATAGGAGGTGCAGAAGAGCTTTGCCGGTCAGCGTAATGGGACACTCTCTGCTGATTGGCAAAGCTCTTCTGCACTTCTAAATGGATTATCTTTAAAAATATTTGTTTGTTTTTTTAAAAAAACTCATCTTTCATATTATAACTTTTATTCACAAAGCGGATGGTAACACATCTTTATAAGGTGATACATCCCCTTTAAGAACCTAATTACCTTATGCCCAATTATTGGGGGGGACTTAATATAGAGAGAGAGTTTCACTTTAAAGCAATGCTTTGGGTAATACACTGGCACTCCAAGGGTTAAGTCCTTTTTCTCTGGTGTAGATATCTTGGAATGCTGAGGAGAACACTCTCACCCATCCAGTAACCTTTTTAACTCTTTCAGGACCAAAAGGATGTGTAACACATTGAGAAACATTGCATTGCATTGGAGACCTCTATAGCATTCAAGTGCATGCCAATTTAGGAATTTTTATTTTGTCATCTATGTTGCAGCTGGTTAACTCCAGAATAACTGCAATTTGTTTTTATAAAAATAGGCCAATTCCCAAAAGATCTAGTCACTGTAACTTTAGGGCTTGACTTAATTGGCCATTTTTTATGAACAGATTCTGCTATTATGTGGTCACTGAAAACACTGCGTTGAACATCAGAATCCCCAGCTCCTGCCATGACAAGAAAAGAGAAAACAGTCCTACAAATAATGATTAGAGGATGTGAGACTGATGTGAGAAGGAAGAGAGATTAATTGATTTAAAGTGAATATGTAAAGTTAAAACAAGTCACACAGCTTAAGCTATGTGGTGTCATTAATGTAGCCCCATTTCAACGGTAAGCTCTGTAGTATTACTTGTATAGCCCCATTTCAATTCCAAGCTTCTTTTATTAAGATAAAATATGTCCTTACTTCTCACATCACCAACCTAGTCCACTGCAAGACATAAAATTCCTCTTGTGAATACAGGCACTTCTCATAGGGGAAAGCAAGTTGGCTGTGAAGGAATGTCAGAGTCTCTGCTGCAAAAAGAAAATGCTTTTTTTGCCCCCAAATCTGTTTCCCCCTCCCTCTGCCCCAATCTGTTTTCCTCTCTTTTCGTTCTCCCAAATCCATGTTCCCCTCTCTGTTGCCTCAATTTGTTTCCCCCTATTTCCCCCAATCATTCACCCCTGTTTCTGCCCACAATATGTTTCTTCCTCGTAGGAGGAAGAGAAAGGAGGGAGACACAGATGGGGCTGAGAAAGAGGTGGAAAGAGATGGGGGGGAAGAAAAAGGGGGAAACAGACTAGGTGAAGTAAAAGAGAGGGAAAGAGATTGGGGGAAGAGGAATCTATGTTCCCCTATTTCTGTTCCCTCTATCTGTTACCCCGCTTTCTGTTGCCGCAACCTGTTTCCCCCTCTTTCAGTCCTCCAATATTCCCATTTTTTCTGTTCCCCAATCTTTTTTCCCCTCTTTCTGTTCCCCTAATCTATTTCCTCCTCTTTCTATACCCAACCTGTTTTCCCCTCTTTCTGAGCCCCTTTCTGTTTCCTTCCCTTTCTATTCTTCCCAATCTCTTTCCCTCTTTCTCTTCTCCAGTCTATGTCCTCCTTTTTCTCTTCCTCATCTGTTTCTACCTCTTTCTTTGCCCCCCATCTGTGTCCCTCTCCATTCTCTTTCTCCAGTCTGTTTCACCTTTTTATCTAGCCTCTTTCTTTCCCCTCAACTTGAATGGACCATATGCAAATGTCTAGAGTGCCTTTCCCATGATCCAACTCTTTTCTCCCCTCTCATTCTATCCCCCTCTATCTCTCTCATTCTTTTTCTCTTTTCCACTAGGCCACTCTTTTCAAGATAAAAGATGGTTTATATAGTAACATAGATTATGAGGCTGAAAAAAGACTTGTCCATTGAGTTCAGCCCATGCTATATTACCCTTGTTGATCCAGAGGAAGGCAAAAAAAAAATTAAAATTAATTTCCAATTAAGCTCCAAGTGGGTAAAAAATTTGGTCCTCTGTAACATCAAATACATATATGATACAAGGCAATATGTCATAGTCTTGTTTCATTCTATGCGTTTGATTTCCAAAATATTTAAGTGCAGATAATTGAAACTCAGAAGCAGTGCTTATCACTAGTTAGTAAAGTAATGGATAAAGGCAATGATTACTGATAAAAAATTAAGAGAAATTTCATCAACCAAGTATTCAGGAGAGGCTGACTAACATGTTGTTGATACAGCATATATATGTAGAAGAACACCCTTTTCTTCTATTTACATTAGGTCAAATGGTGAATGATTTGCAGTGTCAGCTTAAGTCAAAATGAATGGAATTTGAAGAGAAACTAACATACATGTAACCTAATTAGCAATACAAGCCATTTTACCTGTTTTTCCTACCAGCTTCTGTAATAAATGTTTTTTAATCTTTACTCCTGCCTAACGTACATGTAGCTACAATCACCAATGCTTCTTGAACCAAGGTGAAGACAATGGGAGAGTTTTCTGGCATTCCAGGGAGTTATTTTCCTCTATGCCATATTTATAAATATGCACTAAAAGAAGAATATAGAAATAACATGGGTTTATTCCATTTTCATGTGCATGGGATGCAGGTTTCTGGAATTAATAATCTCCTAATAATGGCAATGTTTATCTGTCAGTATGCACTACTGTACTCATAGTGCATTCCCTGCAGTGCAGATACTACAAAATGTAGCCGAACTGGTGAATTTGTTCAATTACTCCACTAACATGAAAAAAAAAATAGATTTATATTTCTTTATTTTACTCCGAACAATCATCTGTAAAAAAAATAAATAAATAAATAAAAATTTCTATATTTATCTATCTATATCTATCTATCTATCTATCTATCTATATATATATATATATATATATATATATATTTATTTAAAAATTAAACCCCTAAAATCAAATCCTAAACTTGCTTCTCTAATGCAAATGTAGACCGGCCTATACAAACGTGATTTTGTTAACTTTGTTGACGATCTTGTAACAGGATATTAGTTAATTTAATTGAGATTATACCCACCTTTCTTTTCAGAAATGCTGTTACTTTATCACTGATAGTTTACAATATCAGCTCTGAGACACCTAACAAGACTGGTGTGCTGCGAAGTCCAGGGGGTGATGCAAAGGTTTGATACAGAGGAGATAACTTCTACATTGAGTTAGACTCTCCAATCCTCCCATGTTATTAAATGGTTCCAATAAAGTCAGATCTCTCAAAATGAAGAAGTGTTAGGACATTGGCTCCATCGACTAACGTAGAAATTGAAGAATCTAAAACAATGGAGAAGTTATCTCTTCTTTATCACACCTCTTTTACACAGTAGTGCAACTGTCCCCTAGACCTTGATTCCTGCAAATGGATTCCTCCACTAGGCATATGCAAAGCTAGATTACATGCCTCAGATAATATACAATTACATAAATAATTTACAGATAAAAAAGTATTTCTGAATTTCTTTGAATAACAATAACCTCAAGCATATAACTTGAACCAGTAAACAAGATTAAAACTAAAGCTGAACACATGACCAGAATACAAAATAAAATGTATACAAATTAAAATAAATAACAATAAAAGGAGCAAGAAATGGCCTCTGTGAGGTACTTAAGCTCTCACGGGCAGAGCCCTCTGATACTTCTGTTCTCCACATCTGATTAATACCTCTGTATGTCTATTCCCTATTGTACAGCTCTGCGGAATTAGTTGGCGCTATATAAATAAAGAATAATAATAATAATAACAAATACTTGACCTATATGGCTATTTCATCAATTGTAAAGAACAAACAGTGATCATCATCTTAAAGGGATAGTAATACTTTATTATTATTATCCCCATTATTGTACGTATTTGCAAAATAAGTTAATAGCCCCCAGATTCATCTCTAAAACCTTTATGGTTCGAGAGATAACCGAAGGCAAAGTTCCTCCTCCCTCCCCCTTCCCTGACGTCTGCGTTGTGCTGTCTGCAGGGATATCCGGTCTGACTTTCATCAGGCGGCTCTGCAGCACAGCAGCAATTGCATTAGTGACAAATAATTATTTCACTGAAACGGTCATCTACGTGTGCTTGCAAACCAACCACAAACCAAACACATGTAGAAGACCGTTTCAGTGAAATAATTATTTTTCACTAACGGGATCTCGGCTCAGCTGCAGAGCCGCAAGCCTGTCGTACGACAGACTTTCCCTGCAGTCAGCACAATACTCACTTCAGGGAAGGGGGAGGGAGGGGGGAACTTTGCCTTTGGTTATCTCTCAAACCATAAAGGTTTAAGAGATGAACCTGGGGGCTATTAAATTATTTTACAAATATTTACAATATGGGGCATAGTAATAATAACGTATTACTATCCCTTTAAAAACCAGTTATAAAATACCTGCCAAAGTCAAATGACAAGACAAGTAGGTCAAACAAATGACACAACCCCATCAGATTGCTTGTAATAAATTTATTTAAATTATCCCTTCATTCACTGAGATGATATCCAGTATCAAATAAAAATTAGTTTTGGAGAACCAGTCCACATGAAGGTTATTCAAAGTGACCATCCTATATAATAATTCGCTAATGTATGCTTGTCAGAAGCTGTCATGCGCAGTACAGACGGCTGTGCGTGCTGCAGTCATGCGCAGTACAGACTGCCTGCGCCATGGCTGTAAATGGAGTGGGGCACTCCGAATTCAGACTGTAGTCCTCTCTGCTCACAAAAGGCTACGGTCTGAATTCGGAGTCCCCGTTTCGTTATCAGCCATGGATCGGGCAGTCTCTACTGTGCATGACTGCACAGCAGCCATTGTTGCCTGGCACTGTGGCCCGTGTACATGGGCTGTTCAACTAGTTAGGAATATTAGAATTGTGAAGCAATGTGATGGTCACCCCTTGGCACTCAAAGGATTAAGGTTATTGGGGTATTATTACTATTTAGCAGGTATTAGTGCTCCTTTAAGTATCAACAATATTCGTAGTGGTCATTAGGGGTTTCTGCCTTGATTATTCTCTTGATCAGAGCAACATGTTGCACATCCCTTTAGTCCTCAAGAGGTTAAAGACATGTTTCAGGGCAACACTTCTTCAGTCACTCTACAGCATTTGATGTTCTTCAGTTCCCCAATTTAATGGGGAGATGTGAACTTTAGAATGGAGATAACATTTTCTCTTTATATATTTGTTAGCAAATGCATTATATCATAACATTTTTCAAGTTGCTTTTAATTCTAAACTATAAGACAGTTCTTCAGAAGACACTCATGTAACTGGTTATTTTAGATAAGAAAGAAATAGATTGCGTGAAATAGACATCAATGTTAACTTCAACAATCCATGTCAAGAAAGGTGTTTTAGAAATAAGTTCTTGTGATAAATTGACATTTTTAAACAATTATCAAAATGCAGAAGGGAAACAACGGTCCATATTTATTTTGGAGTAAACCAACTGCACTATAGGGAAGAAATAAAAATTCCTAAATTCATATGCATTTGAATAGTGCTTTTTAACCCCTTGTATGCCAGAGAGGTCTCCAGTGCATTGCAAAGCAATGCATTGGAGACCTCTCTAGCATTCAAGGGGGTTAAAAGCCCAATTTAAAATTTGTATTTGTCTCCTGTGGTGTGGTTGGTTTACTCCAGAGTTACCCCAGTCTAATTTTTCTAACTGTGGACCTAAAAAACTTTCCAAGTTCATGGGAAATGTAAGTGACAAAAACAACAGCAAATCCATACCTCGCTTCTCAGACAAAGTGTCGCCGTTTTGACCATATTCCAGCTGACAAATTACAATAAGTGGGAATTCTCTGTGTATACATGGTTTCCCAAGGTACAGCTGTACATTTGATGATAGATCAGGGCTGTCATACCTGCTGCCAGTTTATTGGATGTGACTACCAAAGTTTTTTTGGTGGCGTTTAGCTTTAACTCTTTGGGCCATATGTTCAAAGCAGTAGCGGAATAGCATTTGTCGTTTGTTGCGTCTTTTCAAAGTACAGTGTCGTTGGAATCATTAATATTTTCAGAGAGTGTCGGTTGTGATCAGAAATATGTCGTTTGTCCTGACTGAAATTGTCATATGTAACGACAAAAAAATGTCTTAACTAACAACACATATGTCTTTAAAAATGTCTTTACTAACGACAAAAATGTTTTAACTAAAGACAAAAATTCTCACATTCAGAACTTCACATTCCCTCGACTTTTTTTCTTAACGTACAAATTTTGTCTTTTGCAAGACATTTTTTGTCGTTAGTTATAACAAATTTTCTTTTTCTCTATACGAAACTGGAGAATAGTTTAGCCACGCCCTTGCCCAGCCCCTTTGCCCATATGTTTAGAAGTTGTGTCATACACAACGGACATTACTAGTTTTTTGTTGTGCACTCTATAGAAAATATGTCATTCATGTATACAATTACTTATTTTTGTCTTTCATACGACATTTTTTTGCCGTTATCCCTTTGAACATATGGCCCTTTGAGCTCCAGGGAGGTGCTCAAAACATTGCTTTGCAATGTGTTTTGCACCACTCTTTCAATCAAAATGTTAAACCTCCTTATACACTTAAGGTTGCTTTTATGCCTTTGTCCAATAGATAACATCTTCAATCAGTCATGTCATGGCTATGGAGGTGGACATAATAATTGCTGGTAGTTTGCAGATTTCATGACACTTTTTAACCCTTTTAGTCCCAGAGGGGTACACGGTGCATAGTGAAGCAATGCATTGTGCACTCCTCTGGTCCTTAAATGGATAAGATTACCATGTGCAGTGGGCGGAGTCTGAGGTTCTGTGATTCTTCTAGCAACAGTCATGTCCACCTCCGCGGACCTGCCACACTGACTGAAGATGTTAGGATAAAAATAAATTGTGGACCCTACTAGTAACTAAGATTGTCTCAACAATGATTTATAGCCTTTTAACCCTTGGAGTGACAGAGAGGTACAGAACACATGGCTTTGTAATTCATTGCATACCCCACTCAAAGGGCTAAGGACCAGAAGGTTGTGGAACACATTGTGATGCAATGCATTGCACTATACACTGATCCTAAAAGGTTTAATATCTGTTTTCCAACATACTTCAGCTGAACGTACCAGTGAGCCCACTGGATACAGTTTTATAATGCATTGGAGATGTCTCTAGAATCCAAGGGATTAAAAAGTACTTCCTGTCAGTCATATCCTCACATCACAAAGCTCTATTGTTTTACATGATATTCTTTATCTTTTCAAGCCCTGTCAAAGTTGCATGGTATATTGTAATACTTTGAAATACCATATAAGTCAATGATCTAAGTCACTTTTGTATTCTAGCCATGCCACTGATTAAATTTATGAGCAGACATGGGAGTCAGACCAGAGATTCATATTTGTTTATGTTCCAATCAAAGAATGCTGGAATTCCATCAACTCAAGGTGCCAAGTCGTGAGAAAAACCAACAACCATTTTTTCTGTGCTGTCTAGTTAATACTACTTTACCATACATGTTAAAGGAGAATTAACATCTCCTAATAATAATTCCCCACTTGATTTACTATAGCCCCTATGAATTTAGCTCTTTTGCCTTTGTCCAAGATATAACAACCTCAATCAGTTCTGGATTTCATGTGTCCATGGAAGCAGACATGACAGTTGCTATCAGATCCACAGGACTTCAGACTCTGCTCTGCATGTATTGAAAAAGCCTTCCAGCAACTGTCAATTCGCCTCCTTGAACATGACATCCAGGACTTATTGAAGATGTTATCCCTG
Organism: Rhinophrynus dorsalis; assembly: GCA_037306005.1. Lineage (NCBI taxonomy): Eukaryota > Metazoa > Chordata > Amphibia > Anura > Rhinophrynidae > Rhinophrynus > Rhinophrynus dorsalis. The sequence goes on along the minus strand of CM074720.1, from coordinate 446,937,713 downwards.
GAACAAAGGAATAAGGACACAATTCAATAGCTTTAGATGTCTCTGCCAAAGAATGCAATTATAAGATACTGACCAGTCGATACCACAGCCCTCAGAAATTAGAAATATTGTATCCAAACTGTTCCCGGTACTATTGGAGATCTTCAGGCTCCATAGGTTTGATGCACCGCAATTAATGGATTTGTCAAAGATTGTAAATGACTAGCAAAAAAAATATATAGAAGTATTTTTGTTAATTCTCTTTAAAATGTATCTTATGATGACATGGCTATTATTATTATTATTATTACGAAGTGCTAGTTTTCATTTAAAAATAATTAACACCTTGCATGTTAGGGAGACAACTCAAACTTCACAATGCATTTGAGAATCTTTAGCACTCAATGGTTTAAAAATGCTTTCTGATATCTTAGCACAATGGAGGGCCTCAGGTTGCCCAAACTTGCCTAAACAGTTACTAAATAGACATGAATTAATACTAAGGTGACAGGTTCTCTTTAACATTCTTCTCCATGTGCTAAATTCAGCTACTGAAAGTCCTCCTTTGGAATGGAAAACTACGACTTCTATATTTTTCAAGTTAAAAGAATTCCAAATGCACGTTATTAATTCCCTGCAGTCCTCACCGCAGTGGGAGCCTCTGTCCCTGGAATCATTGAGCAGCTCAGACTAAACAGTCACAAATTAGAGGCATCCATCAGTTTTATGGCCACCTCTCCTTATCCTGGATTCAATTTGTCTAACTACTTCAAAAAGATTCAAGCTCAGAATGGCTGCTCATTTCAGCACATATTGAGCTTATTCAGAGCATGTTTTTTTTTTTTTTTTTGTGAGTCTTCTAATAAAGGCCACAGAGGAAAATATCACTAGCGAAAAGTATTCATTATTTCATAGTTGTGTGTAAGGAGCAGAAAGGCTGGAAGACTTTTAAGATATTGCTACTAACCTTGACAACATATTGGTGTTTTATGACCTACTTCATTCTCATAATAATAGTTCCACATTGTAGGCCATAAATACAAAGGAAACAATGGAACAATTCTGGAAATCTATATTAAGCATCGTCTGCAACTTTTCCTTCCATTCACTCAGATTACCCACATTTTTCTGCAGAGAAAAAAACCATCCTGCTCTGTAGGTATTTCCTTTCACAACTTAGTGTCATCAGCAAAGGCTGAGACATTATTTTTAGTACCCAGTTTAAGACCATTAATAAACAAATTAAAAACCATTGTGCACAGGACAGATACCTGTGCCACCCCACTTACAACTTTAAATTAACTTGAAAAGGTTCCATTTACTCTCTAAAATCTATATTTTAACCAGTTCTCTATTCATGCACAGATATCACCTTCCAAACCAAAGCCATTTTCTTTATGCACTAACCTTTTGCGAGGCCCAGTATCAAAGGCTTTTGGAAAATCCAAGTATACTACATCAAGCAATACCCTTGTCCAAGTTACAACTTAGTTTTGGTAGAATTAAAATAAATTTGTTTAACATGATGTAGTCTTCATAAAACCATGCTGACTAGATACAATTGTCAGTCATCATATAGTCCTGAATAGCATCAGTTGCTAACCCTTCTAATATCATCATATTCTCCTGAATAGTATCAGTTGCTAGCCCTTCTAATTTCTTACATATTACATAAGTCAAGCTCACAGGTCTATAATTTCCTGTTTTAGATCTTGCCCCTTTTTGAATAATGATATTATATCAACTTTCCTCTAATCACAGGGTGCTATGTCTGATGATAGTGAATCAATATATATTGAGTATAAGGGTCTTGCTATCTCCTATCCATTTTCTCAAATACCTTTCAGTTTATGCTTTCAGATCCAGGTGCTTTATTCACCATTAGGGGTGGGCAAAATCTCTAGCCATGTTCACACGGGAAATTTGGTAAAAAACACACTGCTGTCCACTTTTTCGTGGGAAAATACGCTTTTAAAACTGCTATTAAAATCTTTGCATTTTTAACCCATTGTCCAAAATTTTTTGCCATTTTTTGTTTCCACCCATTAATTTACGTGGTTTTTGCCTTTTCACTATAAAAATGTGATGTATTTGCTACAGAGCGAGGTAGACGTGCTGTGCTGTTCTGCTGTGATTCTGAGGCAAAATTGAGGCAGGAGAAGCTCATAGTGACTGCTATCGCTATGAGCAGGATTAAAAATAATAAAAGGAGGAACTGTACGGACCATTATGTGTCCACTGAATCTGAGGCTGAGGAGGAAGTGAGCACTAAATAAGCAATGTTGGTCAGTCGTCCTAAACCAACCCTATGTTTTTTTTGGGAAATTACTGTCAAGGGAGGCACAAAAGGGTAGTGCTAGTAGTGAGACCAGGACAGGTCAGCTGCGTGTGCCTGCTGCAAAATGTTCCACTCCTGCTGCAAGACATGCTGTGCCTGCTGCAAGATGTGCTGTGCCTGCTATCAGATGCGCTGCCCCTTCTGCCAACAGTGTGGTGCCAGCTGTCAGACGTGGTGCCCCTGCTGCCACTGCCACCACCAGTGCTACCCTTGCTTCCACCAGTGCTGTGCCTGTTGCCATTGCTGAAGCGACTGCCACCAGTGCTGAAGCTGTTGCTAGTGTGCCTTGTAATACTTAGGATGGGGTAAGGAGAAGATGATACCAAGTGTGACAGCAGGGGACCCTAAGTCACACTTGCCACCCCCATCAGTACCACCAGTGCTAGTACTACTGCTACTAAAGTCCAGCAGCTTGTTAGCATTCAGAGTGAAGTAGGAGTTAATCAATATCCTCCTATTAATAGTGACTGTGAGAAGGAAGACTGAAATTGATGTGGTAGGTGTTAGTAGTAGTAATAGTAACAGTGAAGCAGCCAGTGGGGCTAGTGTTAGGAGAGTAGTAGGGGAAGTCTGGAACCAATTCAGAGCATCCAGACTACCATTCCCCTGAACCTGGGAACCTCCTTCCCCCCCACGGCATTGTCATGTGGACCATGATCCTGAAGGCAGAATTGTTACCACTAGTGATGATCGAGCACCCCAATGCTCGGGTGTTCGGGTGCTCTAACCGAGCGCCCCCGGAGGCTCGAGTGCTCGGCCGAGCACCCGAGTCCCATTGAAGACAATGGGAGGACTCGAGCATTACACCAGGCACCCCCTGCTCTGATGAGGGGAGGGTGCCTGGTCCATAGGAAAAGGGCAGAAAATGATGGAAACACCACAGAAATGGTTCAGGGACAGCATAGGGAGGATGTCTGGATGCATCTTGGACTCCAACATCGCTGCTGGGAACGATCTTTCGCCCGTAGTACGCCATTTTTACAGACTGACCGTAAAACACACAAAAAGGCAGATAAAAACGACTTTAGGCGAAAAATTGTTACCAAACAGTATTTGCTGTATATTTACTTGTATATCATCTGCAAATTCTGCAAAAAATGTCATTGATTTTTCGGAACTGGGGCCATGATTAAGAGGGAAACGTGCGCAGAGGCAAATTCTCCCAAAAATTTCCTCGATTTTTCTGAACTGGGGCCATGATTAAGAGGGAAACGTGCGCAGAGGCAAATTCTCCCAAAAATTTCCTCGATTTTTCTGAACTGGGGCCATGATTAAGAGGGAAACGTGCGCTGAGCCGACCATCTAAAACATTATGGGTGAGGGTCTGCTGCGGAGCTGACCATCCTAAACATTATATGCGAAGGCCCGCTAGTGAGCTGACGCTATAAAACATTATATGAGAGGGCCCGCTAGAGAGCTGACCCAATAAAACATTATATGAGAAGGCCCGCTGGTGAGCTGACCTATACAAAAATTGTCAAACAGCGCCCGCTGGTGAGCTGGCCCTATATAAAAATAATATCACAGGGCCCGCTGGTGAGCTGGCCCTATATAAAAATTATATCACTGGGCCCGCTGGTGAGCTGGCCCTATATAAAAATTATATCACAGGGTATATGGAAGAGAGTCAACCATATACCCGTTTTTTGGGTGGAAGGGGTGAATGGGAATACAGAGTATTCCCATCATTGTAAATAACATATCTAAAGTGACTTTATGTTCCCCCGGGGCTTTCCTCCAGTGGAGTGGAGAAGTCAGGGGAAATCCAGGCCTTGTTCATTTTTATAAGTGTCAACCTATCAGCATTTTCGGTGGAAAGGCGGATACGCTTATCTGTTATGATGCCACCAGCTGCACTAAATACCCGCTCAGACAGAACGCTGGCGGCAGGGCAGGCCAGCACCTCCAAGGCGTAGAGTGCCAGTTCATACCACGTGTCCAGCTTGGACACCCAGTAGTTGTAAGGCACAGAGGGATCATTGAGGACGCTGACACGGTCTGCTACGTACTTCTTCACCATCTTCCAAAACTTTTCCCTCCTTGTGACACTAGGCTGCGCATCAGGGTGAGGGTGCTGGCGGGGTGTCATGAAGGTGTCCCACGCCTTGGAGAGTGTTGCCCTGCCTTTCTCGGAACTGCTGTGTGTTCCCCTTTTCTCCCCTTCTCGGTTGCCCAAGGTAGCACGTACTCTGCCGCCAGCGTTGTCAGATGGAAAAGTTTGGAGCAATTTTTCAACAAGAACCTTCTGGTATTGCACCATTTTGCTTGTCCTCTCCACCGGAGGAATGAGAGATGAGAAATTCTCTTTGTAGCGGGGGTCCAGAAGGGTGAACACCCAGTAATCCGTGTTGTCTAAAATGCGTATAACGCGTGGGTCACGGGAAAGGCAGCCTAACATAAAGTCAGCCATGTGTGCCAGAGTACCAACAGGCAAGATTTCGCTGTCCTCACCAGGAGGATGACTCTCAATCTCCTCATCCTCTTCCTCCTCTTCTGCCCACCCACGCTGAAGAGATGGAACTAAAGTTCCATGGCTACCCTCTGTAGCGGAGGCAACCGTGTCTTCCTCCTCCTCCTCCTCCTCCTCCGCCTCCTCCAATTGTCGCTGAGAAGACGAAGTGAGGGTGCTCTGGCTATCACCTTGTGTAAGCTCTTCCTCCCGCATTTCCACCTCTTCCACATGCAAAGCGTCGGTTTTAATTGTGAGCAGCGAGCGTTTCAGTAGACACAGAAGTGGGATGGTTACACTGATAATAGCGTTATCGCCGCTCACCATCTGTGTCGATTCCTCAAAATTGCATAAAACCTCGCAGAGGTCTGACATCCATTCCCACTCCTCACTTCTGATTACAGGAAGTTGAACGGAGAGGCGACGACCGTGTAACAGCTGGTACTCCACTACTGCCCTCTGCTGCTCACAAAGCCGGGCCAACATGTGGAAGGTGGAGTTCCAGCACGTGCTCACGTCACACAGCAGCCGGTGAGCTGGCAATTGTAAGTGCTGCTGCAGCTTCAACAGGCCGGCTGAAGCTGTAGATGACTTACGGAAATGTGCACACACGCGGCGCACCTTGGTCAAGAGATCATGCAAATTGGGGTAGGTTTTTAGAAATCGCTGAACCACTAAATTAAATACATGCGCTAGGCATGGTACGTGTGTGAACTTGCCGAGCTCCAAAGCCGCCACCAAGTTACGCCCATTATCACACACAACCATGCCTGGTTGCAGGTTGAGTGGCGAGAGCCACTGCTCGGTCTGGTGACTAATCCCCTGCAACAGCTCTGAGGCCGTGTGCTGTTTGTCCCCAAGGCAGATCAGCTTCAGCACGGCCTGTTGACGCTTCCCCACTGCAGTGCTACACTGCTTCCAGCTACCGGCTGATGGGTGAGTGGCGCTGCGCGCAGAGAATTCGGAGGTGGAAACGGAGGAGGAGGAGCCAATAACGTAGGTGCTGGCGGAAACCCTGATGGAGGTAGGGCCCGCAATCCTCGGCGTGGGTAGCACCTGTGCCATCCCAGGGTCCGAGTCGCTCCCAGCCTCCACGACATTCACCCAGTGTGCCGTCAGGGAAATGTAGCGTCCCTGGCCACAAGCACTTGTCCATGTGTCAGTCGTTAAGTGGACCTTCCCAGTAACTGCGTTGGTCAGGGCACGGGTGATGTTACGGGACACATGGTGGTGTAAGGCAGGGACGGCACACCGGGAAAAGTAGTGGCGGCTGGGGACTGCGTACCGAGGGACAGCTGCTGCCATCAGGCTGCGGAAGGACTCAGTCTCCACAAGCCTAAATGGCAGCATTTCGATGGCCAGTAATTTGGAAAGGTGTGAGGTTAGTGCTATGGCCTGTGGGTGGGTGGCTGGGTATTTTCGCTTGCGCTCAAATGCCTGGGGTAACGACATTTGGACGCTGTGCTGGGACAGGGAAGTGGATGTGGTCGCTGATGGTGCTTCAGATGGTACAGGTGCAGGGCGGGAGGTATGCAGGCCTGCGCCTTCGACAGGCGATTGGCCGGCACCGAAAACAGGGGAAGAGGAGGCAGTGGTGTGGCCTGCAGACACAGATTGGTGATCCGGGCGTTCCTCCCACTTATTACGGTGCTTGGATGCCATGTGTCGGATCATGCTGGTGGTGGTGAGGTTTCTAGTGTTCATGCCTCGGCTCATTCTGGTGTGGCACAGGTTGCAAACTACAATTCTTTTGTCGTCCGCACTTTCCTTAAAAAAACGCCATACCGCGGAACACCTACCCCTTGGCAAGGGAGATTTACGCAAGGGGGTGCTCCGTGGAACATTTGCGGGCCAGTTTGGTGCGGTCCGCCTTCTTTCTGTAGCCACACCACTGCCTCTTCCAGCCTGTTGCGGTGCTGCAGATGGCTCACCCTCAGGACTGCTGTCATCGCTCGGCTCTACACCTTCCCAGGTGGGGTCAGTCACCTCATCGTCCACCAAGTCCTCCTACACTTCCTCACTCTGATCATCCTCCTCATGTCTTGATCCCACCACATACTCAGTCATTGACAACTGTATATCATCCTCCTCATCAAGGTCTTGAGACAGTAATAGTGGTTGATTTAATGGCAACTGTGTCTCATCATCATCATCATCCACTTCCTTTGACCTTAAATGCCGTTCACCTCTGTCATCTTCTTGTGATTGGGTACCCTCTAGAGGTTGTGAATCAGGGCACAAGATGTCATGTTCCTCTGCAAGCGTGCTTGGAGAGAGGTTCAAATGAAGGATTGGTGATGACACGAGCTCCTCACTATATCCCAGTGTGGGATCACTTCTTTGACCAGATCCTCTATGGTGGGAGGAAGGATGATCAGGGTGAGGATTATGTTGACCAGACTCTTGGCTACTGAGAGTGGACTTGGTGGAAGACAGGGTGGTGCTTAACCGACTGGAAGCAGTATCAGCTGACATCCAACCGACCACCTGTTCGCAGTGGTCGGACCTCGAGAGTGATGTCCTGCGACGCCCTGTAAACTGAGACATGAAGCTAGGTATGGTGGATGTCTTTCTGTCTTGTGCTCTGGCACCAGGCACAGTTTCTACGCGTCCTGACCTGCGCCCTGAACTATCAGGATCACGTCCACTTCCCCGTCCCTTTTTACCCGCCTTCTTCATATTACACGGAATATGTGCTGCAAATCTGCAACTTTGCACAGTAAACAGAATGTTCTCCTAATATGCAACTTTGCACACTACACAGAATGTGCTTCTTAACTGCGGCTACGCACAGTGAATGGAATATGTGACTTTGATATTTTACAGTTCGCACAGTTAACAGAATGTTCTCCTAATATGCAACTTTGCACACTAAACAGAATGTGCTGCTTAACTGCGGCTACGCACAGTGAATGGAATATGTGACTTTGATATTTTACAGTTTGCACAGTTAACAGAATGTTCTCCTAATATGCAACTTTGCACACTAAACAGAATGTGCTTCTTAACTGCAGCTACGCACAGTGAATGGAATATGTGACTTTGATATTTTACAGTTTGCACAGTTAACAGAATGTTCTCCTAATATGCAACTTTGCACACTAAACAGAATGTGCTTCTTAACTGCGGCTACGCACAGTGAATGGAATATGTGACTTTGATATTTTACACTTTGCACACTAAACAGAATGTTCTCCTAATACGCAACTTTGCACACTACACAGAATGTGCTTCTTAACTGCGGCTACGCACAGTGAATGGAATATGTGACTGATATTTTACAGTTTGCACAGTTAACAGAATGTTCTCCTAATACGCAACTTTGCACACTACACAGAATGTGCTTCTTAACTGCGGCTAGGCACAGTGAATGGAATATGTGACTTTGATATTTTACAGTTTGCACAGTTAACAGAATGTTCTCCTAATATGCAACTTTGCACACTAAACAGAATGTGCTTCTTAACTGCGGCTAGGCACAGTGAATGGAATATGTGACTTTGATATTTTGCAGTTTGCACAGTTAACAGAATGTTCTCCTAATATGCAACTTTGCACACTACACAGAATGTGCTTCTTAACTGCGGCTAGGCACAGTGAATGGAATATGTGACTTTGATATTTTACAGTTTGCACAGTTAACAGAATGTTCTCCTAATATGCAACTTTGCACACTACACAGAATGTGCTTCTTAACTGCGGCTACGCACAGTGAATGGAATATGTGACTTTGATATTTTACAGTTTGCACAGTTAACAGAATGTTCTCCTAATATGCAACTTTGCACACTACACAGAATGTGCTTCTTAACTGCGGCTACGCACAGTGAATGGAATATGTGACTTTGATATTTTACAGTTTGCACAGTTAACAGAATGTTCTCCTAATATGCAACTTTGCACACTACACAGAATGTGCTTCTTAACTGCGGCTACGCACAGTGAATGGAATATGTGACTTTGATATTTTACAGTTTGCACAGTTAACAGAATGTTCTCCTAATACGCAACTTTGCACACTAAACAGAATGTGCTTCTTATCTGCGGCTACGCACAGTGAATGGAATATGTGACTTTGATATTTTACACTTTGCAAACTAAACAGAATGTTCTGCTAATCTGAAACTTTGCACACTAAACAGAATGTGCTGCTAATCTGAAACTTTTCACACTAAAAAGAATGTGCTGCTAATCTGCAACTTTGCACACTGAACAGAATGTGCTCTAATCTGCAACTTTGCACACTAAAAAGAATGTGCTGCTAATCTGCAACTTTGCACACTGAACAGAATGTGCTCTAATCTGCAACTTTGCACACTAAACAGAATGTGCTGCTAATCTGCGTCTAGGCACAGTGAACAGAATATGTGAAGTTTTTTTTTTTATATCTCTGCCCCCCCACACAAAATAAACTGCTGCCCCCACACACAGTAGTCCTAAAAAGGACTTTTGGGTCTTTTTTTTTAATAAACTCGCTTTTCTTCTCCCTACACTGACTTTCCCTTCCTATCCTCATCTCTCCCTGGCTAAGACTGAGCCGAACTCGCTGGTCAGGTGCTATACAGCACCCGATCACGGGTTCTGGCCAGCCAATCAGTGTAATGCCAGCAGCTAACATGGCTGCTGGCATTACACTGATGTCAGAGCCTCCCTGCACGTTTATTGGCTGCGCAGCAGCCGCGAAACGTGCGGGGAGGAGACCCGAACATGGCGGGCGAGCACATGCGGTACTCGTACGAGTACCGCCATGTGCCGAGCAGAGCGATGCTCGAGCCGAACCGCGCTTCGGCCGAGCATGCTCGCTCATCACTAGTTACCACCGCAATAATACCACCACCACCAGGACGACAGATCAGCTGCCATTGCCTGCTGCTACTGCTGCAAGTCTCGCCCATCCCTATTCACCATAACCTTTTCCAGTCTGTTTTGGACTTTGTCCTCATTGAGTCATGTACATGATGCAGCTAATTCTATCTTCCCTGTTTGCTCATGGCCTGTCATCATTGCCTTCTTTGTATATACAGAAAAGAATGTCTTCAAGGCATCAGCCATTGATTTATCTAAACGATTAATTCACCTGTCTCAGTTTTAAGAGGTCCAATATACACATTAATATTACTTTCATTTATATACTGGTATAGTTGTTTAAGGTTTGTCTTGTTCTTGTTTGCGATACTCTTCTTATTTTCAACTTTAGCTATCCTAATTGATTGTTCACAGTTTCTATTATGTTTATTATATTTTTAAATTATATATTTGACCCTCCTGTTTAAAAGTCATCTTCATATTCCTCATTTCCATGCAAACCTCTTTCTTAAGCCTCATTGTTCTTAATTTGCTCCTCTTGAATTCATGCTACAATATCATATATTGACTTGTATATTTATCTAAGATCTTTTTGAAAAAAAAAAAATATTTTTTGTGCATCCCATCCCATTACATTAATTACTATTCACACTGCTTTTAGCATTGTAAAATTAGTCTTTTTAAAGTAGAAAGTTTTGGTTAAACCCTTGTTTTTGGATTTCTCATAACTTTCAAAGGATATCATGTTGTGATTAGGGATGGGTGAAAAGTGGGTATAATTTCCTGCATGACTTTTTGTTAAAACTTGCCCATTTTTCGCCTTTTTAGCGAGAGTTTTCTCCTTTTCACCTATTTTACCAAATTATGCGCCTATATTTCCTATGGATACAACATTTGTAGTAGTGGAGAAATAAGTAACTGAAAGTCAAAGTTGTGAGTCCTACAGGAGCATATACCTTGAAAAATGTGTTAGCATGCAGAATGAATTTGTCCTTTGCCCACAGCACTAACTTCCTTCTTAAGTGACATTGGCACATAGTCATGATGATGTCATGAGATAAAAAAAAGCATCCTACAATGTGGCAGATTTGTATTGTAGTGGTGGTGGTGGGGGACTGGCTGATATGGTGTAATATGTGTATGTATGTATATAGTTTTTACCATTGTCATGTATGCATCAAATCGCTATCCTCCTTCTCAGATTATTGATGCATTACTTTTCAGTCATAGCATGGTCCCAAGTGGGGTAGATGGTGGCAACCCTTGTTCACATCCCTCATCCACCTCCTCATCTGTGCTGCTGTTAATATATTTGTCCTGGCTTTGACTGTCATGTGTGGTTTCTGCTACCTGATACTATGATGATATGAGATGTTCATGTTAAAGAATGTTAGTCTCTCAACATTGTTGCTTGATAATGTAACCAGCTGCACTGAAAACCCTCTCAGACTCAGTGCTTGCTGGAGGACAATTCCACTGCAATACGTGTCAGTGCTGACCACACACACTGCTTTGTTTGCCAGTAATCCATGGGGTCATTGTTTCTGCCTAAAACGTAGCTATCCTGTAAGTATGCATAAACACCTCACATGCAGTGGCACCACTTGTAGGAGCGAGCTACACATTGTTCCTGTGTGTCAGTTACCAACCGTACTCAGGGAGCAAGTCCCAAAGAGATATGCCGCCACCACCACCACTACCAATGTTGGGTTTTTGCCACCCCTGCTGAGACCCATGAATTACCCTGTGTTCCGAATGGGATATTCTGGTTGATGATGTAGCTGCTTCTGCTGGTTGAAATGCTTTGCTGCCTTCCTTTTCACTATACTGTCTAGATGTTTGTTGTGCCCTCACTTTCTCCCTCTCATCCTCCACAATGCAATCCTCCACTCGATCAATAAGCATATCTCGATATTTCTTGACAGAATCCAAATCCTCAGAAAGTTGCTGCTGATCGTCATGACTCCTTGTTGTGACAGAATGCTGATAGCCCATTGGCAGAAATTCAGAAATGTTGTGTTTGAAGTGGGGATCCAGCAAAGTGGCAAGAATGTATTCCTCATTGCTTTTAATAGACACTATGCGAGTATCTTGTTCAAAGCATGCTAACATGTCCTTTACCAGCTGGTGCATGTCTGTGTTGTCATTATGGTAGGAATCCTCAGCCATGCTCCTCTTTTTATTCTGCAATAAAAATATCAGTGGTAGAATTTCACTAATTCCTGCCCTAATGCGACTCACCAGCATGGTTGCCTCATCAAAGGGTTTCAGCATCTCACATACATCACACCTTAGTTGTCATTGGCCAGGTGACAAAGAGGCTCCCTTCAAATCCTTTCAGTTTTGCATGGTGTACTCTCTAGAGGCCTTATTCTGCTCGTACAAATGCTCTAGCATGTACATTGTAGAATTCCACCTGGTAGGGACCTCCATTTTCAGCTTGTGATGGGGCAGGTTGTTACGCTCTTACATGGAATATAGAGCATTGTGTGCACTGTAGGAGCGACTAAAATGGGCAAAGATTTTGAAAGCAATAGTAAGCATCTCTTTGAGGGTTTTGGATTCTACCAGGAATCTGGTCACAACTAAATTTAGCACATGGGCAAAGCAGGGCACATGCACCATACCACCTATTCTCAAAGCAGCGATTATGTTGGAGCCATTATCAGCAGACAAAAAAAACAGCTTTTAAGGAGCAGGGTACAAGCTATTGCTCTATCACCTGCTCTAGTGCACTTAAAATATTTACAGCTTTGTGGGACTGTCTCTCAAAACTCTGCATGCACAAAATAGCGTGACAATGGTATGGGCTATCCTGCTGCTGCTGCATCCTTTTAATCACACTGCATGACTACTGGCTGTCACCTGATGTTGTAAGTTAGTGTTGTCCACTGTTGGAGCTGGGAGGGAAACCCAGTGAGCAGTCACAGTCATATAGTCTGCTTGTAAAATTCAGGCACAGCCGTCCTGGAAAAATAACTGCAGCTTGGGAAATTTCAGCGTGGAGCTCCACACTACATCAGTTCTCTGAAACCATGTTTTTATACAAATGAATATGGCAGCACGTCCACTGCCAACACCTTGGCAACCTTGCCATTCCACAGGCATACTTTGGGAATGTTTTTGTGAAGTTTTTTACTCCATCCCAAGAACTCAGTCAGTGTGAGTTGGCAGGACATGACAGAAAAAGTATGGAACTTTATTGCTTGAATAACATGACTAGAGGACGTGGTGACACTAGAGGCAGCATGTGTGGGCAGTCTATGACTCTTACCATCTCCTACAGCAAACCCAGAGTCATCATACTCCTCTGTAGCATGAGCCATAGCTGTTGGCATACTCTCTGACATAAATAACTTCACTACATATTTTTTCTGCCCTAGAGCCATGGGAACTTTTTAAAGTGCTTCTGCTGCTGCTAGTTGTGGCACCTCTGGCCTGCTGATAGTGTGTATCCCAGTCAGACCTGCGATTGTGCTTCAACAGATAGCAACATGCTTAGCTTGAGGATCCTGAGTGAAGTATCTCCATACTGTGGACTTCATGGACTGAGGGGTTTCTGAGGTGCTGCTGCTGCTGCTGTTACTACTACTGGGGCTAGATGTTGATGCAATTCTACTGCTACTACTAGGTATCAAAGGCGCAGCATTTACAGCAGCAGAAGCAGCAGAGGCACTAGTCATATCTAACATTGTGGGTGTTGGTAATAACCTGTGTTGCTGTTGTTGTTGCTGCTGCTGCTGGGTACTCAAAACAGGTGTGTGTGTGTGTGTGTGTGTGTGTGGCTGAGTGGGACTTTGAAGAGGCGATGATGCTGATGAGGACTGATAGGGTAACTGTTTACCTTATGACATCTATGCTTGCCCAGGGTCAGACTTTCTAATGTTTTTCTCAAACAGCTTATAGACAGGCACGGTGCTCTTTTTAAGTGGTGGAAGATTCAGCCTTCTCCTTTCTGCTAACTTTATGGCCATGTCATCATCCTCACTCTCAAATTCATCTGTATCTGAACAAGAGAAGGATGCTGGAGGAATATATTCTAGGTCTGCATCATCATCATCAGTCATCATTAGCAGCATCAGCAACACCTGCCACTTCTTGCCCACTACCCTTATATTCCTTTAAGCTTTTACAGGTCTCAAACAATTTCTTTTTACTTTTACTGTAACAAAGTTTGCTACTACTTTGAGGACAGGTGTTTTGGTGCTTGTTTGTTTCCCTATCTGATGCAGCAGGCGGTTCAGCTGCTACACCTTCCTCTATATTGCTGTTGCCATCATCAACACTTGAAGGTGACTTGTTGTCATCTTCAGTGTTCTTCTTATATGGTTCTTTATTTGTACTGGTGCTGGTGGTGCTGGAAGTTTTGCTGGGACCTTGACAAACTGCATCCTGGGAGGAGAAGGATCATCATCATTTATTGCACATGCTGCAGCAACCATTGCTGTAGTCAGTTTTTGAACTACTACTTTACTCTCACATCCCTACAATGCTACAACCTCCCCCTCCCCCTCCCCCTGCCCCTTATGTGTTTGTTGGACATTACTCATTTACTCTGTGTGTGTTTAGTCTACAGTACAAACACATCTGATGGAGTATGATGTCTTGCCGAAGCCATGTCAGCTGTCACTGTCACCTAATATATTTAGTTCTTTGTTTATTATTATAATTATTATTTATTTTTTATTATAGTTTTATTATGTTTTTTAAGTTGTCCACCCTGTCTTATCACTGTCACAGTCTGTCCAAAAAAAAATTATATCTGAAAAACCAAATCAACAACTTCTTTCCCCAGACGTCCCCTCCCAGCACAGAGACAATAACAGCAAGATCAGCAAGTGAATAGGTCTACAGCTGCCTGTGTCTTGCCAGTCAGTCACATGGAATTTTGGGGTATTTGGGGTCAACCTCCTTCCTTCCTTCTTCTCCCCAGAGTCTCCCACTGACTCGCCTAATACAGGGAATAAAGTCCTACTTAAAAGATCCCCTAAACTAAACTTAAATTCCTCTATCTTCTCTAGCACAAACAACGTGCTGCTCTCTCCTCTCACAAACACAGAATGGCTTGTTGTGAGAGCCTGACACTCTTTTATATGGCTGTAGAAAACTTTCGTGTGGTGGAGAAAAATGTTTCTTCCCATTGATTTCAATGCTCGATGAGCTAGCCGAAAAACGTGGGAAACAGTGGAAAAACAGCACTTTTTGCGGGAAATTATTTGCCAAGTGGGAAGTGCCATTATTTGCCGATTTCAGTTTGAGGTAGAAATTTTTGCCCAAACCTAACTGTGACCATTGATGCAAAAATGTTACCTTAACTGTATATGATATAGCATGTAACCCTTTGAGTGCTCTGCAATGCGTTGCATACCCCTCTGGTATTCAAAATGTTAAGAATTGTTTGAGACCTCTAGGCCCAGAAAGGCATCACTGGAAGTCACATTTATCTCTTCATTTTCTGGGTAGCTGTAAACGCCCACTTTTTTCATTGGCAGTAACAGCTGGGCTTCTTCAAACTTGTCAATATTATATGTCATGTAGCTAATTCCCATTAAAATATTTTTATGTATGCCCCCAGTGTGAATTTTTACCCACAGGGCTTCTACTTTTTCACTGGACCCTTCATTATATCTTCTCTTATACTAGGTTTTAAGGTTTGCTTTACATATAGACATACCACCAACACACCTATTTCTGCCCAGTCATTTATATAATCTAAACAGATTTCATTAATACCAGTGAAGTCATACTGGTCCTTCATTGCACTCAGTTTCAGTTCACCCATTTTATCAGTGAAGCTACAAGAATTTGGAAGCGTACATTTTCTTTTACTGACATTCTCAAGGATTGCATACTTTGAAAAATATATTTGTTTTTGATCAGGCTGTAACATAGCCACTTCCCTATTAAGTGAACTAGCCCATCCACGTTCTCCAAAACCAATGTACCTTCTCTAATCCCGTTTATTATTCAACACTGCCTTTCCCCATCCTGTGTTGTATCACCCTCCCTCATTTCCTAGTTTAAAGTGTCCTTCTACCCTCTAACTATCCTAACCCTAGCAAAGTAGCCCCCTTCCACACTAAGGTACAATTCATCTCTACTACCTTGTACAGACAGAAACCTCTTTCAATGCTGTCTGCAGGTAAGCAAACCTGCTCTTTAGTTTGAACATCATATAATCACTTTTCATACTATCTGATTGGTTAATACATAAAAACAATACAAAATGAAACACCCATATCACTACTCATGTTTTGCATGATTAACATACTTACAGAATCATTTCACTAATTCCCATTAGAGACATCTGCAATTTATTGCAAAGCAATTTGTTCGGGATCTCTCTAGCACTTGATAGGTCAAAATCTGCATTTAAATAAATAGCAATGTTCACGCATTGCTCTGTACTGTGTTGTACACCCCTGTTGCATTCAAATGGAAGCATAGCTGCTTATTGCTCTCTGTATATGAGGGGTAAGGAGAATGAGTAGAGGGAGCAAAATATATGAGAGAGGGACAAGTATGGGAGAGGAAGAGGGGTCCAGAGAATGGAAGAAGGGCCTTAAAAACAGTATAGAAAGAGTGGGCCAGATGACCTTAATTTATCACGTTTGGGAGAAATTGTGGAAGGGGCTGGGAGGGCAGGAGTGAAAGGGGTGGGGAGAGAGGTTGACAGCTGGAAACAGTAGAAAGTGGAGAGAAAGGAGGAAAACGGTTGAGATGCGGTGGTGGAGCCCTGTCTGAAGAAGTGTGGGGATGGAAGTAAACCTGCTTTATTTTTTTTTACCTGACATAAATGTTTTTCTAACTATGCAGAAATTAAACCTTTTTCTTTTATAGGCCATGATTAGGGTCTTACAAAATAGCCTGTTTCATGCGTTTCACTCTTCTGCATGAAGTGACTAGCTCCTTTAACAGACCTTGAGACTTAAGAAATCACAACATTTGGAAGAATACTGAACGTACCCAAACAGCTTGCTTATCTCTGTTCTGATTCTAACAATAATAACGTGAACAACTACAGGAATCTGTATAAATGTCTTCTATTCAGTTCATCTGTACCGGTCTTTAAACACTTGGGCATATGTACAGGTGTGATGACCCTTTTCAAAGGGATGATTTTGGAGAGCTCACTACAATTCAAGAGGTTAATTTGAGTTAAGTGATCAAATGAACGTGAAAAACTCAATTTATATTAGAAAGGTATATTATAAAGGCTCCATGCATATTACAGCAGTGGGTGAGGTAGACTACTACATATATATGGATATATTCCAGTTCTTGAAGTCCCACCCACTCACTGTAGGTGATCTCTGTTTGAAAGAAGGCTAGTTCAGCCATCAGTCCATCAGATAAATACAGCTTTTAATATGAGCATTTTTGTAATCTATAAAAGATGAAATACATAATAGATAGGACTCACTTAAAATGGGGTACTTAGGTGTAGTAAGCAATTTTAGACATATTATTGACCAAGCCTTGTGACAAAGCCTTAATTTTTGAAACAAAGAAATGAATATGTTATAATAGGTGCACTATACATGGTGTAGTTCAGGACTGAATTTTGTTTTTTTATTGTTTTTAATTTGGGAACTGTGGAGGGTCCCTTCATTCCTCGCTGTGTTCACTTGGGTTCTTTTAGTATATATGTAAGTTACGGTGTTAGCGCTGTGAGTTTTTCCACTTTCCTGCAAAATGTTTTCTCCTCATCCTAGCTTCTTTTTTATGATTCAGTAAATTTGACTGCTATAAATGACAATGATGGTATATAATGAAGTGCACTCAGAAATGTGTTTATATATGCATAATTGATGATCAATGCAAAAGATTTTTAAAGGCATAATACATGGCATTATTTTAACAAGCTTTTCTAGCTTCTGATTGCCTGTAATTACTCCAATTCAATTGAGTAAATGGAAATGAAAACTTAACACACATTGGAAATGTGTATTATACAGGATCCATTCACATTACAGTAGTGGGTGGAGCAGATTTTGCTGCATTTCTCTTCCGCAAATAATGCAATGATTGCACTTTAGCCTGATGCTCTTAACCCAGTTCTGTATTTTTAAATTGTAGTGTTACAACGTCTGTAAAGCATGTGTATGTGTATGGCTCTATATAAATAACAATTATACATACATACATATATACACATATGTGGATTGGTGGATACATTCCAGTTCACCCAAACAGGTGATCCCTGTTTGAAAGCAGCTTAATTCAACCACTAAGGTGTTTTTAATGAAGGTATTTTAACAAGAAGGATACATTGAGATTGTCTCTCATTTTCAAGTATGCCCTGTGTAATCATTTTATTGACCTCATAAAGATAAAAGGCCAAGTTTACCTTGATGGTACTAGAACCTGCATCCCTCAGGTTTGAACAGGTGGTACATTAACCAGCTGAGCTATTTTACCAGTTATAGATGGACTTAGCTTTTAATATAAAACATTTTTTTGTAAATGGAAATACATAGAAATGCATAACAGATAGGACTTGCTTAAAAAGGGGCATCTTAGTGTTGTGAGCAAGCTTAAACATATTTTGGCCAAACTATGTAACTCAACCCTCAATTTTTAAATACCTTAACATGTTATCATTCATGCTATACACAGTTCACATTCAGGTAATTTACAGGAATAGGTGAGGATTATCTTTTTGCTTTTTTGTATTTTTTTTTTCACCCATTTATTTCAATGATAATTTATTTGTCCCCTAAAGTACAGTTGGTTTGTTCAAAATTACTCCATTTCTTCTTAGTATATAATCCACAGCATTTTATCTGTGATAAAATACATTATTAGCTACACACAAGCAAAGTGCATAAAGTACTAAACAGAGAATAAAAATGTAAGTCTTACACTGGTACATTATAATGAAAAAGTGCAGGCTTCAATGTTTGACAACAGATCCGTATCTGTCATTACAACATATGTTACCTAGAACTATGTCCGTGTCTAAATTAATCCCCCCATAAAATGGACTTCGTCCAGGACAGCAGTGCAGACAAGACTATAAAAGCTGTTATTCATGGCTTTCGTTTATCTAGAAACTGGGACATTTTAAGATGATGTGGTGATTTACAGAAACAAATCTGCCCAACTAGCAAGAACCATAATCAATTATATAAGACTGTGCTGGTATTTGACCAAATGGCAGATTGCATTCCGTTCATAGGTAAAAGAGTCAGTGACCTTTATTAAACTGACAATCATTGGAAACATTACTTTATTACAAGCTCATCTATTTCAAAATGGGAAGTTCTGCAAAAACATTCATGGTGGTCGTTCTGCAGGGGCCCCTGTTTCTTTGATGGCTGAAAAAATGTGAATGTTGAGTATTAACTGTGTGTATGTATATATATATATATATAATTTGTTATGCACAACAGGCTTTTCTAGTCATTATGATTATAAGACTTAAGAATAACTGTATATTTCTATACTTGTGCCCATGATTACACTGTTGCCAAATGACCTATAAAATGTTAAGGGTGTTCTGAAAATTCCATTGCATGTTAGGGGTGCCTTGATCAAAAAGATCGAGGATCATTGAACTAGGCAAATTAGGCAGCTATCCAGGGTGGCAGAATCAAGTAGAGCTTGCAGTGCCATTTCTTTAGCCACGCAGATATGTTCAGACTCCCTACATGGTTTTAACAGGGACTATTTGAAGGTTGCTGAACGTTTGCCTTTAATGGCAAGCACCCTTTCACTAGATCTGTACATATGTAAAAAGCAACTCATATATTTTCCTAATTCTGCAATAAAAAGCCCTGGCCAGCTGTTTGTGGGGTGAGAAAGTTGATGCTCTTGACTAGCAGAAGGGATGGACACAGCAAGGACATCTGAGGTTCACAGCCACTAGCTCCGCTGGATGTGATAATAACCCATAGACTACTGGTGATCAGCTTTAAAGCACATTACCAATGATCTATCGGAGATGTGAGCAATTCTTTCTCTCTTGCATTAGAGAGAGAGAGAGAGAGAGAGAGAGCAGTAGTTCCCTTGGCAGACACCCACTTAGTTTTCCTGCTGATCTGCCAAGCTGTGCAATGCAGCCCTGACTTCCTTGTCGGGTCTGCTATCAGTAGAGGCTTCCTGGGCTCTTTTCCATGCTGCTCAAATTTGCTCCTTTAAGGAAACTTGATTTAATGAATTTTAGATATATTACATTTTATGTTTATTTCTACAATATCACTAATATACCCAATCCTAGTGAAAAATTTAGCCTCAAAAGAGAACTTTGTACGTCTGTAAAAAGTACAGTTTTTTGGCTTTAATTCACTTTTTAATTGCAGTGATATTAATGATGATATTTTTCTCATTTATAAGGAGTTTGCACATGTATTTCTATTGTGCCAAATATTAAAGGGGTGTCAGTTACCCCACGTTGTCAGTCTCTGCTTGGCACACAGAGAGACAACCGCTGATGTTTTGGTAGTAGAGAGAAACTGGCAAAGAGAAGGAGCTTTAGTGACTTGATATGAGTAGTTCTAGCATTGTTCTCTGGGGAGAAGGATGTACTAAAGTTCTATAAGTGCTCAGGGCTTACAACACTATTTCAATCCCTAATTTGGATTCTGATCTGTTTAGAATTGTGCATAAGCAGTGTGTTTCATCAATCAATGGAAGATGTTCTGTTGTACCCTCCTTAATACAAGTCTCTACTGTTTTTCTGGAGGGGGCTTGGGCTGGGGATACTCACCTCAGCCATTGCAAGAGCAAATTAACTTGCCTCACCAGTCTACTGGTGTGTGGCCCCTGGAAACCCCACATGGGTTCTGCAGCTAAATTCACTAGCTCCACCGGTCTACCAGTGAGCAGCATCCAGTTGTTGCTGTCTCCTGCCTGTGTATCTAGGATCTCCAGACCATCAGAAAGAAGCAGGGCTCCAGTCGGCCATGGAAAATGGACAGCAACATTGAAGGTTCAGGAACCGTCAACCCCAAAAGGTGTGTAAATCCAGACTGCTAACAATTTTACCAAGACTTCTGTTGTCAAAGGACTACTCAACCAGCTAACAACTTTCTCAGCTGTGGATTTGTCCACTTCAGCACTAAGCAACAACAGTAAGGCAGTGGGAATTCTCACTGCCCAGAAAGCATAGGTGGAAATTGGTAACATTCTTATTGGAATTTTATTGTTAGCAGTGTATATGTGGGAATTTTCACAGAAAAAGAGGTAATCTATGTTTTTTTCTGAGAAAACTCCTGCAAAAAAATTGCACTTTTCACCCCATTCCTTCCGAATGCCTTTTAAGCATATAACACACAAGATATACTACAGTAGACAATGCTGACATCAACTGTATGTGGTGAATAACATGACTTAACATAGAACTGAAACCCTGACTAATGGTGTTTAAGTTATTCTACAAAGGAAGCATGGTACACTATTTGTTAGTGTCACAGTCTGCCTGAAAATTAGTCAAAAACTATATATTTTTAGCATAAATAATTAACAAATATCTTGATGCTTCAATTTAACTATTTTCTCCTTAGAGTCTGCTAAATATGTTAATAAACAAATAACAAATATCTGTCCAGTAATACCTGCTCCCTTCTTTTTAACAAGTTTCCAGGTACTTACTTTAACCCTTTAAAGAGGGCAGATTGGCAATATTTTGCTAAGCAATGCATCGCACACCCTTGTGGTCCTTAATGGTTTAATGGCAATCACTGCAGACTGCCAGATTTGATGTAGAATAGTTAGTGCACTCTGGACTTGATGCAATCAAAATATGTATTGTGGTCAATATTTCCTTACAGACTCCTTTCCTTCATTACTCCTGATTAGGTATCAGCAAAACAATTGCTGTAAGTTTGACATTCATATGAAACACTTTTTGGGGAAATTGCTGTTTCTTTTGCGCATTTCATTTTCCCTTTTGACCTATCAAATACTGTAAATGCGCAACATAATGTCTACAAAAAGAGGTTTACTTACAAATCACAGTAGGTTTATGCCTATGTGACCAATCATAGGTAGGAAACCTTCTTCTGGCTGGTGTGCTGGACATTTCTTCTGCTTTACCATGCTCTCTCCTCCTACTTCCCTCACTCAGTCTCTCTCTCTCCAGCTATTTCCCTCTCTCAGTCCTTCTCTCTCCTCATCTTTCTTCTCCCCCATCACCCTCACACTCCTGGCATCATTCTTAGTCACTTACTGCTTCTCCCTCTCTCTTGTACTTATGGCCCCTTGTCTTGCTCCCGCACTTCCTTACTCTGGCACTTGGAAGGTTAACCCATACATTTCATAGACCTAGCCATCTTTGCTGCAGCTATTCACATATCAGATGGTTAATAAATGTTGTAACACATGTCCAGCTACAAAGAGATGCTCTGCTAGAGTTTAGTGAATGATTTACACACACAATAGTGACAAGAGCTTCACTTCCAATAGAATTTAAATATAAAACAATTTGTAAGAATGTATAACTTGCCATATATTTTGTATTCAGCCTTTTTTCTAAATATGCCTGAAGAGGAGACCTAAATTGTCTGAAGATTGTCCCTCTCTGTGATCCATCTGGACAGTCTTGCTGCTCTGAAGTGAGCAGTGTTAAATCAGTAAAAGGGGTGGAAGGGGGATAGTTTAGCATTCAATTACTCTTGAACTACAACTCTGACAGTATTGAAATAACACTCTCCATGGCCCAAATACTATGAAGATTAATTGTAGCTGTTTTTATTGTGAAACATTACTATCCCTTTAAAGCTACTCAGTTAACCAATAAAGGAATCACTTTAACCCTACCAGAGTCCTAAATTTTGTCAGTAGTCTTTGTAATAAGAGATATGAGCTAAAGACAGTTAAATCATTGAGATTAGTACCCACTTCCATTTTATTCAGAAAAGCTGTTATCTTAACCCATTTACAGTTAATCCTGGACAATCACCTCATGGTTGTTATGGTACTTGGAGCACTGGAAAAGGCAGGCATGGTTGCTCCCACAGAATACATATAAGACTAGATTGTAAAGATGTTAGTATGTGTATTTAAGTGTATAGAAAACAAGTTCATTTCTAGGTGTTATTGTGGAGCAGAGTTTGAGGAAATGTGGTCTTGCTAGAAACTGTCATCATGTGCACATCAATGGAAATGACCCATAATCCAGGACAGACTGGAGATGTTACCTCTTCAACAAAGGCATAAAAAACAAAATGTTTAGGGCCCATTAAGATTTTCTGTCCATAAATAGGGAAGTAGGGGTAATTATTAGAAAGTATTATCATTTAGGTTAGAGAGCTGTTGTGCTTTTTTCCTATGAGGTAGAAGCAAATGTAACTACAAATTACCTGCAGAAAGAAATAGGCTCCTGCAATATAGGTTAATTAGGCTTTGGGCTGATTTATGGTATTTTTCCTGTATAAATTATTTTCATTGTGTAGTACCACTGTATGAGCCTGCAGCTCCCTTAGGGAATATGTGGTGATACACTAAGTGACATGTATAACAGACTGCTTTAATTAAAGTAGTGTAATACAAATTTCAATTCTGTTAACACAAACACAATAGATTTTGTTTCTTAAGGTAATTGAATAGATTAACCCTTTGACTGCAAGAGGGAAAGCAATGCAGTGGATACCCCTCTGGCACTCAAAGGGTTTAAACCAGGATACCCCTCTGGCACTCAAAGGGTTTAAATGCTCAGAGCTCAGACTCTTTAGTAAATATTAATAAATACATTAATATTAACCTGTTCACTTCCCACTGGAAGGCTATATCTCCCAGAAGTCACTGCCAACCCCCATAGACATATTTCCCATTGTGCAGGAAATGAATTTCCTCCATAGCTTTTTTTTTTTTATATAAGACAACATTTGTGGTACATTTTCTACACAGAACACTGTAAGAATAACATTGGAATAAATGTAGTTGCTAGATTTACAATGCCACAAAATCAGCCCAGGTGGCTCATTTCAATCTTCAATGTGCATAAACTTACAAATTATTTTTTCTTATTTGCTAAACTGTTAATTGGAAAAATGTGTCTGTAGATTTAGTTTGCATGAGTTGCTTACTTTGTTACAGCAATAGAAGCCCTTACAAAATAGACTTTCCAAAATTCTAGTTTATTTAAATAAAGCTTTTATCTTATTTAATGATAGATATGCAGATCAGTGCTTTCGAGATTTATGCAGGACTCAATGCATTCAAAGTCCCATTTAAATCAACAGGAATTTTTATTTTTTCCCCTGTGTTTCAGAGCAGTGGTCTTAAACTGAATTCCTAGAAAGCACCGATTCATTCATTAGCTTAATCATTTTCACTGCAACACCAGTGCAAAAGTAGGGATATCCCAGAAACCTGCACTGTGTAGGAATGTAGTTTGAGACCACTGGTACAGATGGTTAGGTCTAGGACTACTTAGTAAATAAGCGTCATTGTCATATGGAGATGTTCACAATTGAAAGAATCACAGAGCATGTCACAGACTAAGCACTTAAAAATGTGTAGTATTGGTTCTTATACAATTGCACAAATATTGCAACTGCATATTTTGCACATGATGGCCCACATGTATATAAGAACAGGGAAGCAATTCTGCAGCAAATAAACTGTACAACATGGGAGAAATAAAATGCTTCATTTACTTAAATGGGGTTTTTAGACCCTTCAATATTAAGGAGGTCTACAGTGCATTACTTTGCAATGCATTGAATACCTCTCTAGAATTCAATGAGTTAAATGACCAATTTAAAAACATTTACATTTTAGGAATTGTTTTGTGTCCCGTGTGGTGCAGTTGGTTTTCCCCACAATTTCTCCACTTTGAGTTTATACTTACAGCCCAAAGTTATCTCTGTTGTTTACATTGAGGAGAAGGGATACAGTAAGGTGCAAGTTGGGATTCCTGAGATATGCAAGTTAAAAGCATCTACCTCCTCTACCATCCCTTAGTGTTGGACAAACATGAACAAGAATGAACAAGAAAACTAAATTTATTGCTGAAAAGATTCTACACATAAGGGATATAAATCTGTGTGCTAACTACGGACACTTGAAGGAAAAGGAATTGACAGGTAAACAAAAATCCCTTTTTTTCTTCAGGGGTCTTCTTGGTAGCACACCAAGCGAGAAATCAAAGCTAAACAAAAAAGAGTTTGGTGACAAACTGCTTTCAGGACTTTCTGACCAAAGGTAGGTCCAGATAATAATGCTTGGTGAATGTATGCATATTCCACCAGGTAACACCCCCTACAAATCTGATACACTGAAGCTTGGGACTTCTCTGCCCAATAAGTAGAGACATCCCTAGTCAAGTAAGTGTTGATGCCTGCTGCAGGACCAGTGTTGCTTGCACCATACACCTCTTAGGTGGCTGAATAAAGCCACCTAGCTATGGCAGACTTGGAAGCTATTCATTAGTGTTGAGCGAGCGTGCTCGGCCGATGCTCGGATCGGCTCGAGCATCGCTCTGCTCTGCACATGGCGGTACTCGTACGAGTACCGCCATGTGCTCGCCCGACATGCTCGGGTGAAGAGGATCTGTGCCGGAAGAGGCACAGATCCGAAGACGCTCCGCTGGACCACCAGGGAATGGAGGTACGGGGGCATTGCGGAGATGAAGGGGGCATTGCGGAGATGAAGGGGGACATTATGGAAGAGGGGCATAGACTCTATGCCCCTCTTCCACAATGTCCCCCTTCATCTCCGCTATGCCCGTCTTCCACAATGTGCCCCTTCATCTCCGCTATGCCCCTCTTCCACAATGTCCCCCTTCATCTCCTATGCCATAGAGGAGATGAAGGGGGACATTGTGGAAGAGGGGCATAGCGGAGATGAAGGGGGACATTGTGGAAGAGGGGCATAGACTCTATGCCCCTCTTCCACAATGTCCCCCTTCATCTCCGCTATGCCCCTCTTCCACAATGTCCCCCTTCATCTCCGCTATGGCATAGGAGATGAAGGGGGACATTGTGGAAGAGGGGCATAGCGGAGATGAAGGGGGACATTGACCAGGCACCCTCCGCTCATCAGAGCAGGGGGTGCCTGGTTTAATGCTCGAGTGCTCCCATTCATTTGAATGGGGCTCGGGTGCTCGGCCGAGCACTCGAGCATCAGGGGGTGCTCGGTCAGAGCACCCGAGCACCCGAGCATCGGGGTGCTCGCTCATCTTTACTATTCATCCTCTTGATTTGTCAGAGACTTCAACATAAAGTGATGAGGAAATTCTGAACTCAGCAAATTTCTGGATGTAAAAATATAACATTGCTTCACATCAGGCCTGTGAAGTCATTTTTCTTCCTTTGACTGTGGATCTGGAAAGAATACAAAAGACACAGTTCTTGACTCATTGGGTTTAAATTCTGGAGGAATCCTAAGAACTACTGATTCTGGTCTAATCTGTCTGCAGTTCTTCTGCTTGAAGTAAGTACAAAGAGAAGAGCTGTCTAATATTCTAAAGGTATAGATCTGAGTGGTTCAAAGGGTTTAGATGCTGATTACAGGAACATTCTTACAAAGACCGCCACTTCTTAAAACTGCCACTTGGGCTTTCAGAGTACTGAGACTAAGGCCTTTAGAAAAGCCCTTAGCTAAGAAACGCAGAATGGAAGGAATGGAATGCTTCAAGTGATCCACTGTATGGTTTTTCTCCCAAAAGAAAAATCTTGCCCAGGAGTGATTATATTCAGATGAAGTACTTATTTTCCTTGATTTGAGCAAGACTTTGAGCACTCCATCTAATAATCCCTGATTACTAAACAGCTGTGTTTCAGTAACCACAAGGAATGTTTCAGGATGTGTATATCATGATGAGGAACTGGTCCCTGTAATAAGAGATCTTCCCTTAAAAGAAGCATTAATGGCTCCTCCTGTAACATGCTCTTCAGAAGAGTAAACCATGACCTCCTTGGCCAGCAAGGAACAATGAAAATGTCCCAGGCATTCTCTTTATAAATCTTCCTATGAGCAATCAGGATGAGTCTCAATGGCATGAAGAGATAGGTGGAAGTAGGACTTCTGTACCAGAGAATCCACTGCTACAGGAAAATCCTGAAGAAATTGAGAGGTAAGGAGAGGTACCTTTTTGTTCTGCCTTCTAGCCAGCAGATCAATCTTTTGCATCTCACTGCAAGTGTCAGAAGAGACTATTCCTCAGGATAGATCATCTTCCAAAACAACATATCCACCCAGCAGTTGTCTTTTCCTGGAATACGAACCTCTGTCAGGGCATCTACATTGATCTCTGCCCAATGAAGTATAATAAATGATAGTTGCAGATGGGTGGGACTCCTTGTGCCCTCTTGATGTGCTAAATAGCATACCACTGCAACATTGTCTAACCAAATCTTCACAGCCTTCCTTCTGAGGAAGGAGCTGCCCTCTTCAAAGCTCTCCATTCTGCAAGGAACTCTAGGTGTTTTGCATGGAGGGCTCTCTTTTCGGCCCCTGAAAAGAAAACTTGTTCAGGGCTATTTCTCATGTGTGCTTTCTAACTTCTGTCATTATGATGGTCCAATATTGGGTTCTCCAAATAAGACTCACCAATGAATTCTTCCTGGACCACAAGGCAAGGGAACACTTGACATAGTGAAATCTGAATCTACTTAGAGAGAGAAATAGAGAGAGAGAGAGAGAGAGAGAATGTCCTCGCCCAAGACAATAGGAAGAACTGTTGCAAGGACTTCATATGAAGCTTTGCCCAAAGAACAGCATCTATTGATGATGACATCAGACTCATCATACTCAAGATGGATGTCTTAAGTCTCTATCCTTTAGTTTTTGGTATATGACTAAGATTGGGGTGAAATTAACTTCCAATCTATTGTAAGATTTAAAGTCTTTCTTTTCTTCTTTTCTATATAATTGATATAAAGTCATATAAAAATATTAGACTTGAAGTATGTTAACTTCTGAAAAAATATCTTTCTTTATTAGTTTAAGGTGAAAGTTAAATTGTCTGAGCCTTCAAAAAGCCTAGAGGACTATAAAGGTAGTGGGGAAGAAATGGTGGGTGATGCTGAGGTTGACCTTATTGCTGATGATGTTAATCTAGAATATATCCCTACAGCATCTTCCTCTTCTTCAGATACAGATGAAGTTGAGAGAGAGAGAGAGAGGAAGAAAATTATCTTAAAGACAATTGAGAAATCAGATGGAAAACTCATCAGCATTGTTACCTCTTCTAATTCCAACCCCAACTCAGCCATACACACTAGTTTTAGAGTACCCAGGAACACAGGCCATCAACATCTATAACCTTTGCTATTATAAGTGCCTCTGTTTCTGTTGGAAGTACAGCACATTTGACAGCTCATAGTACAATTGCAGCAACATAATTAGTAGTAGCCCCTCAGTAATCCTTCAGTCTATGAAATCCACCATATGGAGATACTTCACTCACAATACAATAGCTGAACATGTTGCTATATGTTGTCTATGTAAGAAGCATATGAGCAGGGAGAAAGCAGAATCACATCTAGGCACATCCTAGGCACAGCCATAGGTTTGATTGGGAGACACACCATCATCATGTCAGAGGTGCCACATCTTGCAGCAGAAGAATCACTCATAAAAGTTCCTGGGACTCTGGGGCACATAATAGACGTGCTCTTGATGTTGGAAAAAGTGTGCCAAGATTTCCTTGATTTGAAATAACACCTATGGTTCCTGCTGCAGAGGAGTATAACTCTAAGGTTGTTGGAGGAGTATAAGAGCTATAGAGTGCACACACATACTGCAAAAAACCCCATCACCTACACAAGTCATGTTGTTAAACCAATAAATGTTATACAGCTCTTCTAGCATGTACTGACATCACTCACTTACTGGGTTCTTACAAAGGAATCAAACCCTGAACAAAAATAATCCAAAAGTACACCTATGGCTGTTGATATGCTGCCCTTTTCTTTTGTTCAAAATGGAGGTTTTAAAGAACTGAAGTCATGTGTTGCATCCTGCTGGCATATCCCAAACCTCTGTTATTTTTCAAGGATGGCAGGTGGTTAATGTTGTGGGCAAAACAACAAAGACATTCAGCTTGCTAACAGTGTTTTCAAGGCACTTGCTGCTGTAGGACTTAATTTTCAGCTACTGATTTCTCCAATTCAGTCCTTAGAAGCAGAACTATTGCAGTGGAAAATCATATAAAACATAAGTGAAAAATGGAAAAGTTCTCTCTGGAAATGTATTGGCAATGGCAAAAAGGCAGAAATATTATATATTTTCTATGGACATTTTTGTGGGAAAAGCAGGAGATTGTTGTTTTTTCACGAAAATCAAGCAATTTTTTTTTTTTACTTTACCCATCCTGCTCAAACTAACAATATACTTCAAAAGGCTGATGTACTAGGGAGAATAAAAGCAATTCAGGATTCGGAGTTACTCCAGTCCTTTTTACTATATCGTTCTCCGATAATTCTCAATGGATTGTAAGGTCAATTGTCTTTATCAGACTATAATCTGAATCTAACAAGCTAACAAGTCTTTAAAGCATATTTCACATGGGAAACATCAATGCAAACAAACTGAGCTGGTAATATTTTCCATTTTGAAAGGTGGCACACGGGCAACTATCACCTTTTGCCAGTGCACCAAAATTCATAATGTTACAACATTAGCACAGAAAAGCATCACTAAATGTGTAGCAAGGGAGGTCTACACTGTGACCTGTGGGGATTCCAGCAAACTTTGGCTGGTTCTCACTTGGACTGGCAGTCAAACACACTCCTTGTGTGTTTATACCACCAATGGAACACATGAGAGAGTTAAATGAAAGAACACAGGTGACAAAATTGTATCAGGCAGATTCTACAGTTCTGTCTCTTGTGTGAAAAAGCCCTTTACAGAGATCAAATTCGGAAAAAAAGTTATTACTGCTGTTTTTAAAGCATTTAAGGGCCAGAGGGGTGTGCAGCAAATGGCATTGCACACCTCTCTAGTCCTTAAAGGGTTAAGAGTAGTTTATTGCAAGGGAAGCATTTTCCATACCAGGGTTGCAAGGGTAACATAAAAATACCTGGGTTATACATTTCAATGCATGTGTATGAAGCAATGCACTGTGTGTAATACAAAGCAATAAACATCATTATGATTTTACTTCACAGTGCATGTTGGAGAATGCTCTATCATTCAAGGGGTTACAAAAACAGTAACAACAAATAAAGTTGCTTTTGCGTTGAGTAGTTATTTCGTAAATGTCTATCACTGCGTCAGAAATGTCTTTAGACCTCCTGTTAATTTACCTTTTGCGTGACAGGAAGTAATGCAAAGCTTTGTGTTGCACATCCTTCTAGGAATACCTACCGCCTCAGCCTTTTAACCCTTTGAGTGCCAGAGGGGTATGGAATGCATCGCAAAGCAAAGAAATGTCTTTAGACCTCCTGTTAATTTACCTTTTGCGTGACAGGAAGTAATGCAAAGCTTTGTGTTGCACATCCTTCTATGAATACCTACCGCCTCAGCCTTTTAACCCTTTGAGTGCCAGAGGGGTATGGAATGCATTGCAAAGCAATGCATTCCATACCCCTCTGGCACTCAAAGGGTTAAAACATATGTAAAATGCAATCTGTATGGCAATAACTGCAACCCCGCAGCATGTATTTTCACAACATTTTGAGAACTTATTAGTTTTAAAGGGAGCTATGTTCTGATATGTAAAGGACTGAATAATGTATTTGATCTGAATATTGCGTCTAACATCAAAAATACTTTGGAAATATTTTTTTAATAAACTATCAGACTCAGTGGTGTCATTAGAACCTCAAAGTTGTTAGTACTCAAGCTTCTTCAGAGACCACTAACAGACCAGGGAAGTTTTGCCCTAAGGTGAGATTAACTCTCCAGTGAGACAAACTTTCCAATTGCTATTCCATTTTATGGAGCCGCTTTTTAAAGTTGCAGAAATCTTAATGCATATGTTTGATAAAATAACTAAGGAATTGGATAGTTTATTTTACTGGAACGTTTATTTAATCTTGGGCTCAATTCAATAAGGTACGGTAAAACAGTCAGTAAGCGGAAAACCAGTACCGAACGATAACAATAACTGTGTTTTGCAATAATTCAATAAGCTGTCTACCAGATTTTACAACAAACCTGATAACATGTTTCATCTTTTTTTCATCACTGTGCATTAATTTAATTAGTTAAATAACACCAGATACATCAGCTTCAAAGGAAAGTAGCTAACACTCAATGTTTCAGGCTACGCTAAACATTGTTATAAGTTCAAAATCACAGCCAATCTCCACACAGCAAAGTATCAAGTCAATTCTCATAAAATTAGCAGGGACCGTCCCCCAACAGTGCATGTTTTTGAGATATCTCTGCTTTAGCACAGGTGAATCAATCAGTGGCTCAGTCACTTAAGGACCACGGAGCATTTTTTTTTTTTTTTGCACAATCCAATTCCAGACTCCCCGAAAGGAGTGCAGATGCGCGGGGAGCCCGGAATTCCATGACGGTCCAGGACCGTCATGGGTCCTTAAGTGTATAACAACCTATGACAGTCCAGGACCTTCATGGGTCCTTAAGGGGTTAATGAATCCACCTGCATTGATACAGGGTTATCCTTACAACATGTACTGTTGGTAGCTCTTGAGGACCAGGATTGGCTACCCCTGCTCTAGACCTTAAAGGAGAGATAACAGCTCCTAATAATAATCTCCACTTACCTTACTGTGGCCAGAAAATCCTAATGACCCCTATGAATTTTGTTCATGTTCCTTTGTTCAAGAGATAACATCTTCAATCAATCCTGGATGTTATATCCATGGAGGCAGACATGATGCTGGCAGTTTTTTTTTTAAACTGAAGCAGGCAGAGTGCATGAAACTACTTAAAGGAGCAGTAAACTTTTGTTATGAAAAAAATATATATTGTAGGGTGTAAAGGAAACTCAAGACGCCGGGCTTCTCTCTCCTGATGTCGGCTACAAGGTGGGTAGCTGGTCCAGTAGATAGATGAAGCAGGCTGGATCACTGGAACATTGCGATCCTTAATGGGGGTCACAGGGGACCCTTTAAACCATTCAGGATTAAAACACAGTACACAGTTCTACTCCAAAAGGACTACTACTTTTATTGTGGAACAGGGGACATTTTATACTCAGTACAATGAAATAACACGAGTATACACAGACTATACAAAGGGACAGTGGTGAGATGGCAACATAATACAGTGGGCACAATAGGGGATAAACATAAGACAAAGGGACTGTACACAGTAAAAGCATCTTTACCCAATTCAGTCTTGCCGCTCCAATTCCTAGCCAATAGGAATTGGAGTGACAAGCAACAACCAACCAATCAGGACCTGGTCAATTGTTCTCCCTAGGAGATGGAATTACCCAGGTATGACAAATAAAACAATTAACTTGATTATGTCACTCCAGCTCCTCAGCCAATAGGAACCAAAGTTACAGACTAGATGGTTAGGTGGCGACCAACCAGAAGGTCGCCTACCTTCCCAATGCATTTCTTATACAACTTTTAGCATGTGACAGTGGGTGACAAATCGGGAATTCAAAAGGGAAGCCAACTCTTCCTTGAGTCCTGCCGCCGGCTTTCCCCATGTGAATTGCAGACATTTTAGGGAGTTCAGTTCCTAGGCCTGAAAATGCCTAGTAACTCACATTAACTTTGCACACTGGATCACTTTCTAGCAAACTGTTGAAGGGAGCCCTCTGTTAGCGTGTATAATGTGTTTCCATTCACACTATGTTAAACAAAAATTCTCATAAACTAAAAGCACACATGAATAAACAAAATTCATACACGAGCAATGCTTTACGGTGATCTCTAGTTATTTATATAAAGAAAGTGTTATCCTAAGCTGGTGGTCATGATACACCAGATTGCCCCAGCCCCATCCCTAGGCTCCCCACACAAGGGCACCATCCAGAGAAGGATCTGCCCCCGTCCGGCCTTACTGATGAGATTGTATGCAAAGTATCAATTTAAATTTAAAGTGTAAATTATAGGAAGCCAATTTTAATCCTTCAATGGCCATAGGGGACGCAACGGACCTTGGCCCATGTAAACAGGCTTTTACACTAGTAGCTTCATATTTTCCACACAGTTAAACCTGTGTTTTTATTTTTTTATTTTAGCAGTGTCCTCTAGTGGTCAAATTTGAATTAGTTAGTCTATTGCACTCTATTTGAGAGAAAAGTCAATGACAAACTGTTCTCCACAAAATCTGACAGAAACTGCTGAGTCATGCTGTCAGTTAGAACCTTCTGAAAAAAACACACAGTAAATTCACTTCATAATTATTTCCAATGTTACAACATTTGAATTAAACAACCAGCAGCAGAGTGAGTACACTTGTTTTACTCAGCAGGAAAAGCTCTATAACATAGCAATGGAAAAAAATGAAAGGTGGCATTAGGTATTTCTGGCTATAGTAAGTTAATCTTTGGATTATTATTAGAAGACTTTAGTTCTCCACTAAGTGTGATAAAATCTGTCCAGTGCTGGATTTAGGGTCTTCCTGAGTTAAATACATTCATATATTACTGGTAAAACATTTTTCTAAATAA
This sequence comes from Rhinophrynus dorsalis, assembly GCA_037306005.1. Classification (NCBI taxonomy): domain Eukaryota; kingdom Metazoa; phylum Chordata; class Amphibia; order Anura; family Rhinophrynidae; genus Rhinophrynus; species Rhinophrynus dorsalis. Next base: position 446,904,644 of record CM074720.1, on the reverse strand, counting down.
ATAAATATATCTTAGTTGAGGAGATCTGGAAAATCTGCACTGATGGGGAGGGGCCAAGCACGTGCTTGAGGAGCTCTTAACCAAGAACTTATTGGGTGTTCCAAATAAAAAAAAGGTTTTAATGAGAAATGACCAGTGGTGTAGATGGGCAAGGACACAGCCCTGTTAGTTTTATTTTTCAGGCCAGTCTCTTCTCTGATTTACAGTAGTGCAAATTAATAAACTACCCTCAGTTTGCCTATAACTAAAAGCTTATCTATGTTTTCATGCTGGTATCAAAAAAGATTAGGAGCAGATTGAGAAGGGCTGTCACATAAGTGTAGTGCATTCTGGCCCTTGCATTTGTTAGCCTAGATTCTGCTCTGTGGGCTGTATGATGGGCCTGGGATGTAGCGTGATTGTGTGTGTATCTCTTTCTTTCAATAGCCTATTGATAATTGGATAATTGCAGCAATGATTGGTTGAAAGAGGAAGCAAAACCTTTTAACAACTTAAGATAATCTGAAATTGTGTGCAAAATCACCTGTTTGTAATTTTTATTTAGGATAATAGTTTACGAGATATTTAGGTTTATTTGTCAGTTTATGTTCGACAGTCATGGTTGGCAAAGCTGTGTGACAAATACCTCCATTCTACATTGCTCTCCTTCCCAACTGCCATATCCTCATCTTCTGGCATATTAATAAACATATTAATATGGTTTCTTGACTGTAGAGAGGTGTGTTGTGAAAAACTCTCTCCGGTTACTAAAATTAGATAGAGGGTGGTAGGAAGAGCATGAGGGAGTAACAGTTGGAAGGAAGAGGAAAGTGGAATGTTAGTGTTTGACACACGGGTGCTCCAACCTGTATTGTCTAACTTGTAGAAACTGATACACAAATAAAAAGAACTATATCACAAAGTATTATTTTAAAGTTAAAAATGGCTAACATAACATATAAGTGATTTTGAAAGCTATGTCAAATGAGTCTAAGTTGTCATAAGTTACTTCAACTTTAAAGTGGAACTATCCCACCAAACAATTATAGATAGATAGGTAGATAGATAGATAGATATAGCAATAAGCATGGATATACTAGTATTATACAGAATAAGTCCAGCGTTACTAAGAAATCCTACTTGATCTGAGACTGACTGGCAGGCTTCTTGCTTTAGAGGCATCTTCACTCCTGCACCATCAGTTACTTCCTGTACCTTAAGGTACAATGCTACTCCTCCTCACAAATCCTGGAGGAGACAAGGACGAAGAGCACAGGTGCACAGATGTCTCTAAGGCAACATGTCTGTGCTGATGCCTGCCTGTTTCTCTTGGATCAAGTAGGATTTCTTAATAACGCTGGACTTATTCTGTATAATACTAGTATTTCTATGCTTATCACTATATCATGAATTATTTGGGGGGCACTTTATTTGGAGGGAGAGTTCCGCTTTAACCCTTTAAAGACAACAATGGTACAAAATTTATTGCAAAGAAATGTATTGCATACATCTGGTCCTTAGTGGGTTAAAGAGTAATGAGCCCTGACACTATACATTTAGGATTACATCACTGAATATCCTTGCACTAATCATATGTAGTGATGAGCGAGCACCCCAATGCTCGGGTGTTCGGGTGCTCTGACCGAGCGCCCCCGGAGGCTCGAGTGCTCGGCCGAGCACCCGAGCCCCATTGAAGTCAATGGGAGGACTCGAGCATTACACCAGGCACCCCCTGCTCTGATGAGGGGAGGGTGCCTGGTCCATAGGAAAAGGGAAGAAAAGGATGGAAACACCACAGAAATGGTTCAGGGACAGCATAGGGAGGATGTCTGGATGCATCTTGGACTCCAACATCGCTGATGGGAACGATCTTTCGCCCGTAGTACGCCATTTTTACAGACTGACCATAAAACACACAAAAAGGAAAATAAAAACGACTTTAGGCGAAAAATTGTTACCAAACAATATTTGCTGTATATTTACTTGTATATCATTTGCAAATTCTCCCAAAAATTTCCTTGATTTTCTGAAGTGAGGCCATGATTAAGAGGGAAACGTGCGCAGAGGCAAATTCTCCCAAAAATTTCCTTGATTTTCTGAAGTGAGGCCATGATTAAGAGGGAAACGTGCGCAGAGGCAAATTCTCCCAAAAATTTCCTTGATTTTCTGAAGTGAGGCCATGATTAAGAGGGAAACGTGCGCAGAGGCAAATTATCCCAAAAATTTCCTTGATTTTCTGAAGTGAGGCCATGATTAAGAGGGAAACGTGCGCAGAGGCAAATTCTCCCAAAAATTTCCTTGATTTTCTGAAGTGAGGCCATGATTGAGAGGGAAACGTGCGCAGAGGCAAATTCTCCCAAAAATTTCCTTGATTTTCTGAAGTGAGGCCATGATTGAGAGGGAAACGTGCGCAGAGGCAAATTCTCCCAAAAATTTCCTTGATTTTCTGAAGTGAGGCCATGATTAAGAGGGAAACGTGCGCAGAGGCAAATTATCCCAAAAATTTCCTTGATTTTCTGAAGTGAGGCCATGATTAAGAGGGAAACGTGCGCAGAGGCAAATTCTCCCAAAAATTTCCTTGATTTTATTGAACTGAGGCCATGATTAAGAGGGAAACGTGCGCAGAGGCAAATTCTCCCAAAAATTTCCTTGATTTTATTGAACTGAGGCCATGATTAAGAGGGAAACGTGCGCTGAGCTGACCATCTAAAACATTATGGGTGAGGGTCTGCTGCAGAGCTGACCATCCTAAACATTATATGCGAAGGCCCGCTAGTGAGCTGACGCTATAAAACATTATATGAGAGGGCCCGCTAGAGAGCTGACCCAATAAAACATTATATGAGAAGGCCCGCTGGTGAGCTGACCTATATAAAAATTGTCAAACAGGGCCCGCTGGTGAGCTGGCCCTATATAAAAATTATATCACAGGGCCCGCTGGTGAGCTGGCCCTATATAAAAATTATAGCACAGGGCATATGGAAGAGGAGGAGGAGGATGAGAAGATTAAGAGTCAACCATATACCCGTTTTTTGGGTGGAAGGGGTGAATGGGAATACAGAGTATTCCCATCATTGTGAATAACATATATAAAGTGAGTTTATGTTCCCCCGGGGCTTTCCTCCAGTGGAGTGGAGAAGTCAGGGGAAATCCAGGCCTTGTTCATTTTTATAAGTGTCAACCTATCAGCATTGTCGGTGGAAAGGCGGATACGCTTATCTGTTATGATGCCACCAGCAGCACTAAATACCCGCTCAGACAGAACGCTGGCGGCAGGGCAGGCCAGCACCTCCAAGGCGTAGAGTGCCAGTTCATACCACGTGTCCAGCTTGGACACCCAGTAGTTGTAAGGCACAGAGGGATCATTGAGGACGCTGACACGGTCTGCTACGTACTCCTTCACCATCTTCCAAAACTTTTCCCTCCTTGTGACACTAGGCTGCGCATCAGGGTGAGGGTGCTGGCGGGGTGTCATGAAGGTGTCCCACGCCTTGGAGAGTGTTGCCCTGCCTTTGTCGGAACTGCTGTGTGCTCCCCTTTTCTCCCCTTCTCGGTTGGCCAAGGTAGCACGTACTCTGCCGCCAGCGTTGTCAGATGGAAAATTTTGGAGCAATTTTTCAACAAGAACCTTCTGGTATTGCACCATTTTGCTTGTCCTCTCCACCGGAGGAATGAGAGATGAGAAATTCTCTTTGTAGCGGGGGTCCAGAAGGGTGAACACCCAGTAATCCGTGTTGTCTAAAATGCGTACAACGTGTGGGTCACGGGAAAGGCAGCCTAACATAAAGTCAGCCATGTGTGCCAGAGTACCAACAGTCAAGATTTCGCTGTCCTCACCAGGAGGATGACTCTCAATCTCCTCATCCTCTTCCTCCTCTTCTGCCCACCCACGCTGAAGAGATGGAACTAAAGTTCCATGGCTACCCTCTGTAGCGGAGGCAACCGTGTCTTCCTCCTCCTCCTCCTCCTCCTCCTCCGCCTCCTCCAATTGTCGCTGAGAAGACGAAGTGAGGGTGCTCTGGCTATCACCTTGTGTAAGCTCTTCCTCCCGCATTTCCACCTCTTCCACATGCAAAGCGTCGGTTTTAATTGTGAGCAGCGAGCGTTTCAGTAGACACAGAAGTGGGATGGTTACACTGATAATAGCGTTATCGCCGCTCACCATCTGTGTCGATTCCTCAAAATTGCGTAAAACCTCGCAGAGGTCTGACATCCATTCCCACTCCTCACTTCTGATTACAGGAAGTTGAACGGAGAGGCGACGACCGTGTAACAGCTGGTACTCAGCTACTGCCCTCTGCTGCTCACAAAGCCGGGCCAACATGTGGAAGGTGGAGTTCCAGCGCGTGCTCACGTCACACAGCAGCCGGTGAGCTGGCAATTGTAAGCGCTGCTGCAGCTTCAACAGGCCGGCCGAAGCTGTAGATGACTTACGGAAATGTGCACACACGCGGCGCACCTTGGTCAAGAGATCATGCACATTGGGCTAGGTTTTTAGAAATCGCTGAACCACTAAATTAAATACATGCGCTAGGCATGGTACGTGTGTGAGCTTGCCGAGCTCCAAAGCCGCCACCAAGTTACGCCCATTATCACACACAACCATGCCTGGTTGCAGGTTGAGTGGCGAGAGCCACTGCTCGGTCTGGTGACTAATCCCCTGCAACAGCTCTGAGGCCGTGTGCTTTTTGTCCCCAAGGCAGATCAGCTTCAGCACGGCCTGTTGACGCTTCCCCACTGCAGTGCTACACTGCTTCCAGCTACTGGCTGATGGGGGAGTGGCGCTGCGTGTAGAGAATTCGGAGGTGGAAACGGAGGAGGAGGAGCCAATAACGTAGGTGCTGGCGGAAACCCTGATGGAGGTAGGGCCCGCAATCCTCGGCGTGGGTAGCACCCGTGCCATCCCAGGGTCCGAGTCGCTCCCAGCCTCCACGACATTCACCCAGTGTGCCGTCAGGGAAATGTAGCGTCCCTGGCCACAAGCACTTGTCCATGTGTCAGTCGTTAAGTGGACCTTCCCAGTAACTGCGTTGGTCAGGGCACGGGTGATGTTACGGGACACATGGTGGTGTAATGCGGGTATGGCACACCGGGAAAAGTAGTGGCGGCTGGGGACCGCATACCGAGGGACAGCTGCTGCCATCAGGCTGCGGAAGGACTCAGTGTCCACAAGCCTAAATGGCAGCATTTCGATGGCCAGTAATTTGGAAAGGTGTGAGGTTAGTGCTATGGCCTGTGGGTGGGTGGCTGGGTATTTTCTCTTGCGCTCAAATGCCTGGGGTAACGACATTTGGACGCTGTGCTGGGACAGGGAAGTGGATGTGGTCGCTGATGGTGCTTCAGATGGTACAGGTGCAGGGCGGGAGGTATGCGGGCCTGCGCCTTCGACAGGCGATTGGCCGGCACCGAAAACAGGGGAAGAGGAGGCAGTGGTGTGGCCTGCAGACACAGATGGGCGATCCAGGCGTTCCTCCCACTTATTACGGTGCTTGGATGCCATGTGTCGGATCATGCTGGTGGTGGTGAGGTTTCTAGTGTTCATGCCTCGGCTCATTCTGGTGTGGCACAGGTTGCAAACTACAATTCTTTTGTCGTCCGCACTTTCCTTAAAAAAACGCCATACCGCGGAACACCTACCCCTTGACAAGGGAGATTTACGCAAGGGGGTGCTCCGTGGAACATTTGCGGGCCGGTTTGGTGCGGTCCGCCTTCTTTCTGTAGCCACACCACTGCCTCTTCCAGCCTGTTGCGGTGCTGCAGATGGCTCACCCTCAGGACTGCTGTCATCGCTCGGCTCTACACCTTCCCAGGTGGGGTCAGTCATCGTCCACCAAGTCCTCCTCCACTTCCTCACTCTGATCATCCTCCTCATGTCTTGATCCCACCACATACTCAGTCATTGACAACTGTATAACATTCTCCTCAACAAGGTCTTGAGACAGTAATAGTGGTTGATTTAATGGCAACTGTGTCTCATCATCATCATCCTCCACTACTTCCTTTGACCTTAAATGCCGTTCACATCTGTCATCTTCTTGTGATTGGGTACCCTCTAGAGGTTGTGAATCAGGGCACAAGATGTCATGTTCCTCTGCAAGCGTGCTTGGAGAGAGGGTCAAATGAAGGATTGGTGATGAGACGAGCTCCTCACTATATCCCAGTGTGGGATCACTTCTTTGACCAGACCGTGTATGGTGGGAGGAAGGATGATCAGAGTGAGGATTATGTTGACCAGACTCTTGGCTACTGAGAGTGGACTTGGTGGAAGACAGGGTGGTGCTTAACCGACTGGAAGCAGTATCAGCTGACATCCAACCGACCACCTGTTCACAGTGGTCGGACCTCGAGAGTGATGTCCTGCGACGCCCTGTAAAATGAGACATGAAGCTAGGTATGGTGGATGTCTTTCTTTCTTGTGCTCTGGCACCAGGCACAGTTTCTCCGCGTCCTGACCCGCGCCCTGAACTATCAGGATCACGTCCACTTCCCCGTCCCTTTTTACCCGCCTTCTTCATCTTACACGGAATATGTGACTTTGATATTTTAGTTTGAAAACTTAACAGTATTTCTTCCTATTCTGCAACTGTGCAGAGTACACAGAATAGGCTGCTAAACTGCGGTGACGCACACTGAATGGAATATGTGACTTTGATATTTTAGTTTGAAAACTTAACAGTATTTCTTCCTATTCTGCAACTGTGCAGAGTACACAGAATAGGCTGCTAAACTGCGGTGACGCACACTGAATGGAATATGTGACTTTGATATTTTAGTTTGAAAACTTAACAGTATTTCTTCCTATTCTGCAACTGTGCAGAGTACACAGAATAGGCTGCTAAACTGCGGTGACGCACACTGAATGGAATATGTGACTTTGATATTTTAGTTTGAAGACTTTACAGTATTTCTTCCTATTCTGCAACTGTGCAGAGTACACAGAATAGGCTGCTAAACTGCGGTGACGCACACTGAATATAATATGTGACTTTGATATTTTAGTTTGAAAACTTAACAGTATTTCTTCCTATTCTGCAACTGTGCAGAGTACACAGAATAGGCTGCTAAACTGCGGTGACGCACACTGAATATAATATGTGACTTTGATATTTTAGTTTGAAAACTTAACAGTATTTCTTCCTATTCTGCAACTGTGCAGAGTACACAGAATAGGCTGCTAAACTGCGGTGACGCACACTGAATATAATATGTGACTTTGATATTTTAGTTTGAAAACTTAACAGTATTTCTTCCTATTCTGCAACTGTGCAGAGTACACAGAATAGGCTGCTAAACTGCGGTGACGCACACTGAATATAATATGTGACTTTGATATTTTAGTTTGAAAACTTAACAGTATTTCTTCCTATTCTGCAACTGTGCAGAGTACACAGAATAGGCTGCTAAACTGCGGTGACGCACACTGAATGGAATATGTGACTTTGATATTTTACTTTGAAGACTTAACAGTATTTCTTCCTATTCTGCAACTGTGCAGAGTACACAGAATAGGCTGCTAAACTGCGGTGACGCACACTGAATGGAATATGTGACTTTGATATTTTAGTTTGAAGACTTTACAGTATTTTTTCCTATTCTGCAACTGTGCAGAGTACACAGAATAGGCTGCTAAACTGCGGTGACGCACACTGAATATAATATGTGACTTTGATATTTTAGTTTGAAAACTTAACAGTATTTCTTCCTATTCTGCAACTGTGCAGAGTACACAGAATAGGCTGCTAAACTGCGGTGACGCACACTGAATATAATATGTGACTTTGATATTTTAGTTTGAAAACTTAACAGTATTTCTTCCTATTCTGCAACTGTGCAGAGTACACAGAATAGGCTGCTAAACTGCGGCGAAGCACACTGAATGGAATATGTGACTTTGATATTTTAGTTTGAAAACTTAACAGTATTTCTTCCTATTCTGCAACTGTGCACAGTACACAGAATGTGCTGCTAAACTGCGGCGACGCACACTGAATGGAATATGTGACTTTGATATTTTAGTTTGAAGACTTAACAGAATGTGCTCTAATCTGCAACTTTGCACACTAAACAGAATGTGCTCTAATCTGCAACTTTGCACACTAAACAGAATGTGCTCTAATCTGCAACTTTGCACACTAAACAGAATGTGCTCTAATCTGCAACTTTGCACACTAAACAGAATATATGTTTTTTTTTTTTTTTTTTCCCCCCACACAAAATAAACTGCTGCCCCCACACACAGTAGTCCTAAAAAGGACTTTTGGTTCTTTTTTTTTGTTCAACAAGACTTTTCTTCTCCCTACACTGACTTTCCCTTCCTATCCTCATCTCTCCCTGGCTAAGACTGAGCCGAACTCGCTGGTCAGGTGCTATACAGCACCCGACCACGGGTTCTGGCCAGCCAATCAGTGTAATGCCAGCAGCCAACATGGCTGCTGGCATTACACTGATGTCAGAGCCTCCCTGCACGTTTATTGGCTGCGCAGCAGCCGCGAAACGCGCGGGGAGGAGACCCGAACATGGCGGGCGAGCACATGCGGTACTCGTACGAGTACCGCCATGTGCCGAGCAGAGCGATGCTCGAGCCGATCCGAGCATCGGCCGAGCATGCTCGCTCAACACTAATCATATGATTTCCAGTACCACTTTATTGTCTCTGTTAGAGTGTCTCTCGGTATAGTGCAGCAGTGTACAGGGGCTTGTGACAGCAAAAACAGAAGTCTAAACGTTGCCAGCTGACCGAGCTGACTAGAAAACCAAAGCAGTGACTGGAGCTGCAGGCGTGAAATTCTTTTTTTTTTCCCTTGTTTCTTTTTTTCCAAATTGCTTGACAGTTATTTCAAACCCCTTCTTATTTTCATCTTCCAACAGCTTCTTTGATCTCCCAAATAAGCTGAAGTTTTACCATATGGTTCTCCTTACAGGGGTTATACAGTATGTATATCTAAAATTGCAGTGCTAAACTGGTCCGTGTATCACTAGAATATGTACAAAAATTCTATATCAATATAAAACACATGCATATCAACCGATACATATGTATCACACAAATCACACAAATGTATATACTGCATTTGCCCATTTATAGAGGGATATACTTGTATTCTAGCAGAAACATTCATTAACCCTTTGAGATCCAGAGGGGTAGCCAATGGGTTTATGTTATACATATGGAGGCTGCTATACTAAGAAGGACGCAAGGAGACATTCTGGAGCAAAACAACTGCATCATAGAGTAAAAAAAACAAATTCACATTGAAATAATAATAATTTGTTTATATAGCTCTTTTTCTCCCAAATTGGACTTATAGCACTTACAGCATTGAGGGGAACAGATTAAGGTTAGGAGCAGAGAAACTGATAATGATAATGGTCAGTAGAGTTTGCAGTTATATAGGGGTGGGCAAAAGGTGAGAAAAATTTCCTGCATGACTTTTCGTGAAAAACGGATGGTTTTTATCTTTTTTTCTAGAAAGTTTTCTCCTTTTCTCCAATGTAAAATGTTCCTCTTTTTCCCCTATACAGCAACATTTTTGCCTTTTACAACACATTTTTCTCCTATTCTTTTTTTTTTGTTTCAATAAACTTTATTGAAAGTTAGTGATACAAACAATAACAGCAGAAAAAAAAAGGATATGCTATGAAGTAACATACAACTATTAGATACATTATAAAAGAATAAATGAAAGAAAAGGAAATAAGGGGTAGAAGAAAAAGAAGTAAGTAAGTACATCAGTATAACGGATGTAAATAACATACAGGTACATAAATTTGAAATCAAAGGAGGCATAAGTCAGAATTAGCATGTGTTCCTAGAAAATGCTCATAACTTATAGCAGTTCAGTAAAAGAGCATCAGTAACCCTTGAGAAGGGCAAAACCAAACACTAATCTGCAATAACATTAATCATAATCGGAATGCCTCAATATAAAGAAAAATGTTACATAATGGCAGAAGAAAGGTAGAGAAGAGAAAGAGCAGAAAAGAAAGAGAGTGCAAAACAAAATGTGAGAGGGACAAATATGGGAGTAACAAGACACAGTGGGGATAAAGAGGTTGGCGTCTGGAGAGTCAGGGAATAGAGGATGGGGTAGGGACAACTAGTCTGTCTAGAAGATCTAGCCAGGAACCAAAGTTTTCTTAAAATTCTTTGTGTTTGTGGAAAGATAAGCTGTAAAGATGCTCCATGTCCAGGAGGGGCTTCAGCTCATTTTTTCACTCTGACACAATAGGTGGGATAGGAGAAAGCCACTTACATGAGGTGCATATACGTGCCGCCAAGAGCAGTAATAACCATGAACGAGTAAAAGAAGCTCTATAGGAGGAAAGTTGTCTAGAGGGAGGAAAAATATTCAGCAGCATCAGTTGGGGTAAAAAGAGGAGGTATGTACCTGTGAGCAAGCATATCTTGTTATGAACAGCTGTCCAGAAAGGGCAAATAGAGGGACAAGACCACCAGATATAGGAATGAGATGCTATTGTTGCTCTACATCTCCAGCACGCTGAAGAATATGTAAATCTAAAGTTGAACAGACATAATAGAGACCTATACCATCTGACCAAGAGTTTGTAAGTGACTTCTCTATACCGCATATTCCTTATATGAGTCCAATTAATCCTAAAAGACAACAGCCAATCATCTTCACTGATTGTGTATCTAGATCACGCTCCCAAGCTACTTTGTAGCAGAGAAGAAGATCTCGAGTGGAAGAATCAGTTTTTGCTGTCAAGAGGGTATATAACTTGGAGATCCCTTTAGGAAGATGGGAATCCATAATGAGCAGTTTTTCAAAAGGGGTCAACAGCTGTGGTAAGTAGGATCAAAGCGTGGGAGAACTAATGAAGTGTCTGACTTGTAGGTACTGCTATTGTTCTGATTTACGAAGCTGGAAGTGAGATCAGAGATATTAAAAAAGGAATAACCCTTGGTCAGAGATTAAATGGTCCAGGTCTGTGAGGCCTGCCTGGGACCAGGATGTCCAGTTTACCTAATAAAGAACAGAGTGGAGAGGGAGCTGGAGCCTGTGAGTAAAGCATGGTGCACAATCTCCACTGTTGAAGCAACTGAGGGACAATTGACAGATAACAAACGGATGCTGGTAGAGATGTCTGTCTGGACCAAAGTAGCTGTTGAAACGAAAAAGAGGGTACCAAGGATTGAAGAACTTGCACCCAATCTTTCACTGGGGGATTTTGTACAAGATCTAATAGTATAAGCAGAGAAGTAGCATGGTAGTACCGTTGCAGATCTGGCATTCCTAATCCCCCAAAATTGGGGTGCGAGTTAAGACTGAACAATGAAGTCTGGGACAGCTTTTGAACCACAAAAAAGAGTAGAAATCTTAATTCTCTTAGATGAAAGGGGGCAATAGAAAGAGGCAGAGAGTGCATGATATATATAATTTTTGGCAGCAAAACCATTTTAACTAAGTTAATTCAACCCACCCAGGATGCAAATATATGTACGGACAGTGGTCAGAAGAATCTCTAGGTTATGGTGTAGTATGTCCGATGGGTGAGATGTGAATTGGATTCCGAGAGATTTAACTGAGACCGACGCCCAAGGGAAGGGGTAGGAAACCTTTAGGTTGGACCGCAGAGTAGTAGGAACATTTATAGAGAGAATTTCTGGCTTGAACTTGTTAATTTTCATTCCTGAGAGAATGCAGTATTGTTTGAGAAGAGCTGTTAATGCCGACAGGTATACGTCTGGTGGGGACAGGTACACTAGCATGTCATCAGCGAAGCATGTCAATTTGACTGCTTCAGCACCTACAGAGAAACCCTTATTGTCAGGGTGTTTTCTAATCGAAGCAAGTAGAGGTTCGAGAGTAAGTACAAAAAGAAGAGGGGATAGCGGGCATCCCTGGCGAGTACCATTAGAGAGATATAAAACAGACGAGAGAAGACCATTGACCGAGACACGTGCAGATGGCGATGTATATAGAGATAGAATAGCAGTAAGGAGACGGGGACCGACTCCAATCCATCCTAAAACAGCTTCAAGAAATTTCCAATCTACTTGGTCAAAGGCCTTCTCAGCATCTAACAAGAGAAGTAAAGCGGGCGCAGAAGATCTGTGAGAGCAATTAATCAGTGTAACAGCCTTGATGATATTGTCTCTGGCTTCCCAGCCTGGAATGAAACCTGACTGATCCTTGTGAATCAAGAAAGGTAAGAAGGTTTGGATTCTGGTGGAAAGAATTTTAGCAAATCATTTTAGGTTGGTGTTTAAAAGCGAGATTGCCCTAAAAGTACTGCATAGGGTATGATCTTTATCCGGTTTGGGGATGACTGTTATATGTGCCGTGAGTGTTGATGATGGCCATGGGGTACCCTCCGAGATAGAATTAAATGCGGATACCATGTGAGGGGAAAGGGCTTCCAAGAAAATTTTATAGTAACGAACAGTATATCCATCGGGTCCTGGACTTTTTCCGACAGGGGTATTGTTGAGGGCTGTGTGTAATTCTGATGAAGTGATTTGTGCTTCCAAAGCCAAAATAGCGGAAGAAGGTAGGCGTGGTATATCAGAATTCTCTAGAAAATCATTGAGTGTTGGGGGGTGGACAGAGGTATGAGCATGAGTGTTGTAGAGGGAGCTATAGTAATCTCGGAATGCTTTCGTAATCTGTTCATGAGAGTGTACTCCTAAGGTGGGAGTAGTACAAATGGTAAGAATGTGTGTAAGAGCCCTGTCTCTCTGTATGAGATTCGTAAGAGTCTTCCCGCATTTGTTATCCGATAAATAATGACGATAGCGATACCACATATACGATTTAAAAGTAACGGAACTGAGATATGTTGAGAGGTCAGAGCATAGGGAAGTTAATCTGCAGAGAATTGAAGGAGAAAGAGATTTTCTATGGAGTGATTCAAGGTGTTTAGTAGAGGTTTGTATGGATTCAATATGTGCACATTTTTGTTTATTCCTCCAACTGCTGAGGGATATGAAGGAGCCACGAAAGAAACATTTGTGTGCTTCACAAATGGTCATTGGAGGAATCTCTGGGAAGGGATTAGTAGTGAAAAAAAATCTAGGTCGGATTGTATTTTAGGGAGGATGTTGAGGGCATTGAAGGGGAAGAGCCTATAGAGAGTGACAAAGATACAGGAGCATGGTCTGAAATAGTAATGCTTCCAATATCAACTTTCCTGACATGTAGTCCAACCGTGAATAGGAATCATGTGGGTAGGAGTAAAATGTATAGTCCTGGGTACTCGGGTGAATGGATCTCCAAACATCAATAGTTAAGAGGTTTTGCAGCAGTTGAAGAATCTGAAAACCAGTGGTCGGAAGGTGAGAAGGTTTAGTTGTGGAAAGATCCAGGTCTACATCCAATCCAACATTAAAGTCATCCCCAAGAAGCAGATAACCGTCCGCAAATTTGACAAGTCGATTCAAAGTAGGCCGGAAAAAATGTACTTGAGAGGTTTGAGGAGTGTAAATGTTAGCTAAGGTATAGGTTGTGTTTGCTATTTTGCCTTTAAGAAACACAAAACGTCTGTTTGGGTTGGAAAGTGAATCCAATAAGATCCAAGGGGTTCGCCAGCTAATAAGAGTGGCAACCCCTCTTTTTTTCTCCATAGCTGAAGCCGTCCAGACATGTGGGAATCGCCTCGTGGACAATTTAGGTTGACTGTGTGCAATACAATGGGTTTCCTGAAGGAATACTATGTCAGAGTGGATATGAGTGAGCTCTCTGTGAATCATGGAGCATTTTGGGGGGCTATTGAAACCCTTGACATTATATGTGGTGATTGACATAATGGGAAGTATAAATGAAAGGCAGGCTATAATCAAGCAAGTAAGGACGGTTGTAAACTTTCTCCAAGTTTGCAGAGTACAGGTAGTTATCCCTGAGAAGAATATTTATGGCAAGTAAATTGCTAAGGTCAAACAGGGGGTACTGGAGACAGAACCTTGTTGAAGTATAAGGCAAACACAGGGGGGGGAACAAACAGGGTAAGAGGGGTAGACAGAAAGATGTGAGCTGTAGCAAGAGGAGAAAGGTAAAGAAAAGCAGAGAAGAAATGAAAAAGAAAAAAGAGAGAAAGGGCAAAGAGAGCCACTAGGCGGGCTCCTCTCACTGTGAGTGTCGGCGAGCAGCTGCACTAAGCGGTAGGGGGTGAACATATTACGGCACTGTATGGAAAATAAAATAACGTAAATCCAAATTAACAAAGAAGCAGTTTCGTAAATGCACATGGATATATAGGTAAATGTAAGTGGGGATGGACATAGAGAAGGGCAAATAATGGCCCAAACTATAGCAAAAAAAAAAAAAAAAAAACGTGAGTAAGCATGCAGAGGAATACCCAGTTTAGAAGAGTGAAAGGGCATGCGGAAAATCATTAAGAGAGGTAAGTAAGGGAAAGTACCAAAGAAAACAGTAGTGTATCCTAAATCAAATTTTACTGGGGTATACTGTAAAAGACATATGGAAGAAGCAATCTAGCACTAGGTTAGATTGTTTGAGTGATATCAGCAGAACAGGTTATAAATATAACTGTGAAGCTTTTGCTTAGACATCCAATGTGGCTGTAACAAGTACATAAAGCAAAGAGCCAACATAAATACAACTCATTGGAATATATTGTATGGGGGAGGGGAGTCAGGGAACAAACCCTAGGTGGCAACCGGACCCCCAAAGTTCCAGGGTGTCACCCAGGCCAGCTCCCAAATCCCCCTCCACCTACACTTATACATCATCCTTAACCCCTTAAGGACCCTTGACGGTCCTGGCACGTCATGGCTGGATTTGCTTTAAGGACCCATGACGTACCAGGACTGTCATGGAATTCCTGGCTCCCCAACGGCTGCACGCCATTCAGGGAGTCTGAAATTGGATTCAAAAGAGAAAAAAAAATGCTCCATGGTCCTTAAGTGATGGCCACGTGTGCACGGCTTGTCCTTAAGGGGTTACGTGAGGGTTTGAGTCTCATATAAGAGGATACACATTCATCAGAGAGTGATACGGATGAGGAAAGTAAGTGTGTCTTGTCCATTAACATATAAAGCAAAGCCTGAACTAACATAAGCATGCTAACCTTTACATATGAAGTCAGGCTTTGTAAACTGGGTCATCAAGATCGAACCAGACCCCAGGGCCCACTTTTGGGAACTCCAGAACCGCTAAAGCTCGAAATCAGCAGAATAGTGGGGAATATAGTTCCATTCGGAAACCACTGGGATGACATTCGAAGATGTGGGAACACCTTTGTAGCTTTCTAATATATGTTCCCGTAGATAATGAAGTGAGGAGGAGGGGGAGGTTAGAACGGGAAATGAGGGAGAGTGCTAATGGTGGGAGGGGATGGTAATAAATAGTGAAATAGAGAGGGAGGAAATTAGTATACCCTATTTCAACTGACAAGAATCATAATGCACTCAGCTGAATCTGAAAACGAACTCCAAATTGGAGGTCTCCCAATTTACAAAAGTTGTAGCAGGAGAAGCGAGTACTGAGAGTATATCTCTAGGTTCTAAAAGAATGGGAAACCTGTTGTAATGGTTTGTACGACACTCAGACACAGTAGGATAGAATAAAACACAGTTTTATTAAAATACACAATGAGAATACCCACAGCGGGCTATAGTATCACAGTGGAATAGACAGGAAAATATAAATCATGGACATATACCCACACAGGCCCAGTATACAATGGGAAGAAGGTTAGATACTGTCACAGGTCAGACGTAACAAGGCAACTTCAGCAAAGCATGGGTTAAAGTTCATAGATAGTAATCAGTCTCTGATGTGATGTGTTTGGCAACACCCAGTATGATGGTAATGGTTATCAAGAGACTGTGGTGTGAGATGTGGAAGCACCTAAGTCTGCAAAGCAGGACTGAGACTTATACCCTCTGCTGTAGCAGTAACGGAGGCCACAATACTCTGCTAGAACTTGAACAGACTTGATCCACGGGCACCCGACCGGTGCTGTAACGGAAACACAGTACTCTGCAAGAGCTGGTGGACTTGAGCCAATGGCACCCAACCGGTGCTGCAACGGAGACACTGTACTCTGCAAGAGCTGGTGGACTTGAGCCAATAGCACCCGACCGGTGCAGTAACGGAGGCACGATACTCTGCAAGAGCTAGAATATTGAGCCAATGGCACCCTGCCGGTGCTGTAGCGTAGGCAACCATACACAGCAAGAGCTAACGGAACGCAACCACGGCTACTGCCGGAGCAGTAATCGGATGCAACAATAGCTCTGCAGAAATAACGGAAGACTCAGTGGTAATCAGAGGCAACAGTGCTCTGCAAGAGTTAATGGAAGGATCAGTGTTAACGGAGGCAACAGTGCTCTGCAAGAGTTAACAGAAGGCTCAGTGGTAACGGATCCCACAGAGATACTCAGTCTGTTAGGCCAACTAAGCGGAAGTAAGAATGCTACCCAAGCGACACTGAGAACAGGAGCAGAATAGCTGGGCCGGATCTCAGTGCAGGAACGTAAGACAAGCCGGGTCAGGTCACGGAGCAGGAACATCAGCCAGGCTGGGTCGAATCACTGAGCAGGAACCAGAAGGAGTAGTCAAACGGGCCAAGTTGGAACACAGGAACGCAGGAACACAGTAACACAGTAGCACTGGTACAGGAACACCAGGAAAGGGCACCTGACAGGTGCCAGAGACCCGGTATAAGAAGGCCATACTGGGCGGGCCAAACTAAGCTCAGCCAATGGGAGCGCATCACATAGAGAGTGACAGAAAAAAGCACGGGCACCGTGATACCTGTATGTCAATTAAAATACCAGAATAAGAAAGAGGATAAATACGTGGGATCGCTAATGAGTACCAACAAAACTAGAAGTCCCGGAAGTCACATTGTCCCGTTACACAGTTCCTAAAAGCGAAACCAGGACGGGATTGTGAGATCCGGCACCACTCAGCCAGACCAGCAGAGCAAGATCAGGGCTAAGCTATAGTACAGGAGGAGCTACCAAAAGTAGCAGGGACTGTTATAAATAACATTATGTCGTACAGTAAACATGAGAATTTGACTTCACACTTCCCATTTCAATTCCTATAAATGACACCGGTCTCATGACCTCCCAACAGTCCTTGCTTCAGCCGTCCTCAGCAGCCTACCAGATCCGGATATTGTTCAGAATATGTAACTCATCACTTGGGGTAGAGAAAGAAAAGGAGAGGGCATAGGGGATATTGTTATTACTATGAAGAGGGTAAGAGATAGCTGGGAGAACTAACAGGGACATCTAAGTACAGTTAGAATTGAAAGCTCCATATATCCTAGAGATGCAATAAGTACAGTAAGCAAAACAGTTATATGATGGCACAGGCTCCGTGACCCCAACCTGGGACCCCACCCCCCTCCTTAGAGGGGGATGGCCCAGAATCCACAGGAATGCCATGGAGCGATCTCCACCAAAACGGCCCCCGTGGCTCCCCATCAGCCAGCAGGCCAGTATAACATGTAAAATACAGCCCTCAAGGGGCAGAGTAAGTGAGGGTGAGTAGATGATAGCACTAAGTCTGGAGGAAAACTACTCATGGGCCAAGGGAACCAAAAAGAACAGAGGAAAGAAGCAAATACGATTTAAAATGGTGCATCCAACTGTATAATATAGAGGAAACAGTTACTGCTTACTAAACAGATACCGAACGTCCTCTAGCAGGCTAAAGCAGCAGGTCTGACGCTGAGAAAAACTGTAGGAAATAGAACAACAGGTCTCCATAGAATGTTTATATCTCTAGCTGAGAGGAAGCAAGAGAAGATTCTTAGTAGTCCCTGCGCTTCTTTCGCTTAGGTAATTCGGCCACCAGGTGCCAGTGAGGGCACTGATTTTTCTCCAACTGTGGGAACAACTGGCGTCCAGATGAAGAGTTAGCATGAGAAGATGGTGGAGAAATATTCAGATGCGTGCAGAATTCTAGGATGCTTGCAGGATCTCGAAGTGTAGCAGATAATCCCTTATATTGTGCAGATAGGCTGAAAGGGAAGCCCCATTTATACTTCACTTCCAAGGATCTGAGATGTTCAGTAAGAGACTTTAACTGTCTTCTCAGAAGGATTGTATGTGGGGATATATCCTGGAACACTTGAACCTCCATTTCAGCTTAGGTGACAGAATTTTTGTTCCTACAGGCTTGAATTATCTCCCCTTTGTAGCTATAGTAGTGAAGGCAACAAACTATCTCTCAGAGGATCACCAGGGCCTTGTGGGTGTAGTGCCCTGTAGACTCTATCTAGGAGTATGGATTCCTTGTCAGTGCTTTGTAAGATTTGTGTGAAGAAAGCTTGTAGAAATTATGTCAAATCTTTCAGATGTACACAGTTTCAGGCACGTTTCGTAGATGGAGATTGTTTCATCTACCACGGTTGTCTAAATTGTCCAATCAATATTGTAAGGCATTGATTGTGTCTTGCTGCATTTTCAGGTGCTGCTCCAAAACAGAGAATGCATCTGATAGCTCAACATTTGCCTCTTCTACTGCATCCATACGAGTAGAAAGGGAGCGAATGTCTTGACGTAGATCTGAAATTGCTCTGTTAAAGAAAGCCTTAATGTCATCTGCCAAAGATCTGAGGTCATCTTTGGTGGAGAGAATATCTATAACTACTGGTGGTATGGTCGGTGAGTCTCCATAGTCAGAGCTGTAGTGTCAGGATGGGCTATCAACACAGGAGAGACCCGATCTGGCTCTGAATCAGCAATCACAGGTTCTTGGTGGGAGGGTTGCTGCAGAAATGGCACCAAAGTGCCGTCACAGGCTTTTTTCCCTCTTTGAGACTGCTTTTTCCTACGATTAGGCATAGGTAAAGGAAAGGCAAAGTTCACAAGGTTTTGTACGGTGTTCAGAGATGTGTGCAGTAGGGCATCTAGTGAAAAATTTGATAGTTGGGCCCAGGAGCTCTTCTCTCAAGTATCCATCACCAACAGAAGTCAGGACGCCCCCATTTCTAATCTTTTCTCCTATTCTAACACATTTTCACCTATTCTCTACACTTTTTCACCAATTCAACCTATTTTTCTCCTATTCCATCACATTTTTCTGCTATTCTAATACATTTTTCTCCTATCCAAGCACATTTTTCTCCTATGTTTAATATGGTGCAACAATTCCCAGCACAATATTACTTCTTCTGAGGGCTGTAGTAGAGAAATAAGTAGCTGGGAGTCAAAGCTGAGTCCGACAGCAGCATATACCTTGAAAAATGTGTTAACATGAAGAGTACATTTGTCCTTTGCCCAAAACACTTACTTCCTGCTTAAGTGACACTGGCATATATTCATGAAGATGTCAAGTGATTAAAAAAAAGTACAACCTACAATGTGGGAGATGTGTATGGTAGTGGTGGTGAGGGACTGGCGTGGTGTGATTGTTGGAACCTTGACAAACTGCACCCACCCTTGGAGGAGAGGGATCATCGTAATTTTTTGCACATGGTGCTGCAACCATTGCTGCAGTCAGTTTTTGAACTTCCACTTTACTCCCATGTCCCTGCACCACTCCACCTTTTCCCCTTCCACTTGTGCATTTACTAGACATTACTCAACTACTGTGTGTGTTTTTACTCTCTACAGTACACTAATTGATGGAGTGTGATGTCTTGCCTTGGCTCTCAACAAAATTCTCAATGTCTTCTGCTGTCTATGAAGTCTGCCTCACTCACAGACCTAAAATCAGGCTCCCAGTCAGCTGTCTAATATATTTATTTGTTTGCTGCCACTGCCAGCGATAGTGGTAGAGCCCAAAATGATTTTTATTCATATGCAACATATATTTAAACTGTCACTTTGTCACCTGTATATTGTTATTTTTTATTTAAATTAATAGTAACATTTTATTTGTAGTTGCATAATAAGTAATGCCATATGGCCTATATTTTTTATTAATTTATGTTTTCATCTTTACCCATCTTTTAAACGTTTATGTCCCTGACAGAAAGCTTACTAGATCAGTTTCTAGCGAGCTTTCAGTCAGGGACTGTGGAAACAGGGACAGTGATACAATATAAAAAATATACAAGGTAAAAAAAAGATAGTGATACAACATTAAAAAGCTTGCCTCAACATACAGTGCACTCCGTGCTAGACGGATACATTGTATAACTAACCTTCCTGTCCAAACTAACACTCCCTACTGTCCAGAACCAGATCTTTTGCATACACTGACATGTAAAAAAGGTAAGTGACAAAATATTGTTTAGCAAAAGTAAAAATTGTTTGCATGAACCCTATATGAGGCGAGGGTGGAGGTGAAGAGACTGTTGAGACAAGTTGCAATGGACCCTGATACCCCCTTGTGGGGAGTCGCGGGGCTACATCACTTATCTAATTGCGACTTTGGCCCCTTGTGGGCCAGATTCGGGATTACTAATCTTGGACAGCTGTACCAGGATAATCGGCTGAAATGTTTTGCACAATTGCATGACGACTACCATATACCACATACTCTTTTTTATTCATATTTGTGTGTTAGACATGCTCTTAGTGCTCAGTGGGCAATCGGATCCCGATGATCTCTACCTTCCCGCTTCTTGCCAGATTGATGCTTCTGGAGCCTTCGAGACCTCTTTCCTTCATTTATCAGTGGGTGGAATCTCATGTAGGGTGTCAGGAGTTCCCTTCCTGGAATAAATGGGAAATGGATGTGGGTCCGTCAGAGGACTGGGAATGGGATATGGCCAAGGTAGGACCAGCAATGGTGGCAACGTCGACTAGACACCAGATGATACAGTTGAATATCCTACATCGAATTTACTATATGTTGGTCAGACTGTATAGAATGGGGAATTCTGGTACCGACAGTTGTCTCTGGTGTGATAATGTTCTGGGCACATACCTTCATATGATCTGAGATTGTCCTGCGTTTGGGAGATTTTGGAAAGAAATCATGCATATTGTGGTCCTGGTGTTGGGGATACCTGTTCCTGTGACTCCTAAACTTTGTTTATTGTCTATCTTCCCTGATGAGATTGGGGATGCAGCTGACAGATCCCTGCTGATATAAGATGCAGAGTAGTCATGCAGGCCGGGTCGATACACTGGGAATACTGAGAGCAGGAACAAGCACTGGTACAGGAACACCACAAGAGGGCACCGGAGAGGTGCCAGAACCCAGCATATAAAGGCCATACTGGGCAGGACAAGCACAGTATAGCCAATAGGAGAGAAGCAGAGTGTAGACTGACAGAATGTTGCAAGAGAAGCATGGGCACCATGATAATAGGTGATTTTGAGAGCTCTTTAAAAATCACCTAATTGTAAATAGTAAATAAGTAAATAGTTACACTTTAAACATTGCATTGCTCTTTAAAAGGTAATTATTAAGTATTAATGTCTGCTCTGAACGTATACCTCCCAAGTGTCCCAATTTAGACCCAAATCCTTCTGTCACTTATTTTAGATCAGACTGTGTGGTGTGAATATAAGTGTATCACGTTGCTGCACAGCAATTAAACTCACTTTAATGTCTGTTCAACCCCTGCTGCTGGAGTAAGGCCGTAAAGGACCATGGTACTTTTTTAAAAAATGATTGAAATGGATTCAGGAATCACAGAGTGTCGTGCAGCTAAACGGTGACCCCAGAATTCCATGACATGCCAGGATCTCCATCTAAAGCTATTCTAAAAATGAACCTATACGCATGTAATTCTAACACCCAATCACTAGCCTATACCCTCAACTAGCCTAATCAAAAGCCTCTGCTAACTGTTGCTTATTAGTGTTGAGCAAGCACCCCGATGCTCGGGTGCTCGGGTGCTCTGACCGAGCACCGCCGGAGGCTGGAGTGCTCGGCCGAGCACCCGAGCCCCATTGAATTCAATGGGGCGACACGAGCATTACACCAGGCACCCCCTGCTCTGATGAGGGGAGGGTACCTGGTCAATGCCCCCCTTCATCTCCACAATGCCCCTCTTCCACAATGTCCCCCTTCCACAATGTCCCCCTTCATCTCCGCAATGCCCCCTTCATCTCCGCAATGTCCCCCTTCCACAATGTCCCCCTTCCACAATGTCCCCCTTCATCTCCGCAATGCCCCCTTCATCTCCGCAATGTCCCCCTTCCACAATGTCCCCCTTCATCTCCGCAATGCCCCCTTCATCTCCGCAATGCCCCCCTTCCACAATGTCCCCCTTCCACAATGTCCCCCTTCATCTCCGCAATGCCCCCCTTCCACAATGTCCCCCTTCCACAATGTCCCCCTTCATCTCCAAAATGTCCCCCTTCATCTCCGCAATGCCCCCTTCATCTCCGCAATGCCCCCTACCTCCAGTCCCTGGTGGTCCAGCGGAGCGTCTGTAAGATCTGTGCCTCCTTCGGCACAGATCCCTGCCACCCGAACATGGCGGACGAGCACATGGCGGTACTCGTACGAGTACCGCCATGTGCCGAGCAGAGCGATGCTCGAGCCGATCCGAGCATCGGCCGAGCATGCTCGCTCAACACTATTGCTTATACATAATCACTAACAGTTCCTAGCTAGTGTAATACTAGGAACAATACAGATGTAGTTATCCTAGAGAAAGAAGGTGATGGCGAGCTAGTTGTTTTGCTTGTCATGGAACTTCCAGTCTCTGCCTCAGTTTCTCTATTCTTCCTCCTCTTTGATCTCCGCCTCACCTCTTGTTGCCTTTCTGGAGAGTCAGGGGGATACATCAACAGCGGTGCTTGATTTCTGTGGAGGGTGTTTGGCTTTAACATGTTTGACATAAATGTCATTGTGTCTGTTATCAGGGCATTGTGCCAAGGTGCATTCCCTCCTTTCTCCTTCTCACTGACTTGTCACAAATTGTAAACAGTGCCGTTGGTGATGACTGCACTGTGCCTGCCCCAGGAGAAAACATTCCCACACACATGACTTCTGGGAATAGGGATAGGGAAAAGGTGGAGAAGAATGGCCTCTTTCCTCTTGTCCTACACATTCCCCTTCACTGTCTGTGGCAGCGGATGATGTTGCTGCTGTTGCTGCTACTGCCTCAGAATCAGCACTGCAACTAGGACTAGGAGTATTGCTGCTGCTGGCAAGTGGAACCGGTCCTAGTCCCACATCACTTGTTGACCCCATTCCCACTGTGTCCACGGTGGTCTGTGGCATACTAGCCTGCTCCTCAGCATCCTGCTGCCCTTGCAACTCAGCAGCAGCAGGAATTAGAGCAGTTGCCAATTCCTCAAATTCCAAATGCTCACTGCTGATTGGAGGAGGTGACGAGCAATGTGACAGAGGGTCCCCTAATGTCACACTTGCCATTTCTTGGTAACATGAAAAAGGTAGACTAGCAGCAGGCACAGGCCGCTGATCTGTGTTCCTGGTGGTGGTGGTATTATTGAGGTGGTGACAATTCTGCCTTCTTTAGGATCATGTTCCACATGGACAATGCCGTGGAGGGAAGGGGATTCCCAGGGACAGGAAAATGGTGTGGGATCCCTTGACTGCTAGTCTGGATGCTTTCAATTGCTTCCCCTACCACTGTCTTAACACTAGTCCCACCGGCTGCTTCGCCATCACTGTTACTACTACTACTAAAACCAACCTCCTCACAGTCACTATTCCTCCTCACAGTCACTATTAATATGAGGATATTGATTACCCTCCTAAAGCTAACAAGCTGCTGGACCTTATTAATAGAAGTACTAGCACTGACAGTACTGCTTGGGGATGGCAAGTGTGACATAGGATCTCCTTCCCCCCTCCTGATTATTACAAGAAACACTAGCAGCAGCTTCAGCACTGGTGGCAACAGGTTCAGCACTGGCAGCAGGAACAGCACTGGTGGCAGCAGGGGCAGTACATCTGACAACAGGTATAGCACTGGTGGCAGCAGGAGCATTACCGGCAGCAGGCACAGCACTGGAGGTGGCACTTTCAGCAGGGATAACACATCTGACAGCCGGCACAGCACTGGTGGCAGCTGGGGCAGTACTGGCAGTAGGCACAGCACTGGTGGTGGCACTGGCAGCAGGGGCAGCACATCTTACAGCTGACCTGTCCTGCTCTCACTACTACTACCATTTTGTTCTTCCCTTGACATTAATTTCCCCAAAAACCCTTGGGGTGATTTAGGGGAGACTAGCCAGCATTGCTTCTATAGTGCTCACTTCCTCCGCAGACTCAGACTCAGTGGACACATAATGGTCCTTCCAGTTCCTCCTTTCATTATTTTTAAACCTGCTCATAGTGTTACAATGAGCCTTTCCTGACAAAATTTTGCCTTAAGATCACAGCAGAACAGCACAGCATGTCTACCTTGCTCTGTAGCTGCTTCTATTGTGTTTTACTTCCTTGAATACGTCATGTTTTTATAGCGAAAAGGGGAAAACCAGGTAAATCAATGGGCGAAGCCTTTCTAGCCATCGAAAAAATTGTGAACAATTTTGGCCAATGGGTGAAAAATGAGAAGATTTTAATCACAGTGGATTTTCCCACGAAAAAGCAGACAACATGTTTTTTGCGGGATTTCTCGCGTGAACATGAGCTTTCTCCCACCCCTAATCCCTAGCCTGCTACCCTTTTGCTTGCCCAAACACTAAAACAGAAAGATATCTGGGCATAACTACAATTTGTGCTTTTTGACAGAGCCTGGTATATAAGGAGGGCCCATAGCCCAATAGATTTCAGTTTTGTCCCTATGATAATATTTTGTGTTTGGGGACCAAAATATTTGCACTGGTTTCTTCAAGTGATTAGTTATGCCATTGAGTCTATGGGAGCTGTGCACAGCCTCAAAAAAATTTAACTGTGAGATTCAAATCTCACACACACAGTTCAGCCTGTCTAGTGGAATAAGCAGGACAGCACCAGTGTTCAATTTTCTGACTGTCGATTGGCTCTTCAGCTGATCTGCCAAGGAAGTAAAGTACAGTAAATTCACTTCCTGGTTATTTGAACTGCTACAAATCCTATATAATAATTCTCTAAATGTGTGTTTGTCAGAAGCCATCATGCGCAGTAGAGATGGCTGCGCTCGTTGCAGTCATGCGCACTACAGACTGCCTGCGCAGTGGCTGATAATGGAGCAGGGCTCCAAATTCAGACTGAAGGTACACAGAGAGGATTACAATCTGAATTTGGAGCGCCCAGCTCCGTATCATTCGCGTTGTGGGCAGTCTCTACTGTTCATGACTGCACCGCGGCTGTTGCTGGGTGGCACTGTGGCCTGTGTACACGGGCTCTTCAACTGGTTTTGTATAAAACATCTGACAGCAGAGGGAGTGACCTTGTTTTATTCAGCAGGAAATGCTCTATAAAAAAAAAGTGAAATTCTCCTTTAAGGGGTTACATTACCAACAGAAGAGCATGATTTTTTTTATATATTTTCTTTTTGACACAATCAAATATATGTTTGAGCAGTTATAGAGTTAGAGGGATGTTTTACAGATGGGAATTAGCTCAACAATCCAAACCTCATCCCAATACACCAAACCCTGCTATTTAGTTCAAGTAGAAAATATGGAGTATAACAGAGGTATATAATTTCTCAAATGACTTGCAAACCTCAAACATGCACAAAAACCACTTAAAAAGCAGAGAAAACATGTGAAAAACCCATGACTCTTGAGACTTAGGTGGTCCTGCTCACTACCTCATAAAGTTTACTGCCCTCAGGGTAGGTTACCCTTCTGTGTTACACTTAAATATATTACCTTGGATGAAGCTTTAACTTTGATAAATATACAAATATTTCCCTGCTTCTTTATGAAATGCTGTGGTTACATTACATACATTTTACATGTTAGAAAAAGAAAAACTAAGAACTTTTATTGGACAGAAAATTAATGAAATGAAATGGGACTATTATTAACTGTTTGGATGCTAGAGAGGTCACAACTCAGTGAAGTCTTTTCTATCAAAGCAGGGGTAAAATAAAGGGCCCTTTCTTAAAGAGAAAGTATCATCTAAAATAATATATTTAAAGTGAATTTAAGTATGCATTTCTGATAACTTCATTAACACCTTGAGGACCAGAAGTGTATATAACAAATTGATTTGCAATGTGTTGTGCACCACATCTTGTCCTCAACAAGTTAAAAAAGGAAGAGAGCATCAGAAACATGATATTAGTATTGTGTAAATTTTACATATATTCATTTATGTTAAAACATAACAAGCAACTGCAATGGGTTAAAACCATTTTAACCCTATATATATGCCCCCATATTTTATCTGCTGAATGGTATATTTCTCTCATATACTTTAGAGGAGATACACAAATGCTTATTTGCCTTGGGTCTCACATCACTCTTGGAAAAGCTCTACATTTTAAAGGCTGTCATTTTGGAACTGGACCTCCATTTTGAACAGCATTAGTCTAATATGTATGTGGAAATTTCAACTCTGAAATGGCACTAGAGAGCTAACATGTTATGCTTCTGAGCCATAGAACAAGCCATTGCGCTTTTGTTTGTCCTCAGAGCCTCTCACATTTTGCCACATATTTCTGAATACATTTATGGGCTCTCCAGATGTGGACCCCTGGCTCTTAGTGCCTAGGGAAACCATCTGCACCTCAGGGATGAGGCCCAACAAGGCAGCAACATTCATCTGGAGTTAGCTGGTGTTACCGTGTAGAGGGGACTTGCCCATAATTTTGGAACTAGACCGCCATTTTGAGCAGGATTAGTCTAATATGAAAATGACTCCACTGTATTGGCACTAGTGAGCTAAAACATTATGCTTCTGAGGACCAGCCACTTGTGCTTTTGTTCATCCTCAGAGCTTCTCATATTTTGGTATGCATTTTAAAACAGCCTAAAATGGGCTATTCATTTCACACTTAAAGGGCAACTGTCACATGGATAGTGCTCTATGGGCATATCTGCTCCACTGCTCCACTCCAATGAAGATTTATTTTACTGGGAATATTGGTCCTTCCAGTTGTGGCTAGATTATGCTATTACCACTATTAATAGGGAAAGGACTATATTAATGTTTATAAACTAGGAGCTATCCCCTGTACCCGATTTCTGTCTTCGTGGCTACAAATTATACCCAAATGTGGGATAAGAGTGTGTTAGGTTGTTTCTATTGGCGTAGATATAATTAAGTTGACACTCTATTGGAGACACAGATATATGTATTTACTTCACAACATACACTGTTATATCTATTACCATACTGGGTAGCATTGAAGATAAACTTCATCTTTATTTTAATTCGCCTTTTTTGTTTTAGGTTCATAATTTTTTAGATAGGATATATTAATAAAGGTTATGTTTTAATATGTAATCATGATACCACTCAGGATCCATCTTTGTTAGATTTCAGAAGGGTGGGTCTGCTAATTTGTCTGTTTTTCTTCTCTATTATAAATTGGTCCACTGGAAGTTAGTTGCAGAAGTGTGGCTGCACAGTGAGCCCCTGTAATCTCTCAGTTCAGTGTCATTAACCTGCATAATGCAGTCTCCAAAAGCTCTCTGCTTATGGCTTGAAATAACACAGAGAGTCTATAAAGGCTGCATGTTCAACCTATGAAATTAATGTCTGAAAGCCACACACTGCTGAAATGTGTCCCATCCAAAAGCCTTGGTTTTCTGACCCTCCGAATGGCTGATAGGTGCCCTTTTGGGAAGGAACAGTGGAGCCTCATGCTTTTTTACTAAGTCTGCTCCCATAGCTAGCAAAATATGATAATTGCATTTAACCCTTAAAGCAACAGATAGGTGTTCAATGCATTACTTCACAAAGCATTGAACATCTATCTGGTGGTAAAAGAGTTAAACACTCTGTGCCGAAATGTTCTTCTGACAAGCTTTGCAGTCCTTTATTCTTTCCAGATAAATTTTATGGGGTAAGCTATGTTCTGTTTTAGCAGCTCTTGTTTGCACCAACTCTAATCTCCCTATGCAGTCACTGTGCTAGAGGATTGTTCCCTGGACACATTGTCAGTGCTATAAAACAAATCAATGGAAGTGAGTGAGCTGCATGTGAGTGACAAGGATAGTACACAGGACGAGCACCAGGATAAAACCTGCGGAACTCTACAACATCTGGCTAATTAAAAAGCTACATTTCCAAATTCTATTCTTATTGTCCACATCACAATAACTTTGCCATAAGTTTCATTTCCTAACTTCCCTCCCAAATGTACGGTAAAACAAACACAGACAAGCAGATATTAAGCTTTGTCCTAAACTTGTGTGTAAGGATTTGTAGAATCAAATGGATTTCCGCTGTAATTGTCATCCATGGAATTGACTTTTTCTTTCTTTCTTTCTTTCTTTCTTTCTTTCTTTCTTTCTTTCTTTCTTTCTTTCTTTTCTTTTCTTTTTAGAAAAACGCAATTCACTTATATTATGGCTGAACCCATAATATAACATTTAATTCCTCCCTAGTATTCAAGTGCTTCATGTAGTGATTAAAAATAATAATCAATTCATTTTCAACTGTTGTGACAAGATATCAGTTATCCTCATTAACAGAACTAGAGACAGATTTACATCTAAATTGTCCCCTAGGCAAGCCATCTAGATGCCCTTAGTTGTGCATCTAAAAACAGGTATTGTATGCAGTTTTTAATTCTCTTTCAAATTTACTAAACGTATCTTAAAGGAAAGGAACACTCACACCTAAAAATGAATTGAGGTTATATACACTAAAATACCCTGTTCCCATACAAGCATCTATAAAAATCTAGTGTTATGTATTCTTTGAATGCACAGAGATTCCTGTCTTTTCCATGGCTTCAATTGATTGTCCAGGATTGTGTGTATATGGGCCGAGATAAGATAACAGCCTTTCTGAATATATGATGGATGAGACTAATCACAATCAATTAACTGATGTTAGCTCTTATCTCAGTACAAACTGCACAAACAACATTAAATAATGGTCTCTGAACAGGACAATTTATAAATCTGTTCGTTTAGGATTATATTTTAGATATGTAACACAGGAATAATTTTACCTTTGCTAGTTTGTGATATTTAAAGTAATTTCAAACTCTTACACTTTTTGGTGTTTCTGTAAGGTGAAAAGTCCACTTGAAACCTTTAAGGAGCAGAGGCACCTGTAATGCGTTGCATTGCAAAGTGTTACAGACCCTCTGGTCCTTTAATGGTTAAAGTGGAATTGTCACTTTAAAACAATTAAAAATGCTGCAAAAAAAGCTTCTGTGCCTATACACCATTAAAATGTTATAGAAAGTTAAAAAAATACCTTTTTATAGGCATGCAAGTAATTGATATCTCACTTATTATCAAACTGCAGACAACTCCATTGTATTTAACTCAGCTCAACTTAATTGCCAGTGAGGTGTGCAATTTTCTTATCTCACGTATATGACACTCAAAGAGTTAAACCATTTGACTCAAATGATTTGAGTGCCAGAAGGGTTTGCAGACACCTAATACTTAAAAGATCTCAGAGGGTTTAGCCCTTTACGTATCTTACTTGTAATTATAAAACCTAAATAGGACAACCATAGTACCACCAAGATTCTGTATATAAAATTGATTTTCTCTAGCATTTCTTTTTTTTAACCCCTACACTAGTCCCATACTGAAAGATGATTGTTCTTTTAGTGCAAAAAATGGCTGACAGTTCATGAATGAACCCGGAAGCCCTCATAAGGGACCAGGCCATGCCTTCTTCTGCCCTTTATCTGGGGGAGGCAGTGGTGCAACAAAGGATGGCTTCCCTTCTTCATCCAGGCAGAGGGAAAAAGGTAGGCAGGTTAGGAGAACAGGTGCGGAAAGGGGAGAGGTTTAAGGCATAAAAAAGAAGGCAGCACTAGGGATTGGGGTTATGTTACCTATTTGATTTCCTTAAATAGATCAATCCCACCTAATAATGCTGTAACCTCTTTATTTGCCACTTACATTGTTGTCTGTCTTTTATTTCAGAGTGAAGTATAGTTCATTTCAGAGTAATGGGAGGTGGTGAGGTAGGGGGAAAGAGTCAATGCATTGGTACCATAATGCCTGTAATAGGCTGTTTGGCAGCTGGTAGGATAAATCAGAGATTGCATTGGCTGCTCTTTCCCAGGAGTCAACAGCAGTTCGCTTTGGTCCTTCTTGTGCACTATACCTTCACATTGCAGGAGTTTATAATACACTATTGATAAGCATTTTAATTTCTCTGTATAACATACAAGTTTTTGTTTGAAATGTTTTTTCTAAGTAAAATGCAGTGGTTTAACTAATCGTTGAAGGCTCCCAGTGCAAATTGCTTTGGGATCCCTAATCAAAAACATTTTCACAAAGGTATAACTAGAATCTATTTGACCCTGGGACAGATGAAGCCCCCTTGGATGTTAGGCCCTGGTGCAGCTACATTGACTGCACCCCATGTACTAATAGGGAAATTAGATATGTTGGAAGTGCCATAGTCACTGCTGCACATAAAAATCCATCTTTGGATTCTGTCTGGCAGAGCCACATGTGGACATAGGAAGAAGATGATTTGGGAAAACCCTTTCCCCATTTGATCAATTGCTAAATGCATTTAACCCTTTGACTATCAAATAGAGGTAAAATACTTTGCTATGCATTGCACATGCACACACACACAAACACACGCAGAATTCAAAGGGTTAAAGCTGCACTTGGGTTGGAGATGGGAGCGATTGGAGCACACAGGGGGTGGATCAGGTGAGATAGGAGATAGGGGGAAGTTACTTGTGCAGATTGTACCAGCAAAAAAGAAAAATGCTAATAGTTTGAAAATAATTTTAAGGTGACAGTTCCACTTTGCAGTAATTGCAGATTTATTATTATGAGGTGTTAGTGTTTCTTTAAGTCCTGTAGCTGCGGAATACAGGCACAGGGCAGTACGTTCAAAAGAAAAGTGAAAAGTGGAGGAGTTCCGGGGCAAATCATTTGCAGTATAGGGGAGAACTAAATTTGCAAAACTTAAACCCCTTGAATGCTAGTGAGTTCTCCAACACATTGATTTGCAATGTGCTGGAGAACTCTCTAGCATTGAAGGGGTTACAATCCCCATTTAAATCAGTGGGAATTTTTAGTTGTTCCCTATAGTGTAAAAGGTTTGCCCCAGATCTCCTCCATGTTTCTTTTGAACATACAATCCACTGAATAGTTACTAACTCTAACCCTCTCAGATGGAGAGATGGCTCAGTTGGTTAATGCACCAGCTGAAGAATCTGCTCAGACTGTGAGGTTTCAGGCTTTACTCCCGGCAAGGGCAACTCAGCCTTTCACCATTCTGAGGTAAATAAGATGAATTCAGGACATATTTGAAAATGAAAGATAATCTCAATGTATTCTTCCTGGTAAAATAAAAAAAAAAAATTAGTCTAAAGACAAAAATTGAGTAAATCTCAGACAAACCAATTGCACCATAAGGGACAGTTAAAAATTTACATTGATTAAAGGGGACTTTTAACCCTTGAATGCAAGATATGTATTTGTGTTTATTCCTTTTATTTTCAGTTGTTTAGTACCACAATTGCTCCACTTTTGACCTTGTGCTGGCCTTAATTTTTTCCAATTTCCCTTTTCTTATATATTGAGTGAAAAAAACACGTTGTATACCCTTTGGCAAAGTCAGGCTGCCCCTTTAACACCAAACTTGAAACTGTTGCTGCAAATAACTGAGAGAAAGTCTGATTTTCTTGATATCATTTGTAAATCTTATGAGCCGTTCATTGCTTGAGGGATCAAAATGTTTTTCAAGGCAATGCGTTGCAGACTTCTATAGCATTAAAATGGTTAATGTAGCAGAATGAAAGTAATTACCATTTTGTCACCGGGAGATGATGAATGATGGAGTATGCTGATAAATCAAACTGCTAATGGTTCATGCTGAGCTTCCCTACAAACTGGATTATGGAGTGAAGGGGAGGGAGGGAGCTTAGCTGTATGACAAAACTTGTATGACTTGCCTACAGTGTGGCAAGCTGAGCTCCTGGAGAGGCTAAAAGCTCACTTAGCTCAGCTCAGCTGAGTCTCAGAACTAGGGGGAGATGCACTAAGGAGCGATAAAAAGGAGATAAAGTACAGATTAATTTTTCAGTGATATCACTTCTCCAAGTCCTTTGCTATTCTATGGAGGCAATTAACTTTCATTTCTCCAACTTCGGAGATCTTAGTGCATAGGCTGTATAAAGTAGCATAGGAATTATAGGTGTGTTATCACTGGAGAAACCTTAGGTCTCAATACTATTATCACTGGTAAATCAGCCAGTAAGTGAAAAAAAAGACCAAGCGATAAACCCACCTATGTACCTCATCTATTCTATAGCTGGTCTGAGACAAGGTACAAGCAGTGTTTGTGGCCAAAATGTGATGCTTATTGATTTTTGTTCCCACAACTCGTGCTAAATAGTACGAATTGTAGGAACTTCAAAGGAAAAAGCCAACTTTCATTGTTTGACACACTATCAAACAATGAGAGTGAGCTCAGTCACCTCCCCCAACTCTCATACAATAACCCTACACTGTCCTTAACATGACACTAAATAATACTAACACTATCCTACCCAGAAATGTAACACTTACCTGTCATTCACTATGTCTTCTTCTTCAATATTCTGTCTTCTCTTCTTTTTTCTGTTGAATCTTGTACAAAACAAAAATCAAAAACATGTGGCATCTGTCCTCCGATTATTATATCATTATTGACTTTTTGTTTAAAAATAAAATGTCTTATAATATCCATTTTTTATTTTATGTTTCCCCTTCATGCCACCACTGCTGTCCCCACTGGCAGAAGCAGGCATGTAAAATGCCAGTGAACCTTTCTTACCTCTTGGGCCATTGCCATAGTCAGACTGCAGAACTGTAGAATTGGCAGCCTCCAATTGGCTGGAATTTGTGCTTGCTCACCTCCCAGTCAGTCAGCTTCCAGCAGGATTCATCATCTCCTCACTAGAAGCTGATTGGCTACAGGGGAGGGCTGACCTGGGGGGCAGGGGGGCAATTGCCCCCTGGGCTGGTCATATGTCTGGGCTGGTAGGCCACTGCATCTCACTAAATCTCCTGATTGCTGCTGTAAATGGACTACACTAGTAATACCACAGAGGTACAATCCAAACGGAGCTGCATAAATGATACCACAGAGGTACAATCCAAACGGAGCTACACTAGTGATACCACAGAGGTACAATCCAAATGGAGCTACACTATTAGCATAAACCATTTCCCTTGTAAGCTCTATAGTATCACTAGGTAAGCTTTACTTAAATTGTAAGCTTTGTAGTGGCGCACTAGTGTAGCCCCATTTCAACTGTAAGCTCTGTGGTATCACGTGACTTATGTCACAACATTAATGCCAATTTTAAAATTAACAAAAGGGGGTGGGCTGTAACAGTGGCCTGGAATGATAATAGAAATGGGCCACTTGAATGTATTTGCCCCATGGGCCACAAATTGCCAGCCCTCCCTTGATTGGTTAGGAGGTGAGTAAGTACACATCCTAGCCACTTGGAGGCTGCCAATTATTTTGAACAGACTGGCATATAAAAGCCAGTTTCTGTTCAAAATTCTGCAGCCTGACTGGGGCAATGGCCCGAGAGGTAGTAAAGGCACTTTACATACCTGCCGCCGCCAGTGGAGACAGCTTCGGCAAGGGGGAACATGTGGCCAGCTTGTTTTTTTTTTCATAAAAAAATTGACATTACAAGATTTTTTATTTTTAAACAATCTGAGAACAGATGCCACACATTTTAAACCCTTTGAGCACTGGAGGGGTACCCCTCCGGCACTCAAAGGGCTAACTGTGGCATCTTTGGAATGCTTTATTTTTTAAAACAAAAAAATAACTAATTGATTATTTTTGTAAAAGACTGAATAGAAAAAAGAATGGAAGAAAGAAGACGGAAGGACTAGCGAGCACGTGCACAGCAGGGACTTAAGGACCACAGAGCTTTTTTTTTTTCATGATTGCATTCAGGGCTCCCCGAACGGCATGCAGCCAGTAGCCCTGAAATCCATGATGTGCCAGGACCGTCATGGTTACTTATGACAAGTTCATCCATGAATGTCCTGGCACGTCATGGTTCCTTAATGGGGTTAAAGTGATAGTAATGTTTCACAAAAACAGCAGCTCCAATTAATCTTCATAGCAATTGAGCCATAGAGAGTGTCATTTAAATACTGTGAGAGTTGTAGTTCACAAGTAATTGAACAATAAAGTATCCCCCTCCCTCCCCTTTTACCTAGTGTAAGCCTCCTCTCCTCAGTTGTGTAATCTGGTTTTAAGACCAGACAGCTCACAGCAAGAGACAATCTTCTTACTGTGACAACAATGAAAACCCTGCCCCTTGACAGGTTTTTCAGGTTATTCCCTTATCTTAATTGATCTGAGGTGAGCAGTGTTACACCAGTAAAAGGGGCGGGAGGGGGATACTTTATCATTCAATTACTCTTGAACTACAAATCTGACAGAATTGAAATAACACTCTCCATGGCCCAAATAGTATGATGATTAATTAGAGCTGCTGTATTATGAAACATTACTATCCTTTATAGAAGAAGATGGTCTGGACCCCACTGGACATCAGAATTTCTGGTAAGTTTTTATTTTTCAGGACATTGTTAACTCTTGGTAGATTAACCCTATGAGTGCCAGTGGGGTATACAAAGCTGCACAATGTGTTGCATACCCCACTGGCACTCATAGGGTTATTTCTATTTATTTATTAATTTTTTTTACAAACCAAATGTATGTATTGGAAACCACTTATTAGGCACACCATGTGTTAGGGACTCTCCTCCTCCTTTTCATCCACAGTTTTTTCGCCATGAAAAGTGCTGTCCCCAACATACGATGAAGTCAACATATGGCATTAAGATAGAAAATTCTACTTATTTTATGTGATGTCCAATGAATGCAAATTTTGCACCGTTGTACATTTTTTTTTAAATAAATGTTTTTATTAACAGGCTAGGCTGAATCCAACCACATATACATAAATTTGGTTTGAGATATGAACAGTACAGTGTCAACTACACATATTATTGTTGAACAACACAATGGATACAAAGATATGGTCAGCTCAGTCCAGCCTGGACTTTTCTCCCACCCCCCTCCACCCGCCTCCCAACCCAGTTACTCCTACCTCTCCCCCCTGATCTCTCTCTCCCCCCACCATCCGACATCATATCTGCTCCAGGGAGAGGGCTGACATTCCTCAAACAAATATTACTAATTAGGTTCTACTGACCCGGGTCTCACAACTTCCTCTCCCCAGCCTGGAATCGGCAAATTTTGGACCACTAGATTTATCCACATTTTTCATATTGGAGCCCTGTCCGCCAATCCACTGCATGGCCACCACCTTCCTAGCCATAACAAGAAGTTCTCTGATGAGAGTCTTAACAGACCCTTTGCCCGTATCGTCAGGAATAATTGATAGCAAACAAAGTTTAGGTGTAAGAAGACCATTGGACATGTTTGCACAGTGGTGGTTGTTGACAGCCCAGTTAATAGTATAGCAAACTGTGCTGTCCAAACCACTACCACTGGTTTAAAAAATAGCGGGGAGTAATAGAATCAAGCTCTTAGTGCATAACACCCCCTAATTTCATTAAAAAAGGTCATGCACCGTAACAGTATTCAGGCTTCTAAAACCTTGGCAACTATTTTAAGCATATTTATTTTACAAAATAAGAGGGCAGGGACCTCCTGTGCAAATGTATGATCACCTAGTGTTCCCCTAGATTCTCAGTATAACCACTTAATTACACTTATTGTATCCCCTCTATACTAAATGTAAACTGTAAAGTGCTAAGTACACTTATATAAATAAACATTTTCATACATACTTTCATACACAGATATGTACACTGTCTATTATTAGGCAATCCATAGTTAGCATAATAAGGTATCTTACAGTACAGTATGTAAGGATTATTATGTTTTGAAACAGGACACTAATATAACTTGCATGAAGCTCTGAATTGTAAATGATCTAGGGTTGTAAATATCCCCTTGGTCTTCATTTGGGTATACCTGTCCTAGATAAGCAGTTCTCAACCCATGCTCTCAGGACCCAGTAACAGTCAGGGACTTGAAGATTTCCATACTGGACCATATGTGAGTTAATCAAGGTTCACACATTCCGATAAAGAGGACATAACTTGTAATAAACTTTCCAATTAATATGTGATTATGTGGGGCCTATGCACTATTTAATGCTAGTTCATAAACATCATAGAATAACATAATAACTGGAGAGATTATTACACTTGATAAGTTATCTCCTCTTTATTACACCTTAGTCCATTTACCCCCACCTCAACAGACCAAACTATAGCAATCTTGAATGAGGCTGTGAGATACACACACACACACACACACACACACACACACACACACACACACACACAAACAGATAAGCAGGCAATCTGATTTTAGATTGTCTGGATTTGGTCTGTGAGTGTGGGCAGAACAGACCAGCAATCTTATAATTTTGCAATTGGATTGCTGGTCAGCTCCAACAGCATGATATGATATATGGATACCTTTAGTGGGCCCGAGTATGGATTGAGAACCACTAACCTAGATGATCTACATCAGTAACATTGCTCTCATGTGATGTAATGTGTTCATACATGCATATAGGTTCATCTCCATCTACTGCAACTCACAAGGTATGTACATTCCTGCAATGGGTAGGTGCAATGTATTCCTGATCATTCACATCTAATCTTATATCAAATCAAAGAACTGTATTCAAGAGTCAACACAAGAATGATTCTGAAGTAAACTAACTGCACCAATGGTGACAAATAAAACTTCCCATTGATTTAAATGGGACTTTAAAGCCCCAAAATGCTAGAAACAGATGGAGACCTATCTTCGCCCCCAAGGTGGAAATGTCTTGACCCAGAATTGCTCCTCTTCAGCTTCCAAAATACTGGCCTAAAGATGCAATGCAATAAGCTAAGCAGGGGCAATTCTGGAGGAAATCACATACACCACAGGGAACAAATAAACATTTCCATTGATTTAAAAGCAGCTTGTAACCCCCTTGAATACCTGTGAGGTCTCCAACGCTTTGCTTCACAATGCACTAGAGACCTCTCTAGCATTGAAAGGGTTAAAAGCCCCAATAAAATCAAAGGGCATTTGGAGATGTTTTTATTTTTCCCCATGGTGCATTTGGTTTACTCCAGAATTACATCTCACCTGCTCTGTTTCTTTGCTACGGGGATAAAACCACACCCCCTAATGTCAAATGTGTACGAATTACCTGTTAGGCCAGTTAACCCAGAAAACTGCTGAGCAGTGCTGACCCCATCGAAACCTGGCAACTATCATCCACTACAGCATATGTTTAAGGATAATAGTATTAGCTAAGTAATGATATATGGACATGTTTTATTACTTATGGAATCTACAGTGTTCTCCCATTCTTCTTACATCTGCTTTTTTCTTTCTATAGCCTTACAAAAATCAATACAAAATGATGGGAAAACAAGATTCCATCACACCTGATAAATTGAGCCAAAATATAAGAAATAAATGGTTCTCATCTGGTTTTCCTGCAATCTATTTCTTTGCATGGCCATATAAATTAAGATTAAGTTTTCACAGCAAAAGACAACCACACAAAAGACAGGAGAGCTGCTTTCAAGATGTCAATGATTTATTCGGTAGCTATTCTTTTTTTCATGGTCTATCAAGATAGATATGGTATAGGACATAAATTGATGTGTCTATAACATCCTGAGCATTATGTTGTCACAGATTCACTGTACAACATTCCTTACACAGGTCAAAGTTCATTAATTTCACGGCATGCATTTACCTCTTCTCAAAATCCATGTAATGGTATACATGCTGCTTGTACGTTAACCCTCCATATGTGCCCAGAGATATATTTCAATTTAATTTCAAGAACATAATTTAGGTCAAATAAATGGCAGATGTTGGCCTGGGTTTTTCTAGGGGCTGCCAAAGTTTGTAACGTCACTGTAATTACAGATTCAGTCAGTTAGTAACATTTCCAAGCTGACATTTGGATGGGAAAAAGTACTCTGTGCCCATCGGTTGCTTTGGATACACGACCGTCAGTTAGTGAAAAGGTCTCCTTCACAAAGAATTAGTAAGATATTTTTCCCTATTCTTTTCCTCAGTGTTGTTGCCTTCTGAAATTACCTGCTGTCTAGACCCTGCTGATCTCTTTTTAAATAGATTTCTGGCAAAGGCTATTGGACCCTACATCCTTTGCTAATTTTGTCAGGTCCAGGTTATTTGACTGTATTGTTTAGGAGGTAATTGTTGCATCGGTGAGTCATACAACCCCAGAGCTTCTCATATGACTGCAGAACACTTTATGCATCTCAGTTTACAAATGTAATAAAAACAGTGTAAAATGAATTAAAACGTAAACCAGAAACAAAGCTGAAAGATGCAATCTTTACTTGGTAAAATTTTAAAAAATGTCAAAATATATTTAGTTCTTCCTATACCATTAAAAAAGGGAGTACATTTGACAATAGTTAATAAATTATATTTGTATAGAAGAAAAAAAAGCTAAGTATGGTTCCTGGACTAACAAACCTCCTAGCAGAATTGTAGCTGCTGTCTATTAATGAACTGGTTTACAAAAGCATATAGTTTGCCCTCAAACAGTTTTGTCTATCATGCGTTAATCCTTTGAGTGCAAAAAGGGCATACCCCTTTGGCACTCAAAGGGTTAAATAACAAATGAAGCAGTTATAAAGTGACCTACAGAGCAGTTCATGTTTGGAGAGCTCATTATTTCTGCTTGGGTTATATTGTAGAGTCCTCTTGTGAACTGCAAGACCTGAAACTATTTTTCATAACTTTTCTACATGTGGGCTTCTTTTGTCACTTTAGCCATTTAGTTTACAGGGACAGTCATCACAAGATGCCCAAAAACAAGTTTTCATATCAATGATATAATTCAAAAAAGACCCTACCCAGAAAGTTACTTATATGAACAAGGTAGGAGAACATGTTGGGTAGCTGTAAAGGATAGGGATTTGTTGAGAAGGAAGCTAAGACCTGGTCACTCTCCTACCTGGATGCTAGTGACATCTCTCTCATCGAAGTGGTTAAGATCTTACCATGTGAAACATTATGTTTTCTTCTGCCTTTTTTTACACTTATTTTTATGTACTTATTGTATTAACTATTTATGTAGATTTGAATCGATCTAAACAGAACCTAAATTTCTCCATTATCTAAAAAATATATCTGGAAACTGAATCTTGACTAGTTCTCTCATCTATGCTCATTTACCATGTTAAATATAAAATATATTTTCCCATTACATAAATAACCGTTGAATAAGGGGCTCTTCCATTGTGGTGAAATTACTTATTCAGGAGTTATTAAAACAAAAAAACTGAATTTTTATGAAAGAATGAGTTCAGTGTTTTTCATGGCTTTTTACGCTTTTTGGTGGTGCTATTAATGTTTATGTTTTTGATGAAAGACTTGTCTTATTCAGCAGTAAAACAAATACAGTAAATATGTATATATTATATATATAAATGTTTAAGCTGTGTTGTTGTGTATTTACAGAAATAGAGAAACAATATATATATCTGTATCCAGTGGGTGGTTGCACTCTCTATTATACAGTCTAGAGGACGGTGCCTGTGTTGGTGGGTGGAGTCTGGGGAAAGAATCAGTTGAACAGGGAATTTATTTTAGGGGTTTTCTTGACTGGTATTAGGGGACAGTTAATTAAAAAAAACTGGGGTAGACTGATACTTGACATGACAGAGTATTTTGTAGAGGAGGCTTTGTAAGGTCTGTTGTTAGAGGCACAAGCCCTCCAGGATGGATTTTAGCTATGATACGCAAGAGAAAGTGGCAGGATTTAGCAATGGCATTAATGTGAGGACAGAATAAGAGAGCATAGTCATTTATCACCCTTAGTAACCATGCTTCTTATGCTGGATTTATGATAATGCCATTTATAGTCACCTGAAGGGCACTAATGGGCCAGACATAGGTGGGTTGAGTATTAGCTCCGTTTCAGACAAATTGAGCTTGAGGTGCCTAAGAAAGAGCAATCTAGTTTCAGATAGCTGTGAGGAAATCTGTGACTTTATAATGAATATCAGAAGTTAGTCAAGGTGAAGATAAATAAAGCTGGGTGTCATCTGCAGTGATAGAGATGATATTTGAATCCGAATTAATTAATAAGATCACCAAGTGTTATTGTGTAAA
Organism: Rhinophrynus dorsalis; assembly: GCA_037306005.1. Classification (NCBI taxonomy): domain Eukaryota; kingdom Metazoa; phylum Chordata; class Amphibia; order Anura; family Rhinophrynidae; genus Rhinophrynus; species Rhinophrynus dorsalis. The sequence goes on along the minus strand of CM074720.1, from coordinate 446,864,580 downwards.
GCAAGAGCTTAATCGGTCCTAGAACAGAACCTTTTGGAACACCAACAGAAAGGTGGATGGGAGAGGATGAAGAGGCGGCAGAGCAGACACCGAAGGTTCAGTCAGTTAGATAAGAGGATAGTGTCAAGGTTTTGCTGAGCTGCTCCCATTCTGCCTATTGATTCTGCTGTCTGAGCCAATCTAGTGCTCTGCTATCTTCTGACTTTCTGGTTCAGGCTGATTCAGCTGATTTCTCTGATTGCTCACCTGACTGTTATCAGCCAACCCTCTCAGGGTATTTATAGCAGCTTGGCTCACTTCTCCATTGTCCTTGTGTTTGTTTGCTGACTTGTTGCTGTTGGTTGCTGTGGATTTTCCTGCATTCCTGTTTGCTGTGTTCCAGACCACTTGGCTTGTTCCAGACTTCTCTGACTTCTGTTCTTCTGACCCTCGGCTTGTTCCTGACATTACAGACTTCTGGGTTTTTGTTGCACTAATAAAGTTGTATTGTGGTTTACCTCTTTGTGTCCTGTCTGGTTCCTGGTCCCTAACAGATAGCCAGTCCAGTGCTAAGTTATGGATTCCTAAGGAGTGAAGAATTTGGAGGAGAAGCACATGATCAACAGTGTCAAAAGAAGCTGAGAGACCAATAAAGATAAGTATAGAATAGTGACCTTGTGATTTGGCAATTTGAAGATCATTGACCACTCTTGTGGGAGCAGTTTTAGTGGTGTGAACAGTCCGAAAGCCAGATTGTCAAGGGTTAAGCAGGTGGTGTGTGTTACGGAAGTCAAGCAGGCTGGAGTAGGCTAGTCATTCCAAGAGCTTAGAGGCAAAGGGCAGGAGAGAAACCGGTCGATAGCTAGAGGGTGTGGTACTGTCAGAGGATTGGTTTTTGAGGATGGGTGTTACTATGGAATGTTTTAAGTCATCAGGAAATGCATCATTGGCAAAGGAGGAATTAAAAATCTGTAATTGGATAGGGATTACTGTGGGGGAGAGGGACTGGATGAGGTGAGAGGAGAGCAGATCAAGTACACATGTAGTGGAGGGAGAGGAGGATAGGAGGCTAGTCAGTTCCTCCTCCCTGACTAGTGAGAAAGAATCCAGAGTGGCAGGAGTGGAACAAGGGAGGATAGGAGGGTATTTACAAGGTGGGATAGTTTCCCAGATGGAGTCTAACTTGGTTCTGAAGAAGTCTGTGAAGTTTTGTGTCGGTATAGAGTTTGAATGGGAGCCAGATGGAGGGCAGAGAAGGGAGTCAAAGGTAGAGAAAAAAGGCATTGGGGGTTGGATTTGTTTGAAAAGTTATGTTTTTTAGTCAGGGACACAGTGTAGTTGAAGCAAGAAAGGAGGACTCTGTAGTGGATAAGGTCTACTAGAGAGCCCAACTTTTTCCAGAGTCATTCAACTGAGCGTATACAGGAGAGGAAGAAGCTGGTGTCCTTATAAAGCCATGGTCATGTATTAGTTTTATGGGTGTGTTGGAGAGAGAGAGGAGCATGTAGGTGCAAAGAGTAGGACAGGACTGACTTGTATGTTTTGACAAAGTCATTAGTGTCAGGATAGTGGGAATGGATGAAAGTCCAGAAGCCAGGGAGGATTGGAGAGCAGTGAAATTAAGTGTTTGAGGTTACATGTGAAGCGGGGAGAGGAAGTAGGTATTTTAGAATGTGTAGTAGCAGTACTGAATGTTAGAAGATGGTGGTTGGATAGTGGAAGAGGGGAGATTAAAATTAGAAAGTACACAGCCTCTAATGAACACAAGTTCTAGGAAGTGACCATCCTTGTGAGTACTAGCATCTATCCACTGTTGTAGTCCAAATGCAGATGTTAGATAAAGAAAGTGGGATGCCCAGGAGGAGACTGAGGAATCATCCAAATGGCAGTTCAAGTCCCCCAGAAGACGGGAAGGTGTGTCTGATGACAGGAAAACAAAAGCCATGATTCAAAGTCAGAAAGAAAGTTTGAAAATATATAGGTGTTGGTAGGATGGTGATAGATAACCACACAATGATGGATTGTGTAATTACATTGGAGGATAAAGCAGCATAATGAGTTATGCAGATTGTCAACTTTAGCAAGATGGATTTGTGGAGTTCCCATAGTCTGTGACTGGCATTAACATTTGTTGTAAAATATGTTTTCTTCCCAGGTGACCTAAACAGGATTTGTTTCTAATCAGAAGACCTATTTTGGGATAAAGTTTGGATGATAATTTATCATTATGAAGACCAAAAGTGAGGATGGGGTCAAACCACATACCAAGATATTTGTAGGTGTCCACCAGGGCCAAGTTATGATTAGACTCTGTTACAATGGATAGGTGAGTATTACAGAGATTACGCAGTTTATGCTTTGTACCAGATACCATTGTGACCATTTTATCTGTGTTTAAGAACAGTTTGTTCTTCGCTATCTATCTTTCAACTTCTGAGAAATCATGTTGTAATACAGCTTTTTTTTTTTTTTTTAGCATAGATTATGGTGTCATCTGTACATATGTGCACAGAACATGCTTTGCAAACCATGAATAGATAATTTGTGAATAGAGAAAATAGAAGAGGGCCAAGAATGGAGTTCTGTCTGATAAATAAGATCAGAACCTGCTTAGATAATCATTACCCAATCCTGTACTTTGGAGTTTAATTATCAGAATACTATGGTCTACTGTTTCAAAGGCCTTTGCAAAATATAGGAAATTAGTTACAATGTGTTCATCATTTTCCATGCCGGTCTGGATATCATTGTATACTTTTAGGAGGGCAGTGACTGTTGAGTGATTTGAATAAAAGCCTGATTGAAGCAGGGTGAAAAAACCGGTCAGTCGGTAATACTCAGTCTTCATTGTCTTCAGCCATTGTCGATTCACTACCTGGTTAAATAGAATAAGACCCTGCGCCGGGGCTGAAAGGCAGTAGAGCGCGCAGACATCTTGCCATAGCGATGTCTTTGCGTCTGCCCATCAGTCCTAGCAGGCTCTAGGAGGCGTTGCTAGGAGTTGTTCGACTCCAAAAGGGACTGACAGTGCAGATGCAAAGACATCGCTATCGAAAGATGGCTGCGCGCGCTACTGCCTGTCAGCCCCGGAGCAGGGTCTTGTTCTATTTAACTGGTAATTATTCTGGCGACTTGCACTACTGAGCAACTAGTCGCCAGATGGGGAATTAGATGACATAAATTTTAAAACAGGTGGTAGTTCTGCTTTAAGTGCCTACTTGTCTCCCTCTTGGAGACAGTCTGACAATATCCTCTATAGTCATAGTTCTTTGGAGCACTAACCATGAAGATCTCAGCACCAATCAGAGGAGGATTTGCATTTTCTTGGGATTCTGAGAGGAAGTAAAGACAATTTACCTAAAGGACAAAGTGGAGACGGAATCTGAGGGAAAGAGAAAGAGCAAGGGAAATTTTAAGAGCAAATTGTTAGAAAAGGACTGAGAAAACTGAGTGGAGTCTGAGAGAAGATTGTGGGAGTTTTAGAGGGAAGAGGAAATCACCTCAGGAGGCAGAGGCCACACTATGTGCAGCATAGAGACCCCCAGGCTGCAATTTATATGTAGTGACTGCCACATACTATTACTTTTAAAGTTCCAGTTGTGTCATAAGTGACTAGAGGCACATTATTTATAAGCTTCCCTTATTTCACAAAAGTATCTGAAGAGTCACATTACATAGACTCCTGTTCTTAGAAGTGTCTGGAAAGCCAGCTTATTATTATAGGACAACTACTACTGCCTTGTTATATTAAGTAGCTAAGGACCACATGTAATTTCTCCTCTTCTCTTGACAGTGGCTAGGGAGTCACATTATTGCCTAGTCCTTAAAGTAACTGGAGAGCCACCTTAGTTTCAACCCTACATCGTGCTACAGTGATTGGAGGGCTACATTGTCATAAGACCCCTCTCTTTATAGGGGCTTAGAGTCACATTACTTCAACCTCACCTTTCTCTTCTGTAAGTGGCTAGAGAGCCAAAGTAGTTCCAATGAACCCATACTGCATAAACAAAAAGGCTTCAGTTTGGGAGGTGAGATATGTGAATGGATTGAGAACTGGTTAAATGATAGATTGCAGAGAGCTGTTGTAAATGGAATATTTTCAAATTGGTTTAAAGTTGTAAGTGGGGGCCACTGGATTCAGTCCCGGGCCCAATGCTTTATAATTTGTTTATTAATGATCTAGAAGTGTGGATTGAAAGTAGTGTCTCAGTCTTTACTGATAAAATGGGAAACAATTTGGGGAATGCTAATTAGAGAAAGATTAAGAGTACACAGACTTCACAGCAGTGTACAAAGTCACTTAGCTGCTGCAAGAGCAAATATGGTACTATCCTGCTTAAAAAGAGGTGTAGATGCACGGAACATGAATATAATTCTACAGCTATATAAATTCTTGGTAAGGCCTCAGTATATGCAGTACAGTTTTGGGAACCAGTTCTTAAAAAAGACATTATTAAACTGGTGCAGACACGTACAAAAAGGGAGACATTTTTCTTACCGATATTCCTTTTCTTCTGTGTCTTTCCATGGCGATAGAGACTAATGGGTATACATCAGCGCCCCCAGCTGGCATAGGACGAAACTTAAAATACAAAAGGAAGCCCCCTGCTTCCCTCGGCAGTCATCTATTTTCATAGCTGAAAAGTATAATATAGAGATGATTAAGGGGCAAGGAATGCTATGGAGGGACACAGAAGAGAAGGAAATATCGATAAGAAAAATGTGACTTGCCCATGGTGCCAAGTCAGGTGACAAGTCCTGCCTCTAATGAATATTCCACACCAGAAGCATTGGAGGAGGATCCTATTATTGATGAATTCACTCTCATCACTGTACAAGCTATAGATCTGCCATCTGCGGTGAAGGACACTCTGCAGACAGCACCCATGATGCCAGAACCAAAGGTGACACTGCCTCTGTCTAGGCCAAGAATGTCTCCTAATCCAGAGGCAATGCCCATGGTGCCAAGTCTGGTAATAATTTCTGCCTCTACTGTATTTTCCAAACCAGAAGACTTGGAGGAGGATTTTGCTGTAGGATAATTAATTCTCACTCCTGCTTAAGTGAAGGACAGGTTGAAGCCCCTGCTGGGTGAATTAGAGGATGTTCCTGTCCCTTCAAACAATGAGATCTCTCCTTTTCCTGAAAATATTGTTCTACCTATCTTGCATTCCTGGTACAGCTGTGGTATGCTGAATTTGAACCAGTTATTTTAAATGTATCACTGGAGTTTGAAACCATAATAGACTTATGCACCACATCTGTGCTACCTACTACTGAGATTATACCTGTTCCTTCAAATGATAAAACCTCTCCTTTGCCTTAAGGTACTGTACTATCTGTCCTTGCATTCCTGGTACAGCTGTGGTATACTGAATTTGAACCAGTCATTTCAAATGTATTACTGGAGTCTGAAACTACAATGGACATATGCACCACATTTGTGCTACCTGCTACTGAGAGAACATTTGTCCCTTCAGATGATGACATATCCCCTTTGCCTGAAAGTTATGTGCTATCTATCCTTGCGTTCCTGATACAGCTGTGGTATGCTGAGTTCCAACCTTTCATTTCAAATGTACCTCTGGAGTCTGAAACCATAATCGACTTATGCACTGTATCTGTGCCAGCTACTGCTAAGGTTATACCCAGGGCCGGCGCTCCCATTAAGGCAGGACAAGCAGCTGCCTTAGGGCACCGCAACGGAGGGGCACTGAAAAGGGAGAAGTTGGGAATTTGTTTTTTTTTGTTTTTTTTAATATATCTTCTGCGAGGGAGCGCTGATTTACACTACCAAGCGCTCCCTCGTGGCGTCTATGGGACGCTCACAACGCAGAGCAACCCAGGCTCTGTAGTAATACAGAGAACTGGGAGATGACATCATCTCCCAGTGCTCTGCATTACTGAGAACAGCGCTGAGAGCTTCAGCTCTGTGCCAAAGGAGGCACAGAGCTCTCTTATGGCTAGACCACCAGAGACTCAAGGTAGGGGATCAAGGGGCATTATGGAAGGGGCAATGTGGAGATGAAGGGGCATTATGGAAGGGGAAATGTGGAGATGAAGGGGCAATGTGGAGATGAAGGGGCATTGTGGAAGGGAAAATGTGGAGATGAAGGGAGCGTTGTGGAAGGGGCATTGTGGAGATGAAGGAGCATTGCGGAGATGAAGAGAGCATTGTGGAAGGGGCAATATGGAGATGAAGGGAGCATTGTGGAGGTGAATATGTGGGCAGGGGCAGGTGGATTGTGTCCGGGTCGGGGGGGGGGCATCAAAATGCACCTTCTTCTGGGTATACAAAAATCCTTGCACCGGCCCTGGTTATACCTGTCCCTTCTGATGAGACCTCCCTTGTTTCTGAAGATCTTGTCCTGTCTGTTCCTGTTACCTGTATCTTAGTTCCTGTCTGGAAGATCACACATGCCAATATCTCTGTCTGCTTTTTCTCTGTAAGGCTAATTTTAAAACTTTGCCTGTTGATCTGCCATGTATGGTTTTCTTGCTACCCATCTTTTCTTTGACTCTTTCTTGTGACTCTGGTTTGTTTCTTGGTCTGTACCACATTCTGTCCTCCTGAACCTCGTCCTCTTTCTTTCTTTAAGTGGAATAGGCAGCCCATTCCTCCTGGACCTTTTCTATTGCTGGAACGCCAGGAGTCGCTCCTTAAGTGGGGGTACTGTCAGGATTCTGTCCTCTGCACAGTCTGGTGCAGTACCTTACAGTGCCACTACCTTCTCTTGGTGGTGTGGTAGGCTGCAGCTATCTAATATCAGAGGCCTGATTTTGTTCCCAGCTCTCCCTACCTTGCAATCACCTCCTTCCCTATTTAGCACAGTCTCTCCCTTTGCTCTGGGCCAGATTATAACAGTTTAACTGTCAGTTCAGTTCTGTTCCTTGAGCCAGATGTATCCCTGAGTTCCTGAGTTGGCAGTTGCATTCCTGTGTTCCTGAATTAGCAGCTGCATTGGCAGTTGCCTTCCTGTGTTCCTGAATTGGCAATTGCTCTCTTGTGTTCCTGAATTGGCAGTTGCCTTCCTGTGTTCCTGAATTGGCAGCTGAATTGGCAGCTGCCTTCCTTTGTTCCTGTTTACATTGCAGACTGATGCACTCCTTGTGTTCCATTGCAGGCTGATGTACCCCTCATGTTCCAGAGCATGGCTACTCCTTGTGTTCCAGTGCAGGCTGATGCATTCCTTGTGTTCCAGTGCAGGCTGATGCACTTCTCATGTTCCAGAACCCATCTAAACCCCTTGTGTTCCAGAGCTTGGCTATACCCCTTGACTTCCAGTGCCCGGCTATACCCCTTGACTTCCAGAGCCTGGCTATACCCCTTGACTTCCTCAGCTGACTGCACCCCTGGAGTTTCAGAGCTGATTTGTCCCAGTTCTCAGAAGCCCTGTCACCCCTTTGCCCAGAGCTAGCTGTCCCTAGTTTGCCCAGAGCTAGATGTCCCTAGTTTGCCCAGAGATCCTGTCCTTTTCTGTTTCATTGTATGTTTTTGTTGTGCAGTACTATTTAATGTTCCATGTATGCATATGTATAATACATTGGTGTTCCCTTTAATCATGTGTGCTGGTTTCTTTGCTCCATGGGTTAACTTTATGTATTTACTTTTGCTGCTGTTGGTCAGCACCCCTTCCTGACCAGCAGCCCTCTGACATAAGGATATTGGAGGATCTGCGTTATAAAGAGACACTATCCAATTTGACTTTGTTTACAAAAGCGAAGAGACATCTAAGGGGTCATATGATTACATTTACAAATATATTTGAGGCCAATTAATTATTTACTCATAGAGGTGAGCTGAGCTAAGAATGAGAGGTCATCTATTAAGGCTAGAGGAAAGGCGCTTTTGACTAAAAGAAAGGCAGGGATTTTTACATTAAGGGTGGTAAGGCTTTGAAATTCTTTGCCTCTGAATGCTGTGCTTGCATATATTGTAACTGCTTTCAGAAAAAGTAATATATACCTATGAAGCACAGAGAAATATTGAGAATTTTGACAGTTGGCTTAAAAGCAGATAGAATATTGATCCAGGGAACTATCTGACTGCCATTTGGAGTCAGGAAGGATTTTTTTTTACCCACTTGAGGCTTAATTGGAAATGGCTTCAATGTTTGTTTTTGTTTGTTTTTTAACTTCCTCTGACTCAACAGGGTTGATTTGGCAAAGATGGACTTCATGGACGCAGCTCTTTTTTTTTCAGCCTCATCAACTATGTTAATATGTTAGTGGTTATTGAGCCAAAGAATTATAAGAGACTGGAGAGGCCCATTGTATAGGCAATTAGAATGGGGGTTCGGGCTGTATATTGTTCTTAGTTTTAGAGATAGGGTCAGTTAGGTAGGTGTGTTAATGTGTGGAGCCTTATTAGTAGTGATGGGTGAAAATTTCTGCCTCAAACTGAAATCGGCGAAAAATGGCACTTTCCATTTGGTGAAAAATTTTCCTCGAAAAGTGACGATTTTCCGCTTTTTTCGCCTAGTGAATTCCATTGAATTCAATGGGAACATAGACGTTACACACAACACATACCAAATATTATTTTATTTCCCAAAGGCATAGTATAAAAGGGGCATGAGGGTGTCTGTGTTGGTGGGATGTGGGGAAAGAATCAGTTGAACAGGGGATGATTTTTGGGAGGCTGTTTACTGGGATTGGGGGGCAGTTAATAAAAAATAAATCCTAAATAAAATAAAATAGAAACCATAAGAGATGGTATAAAGTGATCTGAGGAGGGTGCCTGTGTTGGTGAATGAATAATTTGAACAGGGAATTTATTTTGGGGAGGGGGTTTCTTGACTGCTATTGAGGGGGGAGGGTTAATAAAAAATAAACCAATAAAATAAAATAAGAAATTTGTATGTAAACATCACATACAGCACAGCACGTATATCTCGCTCTGTAGCTGCTTCTATTGTGTCTGCCTTCAGCAAAACCGTCATGTTTTTATAGCAGAAGTGCAAAAACAATGTAAATCAATGGACGGAAACTTTCTAGCCATTGAAAAAATGGCAAAAGATTTTGGCCAATGGGCAAAAGAAGCGAAAATTTTAACCTCTAGTTTTAAAGTGGATTTTCCTGCGAAAAAGCGGATAACAATCTGGTTTTCGCAGGAAAACACCAACAACGTTTGCCCATCCCTAATTAGGAGGACCACTTCTGTCACACATTAAGTTTAGATATCCTGTGCCTCACGGAGTGTAGAGCATTGCCAGGCAGGATTGAACAGTAAAAGTGTTCCATCAGAAGATCCTCAACTGGGATCATGACCCTGTCAAAAAAAGATCATGCCCTAAGCACCAAGAATTGGTTTTCTTTAGGCTTTATTAACATGTGGGAGGGCACACAGGGTACCTTGGGTGGGAAAGTACAATATTTGGGAATCCATATTGGGAGGCTGTTTAATTTTGTAAAGTTGCCTTATGTCACGTGATACCTTATCTTATATAATAATTTGCTAAAACGTGTGTAACGCCGCAGTCAAGCGCAGTAGAGCCTGCCCACTCCATGGCTGATACAGAGCTGGACACTGAGTGGAGTGGAGAGTGCAGTCTCCACTGCCCATTACTGCCCCGCGACCGGCTGGCAGTGGCACTGTGGCCCATGTAACGGGCTCGCCAACTAGTTATCCATATGTTGCCAAGTTTCAGTTGTTGCTTAGGGTAAAGGTTCTACTATTTTACATCACTGTGTATATATGGTCTATTCTTATTAGTTCTTGACTGTATTTACCTTATCCATAGGCTGGTCTCAGTCAGGTGGAGGCACTGTTAAATCTGTTGCTTCTCCAATCTCTCCTACGTGAAGGCTGAGATCTCCACATGAACTAAAGGTGAGCTCCACTTGAGAAAGTAACAAAGGGAAGAGTAATCATGGTCTTTACTCAAACTATGTAAATCAAATTTGTGATATACCACTCCACTCAAAGAGCTTTGCTGTGATTTAAAAAGGCATTACCTCTTCCTAATATTAAAGCCATAATTATCTTAATCAGGAAAGAAACCTAATGGACACTATGAATCAGTTCTGAGTGGATCAGTCCTCCAAATCTAGCCTTTAATTAGTAGCATATATCATGTCCATGGAGGCAGACATTATTCCTTTTGCAGGACTCCAGGACCCAAACACTCCTCCCACTGAAAACTCCTTAAAAAGTCTTCATTGTGAGGAATTTGTAGTCCAGGAGTGCTGACAAAGAATACTAATTAACGATTAATTGTGGAAATCCAATCCACTAGGAACAATATTAAAATAACTATTAGTATTTTCTGACATGTATAATTATGTTGATTTTATTATTGGGAGGTGCTATTTCTTCTTGAAATTAACTAGTAACATTCTAATAATTTCTCTTGTTATTTAATATATTCTCTTTGCTTAAAATGTTTGAACAAGAAAAAAATGCTAAAAATATATAATAGCAGTAACCTATCTGTGTTACCCATTTGGATGCTAGAGACATCGCCATTGCATTGCATTAATCCTTAATGTTTTCCTTGTTAATACGGAATACTGGTTTTCTGAATTGCAAATGTTGACAAGATACATTTCTCTTTATTCTCATCTGATAAATTGAAACCATTGTTACTGAAGCATCAGACAAAGTAAATTCATTTTAATAGTCATACAGAATCCTATTATATCAATATCTTTCATTTCTTTCTTTCACTGAAAAGGCTTAATGCTAAATGGAAGGGAAGCTCTTCATCTAAACTACAGTTTCAATTGCTTATTTGTTTGTTGAGTCTCCCCTCTGAAACATGCGGTGAGGTCTGATATCCATTTAGGTAGATTACTGTCATCTGCTCAAGGACTTAAATGGATACTGGAAGCTGTCAGTTACCATTGCTATAGTTTGTAATAACTTTTCTTATTTTGGCCTTGACCAAGAAAAATCATTAAAGGACAGATAAAACTGTCTGTAATGTGATAAATATTAGGCTTTGCTATATCTTGTCATGTTCGTCATTTAAATATTTTCTTTCTTAGTTTTTTTTTTCATGGGAACAAAAGGAAGCCAGGACCTAGAAATGGAATGGAAGATAGACATTTTATGAAAATGTTATAGTTTCATGTAAGAGAATCTTCTAGATGACTGTGAACCACCACTGTTTGTATAAGAAATTTAGCAAGTCTGAAGTAAACCAGCTGCACCACAAGGATAAATAAATATTACTTTGACTTCAATTGTGATTTTAAGCTCTTAAAGGGGAACTATCATAGGATTCTTCTCCTGAAGAAAAGGCCAGGAGCCTTGAAACACCTAGAGTGTAATTTGGCAAATGTCATTTATATGTTATTTTAATAAATACACATTTTATACTGGATACAAATTATCCTGTTTGTATTTCTGTTCCCGTGTTTGCTTTTCTCCTCTGAGTAGCTTCACTGAGCAGGGAGGATTATAGTATCCAGATGTCCATTACTAGTGATGTCAGACAGTCATATTATCTATGCAAGTATATTGTTACACTTACATACCATATAGGTGTGGTGCTTCATACAGGTCTGTGCCTCCTTTTTAGTTTTCTTTTCAGGACTGAATTATGAGCACTAGCAGACCAAGGGGAAAGCCCCCCTCCCCATGGTGTTCCCTCATTAGTCCAACAAGAAGAGGCTGAAATGGTTGGGTTACTCCTGACTTGCATGATGTAGTGCCATATATATATAATCCTATCCAAATGTGCTAATTAGTTACCACATAAATGCATTACAAAGCTCCTCTAGAGACCTTTCTAAAACTGAAGAGCATAAAAGCTTCTATCTGTCCCTATGATGCAGTTGTTTTGCACCAGAATTTAGTTCTTCTTGTTAAATCAACTTCTTTGTGTATTAACAAACCTGCTCCTGTGTAATCACAATTAGTGAAAGCCTGAAGCTGCACAGCATTGGAATGGCTAAGTTGTCTTGGGGGTCAGAAAACTGACCCATTTGGCTGGCAGGGGAGCTAGTATAAATGAGTGGAGTTTGTGGATTATGCAACTGATTTCACTGCTTTTCCCACAGACAGTAAGTGTCACATTCCCCACCCAGACACTTTCCTTCAGAGACAGAGTATTTAATTACCTTTCCAGTGTAAAAACAGGGAAATCCTAAAGACATGACTTGTTGGGCTTCTCTGAGCACAGAGTTGGAAATCAGTGCTTTAGAGACTTCTTGCACTAGCTCTAGAATCTGAAATGCAACACTTCCAAGTCTCACTGTTCAGTTCCATTACAGGATTAGCCAGGTAGCCATAGAAGTTAGTCCCAGCAAGATCCGCAGGTCTATTGCCACAAGAGACAGCCTACTATCAATTGGTAGTTCCTACTTAAAAATACTATGGGCCATACTTATAAAGGAAAAGAGGAGCAATTTTGCATCATATACACTGTGCAGTAAAGAACAACAACAAAAAGTCCAAATTCACATTGATTTAAATAGTTTTTTTAAATCCATTGACTACTAGAAGGTTTCCAGCACATTGTGAAACAAAAAGTGAAATTTCATGATTTGTTTATAATGAAGACAGGTGTCTTAAGCAAAAATACTTTTAAGTTTTAAAGCAAGCAAAATAAGGGATTTAAATGCATCAGTAGACCAGCATTTAATTTAACTTCCAGAATCTCTCAATGCAAAGAAAACGGTGGCCATATTCAATATTATACACCCAAAAGTCCATAAGTGTGGACCACAAAGAACCAGCAGCACAATAGGGCATGCTTTAGGGCAGTACATTGAAATGGGTTGAAATTCTAGAGAAACCAACTGCACCATGTGTGAGAAGAACCATACATTTATTTTGCTTTAAACGGGATTATAATTCTTAAAAAGTAGAGAGGTCGCCAACACATTTAATCAAATAGAGCCAGCCAAAGTCCTCAAGAGCTACTAACAGCGCATGTGTGTGCAAAAAAGAAATGAAAAGTTCAATATAACATAGATATTTCACTATAAAACTGTCAAAGGTTTAATAGTAATGTACAGAGGATACACAAGTTATATATAAGTTGTATAAAACACCTAAAACGCATAAATGTGTGATTAACCCAACATAAAACACTTTCATAAGAAATAACAAATTAACTAATAATAATATATAAGCAATAAAACTACATAAAAATCCAAATATCTTAAGATGGTACAGGTAAAGAAAAGGAAAAAGAAGACAAGACTAGATGTGGCAATACAGGGGAAGGGTAACAGCAAACTTGACAAAAAAAGGTGACATAAAAGAAAGAGTGGGGTGTATAAATCCAACTAAAAGTATTTATATTAAACTAGGTGCCATAACTCCACATTGTCCTTCCGAACTTCTGGTACCATCGTACCTAAATTATAAATCCAAAATAATTCCCTTTTACAAAAGACCTGTAATCCACTGGTGGTATTTAAATATAACATTAATACCCGTCACTCTAAAATGTCTATGCAACCCTGAGGACAAGCTTTAAAGTGTTGTGAAAAAAAGAACGCCAATGAGTTTTTCACTAAAAAAGGAGCAATTGTTTGCTAATTGAGAAAAAAATATGCAATTCAGTAACATTTTGGTGCTAATCATTTTGCCATCAAAAGTACACTTTAAAATAAATAGTGATTGTTCATGATTCTTGCATTATGACTATAGTAACATAGTTGAAGAGTGTGAAAAAAACATGCAAACATCAAGTTCAGCCCGTGCTAAATCAGCCATATTGATCCAGTGGAAGGCAGGAAAAATCCCATTGAAGCCATTTCCAAATATGCCCCAAGTGGGTAAAAAAATCAACATCTTGTCTGCTTTGAAGCCAAATGTCATAATTCTCAGTATTGTTCTGTGTTAGGTAGGTATCCTTTACTATTTTGAAAGCATTTACCTAATCTGCAAAAACAACATCCAGAAGCAAATAATTCCATAACTTTACTGCCCTTACTGTAAAAAATCATCTGCCTTTGTTTTAGTCGAAACAGTCTTTCCTCTAGTCTTAACAGATGACTTCTTGTTCTTCACTTAGCTCATTGAGTAAATTGTTCATTGAATAGTTCTTTGTATTGACCTTGAACATATTTGTAAATGGTACTCATATCACCCCTTAGACATCTCTAATTTAAACAAACCCAGTTTGGCAACTCTCTCTTTATAACTCAGATCCTCCAATCCCCATATCAGTTTTGTTGCATGTCTCTACACTTGCTAGTTCAATAATGTTTTTTTTAAGAACTGGTGCCCAAAACTGTACTCCATATTCTAGATGGGACCTTACTAAGGATTTATATAGAGGTTGAATTGTATTTGTATCCCAAGTATCTATACCCCTTTTATACAGGATAGGACCCTATTTGCTGTGCAGCAACAGAGTGACATTACACAATGTGGCAAAGTCTATCTTTTAGCACTCCTGAACCTTTCTTTAATGAGGATTCCCCAAGTAGTTTCCCATTTCACATATATGTAGCATATTTTGTTTGTTTCTATAGCCCAAATGCATACTCTTATCTACATCAACCCTCATCTGCCCATTCACTCAGTTTATCTTAATCTTTCTGCAGAGAAACAACATCCTTCTTTGTATGTATTTCCTGACACAGCTTAGTGTCATCAGCAAAGACTGAGAAATTACTTTCAATTCCCACCTTTAGATCATTAATAAACAAATTAAAAATAATTGAGTCCAAGACTTTACCCTGTGGCACCCCACTTACAACTTTAAACCATCCTGAAAAAGTTCCATTTACAACAACTCTGTGCCATCTATCATTTAGTCAGTTCTCAATCTATGCAAATATATCACCTCCCAAACCGAAGCCTTTTAATTTATACAGATAACCTGTTGTGAGGCACTGTATCAAAGGCTTTTGCAAAATGCAAGTATACTACATCAACAGCAATTCCCATGTCCAAATTACTACTTACCTTTTAGTAAAATGCAAATAAATTAGTTTGACATGATCTATTCGTCATAAAACAATGCTCTCTAACTAAATAATTTTGTTGGTCTTCACATAGTTATTCTAATATCTTCTAATATCTTAACCACTACGGAAGTCAAATTCATAGGTTTATAATTTCCTGTTTTGGAACTTGCTTCCTTTTTGAACAGTGGTAGTTCATCAGCTTTTCTCCAATCACAGTGCCCTGTGCCTGATGAAAGAAAATCAATAAATATTAAGTATAATGGTCTTGTTATTACTGAATTAGTTCCTTAAGTACCACTAGGTGTAGCCATCAGGTCCAGGTGCTTTATTAATCACAACTCTTTCCTGTCTCTTTTGAACATTTTCCTCATTCAGCCATGTACATGATGGAGGAAATTCTGTGATTTTGTCTGTTTGCCCATAGCCTGCTATTGTTGAGTCCTTTGTGTGTACAGATGAAAATAATATGGTTAAGGTGTCATCCATAGCCTTATCCTCACTAATAAAGTCCCCGTTCCTGCAAACCTTTTTATCAAGCCACATCAGTGTAAATTTGCTCCTCTTGTACGTATTCTCAGTGGCATATATTGAGACATACATTTATCTAAGAGCATTTTAAACAAATTCCATGTTTCTTGTGCATTTCTATCATTGAAGATCACATCCTACTGAAAGCCATTTAAAATGGATTCACACATTGTAAAATTACCCTTTTTAAAATTAAATGTTTTTCTTTAGCTCTTGCTGATGGGTTTCTCATAACAAATTTCAAAGGATGCCATATCGTGGACACTGCTACCTAAATGTTCCCTTACCTGTATATGGGTTGTCATGTCATGTTTGAGAGCACTAGGTCTAACAACGCCTCTTTTCTAATTGGCTCTTCTGCTAGTTGGTACATGGAATTGTCCTTAACCATCATTTCCCTTTGTTGTTCTGGAAGTCTTATTTCTCCAGTCAATTTCATAATAGTTGAATTCTTCCATTATTATTACATTTCCTGAATGAGTAGCCTTTTCTATTTTCTGTAACAGTTGGGCTTCTTCAAACTCTTCAATATTAGGTGGTTTGTTGCAAATCCCCATTAAAGGACAGCAATACTTACATGTAAAAAAACAAATGTTTTAGGGTTTATCAACCTGATTAAAACAAAGGTACTCACACTGTTGAAAGGTATTTCATTTCAAAAGTTATTACAGCTCAAACTTAAAATTGTTAGGTGCAGGATAAGAGTGTCATGGAATTATACAGTGGCTATGTTGCTACATTATCCTATGGAGATTTATGGTAAACTGACCAGAGTTGTCCATAGGATGGTGTAGCAACAGTGCCACTGTACAATTTCAGCCCAGTGAGATGCTACAACTAAAACAACTCAAGTTTGATCTGCAATATTTTTTTAATAAAACACCTTTAAGCAGAGGGAATACCCTTGTTTTACTCCAGGGGATAAACCCTAAACAGATTTTGTTTTACATTTTAAGTATTACTATCCCTTTAGCATGATTTTATTATGTATGCTCAGTGTGTATTTCAACCCACAGGACTTCTACATTCTCACTGGACCCTTCATTAAAGGGATAGTAATATTTCAAAATAAAAGCAGCTCCAATTAATCTTCATAGTATTTGGGCCATGGAGAGGGTTATTTTGGTACTGGCAGAGTTGTAGTTCAAAAGTAATTGAATGATAAATTATCCCCCTCTTGCCCCTTTTACTGATGTAACACTGCTCACCTCAGAACAGAGGGGTGTTGTCTAGATGGCTTACAGAGAATGACAATCTTCAATCAGTTTAAGGGAAAAACCTGAAAAACCTATCAATGGAGGCAGGGTTTTCATTGTTCTCACAGTAAGAAGATTGTCCCTTGCTGTGAGCTGTCTGGTCTTAAAACCAGATTACACATCTGAGGAGAGGTGGCTTACACTAGGTAAAAGGGGTGGGAGGGGGATACTTTATCATTCAATTACTCTTGAACTACAGCACTGACAGTATCGAAATAACACTCTCCATGGTCCAAATAATATGAAGCTTAATTGGAGCTGCTTTTATTTTGAAAACAGTACTATCCCTTTAAGATCTTCCGCTAGACTAGATTTTAAGACTTGCTTTACATATAGGCAAACCCCTTCCCCTTTTAGTAAATCTAAACTTTTAAAAGTGAATAACCCATTAGATTGACTGCCAAATCATATCCATCATCTAACCAGGTTTCAGATGCACCAATAAAATCATACTGCTCATACAGTGCAGTCAGTTCTAGTTCTCCTATCTTACTAGCCAGCCTATTAGCATTTACATGCAACGTCTCAACCAAACATCTAACCATTATAACTTCTAGCACCATGGCCCCCTTTCCACTAAGGTGCAATCCATCTTGACTGTAAAGATTGCCCCCAAGGAAAAAGGCAGCCCAGTGCTCTAGGAACCCAAATCCTTCCTGCTTACATCAAGTATTTAGCCACAGATTCAATGCCTTAATCTACAATTGCCTTCCTGATGTAGCGCATGACAAAAGTAGTATTTCAGAAAATACTTCCTTGGAAGTCCTTTGTCTAAGCTTATGACCTAGATTCCTGAAATCCTTCTTAATGGATTTCCATTTTCCAATTACTTTTTTCACTGGTAGCAACATGTACCTTGACAGCCGGATCATGCTTAGATCCTCTCAACAATCAACTGAAACTGCCACATGTTGAAAACCGAGCACCTGGGAGACAGCAAACTGTTCTAGTATAGTGATCCTGGTGACATTTTACCCTATTCCTAATAAAGGAATTCCTTACCACAACCTTCTGTCTAGGTTTGCCTGAGTTCTGGATCCCATAAGTGCTAGTGAGACCATTATCTCTTCTTTTAGAGAGAACAGTCTTCTTCGGCATTCCTGTGCTCTCTAGCATTCAAGTTGTTAACATCCCCAATATCATCACTCAATGTAGCAAATCTGTTAGGGTGAGAAAATACATGTGTCCTCCCTGTTCCTCTGCCCCCCTTGCTGTATCTAACTGTAAACCATCTAGTTATCTGCTTTTCTTTGTGCAGTGTCCACCCCCAGAACTTCTTACAACAGCTTCCTTCTGCTCAGTAGGCAGCAAACCCCTCTCAAGACTGGGCATAACCCTCAGTATTGTAACTTGCTTCTCTAGTTCTCTAATTTGAGCTTCCAAAGAGGCTACTTGCTCACATCTGCCGCAGAGGTATGTACCCTGGAACAGTTGTTCCATGTGTTCAAACATATGGCAGCTTGTGCACTGAGATAAACTGACACTCATGCTACCACTCATATTATGCAAATTACCACAAGGCAGGCAGATAAAATATATATGCAAAAATTAAGTTAATACATTTTTATTCCCCTGTGTAATCCACTGTGTTTGAATCTCCAGCTCTTTAAAATCCCAGCACTTACCATACTGTTGTAATTGCACACTTCCCACAAGTCCCACTTTCACAAGTACTCACTGTCCCTCTGCTTTATATATCAGAAAGCCACCAACTACAAGCCAGAAAACCACAAAAACACTCCCACCACAGACACAGACTGCAATCACTTGTAAAAGTGCAAAGGGAGGGGGAAAAAAGGATTTTGTTTTTTAACACCTCACTTATGACACTAACACAGAAAATAACATTCAAATATCCCACAGCTTATTTCAGCTCATGGCAGAAATGTGCTATCCATTTGAGATCATACATTAGAAATTCTCAATGTGTTCTTCATCAGTTAATTCCTGTACAGTGGATCCCCAAACACTATTTGTGGTCGGCTCTAGACCCGGCATCCCTATACATTTCTATAGACCACAAATTAAGATTAGAGACCATAGCCTATTATCAGGGTCAGGATCTTAATATGCCAGTATTACAGAAAGAATTTATCTTCAAAGGAGTACACCTGACATCATAATCTGGAAGAGGAATGTATTTGACTTACAAAGGATGATTAATGGTTTCAGCTGAAAATCTGGAGTTATCAAATTCACATCTGAAATCAATAACCAAGAGATTCACTTTTCAGATTTGAAGTTCTACATCCCAGATATAGGGGTGGACGAAAAGTGAGAAAAATTTCCTGCATGACTTTTTTTTGTGGAAAAACTGATGATTTTTCTCTTTTCTCCAATGCAAAATTGTCCTCCACTTCGCCTATTTCAGCAAATTTGTTGCCTATTGGAACACATTTTTCTCCCATTCAACACATTTTTCTCCTATTCCAACACAATTCTTTGCCTATGTTTTCTATGGTGCAACATTTCTCAGCACAATATTACTTCTTCTGTGGGCTGTAGTGGAGAAAAAGGCAGCTGAAAGTCGAAGTTGTGAGTTCTACAGCATCATATGCCTTGAAAAATGTGTCAGGATGCAGAGTGAATTTGTCTTTTGCCCACAATACTAACTTCCTGCTTAAGTGACACTGGCACATATCCATGATGATGTCAAGTGTTAAAAAATAAAGTACAACCTACAATGTGGCAGATGTGTATGGTAGTGGTTGTAGGGGACTGGCATGGTGTGATTGGTGGAACCTTGACAAACTGCATCCACCTCAGGAGATGAATCATCAAAATTTATTATGCATGCTGCAGCAACCATTGCTGCAGTCAATTTTTAAACTACCACTTTACTCCCATGTCCCTACACTGCTCCACCTTTCCCCCTCCCTCTACCCCTTGTATGTTTGCTGGATATTACTCAAATACTGTGTGTGCTTTTAATCTCTACATTATACAACTAATGTAGTGTGATGTCTTTCCTTAGCCCTCAAACAAAATGTCGTCTTCTGTCTATCAAGTCTGCCTCAGTCATAAAGCTCACATCAGGCTCCCAGTCAGCTGTCTGTCATCTAAAATGTTTATTTTTTTTTAAATAGTTATGTATTAATTGTTTTAATTTTCTTGTCTACCCTATCTTATCACAGTCAGTCCCAAAAATATTATAACTAAAAAAACTAAATCAACAACTTCTTTCCCCAGACTTCCCCAGCACAGGGACAATAAAAGCTAAATCAGCAGGTAATTTGTGCCCCAGCTGCCTGTGTCTTGCCAGTCACACCAAATTTTAGGATATTTGGGGTTAACCTTCTTCCTCCTTTTTCCTCCCCCAGAGTTCCCCCAGACTCCCCTAATACAGAGAACAAATGTCCTACCTAAATGACTCCCTAATCTGAGCTTCATTTCCCCTTTATTTGACTATCTCCTCTAGCTAAAAAACATGCTGCTTTCTCCTCTCACAAACACAGAATGGCATGGTGTGAGAGTGTGACACTCTTTTATATGGCTCTAGTAATGTAGATAATACTTTCCTGTGGTGGGGAAACATTTTTCTGTCCATTGATTTCAATGCAATGAACTAGGCGAAAAAGTGGGACAATGTCACTTTAGGTGGGAAATTATTTGACAAGCGAGCAGTGTCATTTTTCACAGATTTTGGTTTGAGGCAAAAGTTTTTGCCCATCCCTACTCAGACACTACTATTTATAATTCTGTGTACAACAAGCCACTTTCGAATAACTGCTACCTACATGCCTGAAGTTGCCCTCTGGACTCTAGAGACATGGAAGACAAATATTCCATATGGAAAATGTAATATGTTAAGAATGAATTGCAGAGACTTGGAAGATTTTGAGATACAAGGAAAATAGTAAAAGAAACATTTGTGGGAAGAGACTATGAGATATCACTATTGGACAAGGCCATCAGGAGAAAAATCTCTGGAGAGGGAGATGCTCCTAGTACCCAGAGCTAAGAAAGATTTCAAAAGAAATTACCTATCTTTTATGACCCAATACAATCCAACAGAACTGAAAATCAGTTCTATTATAGAATGAAATTGAAACATAAACAAAAGGTTCAATGGGAAGGACCCTAATAAGTTATATACTGTATATTAAACTTTAATTTGTTTTTTACATGTTTAATAATTGCAAAAATAAGAGTTCCCATTATTCTAACTTTCAGACGAAATTTTACTTTAAGTTAACAGCAAATATTATTTATCAACATAATTTTTATTAGTATTACACATCTTTTATATATTTCAGTAATTAACTGTCTTCAATCGTATGGTCACATTAAGCTCCTGTATCTTGTATTATCTCTTATTGTGCTCCAATGGTTAAAGGGATAGTAATACTTTATTACTACCCCCCATATTGTAGACATTTGCAAAATAATGTAATATCCCCCAGGTTCACCTTTATGGTTTGAGAGATAACCGAAGGCAAAGTTCCCCCCTCCCTCCCCCTTCCCTGAAGTGAGAGTTGTATTGACTGCAGGGGAAGTCTGTCGTACAACAGGCTTGCAGCTCTGCAGCTGAGACGAGATCGCGTTAGTGAAAAATAATTATTTCACTGAAACGGTCTTCTACATGTGCTTGGTTTGCAAGCACACGTAGAAGACCACTTCAGTGAAATAATTATAGGGGATGGTAATAATAAAGTATTACTATCCCTTTAAATGCAAGCTTACATGGAGGAAATTGTTTTTGCAGGATGTTCTGTTTTTCTGACACACAGAAGAAAAGCAAGACTGTCAGTGGAGCATGATATTCGAATGGGGATGATCTTTGTATACAGTTCATGCAAAGGTATTTATAAATGTATTTTAAAGCTAGTACTAATTACATTGTTCTACTAGGCCCCTGTTGAAGTGTCAGGTGACATGAAACTCGTTGGACCATTTCTTTACTTCATTATACATGTGTGTACTATGTTTCATAATACATTTTGATCTACTGGACTGACTTCATCTCTGCTACAAACTATAGCATTATATATCTCAATCAGATGTGGAAGAAGAGCCTCTGACTGTGAATTCCAGGGGATTTTACTCATATCTGGTGATCATAAAATGCATAGGGGGCATTAGGCTTTCCAAGCTAATCCTACAGGTTTTCTCTTAGTTGGGTCTGCAACCTTTGTTGTCTTGTCTTTTTACACCTCAGATTAGTCCACCTGTGCTGCAGCTGTGATATCCAGAAAACCTTCACTGTTAGTAGCTCTTGAGGATCAGGGATGGCTACCCCTGCCTTACAGACATCTGTATCTCACAGTGAGAAACTTCATAACTGCACTGGTCACAGCAATTCTGAGCCTTCAAATACAAGCAGTGATGAAGCTGCATATCACTGGATGATGTCAAATCTTCACCCAGCAGTCTATCTGCAGACATATTTGTCAATACGTGCCAAAAACATGATAATACTAAGCACCAGCTAGAAGCCATTGATTATATACTAAGACTTATAGCATATCTGGCACAAATTAACTGCGCTATAGGGGACAGCTAAAATTACCATTGAATTAAATGGGGATTGTAACCCCTTGAATGCTAGAGAGGTCTCCAATGTATCACAAGCAATATGTTGGAGACCTCTCCAGAATTCAAGGAGTTAAAAAGCATTTTAGATTAATGTTCAGAGCAGATTGTTTAACCCAGAATTGCTCAAATGTTTCTTGGTACATGAGCCTCTATCTTTTGGCCATGTTAAAACTTTTTTGCAAGCAGGTTTCTGAGAGACTATTTACAAAACAGTGTGTATTTTTATATTAAAGGGATAGTAATACTTCATTTTAACTTTATTTTATTTTGTAGGCATTAAAAAAACATGAAGAATGATATAAGTCTTATCTCTCAAACCTTTATGGTTTAAGAGATATTCACAAGCAAAGTTTCCCCTCCCGCCCCTTTTACCTAGTGTAAGCCATCTCTTCTCAGATGTGGAATGCAGTCCATAGACCAGACAGATAACATCAAGGGACAATATTCTTCCTATCAGAGCAATGAAAGCCCTGCCCCCCTTGACAAGCTTTTCAGGTTTTTCCCTTATCTTAATTGAAGATTGTCCCTCTCTGCAGTAAAAGGGGCGGGAGGGGGACACTTTGTCATTGAATTACTCTTGAACTACAACTCTGACAGAATTGAAATAACACTCTCCAAAGTCCAAATACTATGATGATTAATTAGAGCTGCTTTTATTATGAAACATTACTATCCCTTTAAGTGTCAGAGAAGCTCAACTAGGAACGAGCCTGCAATACAAATCTGCAGGCTCTCTAGGAATGGTGTCCTACCCAGGGTGCAGTCTCTTTTAGCCCACTAGCCCACAGAGAGGAAATATTCTAAAGCATATCATACTGGTATGAAAAGCACTAGTGGGCTAAAAGAGACTGCACCCTGGGTAGGACACAACTCTTAGAGAACCTGCAAATTTGCATTGCAGGCTCTTTCCTAGTTGAGCGTGTCTGACTCCTAATTTATATTTACAAGACAGTCTCAGCTTCTTTAAACAGGGTGCCTTAAAAGAGTGTTTGCTTTAATAAATAGTTCTGTTTTTTTATTGTTATTTTTGAGAGCAGTAAACCACCAAACATTTATCCACATTCTATTCATTTACTGATTCCAATTTTCCTAAAATGGGAGAGACACTCTTTTCAGTCCTTTGTTGATTCCGATTCCACTGGAACTTTCATTAAATGATTGTGGGCTACTCAATCTGGCATACCCTTGGCCTAAAGATATGCCTCTTGCCCTCTCCTTGGTGGAGTAGGAAAAGGAATAGTCTCTGAAGAGTCCTGTCCTATAGAGGTGCTCTTTTTAGGGAGATTGTCTCTCATGCAGTTTTTTCTTTAGTCTCAACATGTAGGGATGGGTGAAAACAATTCCCACAGCACTTTCATGAAAAAACAATTGCCACTTTTTTCATGAGCAATGCATAAAATGTTCTCCTTTTTGCCACTGCAAATAAGTTTACCATGAGAACTATGACATATTTTGACTATGTTTTCTATGACTGCAATATTACCTCTTCTGGGGGCTGAAGTAGAGAAATACATAGCTGGAAGTCAAAGTTGTGAGTTCTATAATAACACATGCCTTTAAAAGGTTGTTAGTAGGCTGAGTGCCTTTTTCCTTTGCCCACAACACTAACTTCATGCTTTTTTAACATTGGCACAGCCATCATTGAAAAATAACTATGGCTTGGGATTTTCCAGCAGGGTGCATGATATCGGTTCTTTAAATCCTCTGTTTTCAATAAAAGAAAAGGCCCACATATCAAACACCAACATTTTAGCAGGTTTACTATTCCATATGTATACTTTTGCAGTATGTTTGTGCAGGTGTTGACTTCTTTCCTAAAACTTAGTAATTGTGGGATGACAGTCCATAGTGGAAGAACTGTGTAACTTTATTGCTTTAATGCTATGACTTGTGGAGGTGTTGGTGGTGACTATATGTGTAGGCATTCTATGGCTCTTGTCATATCCAAAAATAAACTCAGTCATACTCCTCTGCAGCAGGAGCAGAAAATCTTGGCACACTCTCGGACACATCAACAGCACTTCTATTATGTACCCCAGAGAAGTACTTCTGCTGCTGATAGTTGTAGCACCTCCAACCTGTTGTTGGTGTGTCTCCCAGTCAGTCCTGTGGTTGTGCTTCAGGTGAGAACTCACTGAGGTGGTGTCTAGGTGTGAGCCTGCTTTGCTCCTGCTCATATGCTTCTTACACAGACAACAGAGAGCAATATGCTTAGATTTTGGATCCTGAGTGAAGTATCTCCATACTATGGATTTGATAGAATGTGGGGTTCCTGAGAGGCTTCTGCTACTACTGCTACTGGGACGAGATGTTCCTAAAATTGTACCAGTACTGGTTATCACAGGTGCTGCATTTTCAAGAGCAGCAGAGGCTCTCATCAAAGCTAAGGATGTAGATGCTGATAACCTGTGTTGTTGCTGGTTACTCAACTCTTGGAATTGGTGGTGATGCTGATAATTAAGGATGGGCAAAGGTTGTCACAGTGTTCCCACAAGAAATCCCACAAAAACCATGTTATGGTCTGATTTTTTTTGGGGAAATATCCACTTTTAAAACAGCGAGTAAAATGTCTGCATTTTTTGGCCATTTGCCAAAATTCCTCACCAATTTTTCAGTGGCTAGAAAGTTTCCGCCCATTGATTTACATTGTTTTCACTTTTTCGCTATAAAAACATGACATATTCTAGGAAGTGAAACACAATTGAAGCAGCTACAAAGCAAGGTAGACGTGTTGTGCTTTCTGCTGTTATTTGTTTGTTAATTTGAGGCAGGAGAGGCTCATAGTGACTGCTATCACTATAAACAGTAAAAGGAGGAACTGGAAGGACCCTTATTATGTGTCCACTGAGTCTGTGGAGGAAGACGAAGTGAGCCGCACTGAACCAATGCTGCCCAGTCCCCCTTAATCACCCCTTTGGATCCTGGAGAAGGAAGAGAAGGGTAGTACTTGTGAGAGCAGGACAGGTCAGCTGCCTGTGTCTGCAGCAAGATGTGCTGCCCCTGCTACCAGTGCCACCATTGTTGTACCTGCAGCCACCACTGCTGTACCTGCTGCCAGACGTGCTGCCCATGCTGCCACTAGTGCTCTACCTGCTGCCAGAAGTGCTGCCCCTGCTGCCAGATGTGTTGCCCCTGCTGCCACCAGTGCTGTACCTGTTGCCAGATATGCTGCCCATGCTACTACTACCACCATCCACCACTGCTGTGCCTGCTGTCAGATGTGCTGCCACTGCTGCCACCAGTGCTGAACCTGCTGCCACCAATACTTTGCCTGCTGCTAGTGTGTCTTGTAGTACTCAGGAGGGGGTAAATGAGAAGATGATGGCAAGTGTAACAGCAAGGGACCCTAAGCCAAACTTGCCATTCCCATGCAGTCCTGCCAGTGCTAGTACTACTACCACTAAGGTCCAGCAGCTTGTTAGTGTTAGGAGTGAAGGAGGGGGTAATCAACAACAATATCCTCATATTACTAGTGACTGTGAGACTGAGGAGAAAGACTCTGCAGCTGAACTTGATGTGGTTGGTGTTAGTAGTAGTACTAGTAGCAGTAATGGTGAAACCGCCAGAGTGGTAGGGGAAACATTTGAGAGCGTCCAGACTAGCGGTCCTCTGACCCTGGGACTTCTCCCCTTCCCATGACGAAAGTGTCCAAGTGGAACAGGATCCTGAAGACTAAGAGACCAGAACTGTTGTTGGGGGAGAGCAGGCACACAATTTATACCACCACCAGCAGGTACACAGATCAGCTGCCTGTGACTGCTGCTACTGCTGCCTTCTTCAGGTCAAAAGGAAATGCCAAGTGTGACATTAGGGAACCCTCTGTTACATTGTTCATTACCTCCTCCAAGCAGCAGTGAGATGTCTGTAATAGAGTAGCAGCAACACGTAGGGACTAATGGGGGTGGTGATGATGATGGTGGAGAAGCCGAGGTGGAAGAGACATTGATGGCCTTTTTAGCAGAAACTGAGAAGGAATGGGAGACAGGGATGAGGATGGGCATCACCACCACTAGCAGTGACATTTTGGAATTTGAGAAATTTGCAGCTGATCTAATTCCTGCTGCTGCTGCTGAGATGCAAGGGCAGCAGGATGCTGAGGAGCAAGCTAGTGTGCCACAGACCACAGTGGACACAGTGGGAATGTGGTCAACAAGTGATGTGGAACTAGAACAGATTCCACTTGCCAAGAGGCACAGTGCAGTCATCAACAATGGCACTGTGCACAATTTGTGACAAGTCAGTGAGAAGAGTAAAGGATGGAGCACACCTTGGCACAAGCCCCCTGATATCACACATGAAACACAGACACCATGACATTTCAAACATGTTAAAGATAAACACCCACCACAAAAATCAAGCACCACTGTTGCTGTACCCCCTGAATCTCCAGAAATGCAACAAAAGGCGAGGCAGAGATCAAAGAGGAGGACGAATAGAGCAACCCAGGCATATACTGGAAGTTTCATGATGAGTGAAACAACTAGCTCGCCATCACCTTCTAAGGTAACTACATCTTCTGCCAATCCACCTCGTTCATCGTTACCTCCCCCACCAAATGATAGCCACTCTGTTGATGTTAGGATGTGGCAGTGTGTCTCTACCCATTGCACACTGTGTGGTGCACTGACCACACATGCCAGTGAGGTGGAGGAGAATCATAAGCAGTGCATCAAGTGGCAGCTGAGGAGATACCATTCCACAGAATATGCTATGTTGCTGGCATGGAGGGTTCACTATTGCTATTAAACTGTTAGCAAGTTGTCATGTGTCCTTAACGGGGTCTGGTCAAGGGGTATAGTGACAGTGGCATTACTTGGGTTCTGGTGTCATAGTGTTTGGATACTGTGCACATTGCAGTTGCTGATGAGTTGCACAGTTCCTGCTCTCAAGGGAAACATTTCTATTCTAATAACAACACACCTATGATTTTGGATTAAGGGCAGGTGGAGAAGAATTATTGGCCAACTTCTTCTTTTCTCCACATAGACTGGGGGCTACTTAATGTGCTGCTACTGCCTCATATATCACTGGAAATAGTCATGGCAAGTGGAACCTTCATCATCCATCACCCATGTTATTGCTGTTGTTGATCCCATTCCCTTTTAGCTGTCTAATCATCCTGCTGCTTAAACATCTCAGCAGCAGCAGCAAGAACAGCAGTTGCAAATTCTGCAATTATGGACTTGGACTCAGACTCAGGAGGAGGACATTTCAAAATGGCCAGTGGCCACTGACCAACATGACCTGCTGGCAATAGGCCAGTAAGGTATTTTTTTTCCTCAGAGCTTGTTCTTTGAAAAAACAAAACAAAAAAACATAGTCTTACAAAAAAATAAACAATTTTTGATGGTTTGTTTCTAAGAAGCCTAAGTCATGCAAATCAATGTTTCCTTAGGGCGTATACCAAGCAAGTCAAAGTCCTACAAGTCAGTGTTTCTTCAGGGCTTGGGCCTCTAACAACAAATCTAACAAATCATCCTCTACAAAATACTCTATCAAGTCAAGTATCAGTTCACCCCAGTGGCAGCTTATGTCAAGGGGTTCCTGTCTCTATCACTTTACATACAAATGTCTTATTTTAGTTTATTGATTTTTTTATTAACTATCCCCCCCAATACCAGTCAAAACCCCCCCAAAACAAATTCCCTGTTCAACTGATTCATTCATTCACCAACACAGGCACCCTCCTTAGACCCCTTTTATACCATGTCTTTTGGGGTTTTGTTAATTGCATTTATTTTGTATTAACTGCCCCCCAATCCTAGTAAATAAACCCCCCAAAAACATTCCTTGTTCAACTGATTCTTTCCCCTCACCCCACCAACACAGGCACCCTCATGCCCCTTTTATATTATGCCTATGGGAAATAAAATAATATTTGATATGTGTTTTGTGTAACTTCAATGTTCCCATTGATTTCAATGGAATGAGCTAGGCAAAAAAAAAACTGAAAATCTGCACATTTTTTGTGAGAAATTATTCGCCAAGCGAAAAGTGCCATTTTCACCGATTTCAGTTTGAGGCGAAAATTTTCGTACATCCGTACTGATAATGACTGATAGGATGACTGTAGTTTAAAGCAATCTTTTGCTTGTCCAGGATCAGACTTTCCTACTGTTTACTGAAACTGTTTATAGACAGACACAGTGCTTCTTTTTAATGGTGGAATATTGAACCTTTGCCTTTCAGTTAACTTTCTGGCCATTCAATCACCTATCTCACTCTCAATTTCAAATTTCATTTGTAGAGGAGGAGGATGCTGGAGTGATGTATTCTAGATCTACATCATTATCAGTCTTTAGGTCATCCTCAGTATCACCCTCCTCTTCTTCCCCACCACTATTATATTCCTCTAGGCTTTTAGAGGTCTCAAATAATTTCTTTTTATGTTTCCCTGTTAGGTATTTTCACAATGTTTGCTATTACTTTCAGGACACATGTTTTTGTGCTTGTTTGTATTACTGTTAGAAGCAGTAGTTGGTTTAGCTGCTACACTCCTTGCATTATGCCATCAACACTGGAATGCAACTCATTGTTGTCTTCATGCTTTTAGATGGTGTATTAATAGCATTGGTGCGGGTGGTAGTGAAACTTATGCTGGGACCTCGACAAACTGCATCTTCCTGGGAGGAGAGGGATCACCATTGTTTATTGCATATGTTGCAGTAACCATGGCTGCTGTTAGTTTATGGACTTCATTGCTGAGTATCTAACTCCAATGTTCATATCCCCCGCCCATATTCGGAATTTTATTGGCTTTGACCCATGCTTTCATGTATGTAATGGAAACCAGGTGAACCTTGTGGTCCCTGGCCGTCGTTTCCCTCTCTGTGTTGCAGCTACAAAGGGGTAGCCAGTCCAGACCATCAGTTAGTTTTTTTTTACTTCCACTTTACCCACACATATCTGCACTACTCCTAATCCTTTCACCTTCCACCTACCCCTTGTGTGTTTGTGTGTGTGTTTTACTATAAAATACACAATAGAACTGATTGTGTGTGATATCTAGCCAAAATACTATATCTCATCTAGTTTCAGGCTGCCTCAGTCAGAGCTCACATCAAAGTGCATGTCACATATCATTTTTTTAAAATATTTTATTTCTTTATTTTAACTAACTATCCAGCTATCCCTATTACTGTCAATAATAAAACACACTCCATGTTCAATGGCTTCTTTCCCCAGACTCCCTCAGATAGAGATAGCAGTCAGATAAGGAAGAGACTTGAATCACGGCTACCTGTGTTTTCCCAGTCAGTCACACAACATTTTGGGGTATTTGGGATAACTCTCCTTTGTTCCTTTCTCACACATTTTGGATCACAGCTGCCTGTGTCTACTCAGTCACACAAAATTTTGGGAATTTCTTTGCTGAGTGTCTCTAACACCATCTCCTATCCAATAGGCTTGTGAAGCATACTAATAAGTTGTTGTAATAGTACCACTCATATTCATTAATTCTTAACAGACCATCTGGATAAATCTCCTTTCTCTGGCAGAATTTTATTTTCAGCACAATCCTTGGAGTGTTCTCCATTTTTGCTACCTTAAGTTATTACCTTAGTGTCTTGCCACTCTGGGATTCACTTGATTCTCCAATCACAGTATCCCAGGATCATTCCTTGCTGTTGCTATGGGCTAACGTTCATGCCATCCTGCAGAAATATTTGGAATCTCAGAAGAAAGCAGACAGACTTTGTCACCTGGCCTTGATGACCATTCATAGGGATCAGGTATGGCTTTACATGATGCATCTTAAAATGTCAGCAGACATTTGCCAAATTGAGACATCGGTTCATTAGAGAGTATCTTCATCTATTAATGATGTAATTTTCAATTTAAATATACAGCTGACACTGAAGATCCTTAGTTCCTTCCATGTCTCCCTTTTGAAGCCAGTAACCAAACAACATTTTTCCTGATCACTGCTTCTCCAGTTTTAGTTAATGAGAAAGGACAATAAGATATTGAACTGTTGTCTTGTTTGGGGCTCTCTTCAGTATCATATTGATTGGCATGACTGTAGTACAGGGAGTCGTTGCTGAGGATCTAATGCCAGTGTCCATATCCCTCATCCATATTCATGAATTTCATTGACTTTGGCCCATGCTTTCATGTATATAACGGGAACCAGATGACCCTTGTGGTCCCCTCTCTGTTATGAGCCACAGAGGGGTAGCCAGTCCAGACCATCACCTATCTAGGGAATAGGAGTTGAGGGGGACTCTTTAGACCATTCAGACAATGAGACACACCAGTTATGAATTCCAACAAGACACATATTTGGGAACAGAGGGGACATATATAGGGCTGGAATTCCTAAAGTAAACAAAACTACAGTTTAATCTTGTCACACCAATCTCTAGCCAATGGAAATCAGAGCAGCAAAGGATGCACAAGTAGCAGCCAATCAGAAGGCCATCTACATTTTGAGCCTGGGAAGTGGGAGGGTTGGGTGGGACAAAGAACAGTTTAATCTTGCCAAACCGATCGCCAGCAACAAGAGTCGACAAGCGGCAACCAATCAGCAGGCTGCCTACTTGTCGAACAAACCCAAGCAGCAAAGGGACAACATCTGACAAGTGGCGACCAAACAGCAAGCCACCTAGTTGTCGGACACACCAGGGCAGCAAGTGGAAACCAATCAGTGAGCCGCCTACCTTTTGTACTGGGAACTTGTGAAAGTACAGTAAACCCATAAACGTGGAGATGTACAACGAACATAATATTTTGTTTAACATACAGAAATATGAACATACACTAGATATAACATTTGGGGGTAACGTTAATGTTTGTTTTTCAGGAGCATTCTGCCATTGCTTCTGATACTGTTTGCGTGCTTTGTGATGCTGCTACCTATTTTGTCATCCATCTTGCTTTTGTCTGTATAAAGTCTTTTCTTCTCTGTTATTGGCTTCACTATCCATGACCATTATTTTGTGCACTGACCCTTAGCTAGACTATCCATTTATGAACCATTTCCACCAGTCCTAACCTAAATCTTGTCTGAAGCTTACAAACTTTCTCCACCTGTCCTGACTCTGGTCTGTTTACAGTTCCTGTCTCATGATGTGGCTTGATGCTTACCTGAACTTTGGTAACTTCCAGATGTGACCACACCTCAACTGGAACCAGATATTTGACCTTGCGGTCGATACCTATAACTCCATAGTTAAGTTGTAGCTAGTACACGCTTGTGGTCAACCTCACTCCCAAGCATCACACCATAGTATTGATCCTGAGCATCTCATAGAAGAAGTCTCCCTTCCTTCTAGCATCCAACCTCTGACAAAAGGGTCAATCCTCTGATCTGTGCCTATTGCCATTAGTTTTCTGGATTGTTTGTCTAATAAGGTTATAAGGTTTAGATATTCTTAGAATATCTAAACCTTATAGGTTATAAGGTTTAGATATTCTTAGAATACTATTCAAAGGTAAGGCAGTATTTATAATATCACTGGTGTTTGGGTGAGTACCTGTTAATGTGTTATGCACTAATAATATGTGTTGTTATTTATAATAAATTAATCTTGACTTTCCCATCTTTTCTAGTAAAATGAACTATGCTCAGAACAGGTTAATTGTCTTCTTGGAATTTACTACTGCAGTGTAAATTTACATGCATTTTTTTGTTAACTAATATATAGTCTACTATAGTCATCAGCAAGTAAAGCTTAAAGTTCTGAGCTCTAAATTATTTAATGGGTTAGTATGCTTTCTTAATGTTTTATTTATTTTAAAAGATAGCAACTTAAATGTGAATGACCTCATTCTCACTATTAAAAACATTGTATTTTGTAAGTTAGAAAAAAGGAAAAGCTCACAGTGCTAACATTTACAAGCAAATGAATAAAGTATAGATAGTGACAAAGAATGAGAGGGTTGTCCAGGCCTCCAAATATTAGGCCAAAACCTAAAGTGCAAAAGGGAAACAAAAAACAAATCTACACTCCTCCTTAAAAATTATGTAAATGTGCGCCCTGTATAAGGCATATAATATACCACTATGTTAACAAATATGACATTTTCGTTCCATAGTTTGGCCAAAGTATGTTTAACCTTGCCCACCACATCACGGTACCCCAATATCAGGCCTATCTAATACACATATTTAACTATATCTAAAGTAAAGCCATTCCCTGAGGATTTCTTGTAAATGAACATTTTGAAAGGCATGTTATATGCCTATAGAGGATAACTAAATTAAAAACAAGTAACATAGAGCTTTTTAAAATTCTGTGAAAAGACTCACCTGATATCAATCTTTTTTTTGGCCTTCAGCGAGTGGGTAGAAGCCCAAGAAGATTGTGGATCCATCAGCCCTCTTTATAGACCTATTTCCCCCACAATCGCAGGCCACATGGGGTTTAAATATTACATTGATTGAAAACAGACATGGTGCATCACTTAACATGACTTTAACAACCTCTTAATGAAAGATTACAATAGTGCCAGTGTATTTTATTAATGATTGTGAATTTAAATAAAATAAGTAAGAAGCAGCAAGAATGAGCAAAGGAGATGTACAAAAGCAGAAAAAAGGGAAAAGCTCACAGCACTAACCCACCATAACATTTACATATAATACATAAAATAAAAAAGGTGAAATTTACTCACCGATATTTTGTTTTCCTCTGTATCCTTCCACTGTAATAGACTATGGGTTTTGACTCCGCCCTCCAGCTGGTAGGACCAACCAAAAACTATAGAGTTGCCTGCTTCCCTTCTCTGCTCAGTTATTCGTCATTAACCAAGCTGAAAAATATATAAATCTCATTAGATAAAGAAAACTGAATATCAGACTTGTCACCACATGCAAACATGAAACATAGCTTCAGCAGGGATGAATTGCAATAATTATAGGTACATCTCATACACTTAAATATATATATATATATATATATATATATATATATATATATATATATATACACATATACATAGATATATATAGATACTTATAAGAGGAACGATACTACCACCATACCGAGAAACTGAACAGGTGGATTGCAGTGAAAGGACACAGAGGAAAACAAAATATTGGTGAGTAAATTTCACCTTTTCCTCTGTGTTCAATGCACAGCAATAGACTGTGGGACTTACCAAAGCAGTACCCCAGTAACTTGGGTGGGAATTCTTAGTCCGTAACAGGAATGGCTGCCTCTAGCACCTTCTTGCCGAATATTGCATCTGATGATGCTTGAATGTCTAGCTTGTAATGTTTCACAAAAGTGGACACAGAGGACCAAGTGGTCTCTCTATAGATCTTATCCGGCATGGCGATAGCCTTCTATGCCCAGGATGTTTAAATAGCTCTTGTCAAATGTGCTTTAATCCCCAATGGGTTCCCTTTGAAGCTGACTCGTAAGCCAGAATAATGCACTGCTTGATCCATCTGGTGATGGAGGCCTTGGAGGCCCAGTCCCTTTAAGTTTGCCCGCGAAGTGGACAAAAAGAGATTGAAATTTTCTAAACCCTTTGGGTCTGCAGAGATACATCTGTACACATCGTACCAGATCCAGGTTATGTAATTCCAGTTTCTTCTTGTTTGCAGGGTTAGCACAGAAAGAAGCTAGAATGATCTCCTGACTAAGATGAAAAGTAGATATCACCTTGGATCGGAATGAGGGCTTTGGCCTCAAAAACACCTTATCTTGGTGAAACACCATACATGGTGAAACACATAAAAGGTCTTGAAGCTCTCCCACTCTGCATGCTGAAGTGACTGCTGTAAGAAGCACAGTTTTCAATGTTAGATGTTTTAGAGAAATTTCCTCCAGAGGTTCAAAGAATTTATGTGAACAAATCTGTTTAGAAATTGTTATACCCTGAGTATCAGGTGACCCAGCCTGTCTTCTGACAGTGTTGCTAGTTCATAATTTGTATTGAACAGGATGCCCAGAAATAGTTCTTCAACAGGCTTCAACTGACTTTTTTGAAAGTTTATTATCCAGCCCAGTTCTTGAAGAACCTTCAGGGTTATGGCTGTAGTTTCTATTGCTTCTTCTTCTGATTCCCCCACAATCAGTATGTAGTCCAAGTATGGAAGTATCTTTATGCACTGTTTTCGCAATGCTGCCATGGCTATGGACAGCACTTTTGTGAAGACTGGGGGAGCCGACGCCAGCCCCAGTGGAAGGACTCTGTACTGATAGTGGGTCTGGAAGACCTGGAACCTGAGGAATCTTCTGTGAAAGGAATGAACTGGAATATGGTAGTAGGCATCCCTCAGGTGTATTCTGGTGAGGAATGCTCAAGGGAATACTATCTTGAGAGCCATCCGAATGGTTTCCATCTTGAATCTTTGTAATTTTAGATGCAATTTGATTATCTTTAAGTCTACGATGATCCTTAAGCCCCCTGAAGGTTTGGAAACCACAAAAATTCTTGAATAGTACCCATGGAACTCTTGAGTCTTCAGGACCTTTTCCATGACTTTTTTGATCAGAAGGTTTTGAAGTAAAATCTTCATGTCTGCTGCCAGCTGATGATTCCTGATTTTTGAAGCTCTGTAGTTCTGAAATCAGGGAACAGTCTTGAAATCTAAGTAATACCCCATCTGACATACCCAATATTCTGGATTGATTTCGCACCATGCATCTCTGAATTACTCCAGCCTGCCTCCTACTGGAGTCTGTGATGGGGTAACTACTACTTCATTGTTGGTTTTGTTGGAACCTAGGTTTTTTCAAAAACTCCTTCCAGTTTCCAAACCTGGATCCTTGAGCCGCTCCACATTGTCTCTGGTCGTAAGACCTGCCTGGCATCTACCTTTTTGCGTTGCGAAAGGACTGCTTCCTTGTGGAGCTATTTCTGGGGGGATAAGATCTGGTTCTTCTTTGTTGAGATAGAAATTGGCTCTTCCCTCCTGAGTACTGATGAATAATGTCTTCCAGTTGACTTCCGAGTTGTTTGTTGCCGGTGAAAGGTAGGGAAACTCACTTGTTCTTTGAGGTAGCGTCCGCATCCCCAGACTTTATCCTTATCGCTCTTCTTGAAGTGATGGATAACGCGGATGATTTAGCCAACCCTCTGATGTTATCAAGAGGAGCTTCGCATGAGAAATTTATTACGGCCTTTACATTACCTAATTCTTTCAACAGGCGAGACCTGGATACTGAAGAATCACGTTTCTCTTTGGATTCTGTTAACCCGATTCTGAGTGTTCTGAAGATGCAGGCCATTGCTGTGGCTGTCTTCATGGACTGACCAATGACTGTGAATTGCTTCTTCAAAGCAGAGCCCGCCCTCCTATCCATAGGATCCTTGAGTGAAGTTCCTTTTTCTAACAACAGTGCAGTTCTCTTAGAAATCTGTGCTACTGCAACATCCACTTTAGGAGGGGAAACTCATGAACTTGTGTCCTCTTCAGTAAAAGGGTACATGCATTACATGCATCTGGTGTTTAGTGGGTGCCTATCCCCCATCTTCCATTCAGTGGAAATCATGTCCTTGATAGAGCTGTGTACAGGGAAAGAAGGAATCTCCTTCTTGTATCCGATGAAAGCTGTATCCATCACATTCACCTCTTTCTGGGTTTCCATTAGACCCAATGTCTGACGCATGGCTTTAACTAACCCATCAACCTTATCCATACTGAAAGCTCCCTGGTCTTCAGTGATTTCCCCTTCCTCTGCAGCTGAGCCTGCAGATTCAAAGTCTGTTAAACTTGCAGTGTCCTCATCCTCCAGCATATATGAAGTACCCTCCTGTGGGTCTGCATACTTTTCTTTTCCTAGAAGTCTCTTGCATCGAGGTGAATGTTTTTGCATTGATGACTTCATCCAACTGAGGAAGTCTGTAAACTGAACTGGGACCTCAGTGGTAGCTATCTTCTTTAAACATTCAGTGCACAGTTTAGCACTATCTAATAAAGGGATCTTGGCATCACATCCTGCACAGGATTTGGTTTTTGCAGGAGTCTTATCTTCCTTAGAAGCCTCTGCCTGCTTCTTTTCTTATTTCCCTTCTTTGGAAGACATCTCAATCAGGTAAATTCGCTAACTAAATCACCGCACTTAAGACATTTAAAATATTAACTGGACATAGTGGAATCAAATATAGCAACAATAGCAAGCAATTTAAATTTGTTTATAACTTATATTCCTCCCATAGTGTTCCTCGTCCTGTTATAAACCCGCATGCACCATATTGTTTCTGCTTTCCACCCTGGAACATACCCTTGACGACTTCCGGTTCCATATCCGGTTGCTTTGGATAAGACCTGCGTCATCAGCAGCGGCCTCTGCTTTGCATGTTGGAGCAGGCACCGACATGAGGACACCATGGAAGGTAAGGACTAATCTCAGACATCTCCAATGGGAGCGACTGAAAAGTTATTTCACTAACTGGGTCTTCCAGCCTCAGTGACTGAGCATCCAAACCCCGGATCAGTAGAACATAATGCTTCAAAAAGTGCGTTGAAAGGCAGATTACATGGGAAATACTAAAATAACAAACATATGCACAGCCCCAGATGTATGCCAAACACATATACACCCAAAGGAGCTTAAGCAAAACTCACTCAGTAATTGAGGGAGAGAGGATAAAAATCATAAAATGGAATTAAAGAAGTGCTAACCTCCATCCGCCAGCATGGTAGGACCAAATTAACTAAGTAGAGAAGGGAAGCAGGCAACTTTATGGTTTTTGGTTGGTCCTACCAGCTGGAGGGCGGAGTCAAAACCCACAGTCTATTGCTGTGGATTGGACACAGGGGAAAAAAAGGACCAACTGAATAAAGTATAGATATCAACAACGACTTCCAATGTGTTGAATTACAAGAAATCCTCAGGAAATGTATTAACACAGTGGTATAATATATGCCTTAACAGGGTGAACATTTGCACAATTTGCCTGGAGGAGCGCAGGCTTTTTTTGTGTTGTGTTTTTAATTTTGCAAGTTATTTGATGTTTATTATATTCCCTCCATCCCCTTTATGAGACATGAGCACATCGTCTGATGTCTCTATTTAAAAAATATGTATGGGCTTGCACTTTGAATAAAATTCCCTATAATGCATATGATTACTCTATCATTATTAGAAACATTTTGAAGTCAAATGTATTTTTCAACATTAGGTGAAGAATGATGGTTTCTGAATCATTTGCAATGCCTTTTAAGATTATAACATGTGAAATGTTTTGGGTTATGAGTCAAAAGGTAACCCAATATTTGTATTATCACTAGGGACTGGGTGAATACTTGTCAGTGTGATATGCAATAATATAATGTGCTGACTATGTAATTAATTTATCTTGGCTCTCCCATCCTCTCTTGCTAGATGAACTATGCTCAGTGTAGGTTAATTGCCTTGACATGTACCGCTAAGGTGTAAATTGAAAGGCATTCCAATATTAACAAAGATATACTCTGTCAGGAATTACTGCATCTAGCTTGTGAGGTATTTCTCCTATTAATGTAAAAATAAGACGTAGTTGCAAAATGTACTAACACAAAATTGTACATTTATGTTGCCATGACAAACTAAATTTAAGGCTATAGTATTCAATAACTAAAGCAGGCATGAGAAACAGGTAGCCCTCTAACTAATAAACTACCCCCTCATAAAGATTTCTCATTTTATTTGCAGTGTAGCAGAGACTACTGCTGGAACCAGCAATGTGGCCAATCTGGGCAGCCTACTATTTCTGATAGCAGTGCTTTCTGGCTTAGGACCCTCTGCTTGTTCTTACTATATTGCTATTGTGTACTACCCTACTTATATTTTACTAAATTGCATTTTACTATACTGTACTGACTCCTGAATATCTCTGGAGAACCGTGACAGTACACAAGGGCCATGAATTCAGACGGTAGTAGTAATGCAGTTCTTCAAAGCATCCTGGACAGGATGGAGACATTGGATCAATGTATTGACCAATTGTCTTTGGCCATACAAACCTTGTTGCAGTGCATGTCGCAACTAGAACGCTCTAATCCACAAGTGGTGGCCACCCCCGCTCCCTCCCAGGCACCAGTGGCTCAAACCTCTTCTGATACAGGCATGATCAGGCGGGTGTCAGGTTCTGCTCAGCTCCCGCAGCGGTATGGTGGGGACCTAGACGCTTGCCGTGGTTTACTCAATCAAATCGGCATATACTTTGAGATGGTTCCGCATGCCTTCCCTTCTGAACACAATAAGGTTTGGCTTTCTGATTTCTCTCCTCACTGGTAGGGCGTTGACCTGGGTTAACCCATTATGGGGGATGGACAAACCCATTGTGTATAACTTCATGGAGTTTGTGGACTCCTTATCACGGTGCCCGTGATTGCCTCCAGTGGGTAATTGCGGTAACAGCGACATTGTTACTTCCTGGCTGTTGCTCTATGCAAGTCGCTGTTCTTAAAGGTCACTGTGGTTGTGATGTCATCTCTCCGCCCACCTGTCAGGCCTTTTAAACCTCAGCATGTCCTATTACCTGTGCCCTTTTGTGGTGTGCCAGAGCCTAGTGCTGTGTTGGTCCACTGTTGTTGCTGTGTATTACTCTGGCTCCGTCTGACTACCCAGTCTGGCTCTGACTCCTGGCTACATTTGACTACCCAATCTGGCTCTGACTCCTGGCTACGTCCGTTTACCCGATCCGGCTCTGACTCCTGGCTACGTCTGATTACCCGATCTGGCTCTGTATCCTGGCTTCGTCTGACCACTCTCCCTCTGTTGCGTTCTGTTGCTATTGCTAGCCTCGGCTACCCAGCCGGCTACTGTATCCTCGTTGGGCCTTCACTTACGGTGCTTGCTACCAGTTATCAATGCTTGCTTCAGTCAGTCCGTGTCACTGATCTCCTGTGTTCTGTCTGGTCCCTGTGTTGCCTCACCTAACCTACTAGGTGCAGTTTTCCTTGCATAGGTATACCCTAGCGGTAGGGTATAGTTGCGCTACAAGTCACCTGCTTGGTGTGACAAGGGAGGTGCCGTGCACAGTCCCTCTATCCTGCTGAGAAGGTTGCCTAGGGCCGTTCGGTTACTGTTACACCTGCCTAGTGAAAGGTTGAGGAAGTGCCTTGCACTGTCCTCACACCTGGCCTCGAGAAGGTGGTATAGTTGCGCTACGAGTCATCTGTTTGTTGTGTGACTAGGGAAGTGCCATGCACTGTCCCTCCATCCTGTTGCAAAGGTTACCTAGGGCCATTCGGTTACTGCTACACCTGCCTAGTGAAGGGTTGAGGAAGTGTCTTGCACTGTCCTCACACCTGGCCTCGAGAAGGTGGTGGAGTTAGTCACTACTGTGTTGCTCCAGAGTTCTGAGAGTCTCGCTCAAGTTGCCTGGGTACTCTAGCGTTAGGGTACAGACGTGGGTTAACACACATGCCTAGTGAAGAGTGAAGAAAGTGTGTACTGTTCTTCCCTGGACTTGTGGGAGTGTACTATTTCTTACTGCCACTGTTGTATTTAAAATAAAGTTTATTTTAAATTTTATCTGTACTTGTCAGTGTCATTATTTCCTAGTCACTCCATGACACTCCTTCAGGAAAATTTTTGACAGGCCAGGCCGCGTGTTAAAAAAACCTTATGACCATTCGTCAGGGCGCATGTACTGTGGCACCCTGGATGCGGAAGTAGGCTGGAATAATGAGGCCTTGATAGCTGCCTTTTCCCAAGGGCTGTGTGATACATAGAAGGATGAAATTGCGGCGCTTGAATTACCTAAAGATTTGGACGAATTGATTTTGTTTTGTATCCTGATTGACACTAGAATCAGGGAGAGACCCTTGTTTAAGGAGAGCCTACGGAGAAACTCGGACAGAGGGGCTTCTCATTCTTCAGGCCCACCCTATCCTCCCTCGCCTCCCATGCCTCCTGGGGTTGTTTCTGATGGTTGCAAACCCATGCAGGTTAATGCCATTATCAGGGAGAGAGGCCCATTTTGTGAGCGCCGGCAGAGGGCTCCAGGCAGATTGTCCTCTCATCCTTCTAACTTACCTCCCACAACTCCTGTACTGGCCTCTGAGGGCACTGAACCCAGGCAAGTGAGTGCTACACGGCTTTCTAAAGAGGAGGGAGGGACTTTGTTTGTACTGTGGGGTATCTGGACATTTGGGACAAATCATTGGCAGCATTTCACTTTCCCCAGACCTGCATTTATTGGGCAGATAAGTCAATATCAGTTCCAGCGTTTCTGGACATGGGGGCCGCTGGTTGCTTTTTTGATGCAGAATTTGCAGCCAGTTATAATATCACTTTGCAGCCGCTTGCTGCTCCTCTTGCTGTAGAAGTCATTGATGGACTACCCTTGCAGCCCTCATACATTATGCATGAAACCGCTGTGCTAACTCTGAGGGTGGGAGCCCTCCACACCAAAACCCTGAAATGTCAGGTGATTAATTCTCCACATTATGCCATCATTCTGTGGCTTCCTTGGGTACAGAAACATAACCCCAGGATGGATTGGCACACGTGTGACATTGTGGCTTGGTCTCCACAATGTACTGAGTCCTGTCTGTCATGTCCTACAAGACTCACTCACGCTATTGCACCACTCCTCCCGGAGGAGTATGACACATTTAAAGATGTCTTTAGCGAAAGTAAGGCACCACATAGGCCTTACGACTGCGCTTTGGAATTGTTGCCTGGTACTACGCCTTCTAGGGGTCGTATCTACCCCTTTTCTGTTAAAGGGATAGTAATGTTTCATAATAAAAGCAGCTCTAATTAATCATCATAGTATTTGGACTTTGGAGAGTGTTATTTCAATTCTGTTAGAG
This sequence comes from Rhinophrynus dorsalis, assembly GCA_037306005.1. NCBI lineage: Eukaryota > Metazoa > Chordata > Amphibia > Anura > Rhinophrynidae > Rhinophrynus > Rhinophrynus dorsalis. The sequence continues at coordinate 446,823,702 of CM074720.1, read as the reverse complement.
TTGTATTTCAAGAGTAATTCAATGACAAAGTATCCCCCTCCCGCCCCTTTTACTGATGTAACACTGCTCAGCCAGATCAGAAGGGAGGTGCCCAGGTAGATTGCAGAGAGGGAGAATATTCAATTAAGATAAGAGAAAAACCTGAAAAACTTGTCTAGGTAAAAGGGGCAGGAGGGGAAACTTTGCTTGTGAATATCTCAAACCATTAAAGTCTGAGAGATAAGACTTATATCATTCTTCATGTTTTTTTAATGCCTACAAAATAAAATAAAGATAAAACGAAGTATTACTATCCCTTTAAGGAAAATAAGGTTATGGAAGAGTATGTTTCAGATACGCTGGCAAGAGGCATCATTCGTAAATCCACATCCCCCAATGGTGCTGGATTTTTTTTTGTCAAGAAAAAGGACGGAGAGTTACTTCTGTGCATTGACTTTCGTGGTTTAAACAAACTGTTGGTCAAGAATGCTTATCCTATACCTCTGATTACTGAACTCTTTGACTGTGTCAAAGGGTCTAAAATATTCATGAAACTTGATCTGAGAGCCGCTTACAACTTGGTGTGAATAAAAGAAAGGCACGAGTGGAAGATAGCCTTTAATACCCAGAGTGAGCACTATGAATATTTGGTTATGTCGTTCGGTTTGTGCAATGCCCCGGCTGTCTTCCAGGAGTTCATCAAGGATGTCTTAAGAGAACTCCTAGAAGTTGTGTGGTTGTTTATTTGGATGACATCCTCATTCACTCTCCAAAACAGGAGATCCATCGCTCTGATGTATACAAAGTCTTGAGCCTGTTACACGAGAACAACTTGTTTTGTAAGTTGTAAAAAATGTGAATTTCATAAGCCCTAGGTAACGTTTCTGGGGTATGTCATTTCCGCCAATGGGTTCTCCATGGACCCTCAAAAGTTGCCTGCGGTACTGGAGTGGCCTCATCCTATGGGACTAAAAGCAATCCAAAGATTTTTGGGGTTCGCTAATTACTAGAAAATTTATAAAGAACTTCTCTACTATTGTCAAACTACTTACCGATATGACTTGTAAAGGGGCCAAGACCTCTGAATGGTTCCATACAGCTATCTTGGCTTTTGAAAACATGAAGGCAGCTTTTGCTGCAGCCCCGATATTGGCGCATCCCAATCCCTCCCTGCCCTTTACCCTGGAGGCTGACGCATCCGAGATTGAAGTAGGCGCCCTGTTATCACAACGTTCCGCTCCTGGGGAGGCCTTGTGCCCTTGTTGATATTTCTCCAGAAAATTGTCCAAAGCGGAGATGGTATATCAAATTGGGGACAGAGAGTTACTGGCAATTGTCCTGGCCCTGAAAGAATGAAGGCACCTTTTGGAGGGCACTAAAACTCCTATCTTAATCTTGACTGACCACAAGAACCTCATTTATCTTTCTGAGGCCAAGCGGTTGTCTTCCAGGCAAGCCAGATGAGCGCTGTTCCTTTCCCATTTTAATTTTGTGGTCTCATATCTTCCTGGATCGAAAAATGTTAAGGCAGATGCATTGTCTCGCCAATTTTGCTTGCCTTCCAGGGAAGAGGTTCCACCGTTCCCGATCATTCCGTCTGATCATATCTTTGCTACTATATGAACCTGCATTACTTCTCCTCTGGGAGAGGAGATTTTGGCTGCCCAAACATCAGCACCTGCTGACATTCCTGATGGCCATTGCAAATTAAACTGTTAGAGACCTATCATGCCTCAAAATTGCTGGCTAGATTGGTTGCGACCAATTGATTTGGTCTTTGTCACGATTATTCTGGTGGGCTAGTCTCCATTCCGATTGTGCTGCCTTTATGGCTGCTTGCACCACTTGAGCTCTAAATAAGTCACCCCGACATCTACCGGTGGGCTTGCTCCAGCCAGTGGCCAACGAGGAACGTCCCTAGTCCCATCTGTCTATTGACTTTATGGTCGACCTCCCTCGATTCATGGGCTGTACAGTCATATCGATGATTGTGGACACATTTTCAAAGATAGCTCACTTTGTGCCACTTAAGGGCTTACCATCTGCACTGGAATTGGTGATGGTTTTTGCTAGGGAGGTTTTCCGACTCCATGGCATACCCAAAGTAATCGTGTCCAATTGAGGAAGCCAATTTGGGTCCCACTTCTGGAGGTGTTCCTGTGCTCAGATGGGAATTCAGTTGGCATTCTCCTCCGCGTACCACCCGCAATCTAACGGTGCAGCAGAAAGGTCAAACCAAGCCTTAGAACAGTTCTTCCACTGCTATATCTCTGACCACCATGATAATTGGGCTACCCTGTTACCTTGGGTGGAGTTTTCCAGAAATTGTGCTGTTAACTCATCTGCTCAGAGTCCCTTGTTCTTGGTCAATTATGGGTTCCAATTCTCGGTTCTTCCTGAGACCTTCCAAGCACAAGCGATTCCGGCTCTTGATGAGCATTTGAGGGCACTCCGTTCCTCTTGGGTTCGGGTACAGCATACCTTACGTGGTTCCGTGCAGCAACAAAAAAGGCAAGCTGACCATAGGTGACTGCCGACACCTACCTTCCAGGTAAGAGACAGAGTGTGGTTGTCTTCCTGTAACTTGCTCCTCCAGGTTCCTTGTAACAAATTGGCTCCTCGATTCATTGGTCCTTTCCGTGTGTTGCGCAAGATTAACCCAGTGGCTTATGCATTGGAGCTCCCTGTCAATAGGCGTATTCATAATGTCTTCCATGTTTCTCTGTTAAAGTCCTTGGTCCGCACCTGGTATACCTCAGCTCCTGTCCATCCTGGTCCCATGAGACTTGCAGATCATGAGAAGTATGAAGTTCAACATTTTCTGGACTCTCATTTGGTTACCTACAGTACTTTATTCATTGGAAGGGATATGGTCCAGAGGAGCGCTCCTGGATTCCAGCTGATGATGTTCACCCTCCTGTCTTGATACACAGATTTCATGTGCGCTTTCCTGACAAACCCTGGCCAGCTCCGTGGAGGGGGGCCTTTGAGTGGTGGGTACTGTCACAGCTTACCTTGGTTTCAGCAGCCATTCATGCCACACGGATGACACAGGAAGATGGCAGCGGTTGGACACATCAGAGCAAGATGCATCATCTGCAGGTGCAAGGCTTCAGAGTGTAACAGGCCTATGTTTTATGCCATGCTTCCTGTAGTCTCCTCCTACCTACTTTCTTCCTCTGAGCCTGCTCCTCCTACCTACTTCCTGAGGAGGGGTTTAAAGGACAGTGTAAGTCCTGACTCAGTTGCCCTTGCGTTATTGTACAAAACAGTTCTGTGTCCTTGGGCTCTGTGTATGACCTGACTTGTCTGACTATCCAGTCTGGTGCTGACCTGTGGCTCTGTCTGACTATTCTCCTGCCTTATCCTTATAGTGGACACCCAATCTGGGGCAGACCTGTGGCTCTGGCTGACTACCTGAACTGTGTATGACCTGGCTTGTCTGACTACCCTCTCTGGTGCTGACCTGTGGCTCCGTCTGACTATTCTCTTGTTATTCCCCTGTAGCTTGCAGACACTCAATTTGGTGTGGACCTGGGGCTCTAGTAAACTAGCTATTTACTGACTGCAGACGTGGGTCAAGCTTCCACTCTCTCCATACTGACTGCAGGTGAGAGTCAGGTATCCTCTGCTACATTGCGGACTGCAGGCATGAGTCAGGTAGCTCCTCCCTACATCGGATCAAGATCCTGTGTTCCAGTTCCTGCTCCTGATTCCAGCAGAGACTACCAGTGGCTGAGGCCTAGTCTCCAGCAGTGTGGCCAATCTGGGCAGCCTACTATTTCTGATAGCAGTGCTTGCTGGCTTAGAACCCTCTGCTTGTTCTTGCTATATTGCTATTGTGTACTACCTAACTTATACTTTAATAAATTGCATTTTACTATACCGTACTAACTCCTGAATATCTCTGGGGAACCATGACAGGTGCCCTCCTCAAGTGTGTATTATTACACATATTTTAGTCTATTCTTGTACAATTTTTGATTTGGTACACACTCCAGATCTATGAGGATAGTAGCTTAGCCTTTATATCCACTTTGTTTCCTCTCATTTAGTGAATCATTATATTATTTCTAATTTAGGTTTCTTGAGTGCAGCCTTTTTATATATGTTTCCTTTTTTCAATGAATCATACATATAAAACTAATAATGGACTAAACATATAAAATTATTTGTGAAAACGTCCCACAAGTGAAAAGTGTTGATATGTAACCTGATAATAATAATCCATATCCTATATAATATATCGCTAGGATGTTTGTCAGAAGCTGTCATGCGCAGTAGAGACTGCCTGAATGCACAGAATGCTGGGAGTTCTGTGCTGGGAGCATTCTGTGCTTTCAGGCAGTCTCTACAGTGCATGACTGCGTCGGCAGCAGGACGCAGACCATGACCAGCCTCTTAACCCTTTTATTACCCGCTCAAAGGGTTAACATCACCCAGACCTTGTACACAGGCTTTTATACTAGTTATATATAATAATATGTATAAATATACTAGATGAATTGGACAGAAGTGAAAATGATATAATACTAACCCAAAACGTAATATACAGCATCAAACATGTAGGCATTGCTAAAGTATTTTATGTATCATCAGAGAGACACCTATATGGATGTATATTCTTTGACAATCAAAGGGCTAAATGGACGTAGAAGAATATAAACATGAACATATTAAACCATGTGTGCCAAGCTACATTAAAAGCAAACGAATGCTCATGATAACAAAATACTGCAGTTGTCCAAATGTATCCATTAAACCCAAAAAGCAACAATAGAAATAAATGATATCTCATTCTGCGTTTAACTCATTAGGATTCTGGTAACTGGTGTGTCCAGAACACCTCTCTTCTACCCAAAAGTGGGAAAATATCTCCATCTCTCAGGGGTGTGGTCACCTTTTAACACCTTAAACTCTGAAATGTCTCAAATTTGATCCACGGCCCATAAAGTGTTCGGCTGCTGGTGATCTATTATTTCTGTTCTCAGTCACATTCAGATGATCTCTAAGTCTATCTTTCAAAGGACGAGTGTATTTTTTGTTTTTTTTTTATAAACATCTGACATATAATTAGATAAATACATAAAATACATAAGAAGTAAAACAAATAATATAGTTCTAAATTTTAGATGTTTTGTAGGTAACACTGCTAGAAAAGGTTTTCAAACCAGGTATCCCTTGATATTTTAGACCATACAAATATATTTGGTGCCAAACTTCATCCCAAAGTGGGAACCATTCTGCAAGTAAGCCTACAGCTTTCCTTATGGACATCAAGCAACACATCATCACCATATAAAATAGGGATCCTGTTTTTTACAGCTACCCAATTTGCAACATATACTCTTAAGGTGTATACATTGTCAGTTTCAAATATTAATAATCTAATGTTGTGGGTGACAACTTTGGGCAGATAACAATGTATTCCCCCTGAGTAGGGGAGGGTGAAAAGTGAGAAAAACATGACTTTTTCAGAAAAACTTATGATTTTTCTCTTTTTCTTGCAAAAATTTTCGTCAATGCAAAATTGTCCTCCTTTTCGCCAATACCAACACATTTTTCTCCTATTCCAAAACTTTTTTTTGCCTCTTCCAACACATTTTTTGCCTATATTTTCTATGGCACAACATTTCCCAGCATAATATTTTTCAGTAAGTAGCTGAAAGTCAAATGTGTGAGTCCTACAGCAACAAATACCTTAACCCCTTAACGACCCTTGACGGTCATAGTATGTCATGGGTCGATCTGAGTTAACGACCCATGACGTACTATGACCGTCATGGAATTCCGTGGTTCCCCCTGAGGCTGCATGCCATTCGTGGAGTCTGAAACCAGAAGGAGCAATAAAACAAAATGCTCCGTGGTCCTTAACTGACCACACCACACTGATTGGCCGGTAGTTAAGGGGTTAAAAATGTTGTTAGCATGCAGAGTGCATTTGTCCTTTACACACAACACTATCTTCCTGCTGAAGTAACAGTGGCACATGTTCATGATGATGTCCAGTAATAAAAAACAAATAAAGTACAACCTACAATGTGGCATATGTGTATGGCAGCAGTTTTTACCATTATCATGTTTGCTTTGCAATGCATTCCGTACCACTCTGGCACTCAAAGGGTTAAAGGAACACTGGTCCTTTGAAGGGTAGAGTTAAAGACTGTCTGAATGTGACTGAGAATGGAGATAATAGATCACCAGTGGGAAGACATCTTATGGACCATGGATCAAATGTGAGACATTTTAGGTTTCAAGGTGTTCAAAAGGTGATCAGATCACTGAGAGAGTGTACCCACTCTTGGGTACAAGAGAGATGTTCTGGATACACCAGTTAGACACCAGGATAAACCCTGAAAGATACCTCAGTTTCTAGGTCCTGGAATTTCTAATGAAAATGCGGCATATATATTTGCATATCCCTTGCTGTGCCAGTATGCACTAAAGCTATTGTCATACTAATGTGCACCCTAAAAGTACATCTGAGGCTTCATAAAATGATCCGCACTGGCTGATTCACACCTACTGCCAAAAGGTTGATCTAATAAACACCAAACAAAGTAAGCCCCAGTCCTGTTTATTGTCTATGCATGGCATCTCATTTCCTACTAACACAAGGTGTTACAACAGCTATGCAGATGTTACCCAAATACTTTTGATTATCTAGCAGTACCTGAAGTGCATAGATACCTTTACATGTCAACATAAAACTAAGTAATAAAGTCAAAGGATAACGAATTTTCTACAGCCATATTTAGCCATGGGAGTTGGGCTAGTCATCTGGTCTCTAGCAGAGAACAGTTTATTCTTATTTGAAGGCTGCCATTTACAAAATAAACGTGTTTTACATACAAATGTCAAGACTCTAAGTCCTCTGTAAACAGTGGTGTTTACTTTGCTTTGAGATGAAGATGGTAAAACAAGAAACCCAATCTGTGAACATGCAGAAATGTACACAAACTATAAAATGTACAGGATATATTGCTCGTTACTTTGAAATTTCATTCATGGCCAAATGACTTTGTAGAACTGATCTCCTCTTATAAACTCACTGCAGACATTTCTATAACATGCATTTTTCATTGGGGTAACAATCTGCTAACCCCTAACTCACATAGGAGTTGATATTCATTTTCCATATGTTTCTTTGGATCAGTGATCAGCAACTAGATTCACCCACAGGGCCATAAAAGTAACCCTCAAGTTCACAAAAGTGCAACACATACTGGTATAACTGAATATTTTTATATAATCATTTAACCCTTTAGATGCTGGAGACATCTCTAGTGCATTATTTCACAGTACATTGGACCCATTTCCAGCATCTCCAGCACTCAATGAGTTATAAAGACAGTAGGAGGGATACAATTATGTGCTAAAATAGGTGCTGGAATAGATTTTTGTTTGCCACCCCTGCCTCATGCCTATGTATTGTTCTATAACAAAAATGATCCTCCTTACACTGCTTGAACCAAGATGAGGGCAACATAGGAGTTTATGGGATTTCCTTCCCTATCTGTTGTGCTTCTGTGTCTTCCTTCCCTATGTGTATTAATAAGTCAAACAGAAAATTATCGTAACTTTACTCCTTTTTTGAGTGTATTCTATAGGTGGGGCTTGCTTGCATTAAAGTCTTAGCAACACATGTGTCTCAGTATGCACTAAAGCTATCATACTCTGTAGTACATAACTCAGAGTGCAGACACAAGGTTTCTACATTAAAGAGCAGACAAGGATATGTGCTGGAAGATTTGTATGTTCTCCCTAATGTCCTGGAGATTTATGTAGCATCCAAGAAGTTATATAAAAATGAAAAGGTTATTATACATTTCATATTACATTCTACTAGATAGCCTTTTTAAATGTTACTTTTTGGTATTAAAGTTCTAAAATTATTCATAAATTCATGTTAAAAGTGACTAGAAGATCCATTTTATCAAGAAGGTAAAATATTTTTTTATAAAATCTAAAATGCTTCTCTTTTTGGTTCATGGACAAATCCAATTTTTGTTTGTTTACCTCAATTGAGACAAACTTTGTGCCTGTTACTAATTAGGAGATTGCAGAAACAAACAGGGTTTAAATGGTTATTGCATCACTGCCAACTTATCTATGGGAAAAGTATGTTTCAAATCAATTAATACTTTGAGTACCAGAGGCATACACAATGCATTGCTTTGCTATAGGACTGGTGCATCCAAGTTTATATAAACAGATACGGCAACATGAGGAATTGGGGCACTGTCTGGGCATGTGTCCACCCCACAGCTATACCTGAAACATAACGCACATTGCTGAAGCACAGCCCCCATCCTTATACCATAAGTCCTGGAACTTTTATCCAGTTACAGCATTTCAGTGTTTCTCTCTGGACTCTGGAGGTCCTGTAATCAATCTGAAGTCAGAGAGATGCCCAAGGATATGCAAATCAGCCAATCAGATAATTACCTTTGTTTCCCATTGATTGTATAAGCCAATGGAAACCATGCTGCATATCTCTACTGTTCAGGCAAAATCTGCGGTCTGCCCACATAGCACTGGAATTCCTACACTATGGAGTACCCCCTGTAGTATTCCAAGATTCTGGGAGGAAAAATGAGTTTGTATTCAGTAACAATGATGTTTCCTGAATATATGCAGACTACCTGTCACTAGGGGAACAATGAGCTTTTACTTAGTAACAGTGATGTTTCCTGAGTAAATGCAGACTAGTTGTCACTGGTAGGCTTGTGATATTTCCTTTGTGCTGTTAACCATAGTGCATAAAGATCACATGTTTGCCCTGGAGGACCACTGCATTTGTAAGCCAAACTATGCTAAATAAAAAAAATGGTGTCAAAAGAAATATATTACATACATTTCAGAATTAAATACAACTTACAATAACAGTTATTCACTATGCCTCTGGGCCATGGAAAGTAACAAATCTTCTGATAGCTATAGAGAGTCCACAAAGATGCTACAGGGGAAATATAATTTTCCTATCTAATTTGAGAGGCAATTAATTATTAAATTGATTAGCTGGGAAATACAAATTCTACTTGTCCACTCATTTTCACCTGTTGCTTTAAATAGAGGCAGCTTCGGTGTCTCACACTATGACTTTGATGAAGTGTTGGCGAAACGCACTTCATTAGTGCTTTGTTTATTATATTATTTCTCTTATTTGCTGTGATCGTCAGAATGCAAGAATGTGGAGCGTTCACTATTTTATGAAAATCGTAAATTTATGCGCTATTTGAGATTGCTCACAATTTGATGAAAGAAAAATACTAATGCCTTATACTGAAAAGCATATGTTCTTAAACTAACAGCAAAGTTAGCAAATGCCCCTAAATTAATGGCAAGGTTAGCCAGAGGTATGAAAATGTGTGCTAATTGTTTTGCTGAATTAGGCTGAATTAGGCGCAATCACTCATCTCACAAAATAGTGGATATTTTAGACATGACGACTTTTTGAAACACTTTCTCAAAAAAGTGCAAATGTTGGCTAATTTTGAAACAACATTCGAAATTCATTTTGTTGCTAATCATTTTCTGGCATCAAAAGCTTGCGATTGTGAACGTTTCTTTTATTCCATCCTATGTGCTATGTGTGGTTATTTTAGCCACTACTTTGATCTTTAATAACGCTACCAGAACAGAGTTGTTTATCGATCATCAGTGAATGATGAAACATACATGCTGTATATAGATCGGCATCCTGTTTTCTCCCACTGTTTAGCATCTGAATTCTCATGCAAACACACTCATTATTTATTGGAGAGGGGCAATTTTTTTAAATACGTTTGTCCTCCTATAGTAGTTGGTGCTCTCCATATTGGAATCCAACAGAGATCTGAAGCTATTTATAAAGGAGGATCCAATATAGTCATTAAGCTATTATTAATATTATTCTGTGGGAGTTTATCCTATATAATAATTTGCTAGGATGTTTGTCAGAAGCCATCATGCGCAGTAGTGACTGCGTGCATTCTGGCAGTCTCTACTGAGCATGATTGCATCGCATGAGTGAGGCAACGCAAGACTGCATCTCATGGAGGAGTGAGGTAGCGGCCGCTTAACATTACCCGTACCTTGGTCCGTGTATACGGGCTTTTACACTAGTAGAATTATACTTACTGAAACTCCTAATAGGATCTTCCTACCTGCTTTTTTGAGTTTTGATTTTTAACTACCTGTTCCTTGTTTTTTTGTTTCTCAGTATGTGTAAAGCTTGATTATGCCCTGTTAGCACTATATTTAATTTTATCATTTCTACCTTTTAACTATAGTATTAAAAGTAACATTTTAGTGAATTCACAGACTATTCACTCAGAGTGAGCTAAGATTGAGTGCTAGCTATGCAGGGTTAACGTTCCTCTTCTTTATAAATTGTACCTTGTTTATATTGCAGTCTTGCCAGCCAAGGGTTAGAAGTGGAACTGTCACGGTTTGTATGCTCCAGAATTGCTACTCTTTTCTGTTGTCCATTCATACATAACATGCAAACAGATATGAATAGTTTTCAACTGTTGGAGTGCCAGTGAGGTATCCATTGCATTGCAATGACACCCAAAAGGGTTAAGTGATAAAGGCTGACATTTACCCTGGAGTAAACCAACTGCACCAAATGCGCTTGAATAGATCTTTTTAACACCGTGAATGCTAGAGAGGTCTCCAGTGCATTGTGAAGATCTCTTTAGCATTCAGTGGGTAAAAAGCCCAATTTAATTTAAATGGGAACTTTTATTCGCTCTCTATGTTGCAGCCAGGAGGTTTACTTCAGAATAATTCCAGGGGGGAGAATAACTAAGCAGTGATAAAGAGGTGATGAATTCTCCAGTTTATCTCTTCTCCAATTCCTATGCTATTCCATGGAGCCTATGCACTAAGATTTCTTCAGCTTTGTAGATCGCAGTGCATAGTCTCTATAGAATAACATAGGAATTGGAGAATTGATAAACTGGAGAAGTCATCTCCACTTGATCACCTCTTTATCACCACTTAGTGAATCTCCCCCCAGTTTGCTTTTATAAATATGGAGTAATGTCACTTTAACCCTTTGAGTGCCAGAGGGATACACCTCTCTGGCAATCAAAGGGTTAATCAGCAACATATGCATTATAATAATTATTTCTCTAACCTATTGGATGTCTTTAATACATTATGGAGCAATGCATTTAAGACGTTTCTGGTATATAAGTGTTTTACCTTAATTTTTATGAAAGAATACATATACTTATACATATTTACAATGCATTTATAATGTCTCCCTGGTTTTATACGGACAATAACCAAACTAAGCAGGTGGAACAACAATTACTCTCTGGTAGGCCACACTTACTTTTGATTACATTTTCTGTGTGTTTTTTTCCCTACTAAGAGCAGAAAATTGATTCTAATCAATGTTGTCAAAGAAGAGCTCTTAGCTTGTGGCTTTGTTTGGTTTACTGATTGGATTCCCACAGACCAGTGCATAGCAGAGCCTACTATTAAACATGCGTGATCACCAATCAAGCACCGTAGCATAAAGGAGGGGGATGCAGGTGATGTTTTATTCAATAAAACACAAAATGGTCTTCTGATGCTGCTTCTAGTTGTGTCTGGAACTAAAGAAAACAGGGCACTTTATAGTTATAAAAGCTATTGATCAAACAATTATGGTTATTATTTACAGATTATATTCTCTATTCTCATGGTCAATAAGATGACAAGGTATTTGAAGATAAACTGAGTCTGTCCTTTAGTTGAATATCCTGTTAAATAACTATATTGTGGTACTGCCCTATCAACCTATGCCAATCAGCAAAGCTATAAGATTATAATGCCATTATTGATAACAGACTACTACTGACATTTGAACAGACAGGAGCAAATTTATCAAACTTTATTTGTCATTGCAAGGGTAATTTTCAACCCTTGTGACTCCAGTCAGCTTATTTAATAAAATACAACTTAGCATTTCACTGAGATCCACAGTAGATCAGTCTGTGTCCAGGAGTCTGGCTAGAAATGTATAACTGAGATATGAATTAAAACCCAGTTACTACCGAGGGAGATTTACTAATACCTATTGTTGGGATTGACTGAGGAAATATTTATGAGGCAGGCACAGATGTTTGAAAGATAACCTTTATTCTGATAAATGTACACCAGATTTTATCATTGGTTCAGACCATTGTGATGAATACGATAACTATACAAACCTCTGTGTTCTAGATCTGGTACCATTGTTTATTACATATATAGGGGTGTGGAAGTCCATGTTGTTTCAGATAAAGTGTAAACAGTGACCCATATGCATAAAAGTAAATTGGAGTTATTCTGGAGTAAACCAACTGCACCATAGGAGACAAATACAAATTTCTAAATTCTTGTGCACTTGAATAGAGATTTTAACCCTTTGAGTTCCAGAGGGGTATTGCATTGTGTACCCCTCTGGCCCTCAAAGGGTTAACCTTTGAATGCATTGGAGACCTCTCTAGCATTCAAGGGTTTACCAGCCCAAGAATTTTTATTTTGTTCCCTGTGGTGCAGTTGGTCTGTTCCAGAATAACTCCAGTTTGCTTTTTACATTTGTACTAGTTGAAGAGCCCGTTACACGGGCCACAGTGCAACTGCCAGCAGGTCGTGGGGCAGTCATGCGTGGTAGATGCTGCCCGCACAGCGTCCAGCTCTGTATCAGCCAAGGCGCGGGCAGTCTCTACTGCTCATGACTACAGCACGCACAGCAGTCGCTAATGCGCATGACTGTGTTGTTACCCATGTTTTAGTGAATTATTATATAGGATAGCTCCAACAGTAAAAAAAAAATAATTTAGTTGTTACTTCTACAATTGCTACTTGCTGTCAGATATAAGCAATCACCAACTCACCCATCCCGAAGGCAGCCGCAGATCCACTCTCAACAGCCTCGGGCAAAGACTTCCACAAACACGAAGGCACAGGAAGAGAGTGCTCAAGAGACCCACACACCATCATCTCTGTAAAATTCAATCTTTATTGAATACATATAAAAGCAAATCCATGCTAGGATACAATGTTGCAGACACAAGTGGAAGAAAAAGTCATGATCCGCCTAACTCTTTTCATGACTGCAACACTTAATAATAGGTCGGATCTCAAACAAAAACACAAGTATTAAATAGTCCTAAACAATATACATAAAAGTTCAATTAACCAATAAAAAAACTCAGATTCTCTCATACATATAACATGTGTATGAAAGCACCGGATTTATAATGGTAAATTAAAACCTTAAGTCGCTAGTTATCCAAGTCTTTACTCTGCGTCTCAAAAGCTACAATCAGCCCCATATCTCAAAACACCAAAAATCAAAACAAAATGAACTGAATTAAAAAATCACTAAAGCCCCCTTCTCCCCCCCCCCCGATACTTCAACTACGACTGTGACTTACTGGTTTACCTTCTACATTATTATACACTATTATGACCTGGACCTCTTATTCTCCACACAATCTACAGATAATACCTCATATCATTTTGGAACCTCCCCACAGCTTTCATCCACAGACGTGGACTCTGTTGGACCGCTCCCCTTGTTTTACTATGTTTCTCTGTGTTGTAATACACCCTAAATACACTCTAAAACATTCTTGTAAAGTCATATATATGCTTTCATTTTAATGGATTTCACATGTACCGTTTATTGTTATTGTACATCTTGTTTACTTTCTTAAGAAACTTTTTTGGAAATGAAAAAAAATAAACCACTAAAGACATGTTTACTGTATACATATTTTGACTGTTTTGTGTCTGCGACTCTACTATGCTAAGATATTATGAAGCCTAGGAATCCTCATTTGCTCAATCATAGCAAACAAAAGCTTTACTAAAATTCCTGAGAACAATAGCATGAAGACAGGGCAAAGCATACCTCCCAACATTTCAAATTGCCAAAGAGGGACCCGTGTTTTAGGGGGTGTTGCCGGGGGAGTGGCTGGTAGGCGGGGCACTACCTAGAATTTTGAGGCTATTTCATGACCTATTGACACAACTCAACATCTACAAATACAGTTCGCTTCTGGTTGCTCTATATCTTCAATCACAACTGTTCCATCCATTTTCTGCAACACATATTGTTGTATGCATAAACTTTCAAAGAGACTCACCAAAATTAAAAGCTCTTTGCCAGTCTGTTGCTACCCCCAACAGTCCCGGCCCCAGACTTCGACATACTTGACGACACAGGTAAGGAGTGCATCATGGACCAGCAGAAATCCAAACAGCCAGCATCAACGTTTTTCTTCCATAAAAATAGTTTATTGGATACAAAACTCTAAAAAGCAACTCAGTTGCCAGTAAGCAGATCAACTCCTGTTTAAACATGCGCTTAGTGCTCCAACCACCTAACGCATTTCATGCCTGAGTGCTAAAGCATGAAATGCGTTAGGTAGTTGGAGCACTAAGCGCATGTTTAAACAGGGACATTAGGGAGGGACAGAGGGATTTGGGTCTAAAAGAGGGACTGTCCCTCCTAAAGAGGGACACTTGGGAGGTATGGCAAAGTAGTAATGTCAGTATTGACTTGAAACCCATAGGCTACAAAGAAAGCCAGTGTATAGAGGTTAGTTTTACTGGAACCATTCTGGAGACAGGAACATAGTAGGAATAGACTGAATTCACACATGGAAGAGACCAAATGGGAACATAGCAAGGGTAAATTATATATTAGTAATATTAGTAATAGGCAGGACAAAATGAGGAAGCAATTGGATGTCATTTTAAAGTGCAAGGCCCAGACTAGAACCGGGTAACTGCAGTCAGGAAGGAAAACACCCAGGTCATTGTAGGAAACAGACCAGGATCAGAGCCAGGAAGCAAGCCAAGTTCACGAATAGGAATCAGGAAAGCAAGAATAACAAGTGTAAAGAAGAACTTCAGGAAACTGATATGTTATAACAGCCACAGGTTACTGATGGCCTGAAAGTATTTTAGGTAACTTTAAAATAGTCAGTTATAGTGTGGTGTTATTTATTGCAGATACAAGCACAAAAGAAAATGCTGCAAACAAAAAACTAGATGCAGTTCACTATGAGCAGATATTTTCTGGCATTGTTTAAAGAAATTAGAAAGAATCACTATTTTACACATGCCCAGTAGCACTGACATATTAATCAGACATATTGCTGACAGTAACATCCTTTCTTGAAAGGGACATCTAGGAGGTGACTGAAACAGATCTTTCTAGAACAGTGATTCTAAATTTCAGTCCTTGGTACAATCCAACAGGTCAGATTTTAAGAATATTCCATTTAGCCCCATAAGGACCAGAAGGGTGAGCAACATTAAACATATCAATTTGTTGCTTACCTCTCATTGAGTTGATAAGGTAGATTATTCACAGTGATAAATGTTATGTAAACAACCAGGGATGCCCTTAAAACTTGACCTGTAGATGTCCTGCGCACTAACACTGAGAATCTCTGATGGGAATCTATGAACATGATTCCATGCAAAAAACACCAATTCACGAAGTGGTTATGCCTAATGTTATCCCCTTAATGCCACTTGTGCTAAGGGGATGGTAGTGTGGGAGAGTATGGATACTTTGTTGCATGTGATGTACCAAAAAGACAGACAATATTTGAGTAACTTTATTCAGTTTTACTGTGCATGCAATGATGTAGGCATAAGAACCTTACTGTCATTAAAGTCTTGACAATGTCAGATATGAGTTGTTATGCACTTCAATGTAGTGCATGCCCCTAGGTGAAACTGCTAGTTGGCGGTTAATGCCAGTGGAACCTCAATGGCAGATTTGTAACTTAAAGGGATAGTAATACTTCGTTTTAACTTTATTTTATTTTGTAGGCATTAAAAAAACATGAAGAATGGTATAAGTCTTATCTCTCAAACCTTTATGGTTTAAGAGATATTCACAAACAAAGTATCCCCCCCCGTTCAACCAGATCAGAAGGGAGGTGCCCAGGTAGACTGCAGAGAGGGACAATCTTCAATTAAGATAAGGGAAAAAGCTGAAAAACTTGTCAAGGGGGAAGGGCTTTCATTGTTTTCATACAAAGAAAATTGTCCCCTTCTGTTATCTGTCCTGTCATACAACCAATTCACATCTGAGAAGAGATGGCTTACGCTAGGTAAAAGGGGCGGGAAGGGGAAACTTTGCTTGTGAATATCTCATAAACCATAAAGGTTTGAGAGATAAGACTTATATCATTCTTCATGTTTTTTTAATGCCTACAAAATAAAATAAAGTTAAAACGAAGTATTACTATCCCTTTAAATCCATTTTTCTTGATCAAAAAGATGATCCTGAACCCAAAACAAGCTAATCAACCTGGAGAAAACTGCTTAATTTCTAAATTAGATTCACTGTATCCCTGTCTATCATTGGTCTAACACATCATTTCTTGTAAAAGAATCATAGTGCAGGTCCTTTGTAGCCTTAGAGCAGGAGTCTACTCATCATTCTAGCATTCTAACCCTGCTCTAAGGCAGCCATGGTTCTTTTAAAACACTGCAGTATGCACCTACCTTAAATGAGAACTAAAATCTCCCAATAATAACCCTACACTTGCCTTACTGTGACCAGAAAATCCTTATTGTCCTGAATGTCATGTCTATTGTGGCAGACATGACAGTTGCTAGCAGGACCACATAACCTCAAACTCTGTTCAATTCAATTCAACTTAAGGACAAGTGGAGGTGTGCAATGCATTGCTTTGTAACAAATTATGCATCCCTCTGGTAATGGATTAAGTACTCATATACCTTTCATGCAGAATGGCAGGCTTGCCAGCAACTGTCATGTCTTCCTCCTATTTCCCCATGGACATGACATCCAGGAAAGATTGGAGATGTTATCATCTGAACCAAGGCATAGGAGCAAATTTCATAAAGGCCGTTAGGATTTCCTGACCATAGAAAGGTAAGATTGAATTATAATAAGTGGGTGTTAGTTCTCCTTTAAAATGCTTTGATTAAATGGATGACATGTAACAACAGATTTGATCTATTTGGACCACATACACAAAAGAAAAAAGTGGAATAATTATTGTGCAAACCAACAAAATGTATTGGCTTCTCTAGCATTAAATGGATTAAAGCCACCAATTTGATTAAAGATAATTTTGATTTCTCCCCTTGGTGCAGTTGGTTTGATCGAGAACGTGTTCAGTTTTGCTTTTGTCCATATGGCAGCTGGTCAACATTTCATAAAAGTATAAGGCATAGTAGCCTCATTATCTATCTATCTATCTATCTATGGAAATGGTTTCTGGATCCCTGTCTTCCCCACCCCGGTGCAGCATAGTGATAGAGATCGATCACATGCACTGAATCATGTGTGGCTATTTTCACAGGAATGCACTCCGGTGAAAACCGCTGTAGCAAGACTCACCATTGCAACAGTCCACCAGGTCCCAGACATGCACATGTGCACAATCTCTGTGCACTATTCGCTGCTTAAATAATAAAAGATTAAGAATAAAGACACATGCATTTTTATACAAAACTGACAACATATAATAATTCCTAGTTAGTTAGGTAATGATTTCTACCTACAATTGGTGACGTGGCATGCTAGGCTGCAGTTCTACTAGGCTATTGCTGAGTTCAGTCTTACCAATCTTGCAGTGATAGAAGGAGGGTGAAGTCACTTTCACATCAGGACTTCTCTCCTAAATGTCTAGTCTTAAACCACAATCAGCTGCTCTATCATGTTAAATCACTAGGGGGGCAGTGGAGACTAGAGTCAGACTCAGAGCTCAGTCAAGAAGAGGGGTCGAGACAGCAAAGAACAGAGGTGTGTCTCACTTGGTATGTGCCAATTTAATATAACAGGCAGCTGGCTGGGCCTTTCTTAGGAGCTGCTGCACAGACCTCTGCCTGTTAAATTCAGTCTGAATGCTAGTGCAGAGACTGTTTTGGAGGAGATGGTGCAGTGAAGGTGTCATGCTTACTCTCTGGAATAAGAAAGTATCAGGAGAGCCTCATCCATCATACAGAAAAGCAGACGGTGCATGTATGAGAGGAAGTGACTGTAGCAGTCTGCCTATTTTATCTATCAGTTTCTTTGATGTGCTGTGAATATTGGAGGTTTATCCCTTGAACCTCTGACAAGAGAAGCTCTGTGGTGATCTAGTGAACTACTACTACACCATGTGCTTCCCATCCTGTCTCCTCACAGATGCTGCTTCTATAGTGACCTATTGTAAGTTTTGAGATACATAATGTATATATTTATATTTTCTCTTTGGTCTTCTTCATGGTTTCTCTTTTGTGTTTTTTCATCTTTGTAGAGCTATACCTTACTTCTATATAGACACCTATCTAGAACACTCCTAACTTACTTCTATGTAAGTGACACTTTCCTAGAAAAGTTCTTCTGTTATAGACACTAAGTATACACATATATCTGGCAGCTATGTGATTAACTCCTACCCAGGTAAGTCCTAGAAATTAGACTTGTGCGATTCAGGTCGGCGCCATTCGGAATTTGATGAAAATGGGGTCATTCTGCGACATTTGGATCTTCCAACAGGGAAGGGTCATTTGCCCAAAAAAATATGAATCCATCTAGTCCTGGTCTGAATGTCGTTGAAACTTTCAGAAATTCGGAGACTACTACCCATGCTCGATTACTTTTCCTCCATACTTTCCCTCCATGTCTCTAGTCCAATCAGCGTCTCCGTTTCATGCACTACTTTCCCGCTTTGTCTCTATTCCAGTTGGCTTCTTCGTTTCATGATGGGGGTTGGACTAATGACACAAACACCCAGGCAGACAGCCTGCATTTCCTAATTGTGTTATTGGAGCTCAAAGAGAGAAGAGATAGAGAGTGTCCAGTATAGGCAGGCAGTTAGCATTAGGCATAGGCAGGCAGCCAGGATTAGTGCCTTATTGCCACTGCAAGGGAGAATCATCTTTGTTCCTGTGCAAAAAATTAAAAATATTAGGGATTTGTTTGAATAATTTTCAGAGTGACACATCAGCCAGTCTCACAGTTCTGTAGGCAGGCCTAGTACCTTATTACCACTGCAAGGGAAAGTCACCTTTGATTCTGTGTTTAATATTAAAAATAATAGTAGGCATTTGTTTGAATAATTTTCAGAGTGACACTTCAGCCAGTCTCACAGTTCTGCAGACAGGCCTAGTTCCTTATTACCACCGCAAGGGAAAGTCACCTTTGTTTCTGTGTTTAACATTAAAAATAATAGCAGGAATTTGTTTGAATAATTTTCAGAGTGACACATCAGCCAGTGTCACAGTTCTGCATTCACACCTAGTTCCTTATTACCACAGCAAGGGAATGTCACCTTTGTTTCTGTATTTAACATTAAAAATAATAGTAGGAATTTGTTTGAATAATTTTCAGAGTCACACTTCAGCCAGTCTCATGGTTCTATAGGCAGGCCTAGTAACTTATTGTGTCTGCAAGGGAAAGTCACCTTTGTTTGTGTGTAAAATATTAAAAGTAATATTAGGGCTTTGTTTGAATAATTTTCAGAGTGACACATCAGCCAGTCTCACAGTTCTGCAGGCAGGCGTAGTACCTTATTGCGTCCACAAGGGAAAGTCACCTTTGTTCGTGTGTAAAATATTAAAAATACTAAACTAGTAGGAATTTGTTTGAATAATTTTCAGAGTGACACTTCAGCCAGTCTCACAGTTCTGCAGGCAGGCGTAGTACCTTATTGCGTCCACAAGGGAAAGTCACCTTTGTTCGTGTGTAAAATATTAAAAATACTAAACTAGTAGGAATTTGTTTGAATAATTTTCAGAGTGACACATCAGCCAGTCTCACAGTTCTATAGTCAGGCCTAGTACCTTATTGCGTCCCCAAGGGAGAGTCAAAAATAAATAAATATTAGGGATTTGTTTGAATAATTTTCAGAGTGACACTTCAGCCAGTAGCCAGATACAGCCAGTTGTGAATGTGTATTGTGTAGGCAGGCAGGGTGCCTTATTGCTACATCTACACTTTAGCTACTTAATCCATAGTACCATAAGGCTAAATGTCCACCTTACCCTGTTCCACCATCTTCATTTAGACCCTGGAAATGGTTCCATTCATTTAATTTTCATTTTTTATTGTATTCTTAAAGGTATTTTAAAGTCGCCGAATGATTCGGATTCTCTCCAACTTTCGTCCGAGTCGAACAGGTCGGATTCGAATTGCAGAGTCAACAAATGAAAAAGAAAAAATCATCCGACATCTAATTTTACCGAAAATTTTTGTTGTGCACAAATTTACTAGAAATTATACCTTAGTGAAATATGATGTTCTCTGATTACATGGAAGAGGGGAAATAATGTGTTGTGTCACTGAGTCAGCAGGACATTACATTTGTTTGGGGGCTTTACCAGTTTCTCTTGTACATGGCAATAGGACTTCTGTTTGTGGACCTGGTTCAATATAACTATTTGCTATTTCTGAAAGATATATTAAGAGGCCTTTCTCTGTTATTATTTTATTGAAGAATAACTAGCAGCTCCTAATAATAATCCTAATAATAACCCTCTACATAGCTTATTATGTCCAGAAAATTCTGTTGGGCCCCATGAATTTTACCATTGCCCCTTTATTTGAGAGAACATCTTCAATCAGTTCTGACGTAGGAAAATTATTTAATTGTTGCCATTAGGTTGGCTTGATCAGGATTTATCCAGTTTCTTTTTTATACAGCAGCAGATGTGCAAAAACTAAGTTACATAAAATTTTCCTTACATGTTCAAGGTTAGATTCCTTTTAATTGGTGAGAAATTTTAGATGGCAAATCAGGCTGTACAGTTTGGTTGGAAATAGACTGGTCAACAGGATGCTTTTGGGACTAATCCCTTTATACTGGGTGTTGCAGTGAGCACCCACTGAACAATGCTCTGAATTGGTTTTCTGGGTCTTTCAGTAAATAAAAGAAATCCTGCAATTACAGGTGCATAGTAGACAATTTGTGGAGATACAATGACTACCAGGAAAGAACCTGATCTCTTAATTTATCTAACTTAACGGTAAATTAAGAGTAGCTCTGTTTGTGCTGAATGAACCCTGAAAATTTCCATGCACATGTAATTTATGTGCCACAAAAGGAATTGCAATTTCACCCTTATTTGTAAGAGCTCATTTTCCATCAAGTAATACACTTGTATACAAACACCCTGGCTTGTGCTGCTTCTATTACTAGTGGAAATCTGTCATTATGATTACAGTTGTGTTATGGCAAATGCATTTCCACCCAAACATGAGATTGGGCCATATGAATAAAGAATATTATTAATTCTGGGAAAACAAACTGAATCATAGGGAAGAAAGATGAATTTCCATTCATTTTAATTGGGCTTTTAATCATCTGAATGCAAGCCTAGTCTCCAATATAATGCTTTGAAATACCAAAAGATAGGGAGGAGGATGACGTACATAGAAGAATCCCATGAATTCTGGAGCAAACCAACAAATGAGCATTGATTTAACGCTTTTGAATGCCAAAGGTGTATACTAGTGATGAGCGAGCACCCCAATGCTCGGGTGTTCGGGTGCTCTGACCGAGCACCCCCTGAGGCTCGAGTGCTCGGCCGAGCACCCGAGCCCCATTGAAGTCAATGGGAGGACTCGAGCATTACACCAGGCACCCCCTGCTCTGATGAGGGGAGGGTGCCTGGTCCATAGGAAAAGGGCAGAAAAGGATGGAAACACCACAGAAATGGTTCAGGGACAGCATAGGGAGGATGTCTGGATGCATCTTGGACTCCAACATCGCTGCTGGGAACGATCTTTCGCCCGTAGTACGCCATTTTTACAGACTGACCATAAAACACACAAAAAGGAAAATAAAAACGACTTTAGGCGAAAAATTGTTACCAAACAATATTTGCTGTATATTTACTTGTATATCATCTGCAAATTCTCCCAAAAATTTCCTTGATTTTCAGAACTGAGGCCATGATTAAGAGGGAAACGTGCGCAGAGGCAAATTCTCCCAAAAATTTCCTTGATTTTCAGAACTGAGGCCATGATTAAGAGGGAAACGTGCACAGAGGCAAATTCTCCCAAAAATTTCCTTGATTTTCAGAACTGAGGCCATGATTAAGAGGGAAACGTGCACAGAGGCAAATTCTCCCAAAAATTTCCTTGATTTTCAGAACTGAGGCCATGATTAAGAGGGAAACGTGCACAGAGGCAAATTCTCCCAAAAATTTCCTTGATTTTATTGAACTGAGGCCATGATTAAGAGGGAAACGTGCGCTGAGCTGACCATCTAAAACATTATGGGTGAGGGTCTGCTGCAGAGCTGACCATCCTAAACATTATATGCGAAGGCCCGCTAGTGAGCTGACGCTATAAAACATTATATGAGAGGGCCCGCTAGAGAGCTGACCCAATAAAACATTATATGAGAAGGCCCGCTGGTGAGATGACCTATATAAAAATTGGCAAACAGGGCCCGCTGGTGAGCTGACCCTATATAAAAATTATATCACAGGGCCCGCTGGTGAGCTGGCCCTATATAAAAATTATATCACAGGGCCCGCTGGTGAGCTGGCCCTATATAAAAATTATAGCACAGGGCATATGGAAGAGGAGGAGGAGGATGAGAAGATTAAGAGTCAACCATATACCCGTTTTTTGGGTGGAAGGGGTGAATGGGAATACAGAGTATTCCCATCATTGTAAATAACATATATAAAGTGAGTTTATGTTCCCCCGGGGCTTTCCTCCAGTGGAGTGGAGAAGTCAGGGGAAATCCAGGCCTTGTTCATTTTTATAAGTGTCAACCTATCAGCATTGTCGGTGGAAAGGCGGATACGCTTATCTGTTATGATGCCACCAGCAGCACTAAATACCCGCTCAGACAGAACGCTGGCGGCAGGGCAGACCAGCACCTCCAAGGCGTAGAGTGCCAGTTCATACCACGTGTCCAGCTTGGACACCCAGTAGTTGTAAGGCACAGAGGGATCATTGAGGACGCTGACACGGTCTGCTACGTACTCCTTCACCATCTTCCAAAACTTTTCCCTCCTTGTGACACTAGGCTGCGCATCAGGGTGAGGGTGCTGGCGGGGTGTCATGAAGGTGTCCCACGCCTTGGAGAGTGTTGCCCTGCCTTTCTCGGAACTGCTGTGTGCTCCCCTTTTCTCCCCTTCTCGGTTGGCCAAGGTAGCACGTACTCTGCCGCCAGCGTTGTCAGATGGAAAATTTTGGAGCAATTTTTCGACAAGAACCTTCTGGTATTGCACCATTTTGCTTGTCCTCTCCACTGGAGGAATGAGAGATGAGAAATTCTCTTTGTAGCGGGGGTCCAGAAGGGTGAACACCCAGTAATCCGTGTTGTTTAAAATGCGTATAACGCGTGGGTCACGGGAAAGGCAGCCTAACATAAAGTCAGCCATGTGTGCCAGAGTACCAACAGGCAAGATTTCGCTGTCCTCACCAGGAGGATGACTCTCAATCTCCTCATCCTCTTCCTCCTCTTCTGCCCACCCACGCTGAAGAGATGGAACTAAAGTTCCATGGCTACCCTCTGTAGCGGAGGCAACCGTGTCTTCCTCCTCCTCCTCCTCCTCCTCCTCCGCCTCCTCCAATTGTCGCTGAGAAGACGAAGTGAGGGTGCTCTGGCTATCACCTTGTGTAAGCTCTTCCTCCCCCATTTCCACCTCTTCCACATGCAAAGCGTCGGTTTTAATTGTGAGCAGCGAGCGTTTCAATAGACACAGAAGTGGGATGGTTACACTGATAATAGCGTTATCGCCGCTCACCATCTGTGTCGATTCCTCAAAATTGCGTAAAACCTCGCAGAGGTCTGACATCCATTCCCACTCCTCACTTCTGATTACAGGAAGTTGAACGGAGAGGCGACGACCGTGTAACAGCTGGTACTCCACTACTGCCCTCTGCTGCTCACAAAGCCGGGCCAACATGTGGAAGGTGGAGTTCCAGCGCGTGCTCACGTCACACAGTAGCCGGTGAGCTGGCAATTGTAAGCGCTGCTGCAGCTTCAACAGGCCGGCCGAAGCTGTAGATGACTTACGGAAATGTGCACACACGCGGCGCACCTTGGTCAAGAGATCATGCACATTGGGGTAGGTTTTTAGAAATCGCTGCACCACTAAATTAAATACATGCGCTAGGCATGGTACGTGTGTGAGCTTGCCGAGCTCCAAAGCCGCCACCAAGTTACGCCCATTATCACACACAACCATGCCTGGTTGCAGGTTGAGTGGCGAGAGCCACTGCTCGGTCTGGTGACTAATCCCCTGCAACAGCTCTGAGGCCGTGTGCTGTTTGTCCCCAAGGCAGATCAGCTTCAGCACGGCCTGTTGACGCTTCCCCACTGCAGTGCTACACTGCTTCCAGCTACTGGCTGATGGGGGAGTGGCGCTGCGTGTAGAGAATTCGGAGGTGGAAACGGAGGAGGAGGAGCCAATAACGTAGGTGCTGGTGGAAACCCTGATGGAGGTAGGGCCCGCAATCCTCGGCGTGGGTAGCACCCGTGCCATCCCAGGGTCCGAGTCGCTCCCAGCCTCCACGACATTCACCCAGTGTGCCGTCAGGGAAATGTAGCGTCCCTGGCCACAAGCACTTGTCCATGTGTCAGTCGTTAAGTGGACCTTCCCAGTAACTGCGTTGGTCAGGGCACGGGTGATGTTACGGGACACATGGTGGTGTAATGCGGGGATGGCACACCGGGAAAAGTAGTGGCGGCTGGGGACGGCGTACCGAGGGACAGCTGCTGCCATCAGGCTGCGGAAGGACTCAGTGTCCACAAGCCTAAATGGCAGCATTTCGATGGCCAGTAATTTTGAAAGGTGTGAGGTTAGTGCTATGGCCTGTGGGTGGGTGGCTGGGTACTTTCTCTTGCGCTCAAATGCCTGGGATAACGACATTTGGACGCTGTGCTGGGACAGGGAAGTGGATGTGGTCGCTGATGGTGCTTCAGATGGTACAGGTGCAGGGCGGGAGGTATGCGGGCCTGCGCCTTCGACAGGCGATTGGCCGGCACCGAAAACAGGGGAAGAGGAGGCAGTGGTGTGGCCTGCAGACACAGATGGGCGATCCAGGCGTTCCTCCCACTTACTACGGTGCTTGGATGCCATGTGTCGGATCATGCTGGTGGTGGTGAGGTTTCTAGTGTTCATGCCTCGGCTCATTCTGGTGTGGCACAGGTTGCAAACTACAATTCTTTTGTCGTCCGCACTTTCCTTAAAAAAACGCCATACCGCGGAACACCTACCCTTTGGCAAGGTAGATTTACGCAAGGGGGTGCTCCGTGGAACATTTGCGGGCCGGTTTGGTGCGGTACGCCTTCTTTCTGTAGCCACACCACTGCCTCTTCCAGCCTGTTGCGGTGCTGCAGATGGCTCACCCTCAGGACTGCTGGCTCTACACCTTCCCAGGTGGGGTCAGTCACCTCATCGTCCACCAAGTCCTCCTCCACTTCCTCACTCTGATCATCCTCCTCAAGTCTTGATCCCACCACATACTCAGTCATTGACAACTGTATAACATTCTCCTCAACAAGGTCTTGAGACGGAAATAGTGGTTGATTTAATGGCAACTGTGTCTCATCATCATCATCCACTACTTCCTTTGACCTTAAATGCCGTTCACATCTGTCATCTTCTTGTGATTGGGTAGCCTCTAGAGGTTGTGAATCAGGGCACAAGATGTCATGTTCCTCTGCAAGCGTGCTTGGAGAGAGGGTCAAATGAAGGATTGGTGATGAGACGAGCTCCTCACTATATCCCAGTATGGGATCACTTCTTTGACCAGACCGTGTATGGTGGGAGGAAGGATGATCAGAGTGAGGATTATTTTGACCAGACTCTTGGCTACTGAGAGTGGACTTGGTGGAAGACAGGGTGGTGCTTAACCGACTGGAAGCAGTATCAGCTGTCATCCAACCGACCACCTGTTCGCAGTGGTCGGACCTCGAGAGTGATGTCCTGCGACGCCCTGTAAAATTACACATGAAGCTAGGTATGGTGAATGTCTTTCTTTCTTGTGCTCTGGCACCAGGCACAGTTTCTCCGCGTCCTGACCCGCGCCCTGAACTTTCAGGATCACGTCCACTTCCCCGTCCCTTTTTACCCGCCTTCTTCATCTTACACAGAAAATGTGACTTTAATATTTGAGTTTGAAAACTTAACAGTATTTCTTACTATTCTGCAACTCTGCAGAGTACACAGAATAGGCTGCTAAACTGCGGTGACACACACTGAATGAAATAAGTGACTTTAATATTTGAGTTTGAAAACTTAAGAGTAATTCTTCCTATTCTGCAACTGTGCAGAGTACACAGAATAGGCTGCTAAACTGCGGTGACACACACTGAATGGAATAAGTGACTTTAATATTTGAGTTTGAAAACTTAACAGTATTTCTTACTATTCTGCAACTCTGCAGAGTACACAGAATAGGCTGCTAAACGGCGGTGAAACACACTGAATGGAATATGTGACTTTAATATTTGAGTTTGAAAACTTAACAGTATTTCTTACTATTCTGCAACTGTGCAGAGTACACAGAATAGGCTGCTAAACGGCGGTGAAACACACTGAATGGAATATGTGACTTTAATATTTGAGTTTGAAAACTTAACAGTATTTCTTACTATTCTGCAACTGTGCAGAGTACACAGAATAGGCTGCTAAACGGCGGTTTAACACACTGAATGGAATATGTGACTTTAATATTTGAGTTTGAAAACTTAACACTATTTCTTACTATTCTGCAACTCTGCAGAGTACACAGAATAGGCTGATAAACGGCGGTGATACACACTGAATGGAATATGTGACTTTAATATTTGAGTTTGAAAACTTAACACTATTTCTTACTATTCTGCAACTCTGCAGAGTACACAGAATAGGCTGATAAACGGCGGTGATACACACTGAATGGAATATGTGACTTTAATATTTGAGTTTGAAAACTTAACACTATTTCTTACTATTCTGCAACTGTGCAGAGTACACAGAATAGGCTGCTAAACGGCGGTGATACACACTGAATGGAATATGTGACTTTGATATTTGAGTTTGAAAACTTAACACTATTTCTTACTATTCTGCAACTCTGCAGAGTACACAGAATAGGCTGCTAAACGGCGGTGATACACACTGAATGGAATATGTGACTTTAATATTTGAGTTTGAAAACTTAACAGTATTTCTTACTATTCTGCAACTCTGCAGAGTACACAGAATAGGCTGCTAAACGGCGGTGAAACACACTGAATGGAATATGTGACTTTAATATTTGAGTTTGAAAACTTAACAGTATTTCTTACTATTCTGCAACTGTGCAGAGTACACAGAATAGGCTGCTAAACGGCGGTGATACACACTGAATGGAATATGTGACTTTGATATTTGAGTTTGAAAACTTAACACTATTTCTTACTATTCTGCAACTCTGCAGAGTACACAGAATAGGCTGCTAAACGGCGGTGATACACACTGAATGGAATATGTGACTTTAATATTTGAGTTTGAAAACTTAACACTATTTCTTACTATTCTGCAACTCTGCAGAGTACACAGAATAGGCTGCTAAACGGCGGTGACACACACTGAATGGAATATGTGACTTTAATATTTGAGTTTGAAAACTTAACAGTATTTCTTACTATTCTGCAACTCTGCACACTACACAGAATGTGCTGCTAAACTGTGGCGAAGCACACTGAATGGAATATGTGACTTTGATATTTTAGTTTGAAAACTTAACAGTATTTCTTCCTATTCTGCAACTCTGCACAGTACACAGAATGTGCTGCTAAACTGCGGCGAAGCACACTGAATGGAATATGTGACTTTGATATTTTAGTTTGAAGACTTAACAGTATTTCTTCCTATTCTGCAACTCTGCACAGTACACAGAATGTGCTGCTAAACTGCGGCGAAGCACACTGAATGGAATATGTGACTTTGATATTTTAGTTTGAAGACTTAACAGTATTTCTTCCTATTCTGCAACTCTGCACAGTACACAGAATGTGCTGCTAAACTGCGGCGAAGCACACTGAATGGAATATGTGACTTTGATATTTTAGTTTGAAGACTTAACAGTATTTCTTCCTATTCTGCAACTCTGCACAGTACACAGAATGTGCTGCTAAACTGCGGCGAAGCACACTGAATGGAATATGTGACTTTGATATTTTAGTTTGAAGACTTAACAGTATTTCTTCCTATTCTGCAACTCTGCACAGTACACAGAATGTGCTGCTAAACTGCGGCGACGCACACTGAATGGAATATGTGACTTTGATATTTTAGTTTGAAGACTTAACAGAATGTGCTCTAATCTGCAACTTTGCACACTAAACAGAATGTGCTCTAATCTGCAACTTTGCACACTAAACAGAATGTGCTCTAATCTGCAACTTTGCACACTAAACAGAATGTGCTCTAATCTGCAACTGTGCACACTAAACAGAATGTGCTCTAATCTGCAACTTTTCACACGAAACAGAATATTTTTTTTTTTTTTTTTTTTTTTTTTTTTTTCCCCCCCACACAAAATAACCTGCTGCCCCCACACACAGTAGTCCTAAAAAGGACTTTTGGTTCTTTTTTTTCACAATTTTTGTTTTTTTCCTCCCTACACTGCCTTTCCCTTCCTATCCTCAGCTCTCCCTGGCTCAGACTGAGCCGAACTCGATGGTCAGGTGCTATACAGCACCCGACCACGGGTTCTGGCCAGCCAATCAGTGTAATGCCAGCAGCCAACATGGCTGCTGGCATTACACCGATGTCAGAGCCTCCCTGCACGTTTATTGGCTGCGCAGCAGCCGCAAAACGTGCGGGGAGGAGACCCGAACATGGCGGGCGAGCACATGCGGTACTCGTACGAGTACCGCCATGTGCCGAGCAGAGCGATGCTCGAGCCGATCCGAGCATCGGCCGAGCATGCTCGCTCAACACTAGTGTATACAACACATTGCTAAGCAATGTTTTGAGCACCTCTGCTGCACTCAAAGGGTTAAATGGGGCCTTAATCCCATAAATGGTAGAGAGGACTCCAGTACATTACAAAACTAATCTAATACAATGGACATTTGGGGGAAGTAATTTATACGATTGTCACAGTTGATTTGCTCCAAAATTGCCCTATTTCTTATTATTACATCCCCCTCACTGACTCTAAAGCCAAGACAGTGTCTATGAAACATGAAAAACATGGTTCAATTCCCTTGATCTTAGGCAATTTATTTTGTCTCAAAGCCAGTTTATAAGCTGTCTGCAACAGGAACTTGCTGTGCATGAAGATTTTATGCATAGCAACGTGTACATATTGATACCACTATTAGGGATGGGCAAAATTATAAGCTATAATATAAACTAAAATGGGAGAAAAATGGAACTTCCGCTAGTGGGAACTTTTTTCATAAAAAGTGCAGATTTTCCTCCTTTTCCAGCTTAGCTCATTGCATTGAAATCAATGGTAAGACTGAATTTCCCCACCATATGGCAAGTTTCCCTTCTTGTCCTGCAGGGATAGTAAAAAAGGGGTGTCAGGTTCCAGCAGCATGCCTTTCTGTTTATGGGAGAGATAGACAGCTGTGCAATTTTCAGCTAGTTAGGATAGACACATATAGAAACGTTGGAGTATAGTTTAGGGAGTCTTGTGGGCAGTCAATTTTTTTCTCTCTGTTATTTCAGTCTGGAGGACACTGTGGGGAGTGTAAAGGGAGAAAGGAAATTTAGCTAAGATACCCCAAATCTTGGTTGACTGAGACAGGCAGCTGTGATCCAAGTTCCTTCCTGATCTGGCTCTTATCTCTGTGTAATGGGAGTCTGGTGTGTATAAAGGGAGCAAAATATCAAAGGCAGCTGTCATCCAGGTCTCCTCCTGATCCAACTCTTATCTCTGTGTTAGAGGAGTCTGGGGAGGTGTGAAGGAAGCAAATGAGATTTTCCTCAAATACCCCAACATGTTGCATGACTGAGAAAACCCATCCAGCTGTGATTCAAGTTCCTTTCTGCTAGCTGTTCTCTAAGGTGAGTGTGGAGAAGAAGCAGTTGCATGAGGAGTGAGCTATGACTGAGGAAGACTGGTGCTAGAGGAGAAAGAATATTTTGTGAGACATTACACACAGTCAATTCTGTTGTGTACTTAACTGTTTAATAATGTCCAGCAAATATACTAGGGGCTGAGGTAGGGTGAAGGAGTAGTAACAATGTAGGCATGTGTTAGTAAAGTGATAGTCCAAAAACTGACTATAGCCATGGTTGCTGCAGCATGCTCAAAAAAAGATGATGCTCATTCTTCTCCTGAAGAGGCTGTTTGTCAATCTGTCACATAAAAAGTTCCACCACCACTAGTAATATTAATAAACCATATAAGAACACTGAACACAACAATGAGTTTCATTCTAGTGTTGATGGAATAAGAGCGAAAGGTATAGCAATTGAGCAGTGCTGTGAGAATAAAAACACCAGTCCTCAAAGTAGAGGAGAAAAGGCTGAAAATCTCTCTGTCTAAGGGGAAAAGCCTAGAGGAATATGAAAGTAGTGGGAGTGGGAAAGAAGCGGTGGATGGTACTTATTACTGATGATGATGATAATGAATTTGATCTATAATATATCCTTCTGGCTAGGGATGAGCAAAACTGTTTGCCTCATATGAGAAATAGGAGAAAAATTTCACTTTTGCCCAAGCAGGAATGTTTTTGTGAAATGGGCAATATTCCTGCTTTTTACCTAGCTCTTTGCATTGAAATCAATGGAAAGACAGAATTTCTCCCCAACACATGGCAATTTTCTTTTCTTTTCCCACAGGCATATAAAAGGGTGTCATGCTCTCCCAGCATGCCATTCTATATTTGTGAGAGGAGAAACCAGCACATTATTGAGCTACAGAATTCAAGATAACAAAGTGAAGTTTAAGCTTAGTTTAGGGAGTCTTGTAGGCAAGAAATATGTTCTCTGTATTAGGGGAGTCTAGGGGACTCCGGGGATCAGGAAGGGAAAAAGGAGTTTGACCCCAAAATACAGTGTTACTGACTAGGAAGACACAAGCAGTCTTGTTCCAAGTTTCTTCCTGATCTGGCTGCTGTGTCTGTCGTTTGGGGGTCTAGGGGTGTTTGAAGGGAGCAAAGGTGTTTTACCCCAAATACCCCAACATTTTATGTTATCAATTTGACATAGGCAGCTGTGATCTAAGTTCTTTTTTTATCTGGCTGTTATCTCTGGCAGGGGAGTCTGAGGGTGTGTGAAGGAAGCAAAGAAGAATTGCCCCAAACACCCCAAAATTCTGTCTGACTGACTAGGAAGACACAGGCAACCTTGATCCAGGTTTTTTCCTGATCTGGCTGTTATCTCTGTTCTAGGGGAGTCTGGGGAAAGAAGCAGCTGAACAGGGAGTGAGTTTATTGTTTTTTGTTTATTGACAGTGGTAGTGACGGGAGACAGTTAATCAAAATAAATAAATAAATAAATAAATAAATAAATAAATATTTAAAAATGATAGGTGACAGAGACAGGGACCCTGATGTGATCTGAGACTGAGGCAGACTGATGCTAGATGAGATAGAGTATTTTGTAGAGATTAGTGTTGAGCGAGCACCCCGATGCTCGGGTGCTCTGACCGAGCACCCCCTGAGGCTCGAGTGCTCGGCCGAGCACCCGAGCCCCATTGAAATGAATGGGGCGACACCAGGCACCCCCTGCTCTGATGAGGGGAGGGTGCCTGGTCAATGCCCCCTTCATCTCCGCTATGCCCCCTTCATCTCCGAATGCCCCCTTCAGCTCCGCAATGTCCCCCTTCAGCTCCGCTATGCCCCTCTTCCACAATGTGCCCCTTCATCTCCGCTATGCCCCTCTTCCACAATGTGCCCCTTCATCTCCGCTATGCCCCTCTTCCACAATGTCCCCCTTCATCTCCTCTATGCCATAGAGGAGATGAAGGGGGACATTGTGGAAGAGGGGCATAGCGGAGATGAAGGGGCACATTGTGGAAGAGGGGCATAGCGGAGATGAAGGGGCACATTGTGGAAGACGGGCATAGCGGAGATGAAGGGGGACATTGTGGAAGAGGGGCATAGAGTCTATGCCCCTCTTCCACAATGTCCCCCTTCATCTCCGCAATGCCCCCTTCATCTCCGCAATGCCCCCGTACCTCCAGTCCCTGGTGGTCCAGCGGAGCGTCTTCGGATCTGTGCCTCTTCCGGCACAGATCCCCGCCACCCGAACATGGCGGGAGAGCACATGGCGGTACTCGACGAGTACCGCCATGTGCCGAGCAGAGCGATGCTCGAGCCGATCCGAGCATCGGCCGAGCACGCTCGCTCATCACTAGTAGAGATCCAAGTTAAGACATTAAACACAATCAGTTGTATTGTATACTTTACCATAAAAACACACACAATAGTTGAGTAATGTCCAGGAAACACACAAGGGATAGGAGGAGTGTGAAAGGATTAGGAGCAGTGCAGGGACATGTAAGATTAATGGTAGTCCAAAAACTGGCTTCTGCCATGATTACTGCAGCGTGTACAGTAAATAATGGTGAGCCCTCTCCTCCCGAGAAAGATGTAGTTTGTCAAAGTCCCACCAAAAGTTCCACCCCCACCAGCACAGTACTATTAATAAACCACCTCAAAGAACTGAAGATGACAACGAGTCACATTCCAGTCAAAACCTGCACAAAAATAATGCAAATGTATGCCAAAGGAATAGTAAACTTGCCAAAATGGTGGCGGTTGACATGCTGCCCTTTTCTTTTGTTGAAAACAGAGGTTTTAAAGAACTAATGTCATTTGTTGCATCCTGCTGGAATATCTCAAGCCCCAGTTATTTCTTCAAGGATGGTTGTGCCAATGTTACAAAAGCTGGTGTTGTGGGCAAAGGACAAATGAACAGTTGCAGCAAATCTAGCCCCATTAGTGGTAGCAGCCTCTCAGGAACCCCTCTGTCTATGAAGTCAGCGGTATGGAGATACTTCACTCACGATTCAAAGCTAAATGTGTTGCTATCTGTTGTCTATGTAAAAAGCATGTGAACACAGGGAAGCAGGCTCCAAACTAGGCACCACCTCACCTCCATACCTAGGAACCTGAAGCACAACCACAAGCTTGACTGGAAGAAGCACCATCAACATCTCAGAGGTGCCACAACTAGCAGCAGAAGAAGCACTCCTAAAAATATCCTGTATTCTGGGGCACATAATACAAGTAATGATTCTGATGTATCAGAGAGTCTGCCAAGATTTTTTCATTCAAAATAACACCTATGGCTCCTGCTGCAGAGGAGTATAACTCAGAGTTTGCTGTAGGTGATTACAAGAGTCAATGACTGCCCACACATGCTGCCACCACCTCCTCTAGTCATGTTGTTAAAGCAATAAAGCTACACGGTTCTTCTGCTATGTACTTCCAACCCACATTCCTGGGAGTCACATAAGTAATCCTAAAGTATGCTCATGGAATGGCAAAGTTGGCAAGATGTTGGCAGTTGACATGCTGCCATAGTCTTTTGTTGAAAACTGAAGATTTAGAGAACTAATGTAGTATAGCCCTTTGCTAGCATATCCCAAATGACAGTTATTTTTCACGGACATCTATGCCAAAATTATACAAGCAAGTGGTTAGTGTGGTAGAAAAAGGGCTGGAAACCTCATAGCCCAAAAATTCCACAGATATATGAACAAGTGGGCAGAGTACAGACTATATGACTGTCAATGCTCAATGGGTTTCCCTCTCACCAGCAGTGGGCAGCATGAGTTTGCAGAATCAGATCATAGCCAGTAATCATATCTCTGG
The DNA here is from genome assembly GCA_037306005.1 of Rhinophrynus dorsalis. Classification (NCBI taxonomy): domain Eukaryota; kingdom Metazoa; phylum Chordata; class Amphibia; order Anura; family Rhinophrynidae; genus Rhinophrynus; species Rhinophrynus dorsalis. Next base: position 446,789,998 of record CM074720.1, on the reverse strand, counting down.
TGGTAGCAGTATGAGTAAAAGATAGCAGCAGAGTAGCCCATACCATTGGCACACCATCTTGTACATGCAGAGTTTTGAGAGAAGTTCCACAAAGCCATAGATGTATTAAGTAAACTTTAACAGGTGATAGATGAATGGATTGTACCCTGCTCCTTAAAAAGTTCATTTTGTGTCTGCTCATAATAACTTCAACATAATAGCTTCCTTAAGAATAGGTGATATAGTTCATGTTCCCTGCTTGGACCATGTGCTAAATGGTAGAATCAGAAACCCTCAAAGAGATGCTTACTATTGCCTGCAAAATCTGTGCACATTTTAGCCTACAGTGCTCACAATGCATTATATTTCATACAAGAGGGTAACAACTTGCTCCATCACTGCAAGGAAATGGAGATCCTTCCAGGTCGAATTCCCACATTATATATGCTAGAACATTTGTACTAACAGAATAAGGACATTAGCAAGTATACAATGCAAAACTGGAAAGCTTTGGAAGGAACATCTTTGTCACCTTGGCAATGGCAATTTATGTATGACCTATGTCAGCTGCTGAAATCTTTTGAAGATTAGTCATATAGGGGTATGAATTAGTAAGATCCTTCCACTGATATATTTACTGAAGAAAAAACTAAGGAGCATAGTTGATAAATCAAACAATAATGACAACACATGCATGAATCAGATAGGGAATAACATGTTGGCAATCAATGAGCAGAATCTTTGCATAGTGTTCATTAAAAGCAATGAGGTATATATTCTTGCTACTTTGCTGAACATTGCCCACCCTCTTAAACTTACAATTTCTGAATTCCTGCAAAGGCCTGATCAGAAGCATCTCTTTCTGAGGAATTGGATTCTGTGAAAGAATACAAAGATATGCTGATAGATAGAGTGGAGGGTTGCATTGGGGAGGATGGGTGAGAGAATAGTAAGGGCAAAAAAAAATAAAATAACAGAAAGCTTAGTAAACATAAACAAGCATCACCATCATCAGCACCATCCTCAAAAAACATCTCAAAATGTTTTAGCACACCTGCCATTATCATCACAGAAAGTAATTCATGTTTTATCTGTAAGGGACTTGCTCCTAGAGTATTGGTTGATAACTGATACACACATATGCAGTGTAGCTCCAAGGAATGGTACCACTGCATATGAGATGGTTACAGCATACTTGAAAGATAGCTATGATCTAGTCTGAAATGATGACCCCATTGACTATTGGCAAACAAAACAGTGTGTGAATCACACAAAACAGGGAAACCCATGGCACATGTATTATAAACTGCAGAGCCAGTTGTGAATGACTGGGTGATTGATTCATTCATGCAAGTGCAGTGCTGCACTGCTCATTAATGAATGAAACCTGTGACAGAGTTCACTAGTAGGACCCCTACTCCAGCCGACTTAATAGGAGTAAGAAGAAAGGAAGCTAGCAAATGCCTTCCTTGTCACCCGCATTGATCATCTATCCTACTGGATAGGTGAGCAGTGCTCATGGTGGTATCAGGAGATGACCCCACGAGGTCTGAATATATATATTTTTTTAATAAAGCTCATATAACAGATTTTACACATATAAAGGCAAGGTATGCAGCCTCATACCTTGCCTATTAACCCTTTGAGTACTAGAGGGGTAGCAAACACATTGCAAAGCCACAAATTGCTCACCTCTCCAGTACACAAAGGGTTAAGTATGCAATACATATAAAAGGAGGCACTATGGACGGGAGCACTATATGTCAGATGTCACAGGAGAAAGTTAGTATGTTGGATGGGAACACTGTATGTCAAATTACAAATTGGGGTTTAGTATGTTGGAGATGGGGAACTCTATATCTGATTTCTAACCTGCTGTGCAGAATGGGAAACAACACCATTGTGTGTTAGCTCCATGTATACTGCCTTACACCACAAGCCCTCTTCCCTTGCCCAGGCAGTGCCCATGGGGATTTGTGGCTAGCAGTGGGCAAGGGGAAAAGAGAGGGTCAGACAGTGTACATGGGAATTTGTGGTTACCAGTGGTCAACAGAACAAGTCTGGGGGCCAAGCAGTGGACATGGGGTTCTATGGCTACCACTGGGCATGGGAACAAAGCTGGGGGACAAGTGATAGCCACAAATCCCCAGAGATGCTGTGTGACCCCAGTTTTGTTCTCCTGGAAGTACCTGTATATATATATATATATATATATATATATATATATATATATATATATATATATATATATATATGTTTGTAGTGCTTGGTGTACTATTTTTAAACCCTTTGAGTGTCACAGGGGTGAGCAATGCACATCCCTATGGCACTCAGTGTTGTCCATGGTGCTGTTCTATCCACTCCATCACTGGCCAAGTAGGGAAGCAGAGCGAATGCTGCTCAACTTCAGAATTGTTGTATTGTGTGTGGTAATGTGTGAAGGGAGGAAATCCCTTCCACATCAACAACAGTTCACAGCCCTCCCTGCTTGTGGATGCTTGAGGGTAGGTGAAGTTGAGAATGTGAACTCCGACAGCAGAAGCTGCTATCGGACTTTAGCGAATGTGTCGAAGTGTCACATTAACATCTCAACACACCCTCTTGCATAGGAAACTGTTTCATTATTCACCATTTCCATATGGAAATGAGTCATTATGCTTCATTTCCACATGGAAATAGGCCATGGTCGACGTGTGTAAACCTGTTGGATTTATGTGGGCATATTTTTGTTGGAGTGTTGGTGATGTAATTTCATAGATACTTTAGTGAATACTATCGATGTGCCTTCAACACTGCTCCGACAGGACATCGACATTTTCAGACCTCTTCAAATTTTTGTGGATCAAGACAGAGGACTGTTTTGCTGTATTATACATATAGTATTTGTGACTGTGATTTATACCTGTTTTGTTGTCTTGACTGACTCACAGCAGTCTCAAAATTGCCCTACTAAAATTAAGTCTAGATTTATATTTTGTTTAAATAATAGTCTACACAATGGTATGCCAAGAAACATATTCAGAGGTGAGAAACCTAAAGCAAAATATATGTATAGAGTTAACATAAACAGTAAGACTCAGCTCAGCAGCAGTTGCATTGACACAAATTATTAATAAATAAATAAATCAATATATACACCATTATATTCCCCTGTTGCCCACTCACAAGTGGATATCTCTGAACTACCCCCACCTCAAATTGTTGCCTTCCTTCCTCATCATCACTCCCCCATTCTATTCCCTCTCTGTGCCACTCCATGCTAGTCTAGTGAAAAAGCTTTGGAGTGCACTGAAAGACTCTGAGGAATCATCACCACCACCACTATATAAGATGCTTGATGATAAGGATGGTACATCTGGTGTCACCACCATTTTTGGTGCAGGTGGCTGAGCCTCCAATGCAGTGCTGGTGATGGCAGGGGCAATGGCACTACTGCTAACAATTGCTGCCTCCACTTCCATCTTGAGAAAACACCCAGATTTAGAGGAACCCTACACACCCATGATGAGGCTGATGTTCCAATTCATCCCTATCCCCTGCAAGTTTTACTGCTTGACATTGAGCATGTTTCTTATTATAAAAGAAAATAGTATTATAAAGAAAAATAAGTATTATAACATGTATTTATTATAACAAAAAATGTTAAAAAAGTATTAAAGTCAAAAGAGCTTAAAAAAAAGTATTAAACACACACACACTCCATTCACACTCATTACACTACACACTTTAATGACCCTCTCTGTTCTAACACTAAGTCGCATAATTTGACTGACCTTCACTTCCCCAACACTAACTCACACAATTTGACTCACCCTCACTGCTTGAACACTAACTCACTCAATCTGAATTATCCACACTGGCCTAACATTAATTTACATAATTTAATTATCCCTCACTATCCTAAGACTAACTCACACAATTTTGCTGACCCTCATTACCTTAACACTAACTCACACACACTTCACCAACTTCATGGGAAAGATGACTAAGGTGTGATAAATCAATGATAAAGTGGAGATATCTTCTTCAGTGATATCACTCTCACTTCTCCAATTCCTGTGTTATTCTACAGAGACAATGCACTAAGATCTCCAAGGCTGGCTCCATAGTATAACAGAGGAATTGGAGAAGTGATATCACTGTAGAGGTTATCTATGCTTTATCACAACTTTATCATACCTTAGTATCCCCCAAGCAATACCAATTGTTTTTATTAACAGCTCTCAGGGGTTATGCACTATGGCGTGATTAAAGGGATAGTAATGTTTCATAATAAAAGCAGCTCTAATTAATCATCATAGTATTTGGACTTTTGGAGAGTGTTATTTCAATTCTGTCAGAGTTGTAGTTCAAGAGTAATTCAATGACAAAGGATCCCACTCCCGCCCCTTTTACTGATGTAACACTGCTGAGCCAGAGTAGAAGGGAGGTGCCCAGGTAGATTGTAGAGAGGGACAATCGTCAATTAAGATAAGGGTAAAACCTGAAAAACTTGTCAAGGGGGTCGGGACTTTGATTGTTCTCATAGAAAGAAGATTGTCCCCTGCTGTTATCTGTCTGGTCTATGGACTGCATTCCACATCTGAGAAGAGATGGCTTACACTAGGTAAAAGGGGCAGGAGGGGAACTTTGCTTGTGCATATCTCTCAAACTATAAAGTTTTGAGAGATAAGACATATATCGTTCGTCATGTTTTTTTTAATGCCTACAAAATAAAATAAAGATAAAATAAAGTATTACTATTCCTTTTAGAGGTGATAACGTGGAGATGACTTCTCCAGTAATATCACTTCTCCAGTTTTTATGTTATTGCATGGAACCTATGCACTAAGATCTCCAAAGATGGAGTGCATTGATTCCAATGAATAACAAAGGAATTGGAGAAGGGATATCCCTGGAGAAGTCATCTCCATTTTATTACCTCTTTATAATGCCTTAGTGTATATCCCCACTCTAATCCTCTCTTTCTACTAACAAATCCCACACTGAACTGGAGGAAATTCTTGGCTTTTATAGTATAGGCCGAAGGGAAATTAAGGAGTGTTTTTCTATGTGGCAGGAAATTCCCACCTCCAAAAATCATTAATATATGGTGGCAGAAAATTCTATAATGTGAGAAATTTGCACCTGAAACAGCAAATATGGAAATATGCCAGCAAATGTTTTGCATGAATTTTCCGTGGGAAAAGCAGAAAATTGTGCTTTTTTCACAGATTTTCCAGAGGGAAAAAATGGACTTTTCAACCATCCCTAACGATTGTAAAAGAATAAAGATATTATTGTTATTATTATTACAGTTTTTAGAAGCAAATTTCATGCTTACATTTTATAATACATTCTTAGAAAAATGCTTCTTCTATTTACCCAGAAAACCATTCTTCCAGATAGAAGGCTAAATTTAAGAAAAGAAAAAAAAGACTGTGATATATAAACAACAATCATTGCTATGCTGCCCGTGAAACAGAGATTGCATGAAGTCTGAGAAGTCTATGTGTGGTGACATTTCCACAGCCAAATTATAGTTCTTCAAGAGCAATTTACTGTAGCAAGAACAGAAGGGAGGTCTAATGGACTCTAGTTTTATCCGTGTATCCAAGCATCTTACATATCAAAATAGCTGTCCCACATGAACGACCTAAATAGCACATAATGCCATTAAAGGTGCATATCTCATTTCGTGTTACATGTACTATTATGAGTAAGACTACATTCTATAAGAAATATGCAATATTGCTTTTCCTTCACCAGAATGGCTGAATTAGCAAAACATGTGAAAGTCTCGGATATGTAGCACACAACCCGTTTGTTTAACTCCTTGAATGCTAGAGAAATTTCCAGTGTATGACTTAGTGGAAATTTGCTAGAGGAGAAAACTTTTGCCCATCTCTAGATATAATCTGATACACTGTGAACTAAGGTAAGATGTTGCCCTTCCAAAAAATGTGGGACCCATGATTATTTAGAAAACTTAACTAATTACTTTACAGATGTCCAATATCTAACAAACATTTATGATGCACCAGAGCAGCTTATTCTATATGCAGCTCCTTGCTTTATACTAAGTCTACTCCCCTAGAAGGAGACTTTACGGGGGATACACTAATACTCTCTACAATACTGCCTGAACTGACAGACCTGCCTAAAGACTACTCACAAACCTACTAACACAGAAAATTATTCTACACTGTTTGGAGGATTCAGGATATTCCTTTGTTCTGCATATTGGTTGATATGTACTAACAAGGTGCACAGGAAGGTGGATAACTTCACTCCATTTTACTGCACATGCTATATTAAAGCCTTAATGACAGTGGAGTATGTGAACTGATATGCTCTAAAGAATGTATAAACTGTATGAGTTGGAGGCTACCATCACTGGACAGCTGCTAATGAATTATATTCTCTCCCAAAGTGAGGCAGCTGTACTAAGGAGTAATGGAATAATCTTGGAGTAATCCAACTGCACTATAGGTGGACACATGATCCCATCAATTTAAATAGTGTTTTAATCCCTTGAATTTGGAGTAAGGAGTAGTGGGTGAGAGGGGCAAATGAACAGGGCACTGCCTCTAATGTGAAAGAGAGCAAGAGGTTATTGATGATTAGATGCTAACCAACTACTAGTTTAGCACCATATACACAAAAACTAAAATAAAGACATTCTGAGGCAATCCAGATGCACCATAAGGGACAAATAAAACACCAGAGTAATTTAAAGGGACTTTTAATCACTTGAATGCTAGAGACTTCTTTAGCAAAAGGAACACAGATACCTTGAGATTAAATTTTTTATACACAAGTAAATATAACGGGGGTAATGCAGTTTCTTTGGCAACAGCCTTTAATGCTAGTGGCTACAATTAGGGTATGTATTTGAACAGTGACTGGCAATGTGAGGTCCTTCAGATGCTGCCAGACTACAACTACCATTGTTTGATGGCTTGGGGGAATGATGGGATTTGTAACCTGGCAACACTTAGGGGGCCTCACATTGCTCATCCCTGTACTAGAGCATATGATCACTGTTGTGCATTTCGATGCACACACTCCACTGTCATAAAGATTTTAGTTTCAGAAAGCTCCAAAAGGCTCCCCAGTAGCATGCAAAATAAAATGGAGTAATTACCCCACTTACATCTGCTCCTTGTTTCATACATAACGTAAAAGAAGATACCGAAGACAGGAACACCCAGAAATACCCAATCACTTTACCACTGCCCTCCTCTTCATAGAAGTGGTGTTAATGTGAGAATTTTAAGTGTAAGTAGCTTAGTGAATTGGATGCAGGCAGGCTCAAGGTTAGGAAATCAATTTACCTGGTTAATTAGAAATAGTATTAGTTCATCATCCCTATGTAGTTTATCCTACAAAAAATATTAGCCCTAGAACCCTAAGTTATGCTTGTAATGAGTGAAAATATATCTCTTAATGTACCCAATATTCTTTTATTCAGAAATGTTTTTCTCTTACCTAATATAGTTTACAGACATTACAAAACTATTATTTCTGACACATCCTATTATGATTGCTATGCTCTAGGAGTCCTTCTCAAAGCATGAATGGAAGCTTCCACATGTCAGTACTTTGGAGATCGTTCTAACATTCAAATGCTTTAAAAGAATCTATTAAAATAATTGGTAATCTGGAGATTTTTACTTGTCATCTAGTGTCTTTGATTTGCCCTATACTTATAGAACAGGTTTGGGCACTGAGCTCTGTTTTGTTGGAGGAAGGTGCTTATTCCTCTAGCATGGTTTGATTCCATAAAATGTACATGCAGTCCCTCCCCAACATCAGTTATTGGCAGTTAAAAGAACACTTATACCAAAATTAAGAACTAGGTTGGTATAACTTTAAATTTCACATACATACAACTAACAGATGTAAAAATTAATTGTTCATAGGCAACATCCCTAAAATATAATCCTAAATTTGCTTTTTAATACATGTGTAAGTTATCCTTTTCAGAGAGCATTTATTTAATGTTCATTGTTGCATTGAGAGCTAACTCAGCTAAGAGCCAGTCAATGAATTGATTGTGACTAGTGCCCATTTTCAAACATGACAGATATACATATGAAAATACTGTCCTTCTTTCATCACCAACTCACGAGGCCCAATTTTTTTTTTATTATGAGACTCTTTGTACATTGCTCCCTTACCCCAAAGCAGGAGATTATAGGAACACTAACACTGAACAATGAGGGTTATATACAATTAAAGGGATAGTAATGCTTCGTAATAAAAGCAGCTCTAATTAATCATCATAGTATTTGGACTTTGGAGAGTGTTATTTCAATACTTTCAGAGTTATAGTTCAAGAATAATTCAATGACAAAATATCCCCCTCCCACCCCTTTTACTGATGTAACACTGCTCAGCCAGAGTAGAAGGGAGGTGCCCAGGTAGACTGCAGAGAGGGACAATCTTCAATTAAGATAAGGGAAAAACCTGAAAATCTTGTCAAGGGGGGCAGTGCTTTCATTGTTCTCATAGGAAGAAGACTGTCCCTTGCTGTTATCTGTCTGGTCTATGGACTGGATTCCACCTCTGAGAAGAGATGGCTTACACTAGGTAAAAGGGGTGGGAAACTTTGCTTGTGAATATCTGTCAAACCATAAAGGTTTGAGCGATAAGACTTATATCATTCTTCATGTTTTTTTAATGCCTACAAAATAAAATAAAGATAAAACAAAGTATTACTATCTCTTTAAATGCCCTATGCTTCATGTCAAAATCTGTAAACATTTTCTATTTTTGAAAGCCTAGTATCTAGTCAGAAATTTGCTCTAAAGGAGCAGATACTATTAACTTTTCTAGGGTTCCAGTGCTTCCAGGGTCCCATTCACAAATAATCCTGGACAATCAATGGAGCTCTGGAGCCCTGGAAAAGGTAGGAGTGTCAGCTCTTTTAGAGCATATTTATGACCCGATTTTAGGCTTCAAAAATAAATAGAGAATGTTTACATATGCTAGCATGAAGCTATATAACCCTCATTGTTCACTGTTAGTGTTCCTATAATCTACTGCTTTGGGGTAAGGGAGCGATGTTCAAAAAGTTGTCATAATAATAAAATTGTTGGATCAGGAGTTGGTGGTAAAAGAAGGACAGTATTTTCAGTTGTATATCTGCCATGTTTGAAAATGTATCATCATGAACACAAAGGAAGCAACAATGTCAGGCTATGAGCAAACAGACAAAATCACAGAATTCCCTTCAGCAGGTACATGGCTTACTGAGGACAAAGTCAAAAAGAGACTGGAAAAGGTAATGTAGAATAAAGAACGTAGACCCAATGGCATATCCAAGTGTGCTTTAGGAACTCAGTTCAGAAATAGCAAGACCATTATACTTAATATTTATTGATTCACTTTCATCAGGCATAGTGCCCTGTAACTGAAGGAAAGCTGATGCAGTACCATTATTCCAAAAGGGTGCAAGATCTAAACCAGAAAATTATAGACCTGTGAGCTTGACTTCCGTAGTGGGTAAGATATCAGAAGGGTTAATAACTGACAGTGTTCAGGACTATGTGATGACCAATAATATTATTAGAACCAGAACAGTTTTATAAAGAATAGATCATGTCAAAATATTTCACTTGTATTTTACAAAAGGGTAAGTAATTATTTGGACAAGGGAATTGCTGATGATGTAGTTTACTTGGATTTGGCAAAAACCTTTTATACTGTGCCTCATAAGAGATTACTGTGTAAATTAAAATGCTTCTTTTTGGGAGGCGATATTTGTGCATGGATAGAGATCTGGTTAAATAATAGATGGCAGAGTGTTGTTGTAAATAGAACCTAAAGTTGTAAGTGGTGTACCATAGGGTTCAGTCCTGGACCCAATGCTTTTTAACTTTTTTATTAATGATCTAGAAGTGGGTATTAAAAGTAAGTCCCAGTCTTTGCTATGAAGCTGTGTAAGGAAATACATACAGAGTAGGATGTTTCTTCTTTGCTAAAATATTTGGATAAACTGAGTGAATGGGTGGTAAAGTGGCAGGTGAGGTTTAATCAAGATAAATATCAGGTTAGAGAAAGATTTATGAGTACTAATAGATGTTAGACTTCGCAGCAGTGAGGAGCGTTACTCAACTGCTGCAAGGGCAAACAGGGTACTATGCTGCATAAAAAGGGTGTAATATCCAACTGAAATCCAAACACAGTTCGCTTCTAGTTGCTCAATATTTTCCATCAATGAATACTCCATTCATATGAATGAGATGTCAAAAGAACTCACCACGCTCATAACTGCTTTGCCGGTCCAGTGCTACCCCCGACAGTCTCGGCCACAGACTTCGACAAACTTGACGACACAGGTAAGGGGTGTATCATGGTCCGGCAGGAATCCAAACAGCCAACTTCAGCATGTCACTTCCATAAAATATACTTTATTGGATACAAAAATATATAAAAAGCAATTCTGTTGCCAACGAGCAAGGCAACGCCTATCCAAACATGCACTTGATGCTCTCACCACCCAACGCGTTTCATGCCTCCGCACCCAATTATAGGTCTCACCTATGCACCCCTTACCTGTGTCATTAAAAAGGGTATAGATACATGGGATAGGAATATAATTCTACCTATATATAAATACTTCATAATGCCTCATCTAGAATATGAAGTACATACACATGCAACAATACTGATAAAGGGAATGGATAATATGAGTTTAAACAGAGACTAGGGGTCTGTTTACATTAGAGAAAAGATGTCTAAGTGGTGATATGATTACCATTTACAAATATATTCCATATCAATACAAAGAACTCTCCAAGGAACTATTTTATTACAGAGCTGAGCAAAGAACAAGAGGTCATCCACTAAGACTAGAGGAAAGGCACTTTTTACTAAAACAAAAAGATGGATTTCTTACAGTAAGAGCAGCAAATTTATGGAATTCAAAGCAGATAGGATGTTGATCCAGGAAAACATCTGATTGCCATTTCAAGGCAGGGAGGATTTTTTACTCATTTGAGGCTTAAATGGAAATGGCTTCAATACTTTTTCTTTTATGCCTTCCTCTGGATAAAGGGGTGATATGGCATGGGCTGGACTTGATGGCCGAATGTCTTTTTTCAACCTCATCAACTATGTTACTATGAACAATTACAAATTACAGTAAAATGAGCTTGATGAATATTGATGTTAAAAAATCTTTAGTTTTGTCTTTAAAACTAAACTCTTCAAAGAAAAAATACTTTTTTTACCAGTTAATGTCACATTACTGCTTCTCACTCCTATCTGCTAATCATGCTTTAAATTGTCTTTTCCAAGCTTAGACCATTTCTATTTTACCTAAAAAAATGACATTAATCAGGCAAAAACCCGATGGCTAAAAGAAGATTTTTTTCTGAACACATCTTACAAAATGACTGTATATTAAACTACACCCACTTTTAAGATGGATTTTTTCCTTTTGTCAGAGATAATGTAATTGGCTGCAAAAAATGACTGTAATATGACTGAGAATTGATGGACCATAGCATAAGAACAGTTTACTTTTTAATTTCAGTAACCATAGCACTTTGAACATCTAACCCTAAATCTTCTATCTCAACCTATCATGCAAGATGTGTTTATGCGTTTGCTGTTGAACTACAATACCCAGACTTGTTTTTGCAGACTGTGTGGCCCACCCCAGGTACTCTAAACCTTTTATGTGTTTGGTCTTTCATTCTCTATTGAGTCCTAATTCACAAGCATTAACTGTGCTTAAAGCAAGCAGTATTCTGGGCTTCCTTGTATGTCCTTGTGCGTCCCAGCCTATACAGAAAGGCAGGCTTGTATACTGCCATAATTCATTAATATGACACTGCCCTGTAACTCCTTCCTTCCAATAAAGCCTGGCACTGTGAAGCAGACCCCTCTCTCTACTACTTCATGGATGGATAATTTTACTAAAAACATGTTAGTTGGCTTTGCTGACATTCCGATAATATATTGATGTGAGTCCACAAGCATTCACTTGTACATTGCAAGTATTATCTAGGATTATTTTTCTGTTGACATATATGTTTACTGAACGTTGATGCTTCTTTTTAAATTTATTTGGGGATGTAGTGCATTGAGAATGCATAAGTCTAAGACAAGGAGAGCACAATGGTATCATTGTTTTTTCTTCGAAGTTACTAAAAATTGAAATATTTAAGATGGGTGAAAAGTATGATTTTTTTTCTTGTGGGAAATTTCATATAAACACATGGTTCATCACTATTCATCTGATGTTTTCCACATATTGGAAATCCATAAAATGTCTGTCTTTTTACTGACTACAAAAAATTTCCCATGAGAACATTTTCATTTTCAGCCTAGAATTTCTAAGTATGGTTCTTTGGCTACCAATACAGTAGGGCAAAGCCGGGACTCCTTGGAGATGAGTATGTGTGTTTCTCTGGCGATCTGGGTAGTGGGAAAAGGCAGGGAGATGATTTTGTGTGGTTCTTTGACTACAGTGGGACAATAGTAAGACTGGGTTGATGGACAATGGGAGGCCCTCCAGCTGCTTCTAGACCACAACTCCCATCATTCCCTGCCAGATGTTGGCTGGCAGGAAAGAATTGGAGTTGTAGTCTGGTAGCAGCTGGAATGATTTCCATTCCCACCAGGCTCCTGACTAATAAGGGACAAGTCTGGGGGGTCAGTTAAGTGTGATTCTATGGCTACCAGTTCTGTGGGACAAGTATAGATTTGCAGTTATATAACTTAGAGTGCAGTGGAACAAAGCTGGGGATGAATATGTGTGGTTATATAACTTCCAGTGCACTACCACAAGTCTAGGATTCAGTGTGTGTGTTGTTCTATGGCTAGCACGGGACAACACAGGAAGTCAGAATGCGTGGTTCTATGGCTAAAAATGCAGTGGGGTCTTCTTGGCTACAAAAATGCAGAAAAAATGCACTTTTATGGGAATTCCTGCAAAAGCGAAAAGTGCAGTTGTCAGTACTTTTCTGTTTGGAGTAAAACATTTTGCTCATTCCTAGAAACTATATATAAGAATAAGTGGCTGTTAGTTTGTTTAACAGAAGTACTTACACACCCCACATAAAGTCTCTAACACGGAACCCAAGATACACTGTCCGTACATGCACACAGACACACACACATACACACGGACAGGCCCACAAAACAATGTAGCACTAGGGGTGGGCAAAACTTGTTGCCGTATTCCCACAGGAAATTTCCCAAAAATCACATTGCTATCCACTTTTCGTGGAAAAATCCACTTTAAAATTAGCGGTTAAAATTTTTGCAACTTTCGCCCATTGGCCAAAATTTTTCACCATTTTTTCAAAGGCTAGTAAGTTTACGCCCATTGATGTACGTTGTTTTCGCACTTACGCTATAAAAATGTGACGTTTTCACTGAAGGCAGACATAATAGAAGCAGCTACAGAGCGAGATAGACGTGCTGTGCTGTTTTCTGTTCTCTCTGTGACATTTTGCAAAAAGTTAGGCAGGAGAGGCTCATAGTAACTGCTATCACTATGAGCAGGGTGAGAAATAATCAATGGAGGAGCTCGAAGGACCCTTATGTGTCCACTGAGTCTGAGGAGGAGGAGGAAGAGGAAGTGACTAGCAGTACTGAACCAATGCTGTCCAGTCCCCCTAAATCACCCCAAGGGATCTTGGGGAATTTAATGGGAAGGGAGGGAGAAAAGGGAACAGGAAGGAAGGGAGAAAAGGGAATGGGAAGGGAGGGAGAAAAGGGTAGTTCTAGTGAGAGCAGGACAGGTCAGCTGCCTGTGCCTGCTGCAAGACGTGCTGCCCCTGCTGCCAGTGCCACCATTTCTGATCCTGCAGCCACTAGTGTTGTACCTGTTGCTAGTACTGAACCTGCTGCCAGTGCTGAACCTGCTGCTAGTACCGAAGTTGCTGCCAGTGCTGAACCTGCTTCCACCAATACTTTGTCTGCTGCTAGTGTTTCTTGTAGTACTCGGGGGGGGATTATGCAATGTGTGACAGCAGGGGACCCTCTGTCACATTGCTTGTCACCTCCTCCAAGCAGCAGTGAGATGTCTAGAATAGAGCAGAAGCACTTAGGGACTAGTAGTGGTGGTGGTGTTGGAGACGCTGGGGTGGAAGAGACATCGATGGCCTTTTTAATCAGAAAGTGAGAAGGAATGGGAGACAGGGATAAGGATGGGCATCACTACCACCACTAGCAATCAGCTTTTGGAATTTGTGTAAATTGCAACTGCTTTAATTTCTGCTGATGCTGAGGTGCAAGGGCAGCAGAATGCTGAGAAGCAAGCTAGTGTGCCACAGACCACTGTGGACACAGTAGGAATAGGGTCAACAAGTAATGCAGGACTAGGACAGGTTCTACTTGCCAGCACCAGCAATACTTCTGGTCCTAGTTTAGTGCTAAATCTGAGGCAGTAGCAGCAACATTATCCGCAGCCACAAAAAGTGAAGGGGAATGTGGAGAAGAAGAAGAAAGTGGCCATTCTTTTCCACCTGTTCCCTATCCCTCCCCCCAGAAGTCATGGGTGTGGGACTATTATTCTCTTCCGGCAGGCACAGTGCAGTCATCATCAACAACTGTACAGTGCAAAATTTGTGACAAGTTAGTGAGAAGGGGAAAGGAGGGAACACACCTTGGCACAACCTCCCTGATAACACACATGAAACGCAGACACCATGACATTTATGTCAACCAAACACCCATTACAGAAATCTAGCACCGCTGTTACTGTACCCCCTGACTCTCCAGAAAGGTGGAGATCAAAGAGGAGGAAGAATAAAGAAACCCAGAAAGACACTGGAAGTTCCATGATGAGCGAAGCAACTAGCTCACCATCAACATCACCATCTCCTGCCAATCCACCTCATTCATCGTTACCTCCCCCGCCAAATGATAGCCACTCTTTTGATGCTAGGATATGGCAGTTCGCCTCTACCCATTGCGCACTGTGTGGTGCACTGACCACACATGCCAGTGTGGTGGAGGAGAATCAATACCAGGTCATCAAGAGGCATATGAGGAGATTCCATCCTGCAGAATATGCTATGATGGAGACAGGGAGGGTTTATCATTACTATTAAACCGTCAGCAAGTTGTCATGTGTCCTTTGCAGGTGTGGAAAAGGGGTACAGTGACAGCGGCAGTACTTGGTTTTGGGTGTCATTGTCTTTGGATACAGTTGTGCCTCCAGATGTTATTTACCACACACATACTGTGCACATTGCAGTTGCTGAGGAGACATACTGATCCTGCTCTCAAGGGAAAAAATATATTCTAATAACAACAGACCCATGATGATTTTGGAGGATGGGCAGGTGGAGAAGATTTAATGGCCAACTTGTTATTTTCTCCACAAATACTGGGGGCTACTTATTCTGCTGCTACTGCCTCAGGTGCATCACTGGAGCTAGTCGTGGCAAATGGAACCTTCAACATCCATCTTCCATGTTACTGCTATTATTGATCCCATTCCCTTTCAGCTGCCTAGTCATCCTGCTGTTTAAACAACTCAGCAACAGCAGTACGAACAGCAGTTGCAACTCAGGAGTACATTTGACAGTGGCCATTGGCCAACATGATCTGCTGGCATTAGGCCAGCAGGGCATTTTTATTTTTTTCTCAGGGCTTGTGTTTTGAAAATAAATAAATAAATAAAAACTAGTCCTACAAAAAAATAAACAATTTTGGTTTGTTTCTAACAAGCCTAAGTGCTACAAATCAATGTTTCCTTAGGGCTTGTGCCAAACAAGCTTAAGTCCTACAAATCAATGTTTCTTCAGAGCTTGGGCTTCTAATAAGTCTAAGTCCTATAAAGGCCTCTAGCAACAAATCAAACAAATCATCCTCTACAAAATGCTCTATCAAGTCAAGTATCAGTCCACCCCAGTGGCAGCTTATGTCATGGGGTTTCTGTCTCTGTCACTTTAAATACAAATGTCTTATTTTATTTTATTGATTTATTTTTTTTATTAACTGTACCCCCAAAAACAGTCAAGAAAGCCCCCCAAAACAAATTTCCTGTTCAAATGATTCATTCATTCACCAACAAAGGCACCCTCCATAGACTCCTTTATACCATGTCTTATGGTTTTTATTTTCTTTTATTTTATGTAGGATTTCTTTTTTATTAAGTGCCCCCCAGTCCCAGTAAACAACCCCCCAAAAATCACCCCTTGTTCAACTGATTCTTTCCTCACACCCCACCAACACAGACACCCTCATGTCCCTTTTACACTGTGCCTTTGGGAAATAAAATATTATTTGTAATGTGTTGTGTGTAACTTCTATGTTCCCATTGATTTCAATGGGTGAAAAAAGCAGAAGATCTGCACTTTTCGCGGGAAATTTTTTGCCAAACGGAAAGTGCCAATTCTCACCGATTTCAGTTTGAGGCGGAAAGTTTTGCCCATCCCTATGTAGCACATAATAGTGACTTTTCCCAAAAATAAGTGCCAGAAAAAGTTTCTTTGAACAAGAGAGTAGGGGTGGTGTAATGGTTTGTTCGACACACAGACACAGTAGGTTTGGATAAAACACAATTTTATTAAACAATTAAGATCACAATAACCCTCACAGGTCCTGTAATATACACTTAATATAGTACAGCCACTATACAGGTTATACAGAGGTAAGCCCACACAGGTCCAGTTTAAATAAAGAGTTCATAGAACAAAATACTGACACGGGTCAGGCAGATCTTGTGTGAATCCCAGTATATTGGTACTGCATGAGTTACTAGCAGACAGAGAATGTGGACAGGCCCTTGTGTGGTAAGGCCTTTTAAGGAGCTCAAACAGAGGTGAGAGCTTTAGTACGAGTAATGCCCAAGAATATGGATACCAGACAATTGTGAACTACCTTAGCAGTAACGGAGGCTGAGCAACTCGAGCACTGCCATAGCTGTAACGGAGACTAGGCAACATGAATACTGCCATAGCAGTAACGGAGACTGAGTGACTTAGACACTGCCGTAGCAGTAACGGAGACCAGGCAACTTGAGAACTGCCATAGCAGTAACGGAGACTAGGCAACTGGATACTGCCGTAGCATTAACGGAGACTAGGCAACTGGATAGTCCTGTAGCAGTAATGGAGACTGAGCAATAGGAGCCCTGCCGTAGCAGTAGCGGAGACTGAGCCACTTGAGCACTGCCGTAGCAGTAATGGAGACTAGGCAACGGGACACTGCCGTGGCAGTAACGGAGACTAGGCAACAGGATACTGCTGTAGCAGTAACGGAATCTGAGCAACTCGCCCTGAGAGGCACCCAACCTGGAATGGTTCGTAAGGCAACCAATAGGAATGTCACCGGGGCAACACGGGGCAACTGAGCCCAAACTGCACAGCTGTCCACAGACAGCAAAAGATAAGCACCGCCCCTAACTGGAGACCGATCAGGGCGTGCAGAGGAGGCAGCAGCCCAACCGGATGGAGTCACACAGAACAGGAATGTAGAATAATCCAAGTCTGTACACGGAGCAGGAACGTCAGCCAATCCAAGTCGGTACATGGAGCAGGAACGTCAGACAATCATAGTCAGTACACGGAGGAGGAACGTCAGCCAAGCCGGGTCGGTACACAGGAGATGAGAAGCAGAATGGTCAGGCAGTCCAGGTCGGTGCACAGGCAGGAACCGAGATGCAGAGTAGTCAGGCAGGCCGGGTCGATACACTGAGAGCGCACAATAATCAGGAACAAGCGCTGGCACTGGAACACAACGAAAGGGCACCGGAGATGTGCCAGAACCCAGTATTTAAGGACAATACTGGACAGGACAATCACAGTTCAGCCAAAAGGTATAAAGCAGGAGTGTAGACTGACAGAATGTCACCGAATAGCACAGGCACCGTGATAGGTGGACAAAAAGTGAGAAAAATTTCCCGAATGACTTTTCAAGAAAAACAGATTATTTTTCACAAAAGCTTTATCTTTTTCTCCAATGCAAAATTGTTCTCCTTTTCGCCTGTTCCAGCAAATTTTTCTCCTATTCTAACACAATTTTTCTCCTGTTCTATTGCATTCTAACAAATTTGTCTCCTATTCTAACACATTTTTCTTCTATTCCAACACATTTTTTCTTATTCCAACACATTTGTTTCACATGTTTAATATGGCGCAACATTTCCCAGCACAATATTACTTCTTCTGAGGGGTGTAGTGGAGAAATAAGTAGCTGGAAGTCAAAGCTGTGAGTCCTACAGCAACATATACCTCGAAAAATGTGTTAGCATGTAGAGTGCATTTGTCCTTTGCCCACAACACTAACTTCCTGCTTAAGTGACGCTGTCACATATTCATGATGATGTCAGGTGATAAAAAAAATAAAGTACAATCTACAATGTGGCAGATGTGTATGGTAGTGGTGGTTGGAGACTGGCATGGTGTGATTGGTGGGACCTTGACAAACTTCATCCACCCCGGGAGTAGAGGGATCATCATCATTTATTGCACATGCTGCAGCAACAATTGCTGCAGTCAGTTTTTGTACTACCACTTTACTCCCACGTCACTCCACTGCTCCACCATTCCCCCTTCCCCTTGTGCATTTGCTGGACATTACTCAACTACTGTGTGTGTTTTTACTCTCTGCAGTACACAACTGATGGAGTGTGATGTCTTGCCTTAATTATGTTTTATTTATTTATTTAGTTTACGTTTTCCACCATATCTTATCATAATTAGTCCCAAAAAATATATATGTAACTAAAAAAGGAACTTCTTTCCCCAGACTTCCCCAGCAGAGACAATAAATCAGCAAGCAATCTGGACCCCAGCTGCCTGTGTCTTGCCAGTGAGTCACACCAAATTTTGGTGTATTTTGGGTCAACCTCCTTCCTCCCTTCTTCTTCCCATTGTACCCCCAGACTCCCATACTACAGAGAATAAATATCCTCTCTAAATGTCTCACTAAAACTAAGCTTCAATTCACTTTTATTTTCCCATCTCCTCTAGCTCAAAAACATGCTGCTCTGTCATCTCACAAACACAGAATGGCATGCTGTGAGAACTGATGGAACCTTGACAAACTGCATTCTCCCTTGGAGTAGAAGAATCATCATCATTGAATGCACACACTGCAACAACCATTGTTGCAGTCAGTTTTTGAAATACTACTTTACGCTCATATCCCTGCAGTGATCCACCCCTCCCCCTTCCCCTTCCCCTTGTGCGTTTGCTGGACATTACTCAACTACACTGTGCTTTTTACTCTATGGTACACAACACAACTGATGGAGCTGTGTGATGCCTTGCCTAAGCCCAGTCACCTCTCTGTCACTTTCACCTAATATATTTAGTTCTTTATTCTTATTTTTTTTTTTTAAGTTGTCCATCCTGTTGTCTTATCACAATCTGTCCAAAACAAATTATAACCAAAAAACAAAATCAGCAACTTCTTTCCCCAGACTTTCCCACCCAGCACAGAGACAATAACAGCAAGATCAGCAAGCAAATAGGTCCCCAGCTGCCTGTGTCTTGCCATTCAGTCAATCAATCTGAATTTTGGGGTATTATTTGAGGTCAACCTCCTTCCTCCTTTCTTCTCCCCAGAGTGCCTCACTGACTCTGCTAATATCCTACCTAAAAGATTCCATAAACTAAACTTCAATACCCCTATCTTCTTTAGCTCAAACAAGGTGCTGTTCTCTCCTCTCACAAACACAGACTGGCATACTGTAGCGCCTAACACCCTTTTATATGGCTGTAGATGTGTGTGTGGTGGAGAAAATATTTTCTTCCCATTAATTTCAATGGGTGAAAAAGGCAAGAAAAAGGGAAAAAAGCACTTTTCGATGGAAATTATTTGCCAAGCGGAAAGTGACATTATTCGCCAATTTCAGTTTGAGGTGAAAATTGTTGCCAATCCCTACAAGAGAGGCAACAGGTACTTCTTCACTGAGCAACTGAAACAGAGAGTACATTTTGAGCTTTTTGAACCTCATTAATGAAGTCCAGCTTTTCACACTATACATCTGGGAACAAGTTGGTTCACATCTGGGTTCCCCTAAAACCATTAGGATGATGAAGCCCAAAGCTTATTTTCATAGAATTAAGTTATTTGTGTTCATAGAGACAGGTAGATCATCACTAGGGATAGGCAAACATTTTTGCCTCAAACCTAAATTAGCTAATAATGGCATTTCCACTTGGCAAAAAATTTCCCATGAAAAGTGCAGTTTTTCTGCTTTTTTCACATAGCTCATTCCACTCAAATCAATGGGATCATTGAATTTACATGTGACACATAGCAAATGTTATTTTATTTCCCAAAGACTACTGCTCTTGGTGCTACTGCTGAGTTGTTCAAGCAGCAGGATGAATATAAGCTCAAAAGGAATGGGATCAACAATAGTAGTAACATGGTTCATGGGTGATGAATGTTCTACTTGCCACAACTAGTTCCAGTGATGCACCTGAGGCAGAAGCAGCACTCTAACTAGCTCCCACCACTTCAGGTATATGTGGAGAAAAGAAGAAGTTAGCCAATAATGCTTGTCCACCTGCCCCTCCTCCAAAATCATGGGTGTTTTGAGAATAGAAATGTTTCCCTTCAGAACAGAAACTTTGCCTCTCACATCATCATCTGCAGTGTGCACAGTGTAAATAAGGTAAGGACTGGGAAGTATAACAATGGGTACATCTGCAATTCTACACTCACATGAAGCACCTGGCACAACTCTATACAAACAGATGACACTTAGGGTCTCCAATGTAAAATCCTCCCACCAGAAACCAAATATTGCTGCTGTCACTATGCCCCTTATCCATACCCCGCTTATCACGGTGCCCGTGCTCCTCTTGTGACATTCTGTCAGTCTACACTGTGCTTTACTCCTATTGGCTATTCTGTGCTTGTCCCGCCCAGTATGGCCTTTATATACTGGGTTCTGGCACCCCTCTGGTGCCCTTTTGTGGTGTTCCTGTACCAGTGCTTGGTCCTGCTCTCAGTATTCCCAGTGTACTGACCCGGCCTGCCTGACTACTCTGCATCTCGTCTCGTGCCTGTGAACCGACCCGGACTGCCTGACCATTCTTCTTCGCCTGCTCCTGTGTACCGACCCGGCTTGGCTGACGTTCCTGCTCTGTGTACCGACCCGGCTTGGCTGACGTTCCTGCTCCGTGTACCGACCCGGCTTAGCCGACGTTCCTGCTCTGTGTACCGACCCAGCTTGGCTGATGTTTCTGCTCCGTGATTTGACCCGGCTTGGTTGACGTTCCTGCTCTGGTTGCCACTGTGTCGCCTTGGCGACATTCCTATCGGTTAGGCATTTGTGATGCTCCCGGTTGGTTGCGACCCCAGGGTGAGTTGCTCAGTTGCCCAGTCCTTTCCTGTCACGGCAGTGCTCAGTTGTGTGTCTCTGTTACTGCTCCTGCAGAGTGCAAGTGGCCTAGTCTCTGTTACTGCTACGGCAGTGTGCAAGTGGCCTTGTCTCTGTTACTGCTCCTGTAGAGTGCAAGTGGCCTAGTCTCCATTACTGCTACGGCAGTGTGCAAGTGGCCTTGTCTCCGTTACTGCTCCTGCAGACTGCAAGTGGCCTAGTCTCCGTTACTGCTACGGCAGTGTGCAAGTGGCCTTGTCTCCGATATTGCTCCTGCAGAGTGCAAGTGGCCTAGTCTCCGGTACTGCTATGGCAGAGTGCAAGTGGCGTAGTCTCCGTTACTGCTACGGCAGTGTGCAAGTGGCCTTGTCTCCATTACTGCTCCTGCAGAGTGCAAGTGGCCTAGTCTCCATTACTGCTACGGCAGTGTTATATGTTGCTCAGTTTCCGATACTACTCTGGCAGTTCACGTTTGTCTGCTAACCTATTACTGGGCGTTACTTATCCTTAAGCTCTCTATCTTGAGTGAGCTCCATCACAGACCTCTCTTCACATGGGACTGTTTACACTTGCTGAAGACCATTAACCCATGCATTACTGATACCCTGGGAATCCTTTGTATTCCGCCTGACCTGTGTCAGTATAGTCTGTTATGGACCTGTGTAGGCATATGTATATGTAACCTGTCTTGTGTCTGTATTATTCTTTTTAAATAGTACAGGACTTGTGAGGGTTATTATATTACTGTGTTTTCAATAAAACTGTGTTTTATCCTAAACCACTGTGTCTGTGTGTCAAACAAACCGCTACACCGCTAAGGACACATGACAACTTTCTAACAGTTTAATAATAATGATGAACACTCCCTGCCACCGGCTTAGCATATTCTGTGGGATGGAATATCTTCAGATGCTGTTTGATGCCCTGCTTGCAATTCTCCTACTGCAATGGGTGGACACCACACAGTGTGCAATGGGTGGACACAAACTGACATATCCTAACATCTACAAAGTGGCTATCACTCGGAGGGGGGGGGTAATAAAATGTCTCTATTCTTTATCCTCTTTGAGCTCCGCCTTACCTCTTGTTGCCTTTCTAGTGAGTCAGGGGGTACAGCAACAGTGGTGCTTGATTTCTGTGGTGGGTGCTTGGCTTTAACATGTTTCACATAATGTCAAAGCATTCCATTTGTTATATTTGCTATATTTGTAGTCTGTATGATCATGCTGTTTAATTATCTAGACAGAATTTTAAGAATAGATTTTGCTGACAATTTTAAAAACCTGTATTGCTTTGGTTTGCATTTTATAGAAGCCCAGTAGGGCTTCTACAGTGAAGTTTGAATGAAGGTTCTATGTCAAGGGTCTCCAAGGGGAGTTACTTTTAATCGATGAGACATGTACTGAGCTACTCATAAAAATATATATATAAATATATATGATTGTGTATAACTATTCTTAAACCATCTTCAAAGCTGCTCTTACCAACTCTTTCTTCCTTTCCACATTTTACAATATCAAAGTGCTGCACATAAAAAAATGACCTTCTTAACAACTCAAGGTGATAAAATTCTGCTACAAGACATATACTTTTAAGAAGAAAAAAAAAAATCTATATTCACTATAGAAGACAAAATCGAATTTTCTGATTGATAGTGCCTTGCCGTCCTTAAAAACACTACTGCATATTATGCATGTTTAAAGTTATTAGAAGGGTTTATTGAGGTGTACGATGGGAGAGTGAATATGGAGTAACATTTTGATTCTTGCCCACTTTGATACCACATATTTCCAACAACGCTTACTATA
This sequence comes from Rhinophrynus dorsalis, assembly GCA_037306005.1. NCBI lineage: Eukaryota > Metazoa > Chordata > Amphibia > Anura > Rhinophrynidae > Rhinophrynus > Rhinophrynus dorsalis. The sequence continues at coordinate 446,766,919 of CM074720.1, read as the reverse complement.
TAAATTGTTACAAAACATGCAGAATAATCTGTAAATAGCTATTATGGCAGCTGAGCAGGAAAACTAGGAAAAAGCTGTGAGGGACTCTATCTGCATTACTATCAGCTCTCTGAATGACCACTACTGGGTACCACTGATTAAAGCTGTGACCAGATTGGCTGCAACCAACTGGGCAGCAGATTTCAACCACTGAACATATATATATATATATATATATATATATATATATATATATATATATATATATATGGCAGGCCAGATAGTAGCGATGGGCAGAAATGTTCTCTTCAAACCAAAATCATTGGAAAATGGCACTTCCTGACTGGCGAATAATTACATGCAAAGCTCATTACAATGAAATTAATTCGAAGACTGAATTTACAAAACTGAATTAAACACATTTTTCATTCTAATTTTCTATTAATGCTGGTTGTACTATATATATATTAGGTGACAGACAGCTGACTGAGAGACTGACCTGTGTGACTGAGGCACTGATAATTTTGTTGTGGGCTAAGGCAAGACATCACACTCCATCAGCTGTGTTGTATATTGTAGAGTAAAAACACACACAATAGTTGAGTAATGTCCAGCAAATGCACAAGGCGCAGGGGGAAAGGTGGAGCATCCTCCTCTTGTTTAGATACAGATGAATTTGACAGTGAGAGAGATGATGACATGGCCAGAAGGTTAGCAGAAAGGCAAAGGCTCAAGTCTTCCACTACAGAAAAGGACTTGTCTGTCTATAAACTGTTTGAAAAACCATTGGAAACTCTGACCCTGGCCAAGCAAAGAGATCAAAAAGAACACAGTCATTCAGTCATCATCAGCATCATCGCTGATTCTAAGTCCAAGTCCCACTTAGCCGCACTTGTGTTGAGTAACCAGCAGCAACAACAACAGCAACACAGTTTATTAACATCCACAACCTTAGCTATGATGAGTGCCTCTGCTGCTGGAAGTGCTGCACCCTTGACACCTAGTAATAGCAGTAGTAGTAGCAGTAGAATTGCATCAACATCTAGCAGCAGAAGTAGTAGCAGCCCCTCAGGAACCCCTCAGTCCATGAAGTCCACAGTATGGAGATACTGCACTCAGGATCCAAAAGCTAAGCATGTTGCAACTTTATTTGTGAAAAAAGCATGTGAACAGGAAGAATGCAGGCACACACCTAGGAACCTTCTCTGTAAGGTAATTGTACTTTTTTGTTAAGTAGCAACCTATCAACATCACTAAAAAGTATAGTTTAACTAAATTGGTCCAAAATCTGCCAACCCACACTGGATCAGCAAGGTGCATTATGGTACTGTCCCTCAACATGGTTTTACAACCAAAAAAATAGCCCTCATTCCCAGGAGGCTTGCAAACTACTTCCTATGGCAGCAGGAAGACCAGCTCAATGGCTGAGGGAGCTAAGAATCACCACCTTTGGTCTTTAACATTGTAACAGTTAAGATTTAATCTATGAGTACAGTTTCAGGCTTAGAGGATCTAGTACAAGAACTGAATAACATCCAATTGCAATATTATCAACTTATATGAGACTTATAAAAAACATGAAGATTTAGTAAAATTCAAAAATGGACACTGTCTGCACTATAAAGGAACCAATGATAGGTGATCTGATGGAATATAATTCTTGATTAACAAAAGACTGACAAACTCAGTCGTAAAAGTAAAAAGTATTTCTGAAAGAATTGCTTCCTGTGTTATCAAACTAAACAGTCACTTTGTTCTTCAAACCATTCAAGTTTATTCCCCTACAAGTAGCCACAAGATGATGAAGTTGAAGAAATGTATGATGATTTATTATACCTCTTCAAACAGGACTATTACCACTACAAATTTATAATGGGAGATTTCAATGTGAGAATTGGAAAGATCCACATGATGAAAAATTGATCAAACCACATTGAACAGGATGATAGAGGCAACCAACTGATCGAATTTGCAGAAGACAACATTTCTACAGAATTAATTCATTCTATAGGAAAAAGGCCCAGAGAACATGGAGGTGGAAATGCTCTAATGGTGACAAGTGAAAGAAAGAAAGAAAGAAAGAAAGAAAGAAAGAAAGAAAGAAAGAAAGAAAGAAAGAAAGAAAGAAAGAGAAAATGATCAAGTCAACAAATGTGAAAATCAACACCAGCCAGCTATTAAAAAATCATAACAATTTTGAGTTTGCTCTGTGTAAACTCTTCAAATCAGATTGTTGTGTGGTTTATGGAGGTCTGAAGCAAATCTCTCTGGCATTGCAGGTCACAGGTACCAGCTAATAGATGTGGAAATGTTAGATACCAGATTCAGGAAAGTTGGGTAAGCACAGCCACTTCTGGAGAAAGTAAGCAGGTTTGTTATTTACATAAAGGTTTCTTTTATATATATTTATTTTTTTATCAAGTAGCCCCAGTGTTATTGAGACATATCTAGCTTATATATATATATATATATATATATATATATATATAGACGTCTGATAAGTCTTCCATAGTTATGCTCAGACTGAGGTCCTATGTCTTTTGACATTTTATTTTGCCTATACATTTTTATTACAGCAGTGAAATTGGTTAAAATCTTGAATTTCAGGTCATATTGGCAGTCATTTCAAACACTGCTAGTTTCATAAAACTTAGTTGGGTAGTTTCCAAGAACCAAACTGCTTAAAATGTTTTCCCATTTGGTACTATGAGAAATTTTAGTCAGAGCTACAACCCAAACTGGCTTATGGATTGTCACCAAAATTGGCTTTGAGAAGGGCCCTGATGATTATTGAGTACATTTACACTAGTATATTGAATCAGTAGAACTGGCAATATTAGCATTTAACATTAAAAAAACAAGAGAATTCATGCCTAATTTCTCATTTTGGATATTCTCCCATCCCTAATTAAACCTTTAATTCACTTAACCGTCTGAGTCCCAGGGTCTTGTCCAACACATTGTTTTTAGATGTGCTGGACATCATCTGGCAAACAAGGTGTTAAAATGTCATCTCTCGCACAACCTTTCTATGGCAGGATAGTTGTTTTCCCACCCCTTGACAATCTAGTGAGTCCCAATGAGACTGGGGAAGCCTTCCAGTAGCACTCTTCTGCCTTTAGTAACCCCCAAATGCTTGCATCAATATATGCCTCTGTAAACCTATGTGTGAATAACACGATTGCTTACTTTCTCTGGTAGTGGTTGTGTTTATCCAAGCTTCATGCATCTTGTAACTAACATCTTCACAGCTATTAGGTGGTACCTGTGACCTGTGATCTACTCTGATGCCTGAGAGATTTGCTTTAGACCTCCATGACCCTCACAATGATCTGCCACTTTGATGCACTCTGGAACACTGACAGTGTGTACGCAGACCACTGGGCTAAGCTCTGTCTGACTTGGCTGCAGCTCTGTTGAGCATCAGAGTGGTAGATCTCTGTGAAGGAGGGTCAGGGAGTTCTAGAGGAAATCTCTCTGGCATAAAGTCAGATCATGGTCAACACAGTGAGAGGAGGAGAGTAGAACTTGTGATCTGAGTGACTGAAGTTGATGTCCCAGCTAGGTTTTCTTCTGGTCTGTTCATGCATTATCAGAGTTACAGTGAGCTAATGCTAGTTATGTGTGTGGCAGTCTTTCTACTGACTTAAAAATATGTTTTCCTCTCCAAGTGGCTCTGTTGGCACCGGCATACACCAAATGGAGTCTTGACTGGAATTCTGAAGGTGCTCAGATTGCCTTGGAATAATGAAATGGCCATTGACACCCAGACCAGTGGCTTTCTTGATGAGATTCCTATTAACTGCTGCTCACATCCCTCTTGTCCATTCCTAAACATTGCTAGCTTTACCCAAGCCTTAAGAAGTGTTTTTTTGCTCCACATGTTTGCAGGAGACAAGATTACTTTTACCTAAGATGGGGAAGGGGGAAGCAAATGGAGAAGGGGGGGGGGTGAAGTAATGCATATCATGCCTTAGAAGTATAAATGATAAAATGTCTGGATTACAGACCTGCATGATAATATTGTCTTGGCGTTTCACTTCGAGAAAAGGTTGGTGCATGCAGCAATCGGTACTGCACCGCACATCATATAAGTGCCATGCTGTCATATCTCAAAGTTCACACTGTTATTGCTTTCTGGCTGTGATTATAGATGGATTATAATGAAGGATTGGGGAGGCTTAGCCTCCCCATAGAATAAAAGCTCTAACACAGTTTGTGCACTGCTTCACTGGCCCTTTTGAGCCCTCGGATTCTGGACAAGTCTCCCATTAATTTGAATTTCCTGCACCAAGGAGCTAATACATGTATCAGACTCAGACCCCAACTTCCATTAATCACTGTTTGCCAGTTTAGCTATGTGCCACATCTGATCCAGTGTATCCTTGTGATACTTTTTTTTACTTTGTTCATCACTCAGCATATTAAAATACAGAACAGTTTTTTTGCTACAGTGGCTTTCCAGCTGATGCAGAGTTCTGATATAAGCACATAGCTATATGAGATCATTTGACCTGCAGACTCTGTGAGAAGACATAGGCTACACAGCAGGTTGAAGTCTGTGGATACAAGACTTTTATAGTGGTGGGCAGCTGAGGAATTAATGGATTTGTTTGTTTTAGTGTCTAGGTATTTACATGATTACATTTTCAAAAGGGAATGTTGTATTATAATATGGTGTGTGGTAGGCAAGTGCCTTTCAGTTTTTTTAAGCACAAACATTAATATACATGCATCTATCTAATCTGTCTGTTGCTGCCTGTTTCTGTTCTCTTTTTATGTTTATATTCCTCTTTCTAGCTGGCCATGTCTGTCTGCATATGTCCATATGGAGGATTAAATATGTTTGGTATGTGCTGTAATATGTAGCAAAAAAAGTTAGTATCTGTGTGTCTTGTGAAAGTTTGTAGACAGACAGATTGTTCTCAGCTTTACACTGTGTGCACAATTATTAGGCAAGTGAGTATTTTAACCATATCATCATTTTTTATGCATATTTTCCAACTGCAAGCTGTATAAACTTGGATGCTTATTGGATTTAAGCATATCAGGTGATGCGTATTTGTGTGGCCTAAGGAGATGAACACCCTATGTCAAGATGTGCATAATTACTAGGCAGCTTCATTCCCTCAGGCAAAATGGGCAGAAAAAGAGATATAACTGACTCTGAAAAGTCAAAAATTGTAAAAAGTCTTTCAGAGGGATGCAGCGCTCTTGAAACTGCTAAGATATTGGGGCGTGATCACAGAACCATCAAACGTTTTGTTGCAAATTGCAAATAGTCAACAGGGTTGCAAGAGACGTGTTGAGAAAAAATGACGCAAATTTGTTGCCAGAGATTTGAGAAGAATCAAACATGAAGCTACCAGGAACCCATTATCCTCCAGTGCTGTCATATTCCAAAACTGCAACCTACCTGGAGTGTCCAATAGTACTAGGTGTTCAATGCTCAGAGACATGGCCACGGTAAGGAAGGCTGAAACCCGACCACCACTGAACTGAAGTTGAAACATCAAGACTGGGCCAAGAAATATCTGAAGACAGGTTTTTCAAAGGTTTTATGGACCGATGAGGTGAGAGTGACTCTTGATTTTCCAGATGGATGGGCCCATGGCTGGATCAGTAACGGGCACAGAGCTCCAGTTCGACTCCAGCAAGGTGGAGGAGGGGTACTAGTATGGGCTGGTATTATCAAAGATTAGCTAGTTGAACCTTTTCGGGTTGAAGATGAACTCAAACTCAACTCCCAAATCTACTGCCAGTTTTTAGAAGACACTTTCAGTAGTACAGGAAAAAGTCTGCATCTTTCAAGACCATGATTTTTATGCAGGACAATGGTCCATCGCATGTATCGAAATACTCCACTGCGTGGATAGCCAGTAAAGGCCTTAAAGATGACAAAATAATGACATGGCCCCCTTCCTCATCTGTGGAGGCTGTGGTTGCTGTTACACAAAAAGTTGATCGTCAACAGATCAAGAAACTGACAGACTCCATGAATGGAAGGCTTATGACTGTTATTGAAAAGAAGGGTGGCTATACTGGTCACTGATTTTTTTTTTTTTTTTAATGTTACAAATGTTTATATGTAAATTTTGACTTGTTTGTTTAGTATTCTCACTTTAATAGATGAAAATAAACACATAAGATGGAAAAATTATAATTTTTCATTTAATTATATAATAATTCTGCCCACTAATAATTGCCCAATAATTGTGCACACATAGATATTCTCCTAAGAAAGCCAGAACCTCACTTTTACTTTCTTAAAGATTGCCTAATAATTGTGCACACAGTGTAATATTGGTTGGACTAATAGCTTTTCAGCTCCCAACTTGCAAATTGTAACTAAAATTCATGGTATGGGCAGTGAACTCAAATCAAAGTAAACACAACGAGTTTGTGTAAATGCATTATTCTCACACATGCCTTCTTCGTTATGCAGTAAATGCTCCCACCAGTCATAGGGGGAATTTTATTGGAAGTGTTGCCCTCTTTATATTTTTTTGTACCACAGCCTGATAGGTGGACTTTGGGCACAGTTGCAGGGGAGGGAAGCAGACCTGCACCTTGCAGAGGCCTAGTTAACGTCATACTATGCCTCTGATGTCAGCACACAACAAATTGGCAGTACTAATTTTTTTGTGTGTGTGTGTGTGCCACCAGCCACTGTGATCCAACAGAATCATGGCTTCATTTTACCCAAACCTGGCTTACAAGGCCTTTGATTTGCCTCCCCAAGTACAAAAGCCAAACTCCTCTTATGGGTGTGATATAAAAAAATTACTTTCAATGTCAGATAATGTGCAGGGCATTGTATAGATACTTGACACACTCTACTGGTACACAAAGGGTTAATCCAGGGATAGTCAATTCTTGGATCAGACTACGGTCTGAATTTGGAGCACCCTGCTCCGTTATCAGCCGCGGTGCGTTCGGGAAGTCAGTATTGTGCATGACTGCAGCGTGGCCAACAGGATCCGGCCACCAGCCGAGGTTGCTGGGTGGCACTGTGGCCCATGTACATGGGCTTTTCAACTAGTACATGCATAATTTATTAATTTGATATATGGAAGCCTCACACCCACATAAACTGGAGAAAGTTGTATTTGCCAGTACCAGTCATATAATTTTCTTATACCTCCATTAATTTGAACTTCATTTCTTCATTATTATGATGATGAATGAGGACCTCTATGTATTATCACCTGAAACTGTACAATATCTAAGGTTAGTATTGCATGGTAAGATCAAATCAGAGGACAAATAAGTATCTTATTAATTCTATTGAAAATATATTCTTGCATAAAAAAAGGTCTATGGTGGGCTTTGGAGAAACAATTAGAGTCTTTTACTGTTGTATTACAAAACCTTTGTGGTTCCGCTAAACCAGAAATTTCCTTAATTCTACGTTTTCCATCAGATGATATCATTAATTTATTTATGTTTTTCCCTGAGGGCTAAGCATACTATGCAGATCTGAATTTTTAATAATATTAAAATATCTTCCAATAAGAATATGAAAATAAGATATGTGTTAATTTATTGTAATTGTTATATACTAGCTGTCTTTCCTTCGCTGGGTCAGACTGACTCAGCTAATGATTAACAACTGCCTTTTTGTTTCCATGGTTACTCACCTGACTGTTATCATCCAACCCCTTCCAGGCTATTTAAACCAGCTAGGCTCACTTCCTCTTTGCCCTTGTGTTGTTTCTGGCTGCACGTGCATTCTCCCGAGTTCCTGATTATCCATGCATGACATGGCTTCCTCTGACTTCCTTTCTGGCTCCTGACTCCTGGCTTGTTCCTGACATCACTGACCTCCGTATTTCTGACCCCGACTTGGGGGTTAAAATTTCATGTATATTTTGTGAAAAACTTTTTGCTTTCAAATAAAAATTTCAAATTCACTACCTTTTTGTTACTTGTATTTCTTGCACCTCACTACCCCTTTAAATGCGTGACTTGCTAAATGCGCCATTCCAAATGACGCGACATAAACATTGTGCGACTCCCTTACTCGCACTTTCAAATTCGCCATTCGGAGTGATGCGCCTACATAGATGCATCATTCGGAGTGACGCGCCTAAACAGATGTGCCAATTCAAGACGAGATATTCGGCGGTCGACGTATCGATAGTAAACCCTTGTCTGAGTACCCATCTTGGTTCCTGACCCCAGCTAGTCTTTTGGTTTATGCTCCTTGATCACTATTTTGCTTTGTTTATTTTCATAAAGGTGTTTTGCATTTCATATTTTGTGTCTGTCTGGTTCCTGGTCCCTAACAGGAACCTCCACCATGCTTCACTTTTTCCTTCAGACACTCATTCTTGCACCGCTTACCAGCCCTTTGGCAAGCAAACTGCCTTCTGCTACAGACAAATATTTAAAATTTTGACTCATCTGTCCAGAGCACCTGCTGTCATACTCTGAACCTCAGTTCCTGTGCTTTCATGCATAGTTGAGTCGCTTGGTCAAGGTATGGCTTTTTTGGCTGCAAGTATTTAATGAAGACCACTTCTGACCAGTCTTCTAGGGACAGTAGATGGGTGTACCAGGATCCCACTGTTTTCTGCCAATTCAGAGCTGAGGGCACTGCTGTACATCTTCCGATTGTGAAGGGAAGTAATTTGTCTTTCATCTGCTGCTTTGGCCGACCACTGCGTCTACTGTCATCAACGTTCTGTTTCAACTTCAGTTAATGATTGTGTTTCAACCCACATATTAAATTGATGATCATTAGAACCTGTTTGGTATAATTTTTTAATCATTCACCTGACTATATGCTTACAAAATCCCTGACTTTGTACAAGTGTATCTAGAAGAATCAATGCTGTTTTGAAGGCAAAGGGTGGTCACACCAAATATTGATTTGATTTAGATATTTCTTCTGCTCACTCACTATCATTTTGGTAATTGATAAATATATATATATATATATATTCACTCATTAATCTGCTTGGAGACTAGCAGAGTAAAAGCAATTTATTTATTGGTTAATTGATTAGCTTCACCTGTAAAACCATTATGGTTTCATTGCCTGTGTGACATGATTTTCTTCAAGGAGAAAGGCAACACCCTCCCACAGAAACCCATCCCAACTCACCCCCCACCCCATGCACAGGCATAGAAATACATGGCAAATAAAGTCACAACTTTTATTAAAGGGATGTGACCTGTTTAAGGGCACCCCTGGAACCTCCCCAATAACACTTGTGGCACCCTAGACCCTTAGGCACCTCATGGCACAACACCCAATTTCCTGATTCATACATCTGAGGGATGGGCTTGAAAACATTTCAGTCACTGGTGCACCCCATGCCCATAAGCCCTCCCCGAGCAGTGACTACCTTAAACACAACTGAGGAGACAAATAGGAGAAGTCACTGCCACACAAGCAGCATACTGTGATTTCTGGTGACTTAATCCAACCCCCTCCAAAAAATAAAAATGAAATGAGCCATTTGTTTTTGGAAGAGTTAAAGGTGTACTGGGGAGAGTGACACTACCAGTTGTTTTCTGGGTATGGGTGAGAAGAAAGGAGGTTCAACCCCCCAACAAGAAATATATATAATTCCTAGATCACCTTAAATTGTTAATGTGTGAAAAATTGATAATGCAGCAGCTATTGCAGCAAGTGATGCTGAAAGTGTAGAGCCTACTGATTTTACCATTACAATACTAGCCCCTTTATTGGCAGTATCTATTAGATCTCCAATCTGGAGGTACTTCACTTATGATCCAAAATCCAAAATTGCTGCTGTTGTCTGTATAAGAAATATGTGAGAAGGGGGAAAGCAGGATCTCATCTAGTTGACCATTCACCCACATTGACTTTGGATCAAGTATGAATCATTCAGAGTGGATCGTTTCAGTCCTTCTCAAGACAATGCATTGATCTAGGTATTATATATATATATATATATATTTATAGTAGATATTTACTGAAGACTATAATTGGATACAATTAACTGGTTAATGCATTCTCTTGATTGATCAGTTTGAATTTGACATGTTGTTCCAATGATATAAAACCAATGTGGATGTCTTGCTGGTTTAGTCTATGAGTAATAACATTTTTGTGCGAAACACGTAAGATGTGAGTTCTCTGTGTATTTATCTGAATTTCGATTCCAAAAAAGTTGTGATTTTATTCATCATCCACTTTGTGTCACAAGAGTGTGATCCTATTACTGCTTTATCCTTTCTAGACACCTCCTCATTAAGTCCCTACCTAAAGTAAATAACAGGACTGACTGGGAATAACCCCAGCGCACCAGAAGGGTTATAACTAGCTTCTGCAGAAACAGTTATGAAAATGGAAGGGATGGAGGGGCATCTATTAATAATCATTGTCAGGAAATGAGACATCATTATCTTCCGTAACAATAACGTCAATAACTTAATTGTTTCATAGAGCTAGTTTTATGCATTTGCAAAGTATGGATGAGGATGACTTTACGTTAGTAGTAGGAGCCAACAAGAGTCATGATATGAGAAACTTGATAACATTAACAGCATTATATACAACTATGTCCAAACAATCAACAACAAAAAATGTAATTCAGCAAATGTGAGCATGATATGTGGTATAATATGTAACTGATTGTTTTAACTGAAATAAATAAGAATGTGTTGTTGCCTCTTTCTGTTAGATGACATTATACAGTTTGTTTTAAGAGATTAGCCTAGATTGCATTACAAATAGTACATTTTCAGCATAGGGGGTTATTTATTAAAGGGATAGTAATGTTTCATAATAAAAGCAGCTCTAATTAATCATCATAGTATTTGGACTTTGAAGAGTGTTATTTAAATTCTGTCAGAGTTGTAGTACAAGAGTAATTCAATGACAAAGTATCCCCTCCCGCTCCTTTCACTGATGTAACACTGTTCAGCCAGATCATAAGGGAGGTGCCCAGGTAGATTGCAGAGAGGGACAATCTTCAATTAAGATAAGGGAAAAACCTGAAAAACTTGTCAAGGGGGTGGGGGGCAGGGCCTTCATTATTCTCATAGGAAGAAGATTGTCCCCTTCTGTTATCTGTATGGTCTATGGACTGGATTCCACATCTGAGAAGAGATGGCTTACACTAGGTAAAAGGGGCGGGAGGGGAACTTTGCTTGTGAATATCTCTCAAACCATAAAGGTTTGAGAGATAAGACTTATATCGTTCTTCATGTTTTTTTTATGCCTGCAAAATATAATAAAGATAAAACAAAGTATTACTATCCCTTTAAGGTGCAAAATTGGAACTAAATATAAAAACCTATGGACTTTTTCTGTAATATACTTTTGCCAATTTATTTACACAGGTTTGCTTACATTTTTTATATATGATACTTAGTAAATAATGTCAAATGGGGTCATTAGCTAATCAGTATATGATACATTCTACATTGCTATCTGAAATGGTTTTTGCTAAATCTACTTGCGTAAATAGCAATAATCAAGGTTCTTTTCAGATCAAGCGTGTACTTCCATATGTTATACTGGGGAATAGAAATGAAATAAGCTTGTGCAAATTCCTAGATTTCACCCTTAACAAAAACATATGTATATGGATTTTAGATTTGCCAACCCCTGATGTATGGTTTGTGACATGTCAGTGGCATATTCTTGTACTTACTCATTAATAAATGAAAGAGTTCAAGTTTATGTCACAAATTAATACATTTAGAAAATTAGAAACATGCAGAAATTTCTGTATTTTAAGTCATGTTTCCATTTGGGCATTACATGAAAGACTCATTATTAGAGATGGACAAATTTCCTACAGTTTTATTTCCATTGACATTCCATGTCAAAAGTATTCGAAAAGTTTGGGATTTAATGAACCAGGGGCTCGATACTATTAGCCCAGCTATTTTCAAAACAAGCGGTAGTGGTTTTAACAGCATATTTTACAATTCTATACACCAAAAATTGCACAAAAATGTTCATCGGGTGCTCAGTTTTCACCCATTGAACAGTAACTAAAAATAGTTGCCTTTACTATCCTATTCCATGCTGCGGCTTCACTGCATGTTTAGGATGCACTTTTCATGGCGCAAAGGCCCAAAACAGGATAGCCCTTCGACGCTCAAAGGGTCAGTTGTAACAAATGTAGGCAGATTATTTTTTTAAAGAAGAAAAAACATGAAAGGATATTTTTTATTTTAAGGCAAGAAAGAAGAAAGACGATGAGAAGAAATAAAGGAAGACTGAAGAAATGAATTTGTGCTAGTTAGCATGAGTTGTGGGACTGGGAACAAAAACAATAATGAGAATTTTGCCAAAGAGTGAGTCCTGGCCAACAACACTCTTTTTGCCATGTACCTCTCCAGCAATAGAATAGCTGGGGTACCTGGTTGGCTCGTTTTGGCGTTAGTGTTTTTGCTATAACCACCAGTTTTACCAGTGGTAATAGTATTGAGCCCCTCCAAATCACACACATCCTTTTCCAAATGCCTCCCATCAAATTCCACCATCAATTAAGCTACCTAGCCTTTCATCCTGGGTTACAGTTCTAATTTCCACTCCTCCATTGTACTATAATCCATTCTTACCTATCTATGCATAAAAACCTATTCCAACTGATGGAAACTACGAAAGACTTTTCAATGTGGTGTTCAGACATTACTTAATCAAATTTTCTTGCATACTTCTTGTTTGACACAATGGCCTGGATTCCATAAAATACCAAGGAGTTCATCTACAAATCTATTAATGAGAATCTGTTGGATAAAACCATTGATAACACTTTTCAACTACAGTGTAACATAGGCCTATGTAAGAACTGACCCAGGAAACTCTTATTCATAAATAATGTTTTGTGTGTTATAAAGCAGTCTGTTTTATATGAAATATGAACCTGAAAAATGTTTCATTCATCTATACTCACTGTGTCTCAAATGAGTTTCTGATTTCACATTCATATCTTACTCAGTTTATTGTAGGCCCATTTAGATTGAGTTTGCCTGTGTATTCATTTATCTAGAGCTGTGTAAACTGCAATCATGATGTCATGCTAATAAAATAATATAGTTTGTGATTGGGGTCATGCTCATTTTCTCTGGAGACTGCTCATTACCACCTGGGAACTTCCCATTAATAATCATAATAGCAAGCAACATATATACTGTAGCCCCTTGTATGCTAGGAAAAAGCTCCAATGCATTGCTTCACAATGCACTGGAGACCTCTCTATCTTCCAAGAGGCTAAGCTGCAAGAAAAATAGGTCCACAAAATAAGGCATCATACATAATGCCAAGGCAAGTCTTGTTACTCATGTTGGAAAGTTGCCAAGCTCTAGAGAGTGCTAAATCAAAATATCATTATTATTTATACCTCAGAGTTTCATTATTAATTTCATTTTTTCCAGCATTTTTATTTTTTTCCTGGGCAACCACCCTTTCAGTTTGAAAAGAATAGTCTGAGGCATTTGGCACATGTTCTTTTTCTTTTCCAAGACGTGAGCTACAAGAGGAAATAGAATTTGCTTCTTGCAATTTGTTTCCAATAGTAGGCTTATAAGAAAAGATGGAACCAAAGCCTGCAAGTCTTAAACAAGGCTGTTTCTTTGCTTCACATTCTCTCTCGCTCTCTCCCTCCTCACAAACACAGACACATACTTATTTAATTTTAAATAGAGTTTTTATTTATATAAGAATTTAAATACATTCTACAGTTTGACTCTAGCCAGCCTCCTGTGTGTTTTTAATGTACTGTTACCTTATTTAATGTAGTGGCACATCATATCTCTTGCTTTTTTAAGCATGACTGTTCTCAGGTTTGCAGTGCACACCTGCACAAAACAATCCATTACAGGTGATCTAGAAAATTTATCTTCCAAAACAGCCATGATAACCTAGAGCCAGTTAATGTATTCATTATATTTTTTATGATTTTTGGATACTCGCCTCTGGTATTTTGCTCATTCCTAAATTGGCAACTAGAGGTTTTCTTCAAACCTCACCACACTTTAGGTTATGGATAACAAGCTTGCAAATGGAAATATATGGTTTTATTTCAACTCATGAAGAGGTTTTAGCATATTATATATTCTTAACATTGGCATGTATGTCGCCTGCTAGAGAATAGAGGATATCCTAGAGAGTAAAGACCTGTGCTATGCTTCTTTTTCATTAGAATAGGGAGACTATTATGTAATTTAGTTTCGGTCTTCTTGAATTTCAAAGATATTGTATATTAGGAGAATAAATCCTGGATAAATAAAATGTACTTTCAGAGTGGGATGAAGGTAGATATGAACTGTTCCATTCTCACAGGGTTGGAAAAAAATCCTTAATATGCAAGACTTGAAGAATACATCTGCCCTGTCAAGGTGTATCTATTCCATCTGTAAGTGGCGAAAGCAGGTCACTGCCAGTAGTAAAGCCCAGGAGTAGCAGCGCGTTGTGACTGCAAATGTCTCCCAATGCTGCAGATGTGTCAAGTAAATTACTTCAGGTAATATACAAATTGCCTGTCCCCTACTCTTTAAAAGCTCTTGTGTCTGCAGATAATAGCTCTAAAATAATAACTTCCTTAAGAATAGCATATCCGATGCATGCACATTGAATTACTCCTGTCTTAAGTTTAGTTGTTATTTGATTCCAAAACTCTCAGAGAAATGCTAAATAATGCATGGAAAATTTGTGCCCATTGTAGACAGTTCCAATCTGTTATGTTCCATACAAGAGCATAACCACCTACTCCATTACCAGCTTAAAATGGAGGTCCCTACCAAGTGAAATTCCTCATTGTTCATGCTGGAGCATTTCTATGAGCAGAATAGCTGCTGATTTAGCTCAGTTGGTTAACTGTAGAATCTGTTCAAACCACAGGTTCTTGTCCTGACAAGATCATCTCAGCTTTTCACCCTTCTGAACTAGATATAATGAGTACCCAGGGCATACTTGATAATGAGAGACAATCTCGATATATCTTCCCTGGTAAAATAGTTTTATAAAGAAATAAACCATTGGTAAGTATACATTGAGTAAATGAAAGGGGTCTTTTTTTTAATCACCTGATCAATGGCAGCTAATGTGTTACATATGTGAACTGCTGCAAAGCCATGTGAGGAAGCAATCTTGCTGGTTAGTTGTGCCCATGTAGGAATCCATGAGATACTTCCGCTAATATATTTATTTCAGAAAAAAATTAAGAGCATAACCAATGATTTTTACACTAACCACAACACAGACATGAGCCAGCTGATGAATGACAGTTTAGCATGCTTTGAGCAGGATCCTTGAATAAGAGCAATGCGTATTTCATACTGGCTACATTGCTAGACCCATGCTTTAAAGATGACATTTCTTAATTTGTGCATGGGTATGAGCATCAGCCCTAGGAGGAATTGGATTCTATGAAAGAATACATAGTAACATAGTTGATGAGGCTGAATCCTACATGACTCCAAATGGCAGTCTGATATTTCCCTGGATCAACATTCTATCTGCTTTACTTTTTTGAAAGTAGTTATAGGATCTGCAAGCACAGCATCCCAATGGCAAAGAATTACATAACTTTACTGCACTTACTGTAAATAATGGCTGCCTTTGCTTTAATCGAAAGCAGCTTTCCTCTAGTCTTAATGGATGACCTACTTAACTCAGCTCTTTGAGTAAATAATTAATTGGAGAGTTCTTTGTATTGACCTTGAATATATATGTACATGGAAAGCTTTATAGATTGAGTATAATAGTACAGTGTGGATGGAGAGAAAGAGTAAGAGAGAAATGTAGGTGCAAAATTAAGTAAGCAAGGGGTTTTACCTTGAGCATCATATTCAGCAGCAACATCTCAACATTTCTCAGAAAATGTATCATTATCATAACATATAGGGGCAGCAGCCTAACCACTATTGTGGTGGTGATCATGGCACTGGCACGTCTCTATAGTACTTTCTCCCAGAGTACGGGTTGGTGTTTGATGCATATGACCACTGTCTGTATCCCAGAAGTGGCCCCATTGCACCTGAGATATGTACTGCATACCTGCAGGATATCTTTGTTCTGCTGTGAAATGAAGACACACTTGAGTTATGGCAAAAGAAACGAAAGTCTATGTGGCCAGAAGTGACATATATTACAGTAGAAACTCTTGCTTGTCTCCCAGCAAGTGTGCAGTCACAGCAGTACAGCTGGTTATATTGTTAATGACTGTAGGTCACATCTATCCAGCAGCAGATGTAGACTTAAGTTTTTAAAAATGAGCTAGCATCTAATTGAATACTAGTATCATGTAGGAAAAAAACCAACAACAAACAAACAAAACAGAGAAGCATAAGGCACATGTAATGGTAGCAGCAGCAATGAGGAGGAACAAGAGGGATTTGCACAGTTGCCATCATCTATGACAGTTAAGACCAGTGCTATGAACACTAGTGAATTGGTAACTATCATAATGCAAGGTTATATTGGAATCAAACAGATATTTATATAATGTGACTAGCATTTCTTACTATTCATCATCATCAACATCATCATTATCTGTATTTGTCATCACCATCCACATCCACCACTTAAATTCAATGTTTTAGTTATCCTTTTGGAAAAATATGCAATCAAATATAAATCATTTACCCTCCCTGATATGAGCTTCGCATATTCTGCAGGATAGAAAGTCTGGAGATGCTCCATTATTCTCTGTATATCTGTATGTCTCCATTTACCACTTTACATTGTAAGCTTTCAAGCAGAGACCACATTTCCAGTGTTTCATTTTCCGAAGTACTTGTCACCCTGTATTGTCCAAACCCTTTAATTGTAAAGTGCTGTATAAAGTTGTTGTGCTATATAAATAAACATATTCATTCAATCATACAGTGTTTGACTGAGGGCTTTGGAGAGGGTCTTCTTTGTCACCTGGTCAATGGCAGCTAACTTATGTGAGCTCCTGAAGCCTTTTGAGGTGGCCACATCAATGGTTAGTCATACCAGTGTGGGAATCTGCAAGATACTTCCACTAATATATTTACTTCTGAAAAGAAAATTAAGAGAAAATATGATGACTTTTAAAATCATGACAACAAATACATGAATGAAGAAATGAGGAATACATTCTTGCTACATTGTTAGACCCCCACTTTAAACATAACATTTCTGAATTTGTGCCAAGTTGTGGGTTGAAGCATTCTGAGTAAATGGAATCTGTGAAAGCATATAAAGAAATCCTTAAGGATTGAGTGGAAGATTAAATTGTGGTGGATGAAAAATACAGAAATGTTGGAGCAAAACTACTAAAAAAGCAAAGTAAGCAAAAAGATGATCCCCTCAGCATGAGCAATAACAAAAACATTACAATAATTTGCAGAACACTATTGCAGTGTGCAGTGTGGTAGTGGTGAAAGCACTGGCACATCTCTGTATTACTTGTTTCCAGAATATTGGTTAGCAACTGATGCATACCATCTTTAAACAAGGAGTCACCCACACTTCACGTGAGTTGGTTACAGCATACTTACAGAATAATTATATTCAAGGCCGTACCGATGACCCAATGAATAATAGCAAATAAAACAGTAAGGGCTACATTTAAAGGCAGCCGTTAAACTATCCTCTAAGTAAAAAAGGCACATCGGCCGCAAAGAACACATGGTTTACGGCAGATTTAAAGGTAAGAGTACAAGAATAGCTATCGGGCGTAGGCAGTACAAAAACACGTAACACAAAAACCAGCGATGCACCGGATTTCGCATCACCGAGCGTCCCAAACACCCGTTAAAACACAACTTAAGTCAAAATGTAACATTACGGCTGCCGTTGTCTAGCAACCCTAGCAACCTACAGCCAATCCCAAGGCCCCAAAGTATAAAAAATGTTCAAATACACCTTATATACCTCAAAATAACGGTCACACCCTGTCTGTGTTTCGAGTTTCACCAAGCTAGAGCACAGGACCCAGGAGTGGAGGATAGTGTTTAGAGAGAGAGAGAGAGAGAGAGAGAGAGAGAAGCATACACAGGAGTAAGGTAGAAGGATCTTGGAGAGGAGAGAATTACATTTAAATAGACACATAGCACACTTTTGCACATAGCACATACATCCATACAAACACAAACACATACACATACATACACATAGTCTTTTTTTTTCATCACACGTTACACATTTTAAACTTTATTTTTACAGTGTGAATCCGTGAGTGAAAGTGTGTGACAGAGAGTGAGTGGGATCGAGTGTGTCTGTGAGGGAGTGTGAGAGTACCTGGGTGTGAGTGGGTGAATGATGGCCAGGAGAGGAGGACAGGAGAGAGGGATGGGGAGAGTAGTTGAGGAGGAGGAGGAAGGTCAGGAGGGTATCCCTCAGCAGAGCAGGGGTGGGAGAGGGAGATCCGCAGGGCGGAGTGGGACCAGGCCCACAAGAGCAGGCACACAAAGAAGAGGGACAGAACCAGCAGTGGGACGAGGGGTAGTTCCTGGGGACCACCACACACAGGCAGGGGCAGAGCAGTCAGGACACTCCGGTTCTGACTCCTCGCATGCCGGAGGTGAGGGGGACAGGGTCAGGGATCCCTGATATACCGAGGAAGAAAACTCGGCCCTCGTGGAGGCTGTGCTGGAGAGGGAGAGTGTCATCTTCCCAGGGGAGAGACTCCCTGGCCTGGCTGCGAGTAGGCGAGCTGTCTGGAGCCAAATCTGCAGCCGAGTTAATGCGGTGGCCACCTGCAGACGGGATGTGGACTCAATAAAGAAGAGATGGGGCGACTGCAACAGGCAGGTGAAAAATAAGATGGGGGATGCCGCCCTGCACACCCGAGCCACCGGAGGTGGGACACCTGTCCCCATCACCTTCAGCGCATGGGAGGAGAGGCTGCGGCAGACACTGTCATCTACCCTCATTGAGGGGGTCCCTGGAGGATCAGACACTGGGGATGAGAGGAGCCTCCACACCACTGGTAAGTGCATCACCCCAAAACCACACACTACCTCAAAGCACACACCCATCACAAACAAACACACTCACATCCCAACATCTGCCCTTCATTCATCCACACAACTTCACCAACACAGCACCCTGAGGGTTTAAACAGGACGCAAGACAAGGACAAACGTCAAGGTTCAACAAGGCCAAAACCTGTCCAACTCCCTGGTTAACCCTCATGTTGCTGTGCTGATCACACACAATACACACAAACCATGCTCAGAAAAGTGTTATATGTCAAACATCACAATTGTTGTCACACAATGTTACCCATGTTCCCACAGGGAATCCAGCACATAACCCCATGAGTGCTAGAGGGATTATCAATGCATCGATCAACAATGCTTTGGCAACCCCTCCGGTACTCAAAGGGTTAACCAGACAACAAACACATGTCGATAGGTTAACAATTACATGACACATAGGGGACATTCACTAAGCGGTGAAAAAGAGCTGATGTAGGGAATTTGACACTTACATACCCTCACAATTACAATGTTAGTCTATGGAGAATATCCAATAACATGAATCAAGCTGCACAGGCTCCATTGTATGGACTCCATAGAAAACATTGCAGATGGGGAAATGAGGTGAGAGGAGAAGTCAGCATCATAACCAGTTCATCAGGTCCACTTAACCGCTTACTGAATCACCAACAGGATGGATCAGGTCACAAATCACAGTGCCACTGAGAATAACTGCTTGTATGTGCAACACACAGGCCAAAAACGATTACACATAACTAAAAGTGAAAAAGTTGGCCTTGGTGTTATGTTTGCAATCATTTACTCTAACTTGAATTTACATATCTCACATTTGATTCACATATAGATCCTCAGGAGTGCTGATGCCATGGATGGATGGTACACCAGACACTATTTGCAGGATACATATGGGAACCAAGTATGAACCATTGAGGTTTGGTCAATAACAGGCCATGAATTATGGATATCTATGATCGGATCTGGCTGCCTCACACAGAATGATGGATGAGCTGATCCAGGAAAAAAAAGCCCTCAATCAATGATATCCTTCAATACTGGCTTGATTGTTGCCCCTCAGGATTCAACTTGAACAGACCTCATGGACAGAATCCTGTAATGTACATCAATCCCTGATTGCCACGGTGGTATCCCATGCATCACAATGCAATGCATAGAATACCATCATGACTACCAGAGAGTGACATGTCAAATCTGACAAAATCCAGCACTGTACGGGATGAACTGATAACATAGGGATGAATACCACTTAAATCACACTGCAGATCAGTTACAAAAAGATATGTACAGAAAGAAAAACGACCAGATATGTATGTGGATATGTCCCTTTCAAATGGGTACAAATATGTCCCAACAAGATGTGAACCCAGAGTTCGGTTCAGTACGTGTGATTGTCCTACTGCCCATATATGTATTGATATCATCATCAGAGTACACATACCTAGTATATTACACCTTCCTTGGATGGGTATCAGTGGTATCAATGAAAGTTAGTTTGTGATGGCTGCACATATATAGGCAGTAAGACAATCACATGTACTGAACAGATCTCTGGGGTCATATATAATAAGGATATGTTTGTACCCATATGAAAGGTACATATACACACATATCAGACCACATTCCTCACTGTGTACCTTGGCATGGCAATGGTTAATTTCACCTTGATGTAACATTGCACGCATCATGAAGAGATGTTTAGAAAGATGTTGCTGTATGTGACAGCTGGAGATGTCAGTCATATGACCAAACGGAGGCTCTTCAGCGGACACAAAATTGACCAATTGGAGATGGATCCATCATTGACATGGTCCACAGAGCGTGCTTACAAACCAGGAACACTTTGTAGACAATGGCAAAGATGTAGTTATCGCCAAATGGGTCAATTTTGAGTCTGCTGAAGAGCCTCCGTGTGGTCAAATGACTGACATCTCCAGCTGTCACATACAGCAACATCTTTCTAAACATCTCTTCATGATGCCTACAATGTTACTTCAAGGTGAAATTAACCATTGCTATCCCGTTAAAGAGATAGTAATACCTAAAATGTGAAAGGAAAAATATATGTCATAGGACTGATCCACCGGGTAAAGCAAGGGTATTCCCACTGCTGAAAGGTGTTTCATCCCAAGAGTATAACAGCTCAAAGTTGAATATTCCATGGACAATATCACTGTGGCCTGAAAATGTACTATGCCAATGTTGCAAGACCATCCTCTGGCCAGCTTTGGTCCAGGGAGCATAAATCCACAAAGGATGAAGTGGCAGCAGCGCAAATGTACAATTTCAGGCCACTGGGATGTGGCACCAAAGGAATTCAATACATGCGATACATGTAGAATAAAACACCCTTCACCAGTAGGAGTATTGTTGTTTCACACAGGGGGATAAACCCTACAACATATATGTCCCTTTCCACAGATCAAGTATTAATATCAATTTGACACCATCATGGCTAAGTTTACTGATCACACAATCTCAATCCTCCACACAGGTTAAGTGCCTCCAGCACTCCAGGAGCCCATGGAGGAGGCCACCTCACCACCCAGTGAGGAGTATACGGAGGAGAGAACCAGCCAGCAGGCACCGTACCCAACTACATCCACACCTCTTGCCCAACTGGATGCCCCACCTCTGGCTGCACCACCTCTGCCTGCACCACCTCTGGCTGCACCACCTCTGGCTACACCATCTCTGCCTGCCCCACCTCTGGCTGCACTACCTCTGGCTACACCACCTCTGGCTGCCCCACCTCTGGCTACACCACCTCTGGCTGCCCCACCTCTGGTTACACCACCTCTGGCTGCACCACCATATTACAGTGACTGGATGCACCCCACCACCTCCAGGAGCTATTACCCTCCAGCAGCAGCAGCACCACCACCACCAGGGAGGCAATGGCTGCCTGGTGATGTGGCCACCACCCAATACGGGCCATACTCATCACAGATTGACCTACCCTCCTGGATGGCTCCCCAGCATGGCCCCAGGTATGATCCCAGGTGGGGGCCAAGCACATACCAGTGACCAAGGTTTGACCCTTGGCCACTCGACTACCAACACCTGGGCCTGCTTGGGGAGCCCCAACACCCTATGCGAAGGGATGTGTTTACCCCACCACCTCCACCAGCACAGACATCGGTGGGCAGCAGTGGGTCCATTGATGTGGTGGGCACATACCCATCTGCAGCACATACAGCACCAGCTGAGGAGGACACAGCAGCAGCTGAGGAGGACACAGCAGCAGATGAGGAGGACACAGCAGCAGCTGAGGGGGACACAGCAGCAGCAGATTCACCAGGCACAAGCATCACCAGCAGTGAATGCCCCACGGGGATGGAAGCAGAGTCTCTGCAAAGGAGACTACTCCGGTCAAGCCTCTGCACCAATGACAACATCACCAGGAGCCGTAGGGAATCCCGGAGAAACACTAACAGGATAGAGGTAAGGATCCATGCCCTGGAGTGGTATTGTTACACAACGTAGAGGTCATAAAACGTAGATCAGATTACCAGGGACTCCATGCTGACCTGTGAGTGTGCAGACATATGTGGGTGATGCCTTTCCATGTATGGAGGATACTCTATCCTGAGTGTGGTTACGCATTAACAAATGTGTAATCCAATATATCCTCATACAGACACAGATGATTGACTAGTGATGGTTCATCTTTATTGTGTCTCAAAGTACATTAGAACATACATATGTTTTCTGTGTGTATTGCCTATATGCATTGAACACTTGTATGAGAACACTAAATGTACTTTGAAACTAAATCGTACTACTTTAGTAACACTGCTGTCCTGCTCATGTGTTGTCCACAAGGTTTGACAACTCTGTAGATGAGCATCCTAACTGTACAGGTTGTTACACTTGTGAATTTGTGTTTTCTGTGTCTATATGAGAATGTTCCAGTAGAGGTCTGTGTGAACCTCAGGTCAAACATTGCATCACTAACAACATCACCAGAAATAGCAAGGGGTTATCTTCATGAAGGTGTTGTCAAGACATCAATCCAGTCACATGGAAGATCTTCAGTTCAAGGATGGATCATGTTATGGATGCCTGTGGGACAAGAGGGCAGGATTTGGAGCAATAGACCTGAACTGATCATCAAGAAACAATTTCGACTTTATAATCCCCTCAATCTTCTTAATTACAGGTGAGTACACAAACCATTGCTTAACAATGTGTTGTGTACTCATCTGTAACCAATTATGTGGAGAACTAAGGACATGTGCCCCTGACATGAATACACACATCAACAAGTGTTCAGAGAGCTCCATGGAAGTAATGAATTTGGGCTGCCACTGTGAAAGTGACAGTGGCAGCCCAATGTCATTTGTTCCCTGGAACTATTAGGACATATTTGTTGATGTGTGTATTCATATCATGGGCACATATGTCTGCACACTCACAGGTCAGCATGGAGTCCCTGGTAATCTGATCTACGTTTTATGACCTCTACGTTGTGTAACAATACCACTGTACATCCACCCCTGTGCTGCTCTTCTCAGCTCTAGCACAGTACAGGTCCCATATTGAGTCCAATGGCCCTTTAACCCCTGATGTGACAGAGTATTATCCAATGCATAGCATTGGATAACACTCTTTCACTACAAGGTTAGCATGGTTGCTCTGGCTATGATCATGGCAAATCAAGTTAGTTGCTGTCAATCAAGCCCTGTAAGGCGATGAACATGGGTTATGTGTTGTGTGTGATATCCTTGGGGTCTGTATGTCAACGTGTAGAGGGGAATGGAGGATGGTTTTTGAATCTCCACACACAATATGCCACGTCCATGGTATGGTTGATGTTTGTGGCCATGCAGCTGCCAGTGCAGTGCTGTGTCAATGTTCCTGTGGGGTGAGACAGAACATAATGTGCAGTGTGGTTAGTGTCATAAGACTGATGGGGGACTTGCATTGATTGTTTGCATGCCTGTGTTATACTCACATGTAAAGTGTTCTGTGATGAGCCTGTCTCTGATCTGCGTCCCTCTCATGGTCTCCTCAACATGGCCGATGTCCATGTGCACTTCATGTATGGGGGGATCCTGGATGTGATCCAGCAGCCTGGTGTCCACTGCGATGTTGTGCAGTATTGCGCATGCCACAATTATGTCGCACACCTTTCCAGGTGCATACTGCAGTGCTCCCCCCGAGTGGTCCAGACATCGAAATCTTGACTTGAGTAGGCCAAAGGTCCGCTCGATGGCATTCCTCGTTCTGCCATGAGCCTGGTTGTACCTTTCCTGGACATGTGTTCGAGGATTGGCCACAGGGGTCAGTAGCCAGGACTTGCATCCATAGCCAGCATCACCTGTGTAATGTGAGTGACATGGTGAGACAGGGAGCACATGTTGTGTGAATGATGTTTTGTGTGGTGGACATACTAGCTGTGGGTCAGGAGCATGCTGAGCAGTGTTGTGTGTACACCTGTGTATGTGGTGTAATTTTGTATTGTAAACTCACCCAAAAGCCATCCCCCTGTAAAAGTTCCATTCTCGAAATCTCTGTGGACTGAGGAGTTTTGGAGAATGTATGAATCATGTGAGCTGCCAGGATACTTTGCACAGACATTCATTATCCTCATATGGCTGTCACACACCATCTGCACGTTGATGGAGTGAAAGTTCTTCCTGTTGATGAATAGCTGTGCGTCACGTGCTGGGGCTTTAATCCGGACATGGGTGCAATCTATAGCACCCATGACCCTGTGGGGTGCAGGTCGCGTGTTGATGTTGCACAGGTGAGCTTGTATTTGCAGGTGTCCGCTTTGTGTGATAACCCCCATTGTTCCGTGCCATGTTGTGTTGTTGTTTTTTTGTGTGTTGTTGTCCCTGTGGTGTTGCTTGTTGTTGTGTGTGGAGTGATTTGTGTTGTGTGTCCATGTTTTTGTGTTGTTTTGGCATTGCACGGGTTAACTTTTCCATTTAGATGCTTGTGCGGTAAGCATTTTGTGTATTTTCCTATGTAATGGGTGTTTTGTTTTGCCCGTTAAGTGTCTAACGGCTACGAAAAGTGGGTCTTAACTTTTTGCCGTTAGGTGTGTCTTTTTTTGAGCTGTTACCAGTACCGAAAGCCTATGAATAGCTCTGGGGTATGTTGTTCCATGCATCTGAATGCACGTAAGTGTATCGGCCGTAAGGATTCTGCAACTGCCGTTAGCTGTTCTTTAGACAGATCTTTGAATTGCTACATGGAACTTAAAGCACCCGTTAGTGATTTTTTTTTACTAACGGCTGCCTTTAAATCGAGCCCTAAGTGTGGCCAGCACTCAAATGTACTGCTCAGGAAACCCTGAGTTGTCCACCAGAGGGCTTGCAGTTACAGGAGGTTTTCAATGGAACTGGATATCTAGTTAAAAACCGTAGGACATGTATATCCAGTAGCAGTGTTGGTAGATCTACATTTCTAAAAACAAACCAGAATATGCCTTACAACTATGTACAAAAATTTGAAAGAAAAAAAATAACACACACGATAAAGAAGCATATGGAACATGAAGTGGTGGACAAGGTAATAGTACTGAGGAGGAAGGATTTGCACTTTTCCCACCATGTACAACAACTGGGACCAGTGCTGTGATCATTTTTAAATGATGGACAAATAGTGCTATGCTGGAATCATACATACTAAAAATAATTTATTTAGCATTACTCCATCATCATATATTCACCACCACATGCCATGTTTAATACAACAGTTTATTATTTATCTTAATGTTGTCAAATAATGTTTATTATAATTTATTATCATCATAAGTGTATGTTCTTTATTAACCTAATTTTAACATTACACTATCAAGAGTGATAGTTTGTGGATTCAGAGTAAATAGACAGCAAACACAGTATTATTCTGTATTTGCACACACATACAATCTTTAACAATATATTATATCTAAATTTGGAGGAGGGACTGGGAGATCCTTCTAAGTGCACATTTGTTTCCTTGTTTATTTCCATTTTAAATTACTTCAAGAGTAATAATGTTTTGTGTTTTGATTCAGACAGCAAAACAGTCTAACCATGCGCTTGTGATATAAACAGCAGGTATGCCTTTCCAAAAAATATTAACATGCCTACAACAGTGTGGTAGAGGGAAGACAGGCTTATTGAATGTTTACCAGTAGAAGAGCAATAATTAACTAAGGCAAGCTTACTCAACAACTGGTATTCCCCTTATAAAAACTGCAACTTCAGAAAGGCATTTACAAAAGTGTTATCCACCAGGCATTTCAAAACATAAATTATGATAGTGGCTTATGCATTGGTTAGACTGTAATTTTAATTATTTTTTAAATTAATTATTTTAATTAAAGGTAAAATATTTATAAAATCTGTTAGCATAGCCAACTATGGACAGGTAAGTAGTAATGTTGTGCTATTTGCTAATTTAGTTCCTGCTGAGTCATCTTAGCATCAAATGTCACAGGATCAGGCTGTGTGTCCTCCATGCCCGTGGATAGTTTTAGTGGTGTTGGTAATGGGACTAGGTTTATCATCAACACAAAGTGTGATGGTAGAACCAGCACCAGCAGTGATATAGAGCAGGTGGTGATGATTCCTACTAGTCCTAGTGCTGAAGCAGTAGCAGCACCACAAGCAACATCACTTTAAGTGCAACCAGCGAAAAGGTGCCCAGTCACCATAATCCTTCTCCTCCTCCACCACCTCTGAATTCATGGTTTTAGGGACTGTGTAGTTTTCAACAATTGCAAATGTGTGACAAAAGGTTAGGAAAAGGTTAGGAAGAGCAGGTAGAAGGGATCACATCTTGGCACATCAAATAAAATTAAGCACTCCAACATAAGTTTATATTGACAATGTTAAACTGTCCCCCAAGAAATCAGGTGTTGTCAGAATGGTCCTTGTCCATCCCCATCAAAGAAAACAATGTTCCCCAAAATACCACATTGAAATGTCTGTGCAGGCATCCCTCACAATCCCAGAATGATGCAACATCATCATCTGCCTCATCTTGTGCTAGGGCCATGGGATTGTATAGTAATATTCCAAGTATCCCCCTGACACATTCAGTGTTCTACAGTCACTGATATTGCCATTATCAGTACCACTAACAGACAGCAATTCTGAAGAGACTATGGAATAAGTGCAAGGACCACACATGGCAATGTGGTGAAAACTAATATGATGCAGGCTATGAGAGAACATATATAGACTGTCCACCCAGTAGAATACATATGGTTTATTGCTGGGATAGTCAATTATTTTTATTAATTGATTGGTACTGCATCATAACAGATGGGAAGCCAGTCACCCACCACCTTTCCAAGTCATTTGTTGTTATTTGTCAGTCAGCTCATCACCAGGAACAAAACATTTTTAATGCTTGCCTTGCCATAGGCCTTCTATAAATGCTAAAATGTTTTTAAGGCTTACCTTGCCATTTACCTCTATTTTGAAAAATCTTAGGAAGTTGAAGGTTAGGACCAGTGACCTTGATCTTGTGATCAGAAGACTCAGCAGGAACTAACTTAGCAAACAGCATAATGTCACTGGTGGTGGCACTGTGTGAACAATGGGAACATATCTCTCTATATTGGTTTAACTAAGAAAATGCTCAATTTCCTGTCATCATCATTTACCTCATCATCAGCATCACTCCACCATATTCTTCCTCCCCTCTTGGTGGTGACTTTGGCAGTACATCTGTTGCCACACCACCAGGGGAAAATCAAATGTTTCCCATTATAGAAACATACCCTAGGTCCTTGCGGATGTGGTGGCAGCTGTACTACTACTCCTGCTAGTCTTCTTGAAAGTATGTATTAAACGTCCCAGAAGTGTTTGTATAAATTGTAATCTGACCCGTTTTCCAGGGACCCAGAGCGCGTACACCACAGTCATCTTGCCGATTTTGTTCCATTGCGCATGCGTGACTTGTATCTTGCCCTGTCCATCAACCTCTAAGCACCTGCCCACAGCCTGTTTTTTTTTTTCTTACTCATGCACGCTAGTGTGTCACGTGGTACAACTCCTGTATGACACAGGACTGATTGCTCAGACAGCGCAGGGAATCAGAGAGCCGATCGGCTCTATAACAGACATGCTCACAAAGCCTTCCACTGGGAGGATACAATCAGGTACAAATTTAGTTTATTTTTTATTCTTTTTCAACTAAGTTTTTTAAAAAAAAGATTTGCACAACGCTTCTAAATAGGAGAATATATATCAGTGCAGACATAATCAATTTTTGGTGGTAGTTCTGCTTTAATTATGGTTTTCTCTTAATATTATCTTATGAGCTTCTAATGCAGACAAATACTATGGTGGACCCTTACTACATTTGGCTTCAGTTTTAAAAGCAAACATGTAAAACATCCTTGTATTAATTACCAGCTCTTGCTCTCCTCTATGTAGTGGATTCCTGTTTATTCTTCAGGTTAAGGTGATGAAAATGTGGATCAATATATCATGACCAGCTGCATGTACTTGGGTTTCAAAAATTGCTCAAATGTGCAATATTTTCCAAGTCAGGGATGTATGAGGACACCCAGAGGAAAACATCTGTGTCAAGACTTAATCTGGTATTTCAAAGCTATTTCATGTACCTTACAGTAATATAAGATGTTTACTTTAAATTGTATATTTTATTTTTTATTATAAAAATATTCAGAGAGTGTTCTACATATAGATACTTTTGTAGCAAAAAACTTTTAATGGAGGAACGCATGCCTGAAAGCTTGCAATTTCTCTATCCTCAGTTACTCATTAAAAGGCATCACCTTTAGATCACTCTTGCAAGTTTTTTTATGCTACAAAAGTACATTGAATCCCATCTAATCTACTGTCTAACACGGTACCAACTTTTTTTCTGGACTCCGTATAGCTACAGTTCAAGGTATTTTGAATTTTACTGTAGATGAATAAAACTACAAAATGGAAATTAGCAGTAAAACTTAAAGGTGATATGTAATAATGTAGCACAACCTTTTGGTTCTTAAAGGGTTAGCAATAAAAGACCAGTAATCATATACATGTACAATTCTAGAGAAAATCTACTGCATCACAGGGAATGAATAAAACATCCCCAAATCAACATTTTAAGTGTTTTGGTTAGAAATTAAATTTGATTGGCATTTTAATCATAGATATTAGCAATGGTGTATGGTTTGTTGCAGAGGAGGCCAATTAGAATAATGTATCTACCGTACTCATCAAGTTTGGATTCAAGAAGCTGCCATGGAGGTGAGGCATGTAATAGAACTAACACACCACGTTTCTTTTCTGGGGCAGAGGAACAGTATGAGGTTGGGAAGCTACGGATGGAAAATTGGGCGGGGATGCCTAATGCAAGTGGGTTTCCTGAATGATGGCCACATCTACTTTTCATCTAGAATATTCCTTAAGGGCTAGTGCTGTTTTTTCAGGTGAGTTAAGACCCTTGACATTAAGTGTATCTTTTATGAGATGAACAATGATGAATGAATATTATGTCCATGATGCCCTGGACCATGCAAAGTGAGGGGGAAGAGAGGAAAAAAAAAGGGGGAGTGGGGGAGTAGATAAAGAGAGGATGGGAGAAAAGGAAGGGGACAAAAGGGGAAGGGGGAGGAGTGAGGAGAGGTAAGACAGATAAGGAAGCAGATAAGGATTGTGAACCATATATTGTAATTGATTGGTAAAAAAAGATTGTGGCTTGGTGCTATCAATAAGTGTGACCAAAAGGTTGTGGGGGAGGGTCCCAAACATGGGGAAAAATGGTAGTGCCCCAGATGGGCCTTACATGGGATTGTGAAGTGAAGGATACTGGTGGGGAAGGTGGAATTAGAAAGAAGGGACATTAGTTGACGGAGCAAGTTGACCAATGGAGTGAACTCTAAGGGATCTATGAAGCATAGATGGAATGTATCACCCAAATAAAGCCAACAAGGTCAGGAAGAACCAAAACAAGTTGTTTCACTTCTATTAAAGTTGGAGATCCTGCATTTAGGAAAAATAAGTGAGGAGGAGAAAAAAAAAGTGGGGTAAAAGGGATTAATACCAACCAACTGAGGAGTCAACTCAGCCCAAAGGTGGGTACCATGAAGTACGTGATAAAAATAATGGGGGGGGGGTAGTGTGACTTGGTCTGGAAGCACAGGGGTAGTATTTCTGGCAGGAATGAAAAGTCGTTTAAGAACCATTAGTATTCACGTTTGAGGGAGTCCAGGAATAGCGAATGTTCAGATGAGCAATATAGTGTGTCAATAGTAGGTAAATTAGTATTAATCAGCCCCTCTGTTTACTATGAACCATGCAAACAGCTGCTTAAAGGGATAGTAATGTTTCATAATAAAAGCAGCTCTAATTAATCATCATAGTATTTGGACTTTGGAAAGTGTTATTTCAATTCTGTCAGAGTTATAGTTCTAGAGTAATTCAGTGACAAAGTATCCCCCTCCCGCCCCTTTTACTGATGTAACATTGCTCAGCCAGATCAGAAGGGAGGTGCCCTGATAGACTGCAAAGAGGGACAATCTTCAATTAAGATAAGGGAAAAACCTGAAAAACTTGTCAAGGGGAGAAGGGCTTTCATTGTTTTCATAGAAAGAAGAGTGCCCCCTTCTGTTATCTGTCTGGTCTATGGACTGCATTCCACATCTGATATGAGATGGCTTACACTAGGTAAAAGGGGCAGAATGGGGAAACTTTGCTTGTGAATATATCTTAAACCATAAAGGTTTGAGAGATAAGACCTATATCGTTCTTCATGTTTTTTTAATGCCTACAAAATAAAATAAAGATAAAATGAAGTATTACTATCCCTTTAAGAACAGTTTTTATGGCAGCAGTCCAAGATATTATACTATCTACATCAAACAAGAAAATAAATAAATATTAAATGATAAAAAAGAGAAACAAACATATTACTAGTTGATGGGTATATCAGCAAAAAGGAGTTCCGGCAAACATCAAGATGCACGTGAGGTGCGGGCCAAGGAGATCCCCTAAACCACCAGGTAAGTATACACCAGTGTGTCCCAGGGGACCCCCTCCAGCACCCCAGGGGTCTCAAGACCTTAGAAGTACAGTAAATATATGTGATACCCAATCAGCCACATAGAGCTGCAAATTGTGAATGACAACAATGGAGGATGAAGATACTTGAAGCTGAGGTAGGTCCATGACCAGATGTGGGATGTAGAAACATGTGTCAGTGATGATGGATAGATATGGATGATAGCTTTGGCAGAAGAGAGTTCTGAATGACTAAGCCCATATCAATAGGGAGGGGGGTCAGTAGAAAAGAGAAAGTACATTTAAGCTGCAGGAAGATCTCCAGACTGAGGTAATCAGGTAAGGTGGAAGTCCTCAGGTCCACGATGTGAGGGCACGTTGTGGTTATTCCATAGCAATATCCAGACATGCTGTTTGTTTTTCTTGGCAGGAGAACCATGAGACCATTCTACCCACTTGTTATGCCTTATGGATGGAGGGGTTCAAGGGTGAGGTGGGTGTACTGCAGGGGATATGCCCAAATATGAACAAAATGAGGGGATCTAGTCTGAAGAATGTAGGGTTGCAGAGTGGCCATTATTGGCAACAGAAAGGGAAAAGGGAAACCCTCATCTGTATTTCACGTTAATTTGACAGAGATGGTCTGTGAAAGGTTTCACGGACTGTTGGAGCTGGAGTGTGAAGGGAGAGTCCTCATTGTAGAGATGGATATCCAAGCCTGCATACAATATTGGACATTTCTCTCTGCTCTTCCTCATTATGATTTCTTTAACTTCATTTTGATATAGACAAAAAACACTACAACACAGGCCACTTTTTTTCTATGGGTTTGAGAGGTCTATGAAATCTTTGTGGAAGAAAGGGCTTAGTGTACTCTTCACCCTGGATAGAGGTAGGAATATAAGAGATAGCCTCTCTAAGCTCATGTGGTCAGATCAGTTCAGGTATATTTTTCACTCTAATATTAGAGGCGACCTCTGTTTTCTAAATCGTTATGCAGAGCTGTCAGGTTTTGGATAGCATCCTGTTTTTTGACCAAAGCGTGTTCCAGAATAGTGATCTCCTGCAACTACTTTCTCTTCTTCCACCAGAGTGATGCTCTGGGTGAGTTGAGAGAGGTCCGTTTTGATTGAGGCGATTTCCTTCTTTAGGTTGGATTTGATGTCCTCCATAAGGAGCCTAAGATCCTCTTTCGATGAGAAGCCAGCTACAAGGTTGATTAGATCCTTCTTGGTTAGGAAAGGAGATGCCGACAGGGCTGTCTCCATGTCTGTAGATTCTGAAGAGTATACTGGTATTGTCAAGGAGAGGGATTGTTATCTTATTCCTGCACCTTGAGATCTGTAGGAGCATGTGACGCAGTAGCTAGATGAGCCTGTGAGATGGGCAGCGGTGTGAGAAAATAGGACATGGGATGAAGAGAACCACTCACCTTTTTCTTCCAGCCTTTCATTAGATGCTATGATGTTAGCTAAAATAGAGAAATTAAGGGGATACAACAGTTAAGCATGCATAGGTGATATAGCCCACGTTGGAGCGCAGATCTCCTGGTTTGCATCCACCATCATGCATGGCCAGGCCATACCCCCCAATCGGCATTTTAAATGTAGCTATTAATCCCATGAATGCTAGAAAGGTTTCCAAACAGTAAGATGGGAGTGCAAATTAATTCTGATTTCTATATGATGAGTGCAGGACAATATCCTGCCAGCCAATACATAGGCAACATGTTTCAAGCTCCCCCCATGTCCCCACAGTAGCTCTACCCAGTCAGCACTTACTGGCTTATTGCATCAGGCATCAGGCTGCACTAAGACTTGTTTAACAGGCCCAGCAGTTGCCTGTTGTATTAAACAAGTACATGCAGGCTGATTCCTGCAGCATGCCTCATTGTATCACATTGTGCCATCTTCTTTCCAGGGCCTGGGACACCAATTCAACCAGGTGTTTATTTCTAATTAAATTGTGGGTTATCCATAAAAATGTGGTATCAAAATAAAGCCCTATTTATACTTAAAAATGGTATATAATTTCTGTGGGTGGACTAAATGAATTAGAGGAAAAATAAGGTTAAACAAAGATATACTAAGAAGTTGAAAATTGCTCTTATCCTCTAGTGTCAAAAAGACCTCATTACTAAGGGGTTAAATAAAAAGGAATTTGGGGATCTTAATTTGTTTCCTGTGTTGTAGCTGGTTTACTTCAGAATTGCACATCTTTAGCTTATTGAAAATGGCCCAATGTTCTTTTGTATTATACAAAGCTAAGAATTAAGAAACGTTTCACTCTCAGCTGTTTGTATTTTAAGGAAACTGAAGACATTATTGCACAGCAGTGCATGGTACGTGCTTTTGTAGTTGCTATGGCAAAAAGATGTAGGATGATGTGCTGCAAAGAACTGAAACAATAATTGTGCAAACCAGCTGCACCATAGGGTACAAATAATTCCCTCCAAAACATTGCTTTAAATGGGGCTTTTAACCCTTTGAGTGACACAATTCATTGGATACCTTTTTGGCACTCAAAGGATTAACCCCTACAATGCTATGAGGTCAAGGCACTGGAGACCTCTCCAGCATTCAATGGGTTAGGGGCCTTATGTAAATATGGTGTGACTGGTTTACACAAAATGGCTCCACTTTTGATTTGTTCAATGGTCCTTTGCATAAAATTTGTGTGTGGGACCTCTGTAGCATTCAAGGGGTTAAAAGCGCCATTTAAATCAAGGCAAACATTTAATTTTCTGGTTCACTGTAGTTTGGGTTGCCAAATCATCCATTTTAAAAAAAGAACACAAATGAAAAATGTCTCCTGCATTGATATTTGGGAACCACTGCAACCTAATTAACAACTGGAGCCCTGCAGCAGGATTTTTTCATATGTGTAGTCTTTTAATGGAATGGTCTGACAACCCTAATACAATGCTCTTTGTTTACCACGGGGCTTTGTCTAATAGTGGAAAATTTTACAGGGTGAATAAAGTAATATAACCCCTTGGATGCTAGCAAGGTCTCCAGTGCATAGCAAAGCAATACACTGGAGATCTATCTAGCAGAAAGGGGCTTATGGTAAAGCAGTGCAAGTGTAAAGGAAGGTATGCTCTGAGGCAAAATAAAGGATGCTTTTGAGGTAATTGTGTGCGTTGTGTGTATGTGTGTGTGTGTGTATTGTGTTGTGTTGTGTGCATGTGTGTGTTGTGGTGTGTGTGTGTTGTGTTGTATGTGTGTTGTGGTGTGTGAATGTATTGTGGTGTGTGTGTGTATATGTGTGTTGTGGTGTATTTGTGTGTGTGCGTTGTGGTGAGTGTGTTGTGGTTTGTATGTATATGTGTGTGTTGTGTGTGTGAGTGTTTTGTGGTGTATGTGTGTTGTGATGTGTGTTGTGGTGTGAGTGTTTTGTGGTGTGTGTACATGTGTGTTGTGGTGTTGTGTGTGGTGTGTGTGTTGTGGTGTGTGTGAGTGTTTTGAGGTGTATGTGTCTTGTGGTGTGTGTATGTGTATGTTGTGGTATATTTGTGTGTGTGTGTGTGTGTTGTGGTGTGTATGTGTTGTGGTGAGTGTGTTATGGCATGTGTGTATATATGTGTCGTAGTGTGTGTGTGTGTCTGTTGTGGTGTGTGTGAGTGTTTTGTGGCATGTGTGTGTTGTGATGTGTGTGTACATGTGTGTTGTGGTGTTATGTGTGGTGTGTGTGTGTTGTGGTGTGTGTGAGTGTTTTGTAGTGTGTGTGCATGTGTGTGTTGTGGTGTATGAGTGTGTATGTGTTGTGGTGTGTGAGTGTGTTGTGGTGTGTGTATATGTATGTTGTGGTGTGTGTGAGTATTTTGTGGTGTGTGTATATGTGTGTGTTGTGGTGTATGTTTGTGTGTGTGTTTGTGTTATGGTGTTTGTGAGTATGTGATGTGTGCATGTGTATATGTGTGTGTGTATTGTGGTGTGTGGGTGTGATGTGTACATGTGTATATGTGTGTGTGTGTATATATATATATATATATATATATATATATATATATATAATATATATATGTGGGTGTGTATGTGTGTGTTGTGGTGCGTGTGATGTGTTCATGTGTATATATATATATATATATATATATATATATATATATATATATATGTATGTGTGTGATGTGGTATGTGTGTGTTATGTGATGTAACAAAGGGAAATCATTTCATCTTCCCTCTGTACCAGAGAATAGAATGAGGGTTGCAGGTGAAGCATCTAAGGACCACCTCTTATCCAGCACTGATGTAGCTGAATTGTATTTGTGGAGCAGTTTGTGATAACACCACTTGTTTATCCTTACAGCAGTCAAAAACCTACCTGCTGAGGTCTCTGTTAATGAGATAATTAAGAAGTACAAGATGTAACATCCAAGATTTCAGATGACACCTAAAAATAAGCTATGTCTTTGTATTACAAGATGCACAGCATGTCACAGGCAAACAGATTTTCAAGACTTCTTAATTTTTTAAATTTGTAGAGAGACTAGATCCAATTCAATATGCAAATAGATATCTGAAGTAATGACATTGGTACTGCAATGAAAAATAATTAAAGGCCAATTATATATGTAAAAGAAATCATATGTTAAAGCTCAGTGCTTTACTAGTTAATCACTGAAGCTTCTAGTTGCAGCCTCATTACTATTGGCTGTGTAGGACAGGTGGGTGTGATGTTACAGACCCAAAAGGGACCAAAATTTGTTCTCAAAAGAGTTCCTAACACCAGGAAGCCTTGAGGTAGCTTCTACACCATGGGAGAAATGCATTAACGGGAGGCAATATCAATAAAAGCCCCCAAAGCCTCCCTTTTCTGTTACTAAATAGGACCACCAACAAAGAAATGAAAAGAGATACAAAGAGTGTATATCAACACACCATACGTTAAAACCTAACTTTTATTATCAAAACAAACAGATAAAACCTGACAAATTAAAAACAATTCTGTTCTAAAGATATGCTGAATATGACAACTATGATCTGTGTATTCAGGCTGCCATTAAGCACATGGTAGACTCATACACTTTCCTATTTGCTAGTGCGGCCTCTCTCTGATACTAAATCAATATGCGTTAATTGAGTCAGATCAAATAACTAGCTGTTACAAAGTTCAAATTGTAAATCAAAGCACTAGTAAGTGGTAAATGTATAATACTACAGTGACATTACGCAGCAGTAACATATTTTTCTTAACATAGATCGCTCCTAAACAATAATTAATACTGAATAGGACTCAGATTGTTTCTATAGTAAGACAAACAAATCTGTAGTGAACTGAGCCCTGCTCACTTCAATCCATATATTTGGCATGCACAGAGCGGTTTTAGGGATGGGCGAAATCTCATGTTCCTGCGAGAAATTCTGCAAAAACCACATTGTTGTCCACTTTTTGACGGGAAAATCCGCTTTAAAACTAGCAATTAAAATGTCTGCATTTTTTGCTCATTGGCCAAAATTTTTCGCCATTTTTTCAATAGCTAAAAAGTTTCCACCCATTGATTTACCTTGTTTTCACCCTTTTGCTATAAAAATGTGGCGTATTTGCAGAAATCAATCACAATAGAAGCAGATACAGAGCGAGATAGACGTGCTATGCTGTTCTGCTGTGATATTTTGGCAAAATTTAGGCAGGAGAGGCTCATATTGACTACTCTGACTATGAGCAGGGTGAAAAATAATCAGTGGAGGAGCTGGAAGGACCCTTATTATGTGTCCACTGAGTCTGAGGAGGAATGGACCACTGCCGAACTAATGCTGTCCAGTCCCCCTAAATCACCCCAAGGGATCTTGGGGAACTTAATGGGAAGGGAGGGAGAAAAGGATGGTACTAGTGAGAGCAGGACAGGTCAGTTGCCACAATAAGTGAGGTGGAGATCAAAGGGGAGGAAGAATAAACAAACCCAGACAGACACTGGAAGTTCCATGACGAGCGAAACAACTAGCTTGCCATCAACATCACCTTCTTCCTCTAGGGTAACAACTACATCTCCTGCCAGTCCATTTCATTCATTGTTACCTCCCCCGCCAAATGATAGCCACTCTGTTGATGTTAGGTTATGGCAACTCATATCTACACATTGCACACTGTGTGGTACACTGACCACACATGCCAGTGTGGTGGAAGTGAATCAATACTAGGTCATCAAGCGGCATCTGAGGAGATTCCATCCCGCAGAATATGCTAGGATTCTGGCAGGGAGGTTTCATCATTACTATTAAACTGTCAGCAAGTTGTCATGTGTCCTTAGCGGGGTCTGGACAAGGGGTATAGTGACGGCGGCAGGACTTGGGTTCTGGTGTCATGGTGTTTGGATACAACTGAGCCCCCATATGTTATTTACCACACACACTGTGCACAGTGCAGTTGCTGATGAGAGGCACAGTTCCTGCTCTCAAGGAAAAAATGTATATTCTAATAACAACACACACCCATTATTTTGGAGGAGGGGCAGGTGGAGAAGAATTATTGGTCAACTTCTTCTTTACTCCACATAGACTGGGGGCTACTTACTGTGCTGCTACTGCCTCAGGAGCATCACTGGAGATAGTCGTGGCAAGTGGAACCTTCATCATCCATCACCCATGTTATTGCTGTTGTTGATCCCATTCCCTTTCAGCTGCCAAATCATCCTGCTGCTTAAACATATCAGCAGAAGCAGCAAGAACAACAGTTGCAAATTCCACAATTATGGACTCAGACTCAGGAGAAGGATTTGACAATGGCCAGTGGCCACTGGCCAGTATGACCTGCTGCTAGGCCAGTAGGGCAATTTTTGTTCAGGGCTTGTACTTTGAATAAAATAAATAAATAAATTAAAAAAAACATATTCTTACAAAAAAAAAAAAAAAACATTTTTGGGGGTTTGTTTCTAACAAGCCTAAGTCCTACAAATCAATGTTTCCTCAGGGCTTAGACCTCTAACAACAAATCTAAGAAATCATCCTCTACAAAATACTCTATCAAGTCAATTATCAGTCCACCCCAGTGGCAGCTTATGTTAGAGGGTTCCTGTCCATCACTTTACATACACATTTTTTATTTTAGCTTATTTATTTATTTGATTAACAGTACCCCAATACCAGTCAAGGAACCCCCCAACACAAATTGCCTTTTCAGCTGATTAATTCCCCAGACTCCATTCACCAACACAGGCACCCTCCTCAGATCCCGTTTATACCATGTCTTATGGATTTTTTTTTATTTATATTTAGGATTTATTTTTATTAACTGCCCCCCAATCCCAGTAAACAACCCCCCCAAAACCATCCCCTGTTCAACTGATTGTTTCCCCACACCCCACCAACACAGGCACCCTCATGCCCCTTTTATACTATGCCTTTGGGAAATAAAATAATATTTGTTTTATGTTATGTGTAACTTCAGTGTTCCCATTGATTTCAATGGAATAAGCTAGGCGGAAAAAGTGTGAAAAAAACAGAAAATCTGCAATTTTCATGGGAAATTTTTTGACAAGAGGAAAGTGCCATTTTTCACCAATTTCAGTTTGAGGTAAAAAGTTTCGCCCATACCTAAGCTGTTTGTTAGAAAAATGGGTCACAGA
Source organism: Rhinophrynus dorsalis (assembly GCA_037306005.1). NCBI lineage: Eukaryota > Metazoa > Chordata > Amphibia > Anura > Rhinophrynidae > Rhinophrynus > Rhinophrynus dorsalis. The sequence goes on along the minus strand of CM074720.1, from coordinate 446,728,489 downwards.
GGATGCATATCTCTGGCTTCAATTGCTAGGCTGGTCTTGATCTAAAAAAATAATTAGGTAATGTTCCATGCTAGTGAGTGCCCCACAAAAAAAGAAAAATACCATACACTTCAGCATTAAAATAGACCAGAATACAAAAATTAGGATACACATTAGTGTGTGGTCTTCAGCCCTGACATATGTTTCGCCATGACTCTGGCTTTATATCCCAGCACATTCCCTAAATCCATTTGGGTACCCTAGACACCTATCAGTGGTGGTGCACCTTTATCTTTATTGCAGTGTGGCAATATGGTGGCGAAGTAGTGTCAATGGCATATTAACAGCATGCACTAAGGTGTATTCACCATCACATTCCAGGGAATCCACCACCAATGTCTCAGTCCCCTGACAACAGCATGAATCTGCCATGCCTTTGAAAGGTTTACTGTTTTGTTAGCCTCTGCTGTCAGTGTTCAAAGTCCCTAGATAACCACTTTAAAGTTGACGATTTTATGATCTCCTTATAGCTTCCTATGCAGTCACAGCCATGGTGTCCGCCTTCCTTTAAGGTGCTTCCTAGAAAGGAAAAGCCATCCTCTGAATATAATATAGTTACTAGAAAAGTGGTGAGTATATGATGATGATTATGATGAATAGGGATGCTAGACAAATTATATGTAAAACCCAACTTAGATGGTGGAAGCTGTGCAAATCCCTCCTGCTACTCCTCTTCCTCTGTGCATCTATTACTACATGTGCCATATGCTTATTTGTCTTCTTTCTTTTTTTTGTTTTTCTCCCTCTTCTGCTGCATACTAGATAGATTATGTTGCTGGTTCATTTTGAAAAATGCATGTTTGATAGACGCATCTTATGGTCATTATATAACAAACAGCACTGCAAATTTGCTATTGGGCAACTAATATTTTCCTCAGCAGTACACATGAGTGCTGGACACAAACAAATGTTAATGTTACACTCCCACCCCAGAGACACATTATTTTCCTTCTGTGATGATGATGTTATGTGTTCTGCAAAATGTTGTGGTATAATGATGGTGATGATATAATACTTTGCTAATTACCAATTCACTTTGCTTTCTAGTAGCTTTGCCCATACATTTCTCTCTTTCATTTTCCACAATGCAATATTCTATTTGATCTATAAATATTTCTTTAAACGCTTTTACAGAATCTTTCACAGAATGCTGCTTCCTGGTCTTGGTACAAATTCAGAAAATTCATTGGAGGTCCAGCTGATTTATGTTTGCCCCCTTAAAAGACTTCAGTTACTCACATAATTCACTATTAGTTGATGCTTATCTGACATTGCACTGGGACGGGCAGAAAGTAAAATGTTATACTTCACCTTCTGCATATCAAAATCCTAAAAGTGTCCCAATTTTAATTAACCCCAAGAAATTCACATCAGGAACTAGTAACTGGGGGGAGGGGAGATAGACTCAGTATGTGTTGTTCTGGCTATACTAGTGTAGTGGGACAAAGCTAGAGGACAGTGTGTATGATTCTTTGGCTATCAGTGTAGTGGGACCAGGTGGTAGGCCATTATGTGTGGTTATATAGCTACTGTGGGACAACACAGTGGGGTAATATATGTTGCTCTATGGCTACCCGTGCAATGGGACAAAGCTGGGGGTCATTATGTGTGGTTTCATGACTACCATGGTAAAAGACTGTGAGGGGGTGTTATATGTGTGTGGGTTGATGGCAACTGTAAGGCACAGTTTATGTGGTTTCTTGGCTATTGTGGCACAAGGCAGGAGGTCACAGCAGCAGTAAGAAATATGAGTCTCTCCAGCTGCTGTTAAGTTACAACTGTTTGCTGGTGGGTATGGATGGGAATTGCAGTCTAGCAGCAACTGTAATGTCTCCTATTGCCAATCCTGGCTACCAGAGCAGGACAAGTCTGGGTTGTCAGTATATGTGATTCTTGGCTACTGTAGGACAAGGCTTGGATGTCAGTATGTGAGGTTCTATTGCTACCATGTGAACATTTTAAGGAGTGGGGGTTGTATGTGTTGTTGTATGGTAACCAGTGCAGTGTGACAAGGCTGGGGTCAGAATGTATGGTTCTATGGCTACTGTGCATCAAGTCTGGAGGTCAATATACATGGTTCTATTGCAATGGAATAAGGATGAGGGAAGCAGCAGAACAGTGGCACTTTTCATGGGAATTGTAAAATGAGGCTTTTCTCTTTTTGGGATTTTTCACCCATCCTTAATGACAAAAGAAGTCCCTTCCATTTAAGCACTAAATGTACATTACTCATTACTGGTTTTGGTCTGCTCATACAAATGCTCCAGCATGTATAATGTGAAATTCACCCTGGTAGCAGCTTCCATTTTAAGCTGGTTATCAGACAAGTGGTTATGCTCTAGCAAGGCATGTAATAAATTGTCAGCACTATAAAGCCAGCTAAAATATGCACAGAATTTGTTGACAGTATTTTTTATTTCAATGAGGGTTTCAGATTCTGAGAGGAAATGACAATTAGATTTCTGACATGGGCTAAACAGGGAACATGCACCATATCTGCAAGCTATTATATTGGAGCCATGGTTCACTTTGAAAATGTTGCACACAAAAGAGAGTGCAACTAAACGGCATTTTAACCATGTCACCGTAATGAAAAGGGCAACATGAGAATCTCGCCCTGCATCAAAAGTGCAAGATTCTCATTTTGCAGCATTAAATCTTGCTTCAACCCTTCAACCCAGAGGGATGTCCAATTTTGCTGAGCACTGCGGCGAGCTCTCTCTCCCCTTTTCTCTACATACAGAAATATTCCTGCTCTCAGGAAGTCCAGTTCTGTTGTTTCAGGACTATTAAGCTCTCCTCTTGAGAAACAGAAAACTTTTGCTATAAGCTGCAAGAAATTGTTTGACAACAAAATCAGATTTGTCTTACTTTATCTAGTGAAACTCAAGATATTTTGCCCGGTAATCCAAAGACATTTGATTCTTCTCAAGAATCTGAAGTCTTCATAGACTTCATAGCACTTAGCAAAATTGGACATCCCTCTGGGTTGAAGGCTTGAAGCAACGTTTAATGTCGTGGCATGAGAATCTCGTGCTTTTGATGCAGGGCAAGATGTCGCCCTTTTCATCATGGTGACATGGTTAATGCGCCTTTAGCTGTACGCTATTTTGTGTGCGACATTTTCAAAGGATACCTGAGCCATTATCTGCAAACAAGAAGCCACCTTTCAAGGCAAGGGGCAGAAGCAATTGATTTATGATCCACTACAGTTTCTCAGTTTCTTTAACATATTTATAGCTGTGTTTCTAAGCTAAACATGCATACATTGGCATTTTTTTCCAGCCCTACCCAGGATGGATACTACCCAGAATAAAAAAAAAGGTTGTCACACACACATACATGCACACACACTTCTTTTTCACTATGCTTTCTACCATTGGCCTCAGTTTTTTTCGTCAGTAAAAAAAATCAGTGAGAGAATCTCACTAATCCCTGCCACTACATGACTAACCAACAAGGTGGTTTCCTTAAAAGGTTTCAGCAGGTCACAAAGATTAGTTGGCAATTCCTAGGTGACAAAGAAGGCCTCTTCAAAGTCTTCTAATTTTGCATTGTATACTTGCTATTGGCCTTATTCTTCTTGTGCAAACACTCTAGCATGTACAGTATGGAATGCCACCTGGTACGGACATCAATTTTCACCTGGTAATGGGACAGTTTGTTAGCCTCTTGTATATAATATAATACATTGTGAGCATTATATGAGAGGCTAAATGGGTATGATTCTGAGAGGAATTTGGATACAACTATATTTATAACATGGACAGACCTGGGCACATTCAACTTATCACCTATTCTCAAGCCAGCTATTATATTGGAGCCATTATCAGCAGAAATAAAGCCAGCTTTCAAAGAGAGGGGCACAAACCATTCCTCTATCACCTGCTCTAGTTTATTTAACACACATATATGGCTTTGTGGGATTGTCTCTCAAACATTTGCATGCACAAAATGGTGTGCTGATGGTATGGACTACACTGCTGCTGCTACTGTCCTTTAATTATACTGCCAGAACCAGAGGCAAGATTACTGGCTGTGACCTGATTTTGCAAGCTATTGTTGCTCACTGTTGGTAGAGAAACCGAATGAGCAGTGACAGTTGTATAGTCTGCACTTTGCCCACTTGTCCACATATCAGGTGGATTTTCTTTTCGTATGAGATTTCCAGCTATTTGCTCACTATATTAACCTCTGTTTTCTACAAAAGAATAAGACAGCATGTCAACTTGACAGCTTCTTGGCAAGTTTACTATTCTACATGTGTACTTTTGGATTATTTTGTGAGGTTTTTGACAGTACATGACAGAAAAACTGTGTAACTTTATTTCTTTAACAACATAGATTGTGAAGGCTGTGGGAATTTCATTGGTGGCATTTGTGGGCACTCAATGTATCTTGTACACCTCTGCAGCAGGAGCTATAGGTGTTATTTCAGATGAATGAAATATTGGCACACTTTCTGACACTTCAACGTCACTTCTGCTTTGTGCATCAGAGCCCTGGGAACTTTTACAAGTGCTTCTGCTGCTGCTAGTTGTGACACCTCTGAGATACTGGTGATGTGTCTCCCAATCAGAGCTGTGGTTGTGCTTCAGGTGTGATCTCAATGAGGAGATGCCTAGGCGTGAGCCTGAATTCCCCCTGCTAACATGCTTCTTACACATACAACAGTTAGCAATGTGCTTAACTTTTGGATTTTGAAAGAAGTGGACTTCATAGACTGTAGGGTTCTTGAGGGGCTACTACTACTGGGCATAGATGTTGCTATAATTGTACTACTAGGTGTCAAAGGTTCAGCATGTCCAAAAGCAGCAGAGCCACTCATCATAGCTAGGGCTGTGTCTGTTAACCGATGTTATTGCTTGTTACTCAAAACTAGTATATGTCTGGTTTAGTAGCGGCTGGACTTCAGTGTCAGGCTCTCCAACTGATTTCTCAGTTTATAAACATGCACAGTATTCCTTTTTAATGGTGGAAGATTGAGCATTTGCATATCATCTATTTTTATGGCAAAGTCATAATTTCTCTCACTTTCAACTTCATCTGTATCTGAAGAAAAGGAGGATGCCAGAGGGATATATTCTATTTTTACAGCAACGTCATCAGTAACTAGGTCATCCTCAGCATCGCCTGCTCTTTCTTCCCCACTACTTTAATGTTCCTTTTCTATTTACTTTTTCCCCATAGAGGGATTTTCACAACATTTACTACTACTTTTAGGACAGGTGTACTTGTTTGTCTCACTTTCAGATACAGCAGTTGGCTAAACAGCTACACTGTCTTCCATTATTAGGGGTGGGTGAAAAGTGAAAACAATTCCCACATGACTTTTCGTGGAAAATGTTCCTCTTTTTTTCACAAAATTTTTCTCCTTTTCCTCCTTTTCGCCTATTCCAGCAAATTTTGTGCCTATTCCAGCACATTTTTTTCCAATTATAACACATTTTTCTTCTATTGCAACACATTTTTCTCCTATGTTTAATATGGTGCAACATTTCCCAGCACAATATTACTTCTTCTGAGGGCTGTAGTGGAGAAATAAGTAGCTGGAAGTCAAAGTTGTGAGTCCTACAGCAACATATACCTTGAAAAGTGTGTTAGCATGAAGAATGCCTTTGTCCTTTGCTCACAACACTTACTTCCTGCTTAAGTGACACTGCCACATATTCATGATGACATAAATAAATAAAAAAATAAATATAAAAAAATAAAGTACAACCTACAATGTGGCATATGTGTATGGTAGTGGTGGTAGGGGACTGACGTTTTGTGATTGGTGGGACCTTGACAAACTGCATCCACCCCGGGAGGAGAGGGATCATTTATTGCACATGCTGCAGCAACCATTGAACTATCACTTTACTCCCAGGTCCTTGCACTGCTCCATCTTTCCCCCTTCTCCTGCCCCTTGTGCATTTGCTGGATATTACTCAAATAGTGTGTGTGTTTTTACTCTCTACAGTACATAACTGAAGGAATGTGAAGTCTTGCCTTGGCCCTCAACAAAATTCTCAATGTTGTTTGCTGTCTATCAAGTCAGTCTCAGTCACAGAGCTTACATCAGGCTCCCAGTCAGCTGTCTAATATATTTATTTGTCTTGCCAGTCAGTCACAACAAATTTTGGGGTATTTGGGGTCAACCTCCTTCCTCCCTTCTTTTCTCCCATTGTGCCCCCAGACTCCCCTAATACAGAGAACAAATGTCCTACCTAAAAGACTCCCTAAACTAAGCTTCAATTCCCTTTCATTTGCCTATCTTCCCTAGCTCAAAACTATACTGCTTTCTACTCTCACAAACACAGAATGACATATTGTGAGAGCCTGACACTCTTGTATATGGCTGTAGTAATGTTGATAAAACTTTTGTGTGGTGTAGAAAATGTTTTCTTCCCATTGATTTCAATGTAATGAGCTAGGTGAAAAAAGTGGGAAAATGGTACTTTTCACAGGAAATTTTTCACCAAGTGAAAGGTGCCATTTTCTACCAATTTTGGTCTGAGGCAAAAGTTTTCACCCATCCCGATCCATTATGCCATCAACATCTTCAGTGTTCTTACATGGTTTATTAATATTACTGGTGGTGGTAGAACCTTTTGTGGGACTCTAACAAACAGCTTCCTCAGAAAGAGAAGAATCATTATCATTTATGGCATACTCTGCAGCAAGCATATCGTCAGTCAATTTTTGACCCCTGGGGCCCCCTCATGGACCCCACTTTTTGTCTTAATAGACACTCTGTCTGGCTTAGAAACTTGACATGGAAGGTTTATGTATATTTAAACTAACACGTTTGTGGCAGAGAAATGTGTTACAGCTTGCTGGCAAATGGGGAGGCAGTTTTGTATTTAATGCCCCAACATCCCATATGTCTTTATTATTTTTCAATAAATAACGTTTTCAGTGATTCCAGATCAATTTGGATTTATTTTTTGTAACTCTGAAAGAGACCATTGCTGAGTCTCAGTCAACCAATGGACTTTTGTCAAAATGTGGTATCACTGATACTGAAAGGATTTATCATTTTTAAAATTACAAATTTTCTTCCATTTTGGCTAGTGTAAGGAATAGGAAACCTTTAATGCATATTAAAATGCAGACTTTTTTCCATGAAAGTGTGACTATAAGTGTCTGTCATTCAGTCTTTCATAGTCATAACTATTCTTTAATCCATTGTTTTCTGGAGACATCTAAAATGTATTGCTCCATAGTGTATTGGAAATGTGCCCAGCACCCAAGGGGTTAAACTGTATTGATGTGACAACCAGCTGGCAGCATTCTACATTAAACTAAAATGCAATGGAGGAGACCTAGAAAATGACAGCCAGAGTGAAGCAGACCATGCAGGGAGTTGGAGAATTTGTATAGTAAACTGTCACACACATGCTAGAAAAGAAAATAAAGAAAGGTTTGCTGTAGAAGACTCTGAAGTGATTCCAGTGTTCTGTGTCTGCCACATGTCTCTATAAATCAGCACTTGGTGAGGGTCAGCCATGCGGGCTATGTCAGTTCCCACTGTAATAAGCATCCTTCACTGTAAAGTCTGCATTGCCTAAGGGCCAGAAGACAGATAATATTAACCTCTTCAACTCAGTCTTGCACAGCATGTCTTGCAATATCCATTGGGATGGCAGCTCTGGGCTTTCTCAAGCTGGTAAAGTATCACAATGGCGGCAAATCACAGGTGCTAAAATACTTTCAGTACATAGAACCTTGTATAAATTCTCCTGAAAACAAAGATAAATCAGTCAATGGTGATAATGATCTGATTCTGAAAAACTCCAGGCAACAGTAGTCATTGTCAAAAGGGGCGCACATGGAGGCTGAAGTATGAAAGATGAGTTGTAGAATCTTGGGCAAACCAACTGGGGAAATTAAAGGTTACCACTGATTTAAAAGGAGTTAAAGAGACCTTCAGTGTCCAAAACTACAAAGTATGATGAGTATTGTTAAAATGACCCATGCACACCTCTCTAGTTTTCTTATTGTTAAAGTCCCAAATTTGTTGTAGACTACAGTATGTAAAAGTAAAAAAAAACTTTGATGATCTCCCTGACAGTAAGAGTACACAAATTAGGTATTAGACTTGCCCACTTCCCAAGTCCTTTAGGAAGCTACCAACACCCCTATGCTGGGTTCTTGTGGCCTTGGTTTTATTTCTGGAGGTTTATGATATGCAGTTGTGCCTGCTGAGAATTATTCATAGCATGAGACATAGGGTACTTTGGATTTGTTGGTTACAAAGATGATTGTTGATGTGAAGAGGAACTTGCCAATACAAGATAAACAGGTTATGCGGTCATTGTGAAGAATACTCCAAATTTTGGGATATGGATGAAGTAATCTTACTATACTTTTTAATAACATTTATTATGTAAGCTATCACATTCAATTTTGAACCTTGGGGAACCTTTTTGAAAAAAAAGATTAATGTTATAGCCATTTGATAGTCAAAATCATTTGCATTAACCATTTGATTTGCAAACTCTAAAATGAGTGACTCCAAAGGAGCCATAAAACTACATGTGTTGACCCCTGAGCCTTGTCCCACTAAACTGGTATCTACAGAATCGCACACTAACCACCAACATTGTCCCACAGTATCCAATGAAAAAGACATACTGACTCTCTAGCTTTATCTTACTGCACTCGTAGACATAGAATTGTGCATCCTGCCCCCCCCCACACCCTTTTCCCACTGTAATGGTTTCTACTGACTTTTTTTTTTAAATTCCAGCCTTGTCCCACTGCATTGGTAGCCATAGAACTCTATATACTGAGTCTGTACTTGGTTTTATTTAAGATCACTTTACAGAAGAAAAACTATATAGGTTCAGCGAAAAATTAAATTTCAAAAGGCTAATTGCAAAATGTTAAGATCATCAATGCAACCGCATAGACTGGGATGATTTATTAAAAAGAAAAATACTGAGGATAATGGTCAGAATTTAAATTAAGTTGCAGAAAAATATTCAGTGGCAAATGCTTTAGGGGGAACAAACTCAAAAGAAGTAGATCACAACCAATGTGGTTAGATGCAAATGCATAGCAGGAAATGGAAAGTAAAAAGGCATTTAGACTGTGTTAGTCTCAAGGAACAAAGACTAATTTCTTGTAGTACAGGGAGTGCAACAAAGATTGTAAAAAGACAACTAGGTTAGCAAAAATATAAAATGAAACTGTAATTGAAAGGGTGTTAAGGTTCAGTACACTCAGACACGATAGGTTTAGATAAAAACATAATTTTATTGAAGCACACAAGAAATAATGTAACCCTCACAGGTCCAGTAAATAGCATCAACTGACACAGGACAGGTTACAAGCGGGTTACCCACACGGGTCCAGTATGGTACACAACACAATACTGACACAGGTCAGGTAATATCGTGATACAGAGTATGAGTCCGATATGTACAGTGGAGCCACAGGCAGAGTGGCTAGCAATAGCTGCGGTACAATGTCGCTTAACGCAGCAGTAGGCAACAATGGCAGAAGTGTAACGGCAAACAATGATAACTAGCACGGTTCCACTACTGTGGATGCCCACCGTGGACTACAATAGACTGGTCAGAGCTTGTGCCAAACGGAGGCCCAACGGAGCGGTCAACACCAATGCTCTTGCTATGCCCCAAAGGGTTAATGTGCTTCACATAAAATGGATGGCAACCGGAAGCGCCCAACTGACCTATGGAATCGGTACGCCCAAGGTACTGGAAGCAACCCACACTGGTATAGCAAGTAGATAACGAGGCAACACCCCCGAAGGGGTTAATAATTGCAATGGTCTGGATAACGCCAACCACGGGAAGTGCCCAACTGAACCCAGCTTAAGACCAAGCGATGCAGCATGGTGTGAGAGGATACTGGCACACTGAGACTCTGAGCCACCTGACAGGATCGGATAAGGTACCGGAGTCGTGAGATACAATCTGAGGGCAACCGTAAGCAGCCGGAACTGCCAGGGATAGCCCAGTCAAGCAAGCTGAGAGCAGGAACCACCGCCAAGCCGATTTGGTACACAGCACAGGAACATCAGCCAAGCTGGGTTGGAACAGGAAGCAGGAACGTCAGTCTTGCCGGGTTGGTACATGGAGCAGGAACGTTGGTCTCGCCGGGTCAGTACATGGAGCAGGAACATCAGCCAGGCCGGGTCAGAACAGGAAGCAGGAACATCAGCCAATCCGAATCGGTACACAGAATCAGGAGCAGAGACTAATGATGTGGTCAGGCAGTCCGGGGTCATACACTGGTATCAGGATAACCGAACTAGCGCTAGGCATCAGGTACACCACGAAAGGGCACTAGCCGAGTGACAGCTCAGGGTATAAAAAGGCTGTCACTAGGAGGAGCAGTACAGCGCAGCCAATAGGAAAGCAGCATTACCGAGATGGACAGAATGTCGCCCAGATCACGGGCGCCGTGATAAAGGGAAAGCCAGACTAATCCAAAGACATTTTTCAGAGCCATAAATAGCAAAAAACTTAAGATGGACATTTCAAATATTAGGTGGGTGAGTTGATTAGGTATGTTATGAACACATTATTTTCACTGGCATATACCAGGCAATGAGCAATGAATGAAGGGCCTTAATAAATAGCAATTGCAACCATACCATTATTAGATATTGGGTTAAAGCAAGAAGAAATCAAGGAAAAAGGCAAAATTACAACTGAAAAGCACCTGATCATGATGTTATGCATCCAAGGGTTTGTTGGGAATTCAGTATAGTGTTAGCAAGTATTACACACACACTAATGGTGGCGCTATATGGATGCGGGGTTGTTTCTTTCTTAAATGGTCGCCGCCGTGAACAAGACCTCTGCTATTAGATCTTAAAATAAAACTAATATTTACAAAACCAGTTCCGGCGCTACCATCAGAAAGATTAATAAATCATACTACAAGAGCTCCTTCAGTATCACCATGTCCCTTTAATAGACAGAGTATTATACAAAGAAGTTTGGTCCACACATAGCTTTACTTGGGGGAACTTGAATTGGCATGATTTGGGTGTGATACATTGTATAAGACCCGAAGTATTAAGAGCAGGAGATCTGTTCCGGTGTGAACTCATTGCGGAAACGATAATCGTTAGTTAACACTATCGATACGTTTGCAGGGGGGCCGAAATTGGAGCGGAGACCCTTGTTAATTTTAATCTTTTGTGGTCTGGTGGATGTGGGACGCCGGTACATGCAGAGACATTGTTTCAGTTTAGATGACGGTGGTGTGTGGATTGAAGCTTAATATATGAATATTTGAAGAAGGTGTTTTTCTGTAGGAAATTTAGGATTTAGTTATTGATGTTGAGTATATATTGGATGTATTTACTTCACTATCACTTATGAGAGATTTGATGAAGTAATATCCAACTGCAACATTTTTAGAATTCTTTATGTGCACATTGTATTGAATATACATTAGATATAGAAATTGAAGGAGTGTATAATACTCTGTCTATTAAAGGGACATGGTGATACTGAAGGAGCTCTTGTAGTATGATTTATTAATCTTTCTGATGGTAGCGCCGGAACTGGTTTTGTAAATAATAGTGTTAGCAAGACCACACTTTTTAATCTTTAAAAACTTTTTCTATAGGCTCATTGCAACAAGATTTGTATGAATCCAATATGGTATCTTTATTTAAGAAGGGAACTAAACCAGAACCTGTGAATTACAGACCTGTGAATTTGACCTCTGTAGTGGGAAAACAGTTTGGAGGGATTATTAGGATTACACAGAAAAACAAAAACAAACTATCAACAGGAATCAACATGGTTTTATGAAGAATAGATGTTGCTGACATGTTTGAGCTTCTATGAAGAAATAAGTGGGGATGGGCAAAAACTTTCACCTCAAACCAAAATCTTCTAAAAATGTCATTTTCCTGCTTTTTTCGTCTACCACATTGCATTGAAATCAATGGGAAGATACCTTTTCCCCACCACATGAAAGTTTTCTCTACTTTTAAACAGCCATGGGAAAAGCAGCATGTTTTTGAGTTAGAGGGGATAAATAAAGGGGATTTGAAGCTAAATTTAGGGAGACTTTCACATTGTTTTATGTTTGTTCTCTGTATTAGGGGAGTCTGGAGGCACTCTGGGGGAGAAGAAGGGAGAAAGGAGGTTGACTCCAAGACTGACTGGCAAGACACAGGCAGCTAGGGTCTGAATTGCTTGCTGATTTTGCTTTCATTTTCTCTGTACTTGGTAATTCTGGGGAAATAACTTGTTGATTTTTTTTTTTTTAGTTATATATTTTTTGGGGGGACTGACTGTGATAAGATAGGTTGGACAACTTAAAAAATAAATAAATAAATAAAATGACAAAATAAAAAAAAAATAATACATAACTAATTAAACAAATACATATTTTAGGTGACAGACAATGGACTGTGATCCTGATATGAGATCAGTGACTGAGGCAGACTTGATAGACAGCAAAGTACATTGAAAATTTTGTTGAGAGCTAAGGCAAGACATCACACTCTATCAGTTGTGTACTTAGAGAGTAAAAACACAAAGTAGTTGAGTTATGTACAGCAAATGGACAAGGGGGAGGGGAAAAGGTGGAGCAGTGCAGGGACATTGGAGTAAAGTGGTAGTTCAAAAAATGATTGAAGCAATGGTTGCTGGAGTATGTGTACTGAATAATGATAATCCATCTCCTCCCAGGATGGATGCAATTTGTCAAGTTTCCACCAATCACACCACATCAGCCCCCACACACACACACCATTACCATACACATCTGCCACATTGTGGGTTGTACTTTATTTTTTATCATTTGACATGATCATGAATATGTGCCAGTGTCACTTAAAGGGATAGTAATGTTTCACAATAAAAGCAGCTCCAATTAATCTTCATAGTATTTGGGCCATTGAGAGTGTTACTTCAGTACTGTCAGAGTTGTAATTCAAGAGGAACTGAATTATCCCCCTCCTGCCCCTTTTACTGATGTAACACTGCTCACCTCAGAACAGAAAGGTAGTGTCCAGGTAGCTTGCAGAGAGGGACAATCTTCAATTAGCATAAGTGAAAGTCCTGTCAAGGGGGCAGGGTTTTCATTCTTCTCACAGTAAGAAAACTGTCCCTTGCTGTGAGTTGTCTGGTCTTAAGACCAGATTCCACATCTGAGGGGAAGTGGCTTACATTAGGTAATACAATTACTCTTGAACTACAAGTCTGACAGTATTGAAATAACACTCTCCATGGTCCAAACGCTATGAAGATTAATTGGAACTGCTTTTATTTTGAAACATTACTATCCCTTTAAGCAGGAAGTCAGTGTTGGGGGCAAAGGACAAATGCACTCTGCTTGCTAAGACATTTTCAAGGTATATTGTGCTGTAGGACTCACAACTTTGACTTCCAGCTACTTATTTCTCTACTACAACCCTTAGAAGAAGTAATATTGTGTTGGGAAATGATGCACCATATTAAACATAGGAGAAATATGTGTTGGAATAGGAGAAAATGTGTTGAAATTGGAGAAAAATGTTTTGCAGTAGGAAGAAAATGTGTTAGAATATAAGAAAAATATGTTAGAATAGGAGAAACATGTGTTGGAATAGGCGAAAAGGAAGAACATTTTGCTTTGGAGAAAAGGCGAAAACTTTCATGAAAAAGAGAAAAACCATGAGTTTTTTTGGGAGACGTCATGCAGGAAATTTTTTTTTACTTTTCACCCACCCCTAGAAATAATTACAGTAACAACCTAGAAAATGGCAAAGCAGTAGATGCAGTATAGCTAGATTTTGCAAAGGTATTTGATACAGTGCCAAATAGGAGGCTGGTGTATTAACCATGGAAACTGGGCCTAGAGGATAACATAGAAACATAGTAGCATAGTTGATGAGGCTGCAAAACGACATGCATCCATCAAGTTTAGTGTATGCCAAATCACCCCTGTTGAGCCAGAGGAAGGCAGAAAAAAAACATTAATTTCCAATTAAGCCCCAAGTGGGTAAAAAAAATCATATCTGCTTTGAAGCCAGTTGTCATAATTCTCAATGTTGCTCTGTGCTTAATAGGCATACAAAATGTGAGAGGCTTCTGAAGATGAACAACAGTGCAATGGCCTGTTCAATGTCCATTCACAGCTCAGAAGCATCACATTTTAGCTCTCTAGTACCATTACTGTGGAGAAATTTCCACATACATATTAGACTAATCCCACCCAAAAGGGCGGTCCAGTTCCAAAATGACGGGCAAGTCCCCACTGCATGGGAACACCAGCTAACCCCTTGTTGGGCCTCATCATGGAGGTGCAGCTGGATTCCTTAGGCACTGAGAGCAAGGGGTCCACTTCTGAATTAACCTTTACTCCTAGGGAGACCCCTTAAGAGCATTTAAAGTGTGATGCTTCTGAGCAATGAATAGCCATAGAACAAGCCATTGTGCTGTTGTTAGTCCTCAGAAACCTCTCACATTTTGCATGCATATTATAAATACTCTTAGGGGGTCTCCCTAAGAGTGAAGGGTAATGCAGGCATGCCCAGGGAATCCAGCTGCACCTCCCTGATGAGGCCCAACAAGGCCGAAACATATCTCGGGGGTTAGCTGGTGTTCCCATGCAGAGGGGACTAGCCTGTCGTTTTGGAACTGGACTGTCCTTTTGAGTGGGATTAGTCTAATATGTATGTGGAAATTTCTCCACTGTAATGGCACTAGAGAGCTAAAACATGGTGTTTCTGACCGGTGACTAGCCATAGAACAGAAGCCTCTCACATTTTGTATCCATGCTAGATAGGTACCACAGCATCTTTAGGCAAAGATGCTATAACTTTATTGCCCTTACCGTACAAAAAAATCCAATTAATTTGTTTTAATCAAAAGCAACTTTCATTTAACCAGTTTTCAATCAATACAGATATCACATTCCAAACCTAAGCCTTTTAATCTATTCAGTAACGTGTTATGAGGCAAAGTATCAAAGGCTTTTGTAAAATCCAAGTATACTACATCAACAACAATTCCTTTGTCCAAATTACAACTTACCCTTTCATTAAATGCAAGTAAATTAGTTTGACATGATGTGTTGATGTGTTCTTCATAAAACCATGGCTGGCTCCTCCTAATAATTATTGATCTTCACATGGATCTCACTACTCTCAGTTAGTAACCTCTCTAACATCTTACCCAATAAGAATCAAGTGCACAGGTCTACAGTTTCCAGTTCTGAATAATGGTACTACATCAGTTTTCCCACTTGATAGAAAATTGGACAAAGGAAAGGGAACAATGTGTTGTTATAGGTAAAAATTCTCCAGTACATTTAAAGTTAAGAGTACCTCAGGGTTCAGTACTTGGGCTACTGGTTTTTAACATTTTTATAAATGACCTGGAAATAGTTTTAGAAAACAAAATTTCAATATTTGCAGATACTAAATTACGCATAGTAATACATTCAGAGCAGGATGTTCTCGCTCTACAGTGGGATTTACATAAAGTGTCAGATTGGACAGACAAATGCAGTACTGCAGTAGCAAAAGCAAACAAAGTACTGTCTTGCATAAAAGAAGTGTTGAGTGGCTAACATGATTTTGTCACTGTGCAAATCATTGGTAAGATCTCACCTCAAATATGCAGTGCAGTTTTGGGTACCAGTTCTGAAAAAGATTCTAGAAATGGAGAGAGAGCAAAGAAAAGCAACAAAATAGATTAAAAGACTGGAGAATCTGAAGTATTAAGAATGTCTAGCCAAACTTGGTTTATTTACTCTAGAGAAAAAAACACCTAAAAGGGGATCTTGCAAGTTTGTATAAGTATATGAAAGATCAATACAAGGCCACCCTTTTACGATTAGAGGAAAGGAGGTTTTAACTTAAGCAGAGGAAGGGTTTTTTTACAGTAAGGTAAGATAATATTAGCTCTGTGAAAGTTGACGAAGTAGGAGAGTACCTAGTACCTACCGAGAAAGGGTGCTGGAGAACTTAATATAGAAATTGGTGCTTGAGATTGGCAGAACCTTGTTGGAATGTCCTTGAGTAACCACAGCTGAGGTAAAGGTGCTGGTCACGAAGTCAGATGTCTTACCCCAGTTAAACCAGACCCTGGACCAGGATGGACACACCTCAGGTTTAGAAAACAGGAGGTAGGTACTAGGAGTGAAGAGATCCCAATATGTGGAAACCCCCAGTATACTGGGAAAGAACAAATATTAGTAGGAAGTGATTTGCAGAGATGTTGTAGGTAGTCTGAAGAAATGCTTCAGGTACTCCAGCCCTGCTACAGCTAATACTATTTGCCCAGTGCCCAAAAAATGGAAGTAGTTACCAGGAATGGGGGACAGAACCAGTGTACCAAGATTAGGACTCCTGAAAGAATATGAAAAACCCTGACTACCACAAGATTGATCAAAAATGTAACAGCTCTGAAGATCTGGCACAGTGCTGCTGAGAAGAAGGAATCCTTTGTAGTAGCCTAGAAAGGATTATAGGATGAAATGGTCTCACCACAGACTGACTGGCCAAAAGACTAAGGCTGAGTATGAGCCTAAATGCGAGAAGCAAAAAGTAACCAAGTAGCAGCCTAATCAGGCTTAAAGGAAAAATAAGCTCCTGTTGCAGACTCTCAAGCCATCTATCTATGACTGAGTCTGGGCCAAAGAATAGGAAGAATACTGGCAATAAGTATTCCTTAATTAGGCTGATGCAGAAAAACACCCTCTCGCTACAGACTATCTGACTGTCTACCTATGGTGGAATCTGGGCTGATGTAAAGCAGATTAGCAACAATGTAGCAGCCTACACGGCTATAAGTTAGTGCTCTCAAGAAGAATGAATGGGTCATGTCACAGAAGAGAAGGCTCCTGGCCACCAAACACCAGCCGTCTAACTACAGCAGCGTCTGGGCACTGGATAAGGAAAATTCCTCTGAGGCTGGAGAAAAGGATAATGGGAGATGTAGTCCCAAGGCCCCTCAGATGTAGAGGCCTGAATATGTAGTCAGGGCACCTAATGCTCTGGAGATGCAGCTCTGGATAATCACCAGCTGATAAGAGCAGAAAGCTAAATGTAAGTAAGCAGGACCACACAAGGAATATGCAAAATCAGAATCAGTTCGTTAACAGATAGACAATAAATGTACATGAGGGAAAAGATGGGAGAATGGTCAAGTGGAAGCCAGGGTCATATCAGGAACACAGAAGTGCAGTATCAGAGGGAGATCCAAAGAGGTGGTCAAATATCCAAGTGAAGGTCAGCAACTAATCAGGAAACAAAATAATAAATAGTGACTACGAATACATCTTTAAAAACAGGCATCAAGATAAGCAACTGACATGCCTATAAACCCCCAACAGCCAATCCTTGGTCAGAGAGAGTCAGGTCTTCAGGTAGGAAGTGTAACAGCTAAATTGTAGTATTTCTTCCCCAAGGAAATGGTAATGGCAGATACTTTTAAGAGAAAATGCATTTCTAGCAGAAGGGAACACATATACTGTGTATTAGTAGGTAAAACAGGACCAGTCTAGTAAAGAGACTAAAAACTATTTTGGAATTGGAAAGTTTAGTATGGAGCTGTTTAAAGGTTGATGCAATGGCAAAGTGTAGATGGCTATGTGTGGTGATCACTTTGCCATGGTGAATACAACATACTTCTCCATATGCACTAAGAAATATCTTTGCAAGGAGAAGGGGAGACACTTTAAATATTAGCATATAGTTTTATTGTAATGATGGAGATGTGTTGGCGAGGGCAAGTAGGGGAATGGAGAGTATGAGCTCAGACTTTAGCACCAAAAACACCACCAGCCCTCCCTTGACCCTTTAAGTGCTATATGCAATACATTGCCATGCAATGTGTTATACATTCCTGAGGCACTGAAAGTGTTATAACATAAAGAATCCCCTGAAGAATCCACTGCCCCATTTCACAGATCATTCAAATACACAGTGAACATGTACATGTCTTCTTTTTGATATGTCTTTACCTGAACTGGCTGATCAGCTGGTTGAAGTCCACAGTTGAGTATCCAGCGATCAGATGAAAACAGAAAACTCCTCTATACTCCACAAAGCAAATAGCAGTGTCTATTCCTGCTCTCCAGTAGAGACACCAAACTATCATCTGTGTCTCCATAGAATGCTAAGGGAAGATTCAAACTTTACCATTAGGACTTTGCATATCAACAGTATAGCCAGGTAGCGGAGCTTAGTACATGTGGCAAATAGACATGTTAACATAAAAACACACCAAACTACACCCACAGGAATACAATGGCTTTTTAAGCTTCATTTTAATATGTAAATGAGCCATTGTAGAAGTAGACACAGCAACATTGTAAACTTGGTGAAATCAAGGTGAACCATTGAGATGCTGGCATTTTCACATGCATATGATGGTGAATAGCTCTTACTGCATATGACAAGATGTAATCAGTGCAAATACTACACAATATCACCAGATTTGACCCTTATGGGATATTATTGCAAAGTTTGTTTTCTCTCATATCTGTAGGAATAATGGGTTGATTTTTGGAATAATTATGTTTTATTGTTTTACTCAAGCAATATTTTAGAAATCTAATAGAATACATCCAAATAATCTTTTTTAATTTACACTGATCACCCACCTGTGATTAAGCAGAGATATTCTGAATATCTGACCTGTTGATGTGCCCTGAGATCTATCACTAAGAATCACTGGATTAAAGGTATAATAAATACAAACTTTTTTTTTAACTGTATTCTATATTATTAAATATCCCAACATTCCAAATGTCCAAAGAGGGACACTTTTGTTTTCTTTTGTGGAGGCAAAAGTGGTGGATGGAGCATTACTAAGAATTTTTAGGTTATTTTATGCCCTTTTGACACATAATTTTACAACTGAATAAATGATTTAGATCAAGGTCAACATATTTTATTTACACAGACTAATTTATAAACACATATCCTGAAATTTAAACAAACATTATTGTGAGTTTTATTGCTGTTGAGCAATGTGATACAGACTGATCTCCTAAACAGAGGGACACCAGGGTAGGACAGCAGAACTGGGGGATATGAATCTCAAACAGGGACTGTCTCCTAAAGAAGGACACGGAGAAGGTATGTAGAGTGTGACGCAAGTCAATCACACAATTTAATACTTAGTAGCTTTAAAGGGATAAAAATGTTTCAAAATAGAAGCAGCTCCAAATCTTCATAGGATTTGTGCCATGGAGTGTGTTATTTCAATACTATCAGAGTTGTAGTTCAAGAGTAAATGAATGATAAAGTATCCCCCTCCCACCCCTTTTACTGATGTAACACTGTCATGTCAGAGCAGCAAGTATGTCCAGATGGCTTTCAGAGAGGGACAATCTTCAATTAGCATAAGGCAAAAACCTGAAAAATCTGTCAAGGGGGTAGGGTTTTCTTTATACTCACAGTAAAAAGATTGTCCCTTGCTGTGAGCTGTCTGGTCTCAAGACCAGATTCCACATCTGAGGGGAGGAGGCTTACACTAGGTAAAAGGGGCAGGATGGGGATACTTTATCATTCTATTACTCTTGAACTATAGCTCTGACAGTATTGAAATAACACTCTCCATGGCCCAAATACTATGAAGATTAATTGGAGCTGCTTCTATTTTGAAACATTACTATCTCTTTAAAGACCTAACATTTTTATTCTCTGCAAACTGGTGAGATAAAAGCATTGTTGTTTTTTTATTTGTTGTTTTTTTGGTGGGTAACTTTACAGAATTTGTAATTAATTATATATTTTTTAATTAAATGTTGCAGTCTGGGTATAGGTGTATCAGAGATAAATTGAGGCTGCAAAATGATATCCTGATATCTGAGATAAGTCTTAATCTTTATCCAGCTTTGCATTCTGTGGATTAAAAGCCTAATTTAAATCAATCCAAATTTAGATTTTTCCATATGAAATAATTGGTTTGCTCCAGAAATGCACTTCTTTAGCTTGATAAATATGTTCATGAATGAGACCCTTTGTGTTTTTCTTGGCCATATAATAAATATTTCCTTATATGTTGAGTATTTTGGTCACTATTATCTTACAGTGCTCTGCTACATCATAGATACTGCAGCCAATATTCTGCTACCTTACAACTGTAGCTGTAAAATACTTTTTAATCTTTCTTTATTGCTGTTTAGCAATGTGTTGCAGATGTTCTCAATGACAGAAGCATTCATGATATTTCCACATGTTGTTGATGCTTTTAGAATTGGCAGATGCTTTGGAGAGGATTTTCGTAAACCACAATTCTCTCTTACAGCTTTTGAACATTTCTAACACGTTTCATTACTTTGTCCTTATATACTCCTCAACTCCACCCTCCTATATGTCCACACAGTCCCAAAATGGATTAGTTTTCATTAATTTCTTCAACTGTTTCTACTTATTTGAAACCTGATGCTTTTGGAATAATTATCAAGGCTTTTGCATTGCCCAACTTTCCAGCAAAAAAAAGACAAAAAGACACATTTTTAAAAACTCTCATTTATTTAAATGGTTATTTTACCCCTTGAATGATAGAGAAGTATTCAGTGTATTGCAGAGGAATGCATTGGAGAAATCTCTAGCATTCAAGGTATAAAAGTCCTATTTAAAGGGGAACATTCACGTAAAAAAATAATTTGCGCAAGGGTTGTATGGGAAAAAGTAATGTTAATGCTGATACTGTTTTCATTTTTAGTTGTCCAGCAGTGGAGATATGAAGTCTTGTAAATGGGCATTTCAGCAATGTGCGGCACTCTGTATGTGCGGCATGCCTCCTCAGGACTTCCCACCTCCCTCTCAGCAGCCCCAGGGAACGCGTTCGCGCTTCCCTTTGGAGCTGCATTTTTCTGGCCTAACTTTAAAGCAAGCTCCGTTTACCATGCTGCTGAGGTTGCAGCAAATATATAACCCTTTGATAATCAGTGAGATCATCAGAATGGGAAGGACCCGGATCATAAGATATGTAATACTGGTTGCTAACAAAAGATGCATAAAACAATGTAAATAACAGCACATAAACAGTAACGTCCTCAGACATGAAATAACCAAATAGGGCACAGCCAAATTAATTAAGTATAAAGATTTTTAGTTTGTATGCATAACACTATGCTTTGAATTCATCTCTCTGAACAGCATACTGTGCATATTGCAATGGGAAAAGGAAATCCATTTTTTAAAGGTGAAGGTACTTTTTGTTACAGTTTGAGAGCCATCATCATTGCCAGGGCAAGTAGCAAAATACATAAAAATGTAGTAAGCTGCTTGCATTCAGCATTTACTGCATGGATACTATGGTTGCGTTGATGACATGACCTGGGTGATTTAGGTTTTAGCACTCTCCACCGGCATTCAAAGGGTAATGCACATGTATGCAGAAGTCAGTGGTGGATTAGTACATTACATGGTATAAGTAAGGAGTATGTTTATAGGGATAAAGGGAGAAAATATGATAAAAGTAGGAGAGAAAATGTAATAGAATTAGCATGTTCATTATATTATGCATGAAACAGAAGTTCAAAACACAGGTGAAATGACAGACCTGGCTGAGTTGCTGTGCAAGATATTTTCATCTAGTTGAAATGTTTATTTCTTCTTTTACTTCCTTTCCACATCCTCCTTCCCATTTTTTCTTCTCTATTTTCACTCCCTATTCGTTTGTTAAATTTCTAGAAGAAAAAATGTGACTTTTTGCCTATCCCTGACTATTAAATTCTGCTTATCTGTAGTTGTGTTTGTGGTTTGCTGATACATCAGTGCTTCACATATGTTCAGGTTTCAGGATATGTTAGAGACCTCTCTTGTATTAACACAGTTAAAACCCTAATTTTGTTAGTAGGTATCCAATGCACTGCAAAGTAATGTGTTGGATGCCACTTTGGTGTACAATGGGTTAAATCAATGTGAATGTTTATTTGTCCACTGTGGGCCCCTTATAGCATGTTTCTGCTAACGCATGGAATTGAATGGGAGAATGGAACTTTTTAATGGGTTCAAACGTACCTTAACTTTAGCGCCCGCCATGCGTTCTATTCTGCCCTAATTGCTTCATAGCCCAGGTAACTGAATTGCTTATCATGCTTCAAAAAATGACGGTAGGGTTTATGTTTAGCACAAACACCACATAAAAGGTTTATTTGCCAGTCTTAACAACAACAAGACAGAGAAACCAGTGGGAGAAATTTTTTGCCAAAATGGACACAGTGTCAGGGACACTAAATGGACTGTACTGATGGGACTGTTTCACACTCAGAGGGTCTATGAGAGTTGGACTGGTTGGTAATGATGCCAGCTGTAACAAAGGGTCCCCTATTGTCACATCTGCCACCTCTTCTTGAGGTGAAGAAGGTAGACTGGCAGCACTAGCAGTAGGCACAGGCAGTTGATCTATGCTGATTCTAAAACTGTCAGCCAGTTCTGTTTTCTTCATCATAATGTCTCAGAGGCACAGTGCTGGGGGAAGGGGAATCACATGGTCAGGAGGATGTTATGGACTCCCTTAAATGCTAGTCTGGCTGGTCAGCATCATCACTTTCACTTCCACCTCAGCATTAGGAGGATCAACACTCACCCTCATCCTGCCACCAGTTGCTTTATCACAGTTACCATCACACCACCCCCTGCCTCACAGCTCACCTCTCTCTAGCTTCTGTGTCATAGTATTGGGACTGCTTTCGGATGACAAGTTTGACTTTGGGTACCCTGCTATCACACTTGCCATTAGCTACACCATGATTTTGGTGCAAAAATTTACATATAAGTAAATGGGTGGACAGTTTGTAGTCATTGAAAAAAATTGCAAACATTTTTTGTGTATTGAAAAAGATTTTAAGGGATTTGTTGAGGGTTGATTTTCAAGAAAAAATCGGACAACTATGGGGTTTTCACGGAATTTCATGCAGGAACACAACCTTTCACCCACCCCAATTAAGACAGGAAGCACCTGCATGGCATACTCTTTAACTCAAAAATCAATTTTCTAAATAAAAATTCCTATTACAATATTTTTTATGTTTTTTTAAAGCTCTCGCTGATTCACCAAATTTCTTCTTTCTACATAGTAAAAGTTTTTCTCCTTTAAAAAGAAGAGCTTATAGGAGAACTGACAGTTGAAAATAACCCCCACTTTCTCTATGGTCCCTATGAATTTTACACTTGTGCTTTTGCTCAATAGATCTCCATTTTACTCTGGATGTCATGTAATGGGTGCCAACATTGCATTTGTCAACAGGATCCAAGACCTCAAACTTTGCTCACTGAAAATATTATTTTTAACCATTTAAAGGTCAGAGGGGTGTACGATGCAGTGCCTTGTGAACCACATGAGACCTTATAGGGTTTAGTGGGCCCATGACCCCTGCCTGGAATCAAACTCCTCCGGGATTTTAGATTCATGACAGACTGAAGATGTTATCTCTTGAACAAAGGTCAAAATATAAAATTCACAGGGGCATTTGAATTTTCTAGCCATAGAAAGTTGATTATAGAGTTAGTGTTATGCAGTATTACTTTAAGAATTATCAACCACCTTAACCCCCCGAAAGCTATCTACATCAGAAGTGCACTGCAATCCAAAGCACTTGAGACTTCTACCATTCAAGCAGTTAAACAAAATCTGATTTTTTTTATTTTGATTTGGTTACTGAACAAAAAAGTTACCTAACCTGACAAATGATGAACATCATGTGAAACGAGAGAAGTTGAGATTTCTTTTTTCACATGAACTTAATATCTAGACTGTGGTTTTGAGTCAGTCTTCAGCTTCCTGAACAGTACAGGTTTTCAAGATGTCCTCACATGACCATGGGTTGATTAATTGGTGGTGCAGTCATTTTGACAGATCCGCATATGCCACCTGTATTAGTATTACTGTGTCTGTGCTTTGGTCATACTGATGAAGTTATTTTCAACCAAAACATTTGCTACAGAACTCCATGCACTAGCAAATATTTAAAAGGACCCTATCACCTAATGCTAACATTGGTGTTTTTGAAAAAGCTGTATTTTTTATCAGACCTACAGCAACATCTAATTAATGAACTATGATAAAGAAAATGACACTGGACCACAAGGTGATCACATATCACTTTAAACCAGGGATGGTTATAAAAAAACACACACTGCAGGGTTGCACTGCTTCATGTGCGGTGCTGCATAATATTTTTATAACAATCCTTGATTTAACCCTTTGAGTACAAGAGGGGTACACAACGAATTGCTTTGCAATACGTTGTGTACCCCTCTGGCACTCAGAAGTTTAAAGGGATATGTGATCACCTTAACATGAGTTCAAATGAACAATGAAAGAATTCTGGAGTAAACCAATTGCATCATAGGTGAAAAATAAAAAGTCCAAAAACTCGCATTGATTAAATGGGGATCTTAACCACTTGAATACAAGAGAGGTCTCCAACACATAATGAAACAATGCATTGGATAGCTTTATGGGGTTAACATTCCAACTGAAATTCAGTTACTATATCACAGAATTCCTTTTGAACATACAGTCCTTAAATATGACTTTTTGGGTACTAAGAAGATGCAAGAAACGTGTACAGTTGCTATTTACAGTGTACTTTTGATGGCAACATGATTAGCACCAAAATAATACTGAATTGCACATGTTTTTTTCTCAGTTAGCTAACGGTGGCTAATTCTTAGCTAATGCTTTCCAAAAAGTGGGCATGGCTAAAATGCCAGCATTTTTGTGAGAGGATTAGCAATTACGCCAAATGCGGAAAAGCAATTAGCATACATTTTTGTTAATTTCCGATTATGTGCTAAATTTGTTGCTAATTTAGGAGCATGTGCTATTCAATATCAAGGCATTAATAGGTTTCTTGCAACCAAACTTGAGCAATTAAAATAAATGTATGGCTTTTACAAAATAGTAAATGCTCCACTTCCATTTTCCATAAAATACAGAAAATGCCCTGTTCTGAAAATGTTTCAGTTAAATGTTTTGTTCTGAACACATGTAGTATGTTTTATAGTCAGTAAAGTGAGTTGTTCATAAACATGGCCAGAATGGACTTTAGGCAGCAGAGCTAACACTTTGAACATACAGTATTGTACTAAACAGTATGCATCTTTCAGGCGCTGTAAGGCTATGATCACACCAGAAACTTGGTGGTGCTGTTTTAGTGCACCCCTTGCCACATGAATGTACTTATTTATGATATCCTGCATTCCCCTGGCAATCCATTTGCACCCAGGTGAGACATAGGCCTGATGGGTGGTTAGCTCATGAGTATATCAGTCATACATTGCATTTGGGTGTATTCTGCAAGTCATGAATTACCCAGGTGAATACATTGGGGAGATAGCTGTTTCAGTCTTGGGTAATTTGCACATCATTCAAAACTCTCTGATGGTATGTTTCATTCTTGTGAATGTACCACTAGGGTAAATGTGGTAGATCAAATACGCTATACAGCATTCAGTCTATGTG